>JAVJGI010000060.1:52515104-52703018 GCA_035590275.1 Ibycter americanus | reverse complement strand
CGGTGGAGCCCGCCGGGCTCGCCGAAACTTCGCCCTCCGCCAGCCCCCGGCAGGGATCGGGGGGCTGCAGCCGGCAGTCTCCATCGGAAGGCTGGCAGGAGCCCCCCCGTCGGAGGCAAGGGGGGTTCTCTGAAGTTTAGCCCGTCAGAGCAGCTTTCGGAGGCGGTGAGGATCCTACGCTGGGCAACTAAACTTTCGTAAGATCTGGCATTGCTTGGAGACTGGTTACCGATACTGTAACAGGCACTGCCGCTTATCATTGCATTTTTTCTTAATTATTTGCTGATCTCCTTAGCAACTGAAGTCATTTGCAAGGTTTAAGCTATGGTGCAGCTTGATTTACAAAGTACCATGGCAAAACCGATGTATTTGTTGTTTCACTGATGCATATCTCCCTTGTACTCTCTGGAGAGGGGTAAGAGCTGCAGTGTGTTGACTCCACGTAGCTGGTACCGCCGTAAACAGACTGCTGATGATTAGTCCAACTCAGGCTCTGTGGTACATCACCCAATTGCTCATCTGTGTCTCAGTTTTCTTTAAGCCAAGTGAGTTATCATCGGTGAAAAAAAAAAAAAAAATCTATCTTCAGAGAAATTCAATCTTTAGTGAGGGATGAGTGGGAGAAGATAGTTTTAGCTGGCTAGGGTTACTAGGGCAACTTCATCTCTTAATTCAGCACTATTGAGGTCTGGCCAGGTGCTGGCCAGGGAGACCACTCCATTTGCCAGACTGACCTCAGGATCAGCTTGCTGCAAAGGTGATGTAAAGCCATTTTTTTTCATCCCTGTTAGGTCCTGCATCAAGCACAGCTTAGTCCAGTTCAGGGATTATACCAGTGTATCAAGATATCACCCAGATGTATCTCACCAACAGTCTCTGCCGCCCAATCCATCATGTCACTAAATCTCGTGGATTATGATGGTTGGGTAATCCAGATCTGCTCAGTCAAAAATGCTGAGCACAGCTGTCCAGCAGATTTGATGCAGAGGGTGCCTTTCCCACTCACAAGTGATAAAAGCAGAGTAGAGCCTGGAGTGAGGTGGCCACTACAGCAATATTTCTTCTGACAGCATCCCCCCCACCCAGATGCACACAAGGAACAGAAATTTATGCAGACCTTCCTTAGAAGTGTAACATTTTAAAGGATTAATTATGTAGGATGCCACTACTCTGTTTGTAATTAATGGCTGTGTCATGTACTTACGCAGGATTCATAAAGTTAGGATCAAAAGCATGAATAATTGTACTTGTATAATATTGTTGTTATAAATTAATAAAACCCCGTTCTAACAGTCACTTTTTCTCCTGAGTTCATGAGGAAAGCTTTGTCAAATGCCATGTAAGAAAAAAAAAAAAAAAAGGCTATGAGAAAACATTGTTAACACCTGAGCCATCACTGTTTCATTTTATGTATCATATTTAACTAATACAGCCCTGACTCAGCCGATACATAAACTGGTAAGAGGGGGAGATCAGCTGTGTGGGCACTGGAAGTCAATGGGAAGGCACAAAGGTGCGTGAGAGGCTTGTGGACTGGCAAGACTGGGGGACAGACGAGTCAGAGGAGACATGGCACAAGGGAAAGAGCTAGGAGATGTAGAAATGTTGTGGGCCTTCTGGAGGATGGACCAAGATCTTTAATATTTAGTGTTTGAGCTTTCTAAAGGCTCAACAGTATTTCTACAGTAGTATAGCATGGTTGTGTGCTAATATTTGCATTTCGCTGTGCAGAAATTGCCAGCCAGATGTGGGACTATTTGCATCACCAATGTACGGGAAGATACTATTGCTACTGTAAAGCATTTATCAGTCCAGTTTGTTTAACATTGAAAAGACTAATGGTAGTGTTTGCAATAGCATTCAGGTGACTCGTGAGCTCCAGTTCGATTCACTGCTTAAATTAAGAGATGCACCACATGAGGGTTTTTTAACAAAGTCTCAAATTGACTGGGAGAGATAGCTTGGTGTACAGGTTTCCCTGGAAGAAACAGCAATAAGCATGAATATACTTACTGGAGAAGAGAAAGCTGGTGTAGAGATTATTAATGCAGCATTACTGGAGAGAGAGTGGAGTGCAAGAGAGCTCAGAGAAAGTGGAAATGAGTGTTTAGGACATTAGTTGATCTTGCAGTGATAACTGGTGGCGAGGATGTTTATGGTTCTCTGGCAGTCCTCTTTTCCATAAGAAGCTTCAGGTGCTCATTACTTAAAAAAAACCCAAAAAACAAAACAACAAAAAACAGCCAAACAACAAAAGAAGAAAAAAAAAACACCAACAAAATCAACCAACCAAAATAAAAAGCCAATAACCACACATTAAAAAAAAATTAAAAGGAAGAGTCAAGTCCTCAGCTTCTCTAGGACTTGATCTGTTGTAGTCAATTGAGCTGCTCCTGACAACAGAGGATATTCCCTATGATATGGGGATGTGTCCTGCATTTCTTCTCAAACAGTTAAGAAACATGTGCACCATTACTGCACAGATGATTCATCTCAGGGAGTACTGTGGTTTTGGCAGTGAACTTAAAATATCACACTTTCACACCACAAAGAAATTATTTCTTTGAAAAGAATTCAATTACAAAACTCCCAACCATGCCCTTCACTTTACTATAAATCAAAAAAGCTGTTTACCCAGCTCATTCAGAAATAATGGTGAAGTACTTAGCCAGAGTCTGTTGGCACATGTTAGCTGGTAGTATTTAATGGCAATATCTCTCTCGAGAAAATATGTAATACTGAAGTTTGTAAAACAGCATTTTTCTAAGACCTGAAGTAATGTTACTGGGATGAAACAAAATGCCACCTTTTAATGTAAGGCTGATTGTAGACTTTGTTCTTTTTTGCCACTTAACGTGTACACATTACTAACCCAGAAATGTTTATGCAGTCATTTTGAATAAGTTCAAATGATGGCACAGGTTATAAATATTTATGTTGAACATGCTTGCCTTTGCAGACCATCCTGTGTAATCTATATGCAGAAGTTTTGGGGAGCACAGGTTAAGAAGCAAGTTGCAACTCAACAGTCCTACTCTCCAAAAGGGCAAAGAACCTCTTGGAAATGTAGGCACTGCACGGGGAGTTGGGCATGACAAGGGGGGTTTCTGCCTGTCAGGGCACTCTCCAAATAGTCTTCTGTGTCCCATAGTATGTTTACAAAGTCTAAAATTTGGATTTACCTGAAACAGTTTTCATCTGGCAACTTCAAGGAGCTTTAGAAATGGAAAACCCAGTTTTCAGCCCTTGCAAACTGTTTTTGCTCCTTAGAGATCTAAGGTATTATGCTGATCTACACCAGCCACTGATCTGCCTGTGGGATTTGGTTGCAGACTGGCTCAGAGTTTCTGGTGAGATAGTGGTAGGTGTGGACGGAAACAAATATGCAAGGCGATTTACTGTATTAAACTTGGTAATCCTTCCAAAACTGAGCATTGACATAGTATGTCACATTTGGAGTATCTCCAGGATCACAGTTCTGTTCAAAATAGGAGCTGATTTCTCAAAGTGCCGTTCATCTTTTTGCAGGTGTAGGTACATTACAAATTAGGCTGCATGGGTTGCAGAATCTGGTGTTCAAATATTAGTGGGAAAGGCAACCTATGCAGCAGCAGTTTATCACCCATTTTGTGGGGGCTTTAAAATTCAGTCTTCACACACATGCTTTATGATATGCATATATGGTTTTCAGATACCTTGCTTCATGCAATATACTAACTAAATGAGCAGTTATCAAATTATTTTTTCATCTGTCAGTGTGTTTCCGTTGTGACTTAGGTACTGCATACCATACAAATCCACACCAAAGTAAAGAATTATTTCCTGATGGTCATTTCTATAATGCTTCAGAGGTCTCACCCTCTAGAAGAACTTGTATCTATCAACTGCTGCCATAGACTAGCTAGCTAGCAAAACCAACTGAGTTAGGTGCTTAGGACTGGTTAAAAAAAATACTGCTCCAGCTTCCTATCTTCTCACTGAAAATTCCATACAGTTAGATACTTCAGTAGGATCTAAAAGCCTAGAAGATACTGATTTTTCATTCAAATCGATCTATTTATTTTTAGAATATTTCTATAGTTAAGAACATGTTGCTATACATCTTTTACAGACAGGGAAGCAAGGAGAAGCCCTTACAGTCAGAAGTGCCAGCTAGCATCATAGCATTTTAACTCTCATCGCAGTACTTCTTCAGATCAGTCCTTCCCAAACTTAATATGCAGAGGTTCCTTATTTTCTAAGCGTCAAGCTGGTGACTGCAATATGTTCCTTATTTTCTAACAGTCACCAGTTCACATAATTTGCCTGATCTCACAGGAATTCTTTGGCAGAGGTTAGAATATGCTCCAGATCTCAGGTACAGGCATTTACTGAGCCTGGGATGTGATCACCCTTTCTTCTCCCTGTTCCTCGTCAGAACCTGCGCACAGTCTGAGGAAAGGTTTTTGGGAAAAAAATGAAGTGATCATGTAACTAAGGACTGTACATAAAATTGAAAATGGCACAGAAAACCTTCATTCTGGCACTTCAATTTCTGAGCACTTGACTCGGCAGTCTTGCCATTCTTTTAATACAGTTTCTGGGAGTGCAAACATTTGAAGCTAATGTATATGCAAGAGCTTGTGAAAGGTGAATTCTCCCATCCTGCTGCCCTCATATTTCTTTTTTTAATGGGTCATTAGGAGGTTCAGCTCTTTAGATCCATTGCACATCGTCTACCACTTGACTTAAGAGTAGATTTGTCAGCAGAAGACAGCAGCCGGCCAGATTGACAGAGGGTTAGAGAGGAAGGGAATAAGGAGCTGAGGGGGAGTGGAACTTAGTGCATTTCACATATATTAACTAGTTGCATAGGTAATCTTAGACTCATAAGTAACAGATGCAAATTCTCCAGAGAAGTGTGTTCTAAGGTTCACCCCCTGAAACTCTTGCCTCTCTTCTGCTTAACCCTCTTCTTGCCCTTTACACCCTCCCCACTTGCTTTTCCAGTCTCCTATCCCTTAACGGACTTCTTCATCCTCAGACTACCTCCTCCTCAGTTGCTTCATCAGTAACAATGATGATGCTCCATCAGCATTTTCCTCCCCTGGTTTTGCCCTTCCTTCCCTATGCATCTCTTATCCTTCTTTTCCCTCTCTCCTCTTCTTTGGCTGCCTCTATGCCCTGCTGTCCTCCACTCTTTAGATCTTGATTTTAATGTTTTTGTACTCGAGACTTATCCTTTCTGCATACATCTTGCCTCATCAGAGAATACAACTTCTCCTTTTATTGTGCTTCTTTCTGTCTGTGGTTGCTTCTTTATCCTCCTCCCCGCTGCCCACAGGCAGCCTCCCAGCTCCTGGCTGTAGCTGCTGTCAGCAGCACAGCGCAGAGATTGCAGGGTTTGTCCTGCTCAGATACTGTACCAACAGGTGGGTGAGGCTGGAGAAATGAGGTTAATATGTGGGAGCTGAATACCACGCTTGAGCTGTAAAGGAGTGGGTATAATCAATGCAGATGGATTCACCTGGGAATTTACTGACAAACTCTTAACAGGTATCCACGGAGAGCGAAAGTGAACAGAAATGTTCATTACTCTGCAACGTATGTGTACATTTTCTTAGCAGATGGCAAAAAGCATATCCCTTGGCACAGAATCACTACCCTGCCAAATGTTACGTCCCTGCTTCAAACTATAGTGACACTAAAATATTCTCAGGAAAGAGCATGGTTGAGTTTGTTCTTACTATTGAAGTATGAGCAAAACAGTCTTTTCCTTTATTAAGTTTTGAGAAATGGCTGACCCATTCTTACTGAAAGTTCCCAAAATTTGTGCCTGAGGTAGGTACAAGGCATAGAACGTATCCTCCTCAACAGTTATTCTGGCAAAGATACAAGTAGCAGAACACAAAATATAATACAATATATTCCAATTGGACTTCTTGAATAGCTTTAAAAATAGGCTGTTGCTACCTGAACTATCAGTTACTGAATTTAAAAAAAAAAAAAAGAAAGAAAGAAAGAAAGAAAGACATTCATATGACATTTAAAGCTAAGTAGTCTGAGAAAATTCTTTTCTTGAAAATGTGTGACATTTTCCAATTGGAAAGAAACACATGTTGTAACTGCTCCCCACTAGACAAAAAAAAATAGCGTTTTTGGATGAGGTTTTTTCTTTCCTGTACCAGGAATTTTCTGAGTTGATCTGGAAACAGGTAGGGGATGCCATTGCCCAGTCATGTTCCACTAGGAGCATTTCTGATTTATCTTCTGTATGAACTGTCAGAAATTGCATTACTTGGTCCAAGACGGAAGAATAGTTGCATTGTTTTTGAAGAGAAAAAATATCCTATCTGTAGTGTGAATATTTACACAAGTGCAGAATTTCATGTTTTCATAAGACCAATGTTAAGCTTACCTCACCTAAGAACAACTAGAGTTTGTAATTAACCATATGAAACATTAAGGATTAATTCCCTTTATTTTTCAAAAGGCATGCATAAGAAATCAGGCAAGGTATGAATCGTAAATGTTAATGAGTTGTACCTCTGTATCCCTCTCTTGACAGTGATTAGTGCAAAGCTGCACATATAATCTGCAGCAAGGAGCACTGGGAGGCAGCTAAGAGACAGTGACAATGCCTTTAAACTGGCGGACAATTCGTACTCGACTTGGAGTTTTAAAAGTGAACTGCAAAGGACTGGCATGCCTCTTGGTCTTCATGGTGAGCGTTTGCGGCAGTGCCCCAGGGATGTGTCCAACAGCCTGCATCTGTGCCAGTGATATCGTAAGCTGCACCAATAAGAACCTCTCTCGAGTGCCAGGAAATCTTTACAAATGCATGAAAAGGCTGGATCTGAGTTATAACAGAATTGGGGTTTTGGAGCCTGAATGGGTCCCGCTGCTGTTGGAGAAACTGAACACTTTAATAATCAATCATAATAGCATTATCAGCATTGTCTCTGGAAGCTTTTCCACAATCCCGAATCTGAAGTACCTAGACTTGTCATCCAACAGCCTGAAGACACTGGGCGGCCCTGTGTTTCAGGAGCTAAGGTCACTGGAGGTTCTCCTGCTGTACAACAATCAGATAGCACAGATAGAGTCTTCAGCCTTCGGAGGATTGTACAAATTACAGAAACTGTACTTAAGCTATAACTCGCTCTTGCATTTCCCGCTGGACTTGTACACTGGAAAATATAAACTGACAGACCTTGTGTTGCTGGACATTTCCTTTAATCACATCCAGTCGATGCCTGTTCAGCGCCTGAGTTCAGTGCTGGCCAAACATCTTAGTGGAATTTATCTTCATGGCAACCCATTTTATTGTGACTGTATGCTGTACTCCATGCTAATCTTCTGGTATCAAAGGCACTTCAGCTCGGTGGTGGACTTCAAAAGCGAGTACTCCTGTGTGTTGCAATCAGACCCGAGAGGTTACAATAAACTGCCTTTACTGCAGGACAACTTTCTGAATTGCTCTGAAAGCACCGTCAACAGCTCTTTCCAAGCCTTTGGGTTTATCCACAACGCCCAGGTTGGTGACAGGCTGATTGTACACTGTGACAGCAGAATCAGCGATGCAGGCACGCACTTCGTTTGGGTTAGTCCAGACAATAGATTGCTGGAGCCAGACAGAGAGACCGACAACTTTAAGGTGTTCCGTAATGGCAGCCTGGAGATAACAGATGCCCAGCTAGAGGACTCAGGGCTGTATTCCTGCATCGCAATAAATAAGAAAAGACTATTAAATGAAACCATAGAGGTTAGAATAAATGTTAGCAATTTCACAGTGAACAGGTCCCATGCTCATGAAGCATTTAATACAGCTTTTACCACCCTTGCTGCCTGTGTAGCCAGTATTGTTTTAGTACTGCTGTATCTCTATCTGACCCCCTGTCCATGTCAATGTAAGGCAAAAAGGAGGAAGAGAAAGCTGAACCAAAGCTGTGCCCACTCATCCATACTGAATTCCACACTGCCGCATGAGCTGCCAGCCGACGAGAAGAAGGCTAGCACTGGTAAACGGGTGGTTTTCCTGGAACCTGTGCACGAACCAAAACACAGTCAGAACGGGAAAGTAAAACTATTTCCTAATGACAATATCATCGCTGAGAGTATCTTAAAAACTACTCGACCAAAATCTGACTCCGATTCTGTCAACTCTGTGTTCTCAGATACACCCTTCATGCCGCCGTCAACTTAGTCTGCTGCCTGTGTTTGTACCATGCAGTTACATTCCTGAATACCTCCTTTGCTTGTAGCAACCATCAGGAAAAAACAAATAAAAAGAGATAAAATGTTTTAAAAAAAGTATCTATTGTCGGTCCTTAAACAGTGTCTCCCCTCTCTGTGAGTGCTGGGCCACGCAGCAGTGATACCTTGTTCAGGAAAAGCAAAGAACGTGGCAGAAATGTGAATGTCTTCAGTGCAAGCTTAGCCTTGGCTTTTACTCTCTGGTCCATACACAGCAATTTCTCATGCATGTTTAGAGGTGCTTTCAGTGCATACAGCTGACTCTTCAGAGGCAGAGGCTGACCCCTATAAAACATTCTCAGTCATGCTGATAACTCAGCTCCTCTGCAGTGAGCACAAAAGTGAACTCAGATGGCTGCTGAGAAAAATGTCCAGGCTTCCTGCAATTCCTTTTACAGGCTCATAAAATCTTTACAGTAAAGTCATGAGGGGACAAAAGTCATGAGTTTTCTTGGACTGAACAGAACAAAAAGATCAGATTTGCCACCAGGATGCCTGGCAGCATTGGGTTAATGTTTATGTCATATAGCTGATAATGTGTTTGCCAATAATTGCTTGAAAACTTTAAATGGGGGCCATTGTACTAATGTTATTCAAAACTTAGTCATGGGATTACTCATGAGAAGTAAAGTGGTTGTGTTTGTTTATAAATATTGACACATAATGAAAAAAGGTTAAAGTTAACACATCACCTTTGCAACTGACTTAGTTGAGGAGTAAAAGCTGTCAGTCATCAGGACTCAAGCTAATCAGCAGTAACTCATTAAGTTGCAATAACTGGATTGATTGTAATCAGCTGTCTTAATCTCTGCTTCTCACTGTACACTTGGCACCATATGTGGTGCACAAGCTTGCCACCATCACCAGGGCTCCTGCTTCATCTTAGGGGTGGGTGGCTTCTCTTCAGAGGTAACTTCATGAAATAGGGGAAATGTTTCAAATGATCTTTTCAGTGGCACATGGTTCCAGCAGTCTTACAAAATTTGCTTCCTAGAGATTTTTCTTAAAAGAGGAAATACACTATTTGGACAAACTCATGAAAAATATAGAAGACTTTATGCACTGTGAATTCAGAAAACACAACTTTTCTCTAGACTTGGCCCTCCTCTTGCATGTGCCGCTTCCTTCCTTGCCCAAATGTATCATTGTCAAAGTTTATGAACCTGGTAAGACTGGCCTGGACTGGTCGTGCAACCTATGTTGCCTCAAGTGTCGTGTTATTGCAATGAGGACACTGTTCTATTTATTTCTTTTTCTGTTAACTTTGCCTTTTTTTTTTTTTTTTTTAATAAGGCTTACTTACATTGGGACAGGGCTGGACTTTGCCAGTCTTCCTCACATTGATTAGTACCAACTTCAAAGGTGTTTTGCAAGGCATTACAGCTTACCAAAGAAGAGTAATTGGAGCGTGTCTGTCTCATTCTATCTTTGGGGAATATACTGGAAGGGTAAAGCATAAACAAAATCAGAATCAAAGGGCTACATGGTATGGCAACTGTAATTTATTTTTGAGAGGCTTACTGTAGCAGCCACTTGCCATTTTTTGTGATTTCTTTTGAGAGGCATGTCATCATGCTAAAGCTTCTTTCTGCCTGAGCCAAAGCTATCAGCAATTGATTTGCTACAGAGAAATCCTGATGTAGCTAATTGTTTGAAAGCAAGCTATCTGGAAAACAGATTAGATCAGGAAACAGTGTTGCTGTGATGTGCGCAAAGTATACGGGACTGGAAAACTGCTGGAGATTTTAATTCAGATATTCAGGGAAATAGAAAATGGAAATTCTTTTTCTAGGCAGAGGACAATAAATATTTAGCAGAGAAAGATGGCCAGGGGTCTGGATCTTTTATTTGTACATTTACCTGTGTAAATCTAAAAATTGCTTCTGATATCAAGCAGGTCAGTGTCCTTTCATGAAGCTCTTTCCCTCTTTTGTCTGTATATATGCATTAAACCAAAGTCCGTATGTTTACGTACAAGGTATGATTGAAAAATAGTGGTTGTCTTTGCCAAAATCAGTGGTATAGTTGGGTCGTCTGTCAGTGAGTCAAAGGCTTGACACTGTCTGCTGCTCAAATATTTGTTTATTGAAAAGATTCAGCTAAGCCTTGTGATCTGCTGCTGTGCCACGTGGGTTGTGGGTGGGTGGGTGGGTGTCCTCTGTGTTGTGCAAGGAGACAATCAGTGACCCGGGGCCAAAGGGATGAAATGGTGATGAGGCAGAGTGGGAAAGAGAGAGGCAAATACTCCCTTGCAAAGTTGTACAGATCAGTTACAGCCCTCGGCAGATATTATGCTCTGTTGTCATACATGAGGCTAATTGACCCAGATTTCCGTGTTTACACAAGAGCTCTGACGGTCAGTTCCAAATTGGGCTGGAAAAGAAAACAGGCTGGTGGCGCGGCTGGGAGGCAGATGTACACATCTCAGCAGCTACAGCTGAGCCAGTGCACCCCACTGCCGTTCAGAGTGCAAGGCAGTGACACTGCATATTGAACCCACGGTGCATTTTAAATCTGCATGGTAATCCTAATAAAAAAGGTAGAGGTCCTGTAGCCTTCTTTCTGCAGGGCTGCTGTCCTGCAGCAGAAGCCTGGGGATTTGTGGGATCAGACTAATCCTACCAGATGACTAGAGAAGCTGGGTGTTGATCTAAACAGCAGATATTTGCTGTGACTATTAATTGGCTGTATTTTACTGACTGCTTCAAAGTGCTCACAGTTGTAACTGTGATTATGAGCAAGGTGGTAAAACCAAAGCTTTTGCAAGAGCCATTGGCTTGTTTGATGCTTTTTTACATTGTCATAGCCTTGTGAGGTCAGTAGGTGCAGCTTTAATAAAGACTTTAAAAGTCTTCGCTGAATATTTATCATATAGCATTGACACCATAAATCTACAGTCCCAATCCTCTCCTTGGAAGGCTGTGGAAAACCAATGAAAGTTAGTTCTTCCTCCCTTCCCACTGCAATGCAAGCCCCCCGAGGGCTGTGAGCAGGGATCTGGCACTGCCGTCCAGGTCCACAGCCATGCAGCACCCTGGGTGGTCTCATGGGCAGGAGGGGCTGCCCAGACACCACACCAGCAGCTCTGGTGTGGTCCACCCTCCCCGCAAGTCTTCATCGGCAGGCCCATCTTACTGCCGTGTCATCCCTGTTAGCCTATGCCTGAATTTCCTGTGCTGTTACCAGCAACTACCGAAGAGCTGAATGGTATTTTTAACACAGAGTGAGCTCAGTTCTGCAAGGTATTGAGTGCTCTGGCACTGGTCCAGCCACACTCTTAAAATGGGTTTGCAGTAAGGCAGAGGTACCAACCCACTGGCAAGAAGTCTCTGGTTGGGCATGGGGTCACTCACTGCCTCTGCAAGATGCCTGAAATGGGATATCCCCGTGTAGCTCAGAAAATCCCACGTGAGTTTTGCTTTCCCTTGTCTTCTTCCCAGTGCCTGAGACTGTGCCACACAAGGTCATAGGCAGGACTCTCACCTATAGCTGAATACTGTGTCTTTTGGTGAGGCTGCTTTGAACCTAGGTCCTCCACTGCTGTAAGGCGGCGAGCAGCTTTTCTCTTGCTCAAGAGCCTATTGCATCAATTCCATCTGTCTCAGAGATCAAAAATAGGGGTAATGGCCATAGGCAGCTCTGGGAGGTCATGTCCTTGCCTCTGTGCGTTTCCAGTACTGCACATGCCTGCAAGGCATAAGCTTTTGTGGACTGCGTTGGAAATTGGTCGTGTAAGGCCAGCATGAAACCTCTCAAGCCAGTCTTGAGTGCAGCAACAGCAACTGCACAACTGCATTGTCTCCCTATCACCCACCTGCAGTGGTAGGCAGGGGGGAAGGCTGCTAGTCACCTCTGCTGACCTCGATAAGGGTAAGTATCTGACTGCGACCACCTCACTAACGATGAACATGTACAATGGCTGACTGCCCCTCAGACAGGCTGAGCAGCTGCCAACCAAGCTGGAAGCTGAGGATGAACTGAAGTGCTTTCCTGATACCAGTCCTTAATCTGTAGTTGGTTACAACAGCCAGCACCGTGTCCTTTTAGCCCAGGTATTCACCCCCAGCTTGTTAGGCACATAGGGCTCTGAGTTAATAATGTATCTATCTCCTTAACATTGCTTATTCCAAAAGTCAGATTCCTGAGGACTGCTAATAACAGTGTCAAAGGACTGATGGCTCATATAGCTTGTTCTTCTGAACAAGCAAAACAAAGACCAAGTTGTGATTAAACCATAAATTTTCATTTAGGATAGCACAAGATTATTTATTCCTACTAGAGTAAATCAACCTCCTCCAGACTGCTTTCATACTTCTACTGCAGCATATTCCTAATTACCTGCCATGTCTCTGAACTGGGTGAGAACAAACAAGCCTTTATGGACCAAAGCATGCTATTGCGGTCATCTCTAAAGTACTGCAGAAGTGACCGTGCCCGGTGGGCTACAGCTGCTGGCCATCCCACCCAACACACACTTTTCTCTACATCGAGGCTGAGCCATCACTGTTTGGCTGTGGCAGGTGCAGAGACCATTTCCAGCCTCCTCCTTCATAGCTCTCTGTGTCAAGACTGGCTTCTTGAAGACAGTTGCTGGATGTACTGCAAAGTTGCTGGAAGGGATCATTTTAATTGAATAATTAAAACAGCTACTTCCAAAGGCTTCTAAATGATGAGAACTGGCATTGGTAAGTAGTAGCTTTTCAGAAGACAGGATACATGTTTCATTTACAGCTTGAACAATTTAGACTTTACTGACTTTCTTTTTGCTCTGTCTGGTAAACTATACTTGAATCATTATATATAGAGAGAAAGAAAGTGCATATTTAAGGACTTTCTCCTGTGTTTCTTTTATGTCTTTCTATTTGTTCAGTAGGGCTTAGATGTGGATAAGAGTAGAAATTTGAGGTTGAGGGGAATAAAGGCAAAAAATAATTTTGGTCACAAATAATTTGATATTTCAAAAGAAGGCTAATATCTGAGCTCTTGCTTTTGGTGGGTACATGAGAAGAATAAAAACCTTAAACACTTATTACCTAAGTACGGATTTCATTGGCATTTTGGAGGGTCTGGGCGTTAACAGAGTTCTGCCAGTAATACCAGTATGAAAGGGATCCATACAAAATCAAAGCATAAAAGTATTTGTTTTTAAAGAAGAGATATCCCAGACTTGTTGAAGAGATCATGTCATATGTAAAAGACCATACCTCTCTTCCTTACTTAATAGAAAGCTCTATTTTTAATATTAAAGAACTGAACAGATGCAGCAGAGAAAATATTTTCCTTGTGAATTAGTAGTTTACGCTCTGATTATGTTAGGTGGATTTTTTTCCTTGTATAAATCTATTTTCCTTTCTTTTGCAGAATAACTTAATTAACTGGAATAATATCTTTTTATTTAGTTCTCATAATGAAGTCTGCATTTGGTAGGGAAGGAGGACAGGGTCAAGAATGATACGATCAGTTTGATGACACCTAGATATCAGGAAAAGTTGTAGATTTGAGTGTTTTCTTTCATCGAACATGAGATTATCTAGGCATAGTGCTGTAGGTTGTTTTAACTGAAATTTTCTGTCTCATTTGAATAATTCAAGATGGCATATTTTAAGCTTTTTATTTTTTTAAAGGAAGAAGACTATTCATGCAACTTCTTGCATCAAGTTAACTAAATTGATTTAGCAACCATCCCTAATATGAAACAACTCTGTTAGTATAAAGAAACCCTGGTATGCAAAGAGGCTGTCCAGTCTATATGAATATTTCTGATAACAGTCCAGGATCAACTGTAAGTATTTCCTTGGCAAGTTAGAGCCAAACTGCATCATGCAGACCTTTCCTAGACAAGCAGGAAGATGTTTTCTTCAGTCAGATTATCTCAATCAACATACTCAATTGAGATACTTATTTAGAGCTTACCACATGTCACCTATTGAATTCTGTGCCTTTGTTTGCACTTTTGAACTATGCATGGAGCATCATAGGTTGCTACAGCATATATCCCTGACAGGGACATAAGGAGAGGGGAAGAGCGCCGGGGAAGGAGTGAATGTGTTTGCTCAAGAGCTGCTGATAGGGTAATTTCTCTCCTCAGGGGTTAAGGGACCTAAAACCAAAGTGCTCACAAGGACCAAACAAACCTTAGACACTCTCTCCAGAGGGGGTGGAGGCTCTAATATCTGCTCTTTCCACACAGCACAGAGCCTCAGCAAGTGCAAACTCTGCCCTTTGCATAAGACAAAATGTCCTTTCCCAGAAATGGAAGAATTTCTAGCACTTTCCCTGGTAGCTGAGGTGATGTCGGCAATAATATACCACAAAATAAATTAGCTCTGATAAGCACTGCTGTTGCTTGGAGCAGCTCAATTAGCCTTTTGCACTTAGAGCAGAAGGTTTTATAGCACTAGATAGAGCCTCAGACCAGGCTACATTTGACTTTTGTCCTCTTTGCTCTTTTTACCTGGCACCAGCATCACTGAAAAGCACTGGTTTTGTCATATTTTTTACCTGAATATTTAGAGCAAATAAAACCTTGAGCCTTTTGCCAGGCAGTCCACTGTTGCCTAAATGTTGGTGGAAGGGAAACAAAGCTTTTCTCCTCAGTTTTAGTGCCAGAACCAAGATTCTTTCTGATTTAAGCCATGGAAGCAACAGTGTTGGTATGGTATTACTATTGCTGGTAACACACTCAGATATGGCAGTCATGGCTGGATCCTGCTGAAGGAGAGATGTTTTGCAAAAGAGCAAAGGGTATACTTGCTTCTCTGACCTTTTTTAAAGCAAAAATTAATATACCTGAGCTATTGCCTGAAATAATTTCAAACCCTATTTTTTAAACTAACATTCATGAGACCAAGTGAATGACACTTGTAATTGTAATCTAATCAGTAATTTCATAATTTTTTAATGCGAGAATTTTGCCATGATTTTATCTCCTTTCCTTCCCTTTTTGTCCATATACTAGTTGATGTATTTTTCAATGCATGTATCTCCCCTTCCCTGTTCATTTTCAAGCATGGATAATCACTGCATACAATTTAGGCAAAATGATCATGTTGCAGTGAATGATCTCTATGATCCATATGTTCGGTAGAGATAAGCTGATTTGTTAAGTATGCTGTCCTATATATCATTTCACATTTTAAAGATATATTTAGACATGCTGCTATTAGTGTTGCTAAATTTGTGGTATATAATTTTCTTAAGATTTCCTTTCCATTACAGAAAAAAAATACAGTAAAATGTCAGAAACTGATGCATTTACTTAAACCAATCATTTTCGTCCTGCAGTGCTGTAATGTTTTTGTCTTTTAGCAGTCCCACCTATAAATTCACACTTAATGCAAAGTTAGTCTGGCTTTCAACAGCACCTGCTTCATATCAGTTGTGAAAACAGGCTTCTTCCCTTCCCCTAGCAAGGAAAACACCTTGTTAATTAATAGTAATACTTTACCGCACATTCACAAAGTCTGTCATAAGAGTTGATCCTAAGCAGAGTCTGTGTCTGGTTTAAGAAATGTTACAGGTGTGGAGAAGCTATGTTCTCCTCATTTATTCCCCAAGAATTTTATTATAGGGTTAGTAATGTGGCTGTTGGCATTATCATTTAGTATTAAAGAAAATGAATTCTCATTGGTGCTCCATCTGCAAAATTGCCGTTGCAAAGTGCAGTTTGCTGTATCCAGACTGCTTGTGATGAATTCCCGGCTCAATCATGTGCTTGTTGTCTTGTGTAAATGGCTGAGAGTGATAAGAATGCACATGGCTAGCTCTCCAGCACAGCCAGACCCCACTCCTTCTATACTCAGTGAGGAGAAATTGTTGGAAAGTACGCCAGAAGAATCAACGTGCTGTGTACTTGGCACATTCAGGGTGATTTATAATTGCTTCTCAATAAAGAAATGCAATAGAATGATTTTTTTTTTATTCTCATCATCATGATGCATAAAAAGGTTATAAAGCTACTCTGTCATTACTGTGCCATTTTCATATTCTTCAAAAGTAAAAGTAAATATCTCCCTATCCGGTATATGCAATAGTATCAAATTGGGCTTATACAAAATACCATGCTCTCCAGGAAGAACTCAGAGTTATGGGTATATTTCCTATAGCTCTCCTTGCTCAGTAAGGCATAACTAGCAAAATTTATCTTCATCTACTACAAAGAATCATGGAATACGCTAGGTTTTATTATCAGTGCGGATATGTCCCCTGCTGTATTGTGCAGGGTGCGTTTCATAGTGATTACATGTGTGAGGGGGGCACTTTTTCTTATCAAAACGGTGTTCAAAAGACAGAGCAAGGTCCAGGGCTCAGAGGCGGTGCTGTTTTCTTGCCGCCCAGAAGCAACGAGCTTCTCTTGTGGAGAGCACAGGCTGCAATTTGTTAAAAATAGAAACGTTGCAGAGGGAATTTTTTGCCAGAAGAAAGATACTACCCTTTGAGGTAAAGGTGAGAAAATAACATAGAGGATGTCGAATGTCAAAACTGAAAAACAAAAGCAGTACCTGAACCTTGGTAGGGGCTCAGGCTTTTGAAAATATATTAATCCTTTATACTGTCTTTATGATTTCCTCCTGTGCAGAGAACTGTTGTCCCAATAGCACAGGTTCAGATCGTTCACCCCAGAAATGAGAAGACCTCACCACGAATAGAAAAGAAGTCCTTTCTAGTTATCTTTAATTGTCATCATGTTGTGAGTTCAGGCCACTTTGCTCACGGTAGGTAAATGATGGTAATATTAATGCATGGTCTCCCTAAGAGGCAATGGATAATTGGACTGACTTGTAAAGATGGCACAGGACTAGCGACCTGGGTATTTCCTTCAGTTTTCATTCTTTTGAGTAGATCTCTTACTATCTCCAAGCCATTGCTTGCAAGAAGTAAGTAACTTTCAGGCGAGATTCTCAAATCTTGTCATTGAAGTAGGAGTGTTTAGGATTTTCATGCTTGCTCTACAGAAAATCAAGTAACTTACTTAATTGTGCCCTAAAGACAGTACGTAACATTTTCTTCTTTAAAGATGTATTCCCTAAAAGGTGTGACATTGCAACAGGGGATGTGTGCTGCTGTCAGCTTTGCCAATTAATATTGCACCCTTGTAGTGGGAGGATAACCAACACAGTAACAGCGGGAAATGCGTGTACATCTCTGGAGACTATAAATATGAAAGATGAGGACTGTTCTATACGGTTCCCTAAACAGCTAGTGTGGGAACTCATGTTCTCATGGAAGCTAGAGGAAACACAGCTCCTCTGGCTGCTAACTGCACCCGAACAGACCAACTGCAGCTGTCTCCAGAACAGACAGATGCCACAAATTTCAGGTATTCCAATACACTGATATAAAAGCGAAGTAGGATTAGCTCTATCTTTCTGATAGGGAATGTTTCTCTTTTGCAAAGCTTGTGAGAGGAGTTTGACCAGAATTATAGGACTTGGAAAAGGAACTTCATGTATGTGTAGGAAGATGTAAGCTACAAGTTATGACTATTGATAATCACTGCAGAAATACTGTGTAATGCTATTTTTGTAATGCCTACGTTAAAATCTGACTCTGAGCGTCTTTGCAGAGCTTGGTTCATCTATTGCTGCAAAACTATTTCTCAGGACTAAAAGGATTATAGTAGCCATATTATATTAGGATCTTTCCACACGATGAATGATTTTGAATGTCTTTCTGCAGCACAGTATATGTGCATTGTACTTCAAGGAGAAAACACTTCACAGACAGGTATTTATCAATCAATATACAGTGTCTGTGTTTACAAAAATATGACAACATTACTTGCTATGACCATAACACTTTCACACAAGTACTCCCAGACTGCTGCCATCTGCTTAGGTTGAAAAGAATTATTTTCCTCCAGAGGATGGTTTTGAGCTTCAGAAAGCCTTTCCCTCTGCACTGACCACACAGGAAAACAAGGGAGACTAGTGTCACTGAACATACATTAGCTTGTGGGAATGCTGCCATAATGGACCGTTTCAGTCTGACTCTGAATCCTTTCAAAAGGCCATGCTCTCAGCAGTGGCAAGTGCTCTTCTGCAACATCTGTGCTGAAAGACTCCCCAAAAAGTGACATACAAAGCCAATCCCTGAAGCCAAGCTGCGTGCTGTAGTAGCCAGAAAGGAGCCTTGGTGATCAGTGGAAATTCGATTCCAACTGACCTTTCCAGGCTGCCAGAAATGCTGATTTTGGATGTAAGGATTCAAAGCCCATTGTTGCAGAGAAAGAGTTGTCATCACTGACTGGTGCATGGAGTAGCACTGGCATATTACTGACATTAATCTGCTGACACAACTCAAGTTCAGACCTTGCTTTCTGCCAACTCTACTTCCTTCAGTGAATAACAGCAGAATCTGGAAGGTTTTCTGTGTTGGTTTTTTTTTTCCATCTTGTTTTTATTTAGTTTCTACATGAATTCATGAACATAAGCCAGACTTCACTGCATTGCCCCGTGGAACCTCTTTTTCCTTTATCTCCTCTTCTCTCATATCTCATGGGCATTGCTCATGGCCAGGCTGAGGTTGTGATGTGTACCTGGCAAGAGATCCAAGGAGGATCCAAGAGGTCCAAGGAAGCCTTTTGACCCCTGAGGAGTCCCTGCAAAGGTGAATAGTTTGGAAATACCCAGGTAAGGGTATCTGACAGCATAGGACACATCACTCTTGATCTACGCCAAAGTCTTTAATTGTCTTTTGATATTCCAAGCAGGGTTTCACAAATGTTTCATAAATCCTCTGAGACTGTCAATAATCTTTACATGAGCTATCTATATAAATGTACTGTCTCTGTGAGCAATTTTAATTGTGGCAGCTGAAGCACAAAACCACTGCAGTTTTCTGTTGTTGTTTCCAATTTAAGAATATCAGTAACAAAGCCCTCCAGTTTAGTCACCCACAAACCAGCAATCACAGCATCAGCGAGGCTGTTAAAGCTAGAAGAGAACTGAGCTACATTTTAGAAGAAGCAACAATGAAAGAAGCCTAGAGATCAGTAAAAAGAAGTGTGACTTGAGGCTCTGAAGTAGGTAATCTGAAGGTTAGAGCACATCAGGACAGGTAGGAATCGGTGATAGGAGCTCCATCAAATGCCCAATAGTAAATTTACAGGAGATATGGAGCAAGACCTTCCTAAGGAGCTAAAATCAAAAGAAGCCATACAAACAGTAGAAACCAGGAACACAGTTAGATATGAGTTTAAAAGGAATTGAGAAAGTTCAACGGTTAAGGTAATAACATTATTTTGGAACATAAAGGCAGCAAAAATATGCAAGGTAGAATAAGTACATGAGAAGCAGAAGAAGGGCAAAGTAAAGGTTCATAGCTTAACAGGCAACGCACAGAGCACTGAGTGTTCACTGTCTTCACACAAAAAGATTAATTTCTAATCAGATACTTAAACCACATTAAATTTAATGTGAAAATGGGAGCATAACCAGAATAGGGAGAAGTTAAGTTAAAAAATATCTGGTTAATCCAAGCATGATTGAAGCCATCAGGGCCTGATGACATTCAGCTTTGCTTGTTTAAAAGAATAGGAAGAAAACTCTAAAATACTCAGTTACTTTTGAAAACTCACAGAAAATGGGCAGGTCCCAGATAATGCATGAAAAGTAAATACAATACCTACCTTTTAAAAAACAAACAGGGAATTATAGATTATTCAGCGCAACACCAATTCCTGGAATGATTCTGGAAGAAGTGGTTAGATAACTGATTTAAAAGTGCCTGGAGCATACTGAAATGGTAAAAACAACCGACAGATCTGACAAGAACACATTGTATTGACACTGTTCACTGCTGACAAGTTAACTGGCCTTGGCTGGATAATAGGAACAGCTTTTCAGCCACCTGGACAATGAAACAGTGGGAAAGACTATTGACCAATGCTGTTGCATCTTATTTTCGCTAGAGGATTTTTAAAAACAAGTTAGGCACACACCTTGCAGGAATGGTGTAGGCATCTTTGACCTTTCTTCAATGTACGGTGTTGGACTAGAGGAGCTGCAAGATCTTTTCCAGCCCTAGTATTATGTGGGCAATGTTTGTTCAGGTCTGCCTTGCCCCATGACTTGTGTTGCATATTTCCTTCCCTGGATGCAGGTTACTGAAGATTGTCTGGGATTACATACAAACTCTTATTCAAATTGACCTGAAATTCAAATGGTTCATGTGTCCTTCATTTTCCTTTGGAAATTTTAGCAGAAAGCAAACAGTCTTTTTCCCCAGAAGTTTGTTTTGGTTTTGCTCCTTAAGTTCACAGAAATGGTACTTCTGAAATCTGCCCTATCCCTTACCTCTGAAATAGGTGTCATACACAGGATGACAAATGAATTAGTTGGGGGAGAAACTGTGGTCAATGCATTGTAGAAATTAATGTAATTTTGTCCTGAAACCATCTCACAGTGAACACTAGGTGTTGAGAAAGTCTTGGGCCATGCTATTACTTGTGGAGCAGCTCCACAAGTAGTGTTGTATGGTTACTTTTCAAATACTTCCAAGTCACTGGACCAAGATATTGCCTTAGTTCGACTTGGCCTTGGGGTACAAAGATGTGAAAATTTCTCAAATGTTCTTGGGGCCTCTAGTAAGGCTGAAATTTGCTTTGCAGTAAATGCAGCCAAGCATGAAAGAGTGCAAGGCACAGTCAGTGTGATTGCTGGCATGATTTACTATCACACAGCAAGAGGAAATTGCACAGTCTGGGCTGGACTTCTGAAAATGAGAGAGATCCATCTCCTCACTCAAAGCGTAAGTCTGTCATCACAGAGTGCCCCAAAATAAACTATTCCTCCCCACCTCCCTAAACTGATGTGACTGTAACAAGTTTTCAGATATAACGTTGTCTTTGAAAGTCAGGGTTGCCTTCACTGTGCATAATGCAACTCATTTGACTGCCTACTATTTAGTGGTATAACTGGTAGGTGTTTTCTTAGGTGCTAAAATACTCCATCCCTAAATCATAGGCAATCCTCTCACATTTCCAATAACACTTTCACTAAAAAGGAACATTAATCTGCCGGGTGAGCAAGGCAGAGCCACCTCACTACAGTTATCTCCTTACCACTTTTTCTGCCTGGATTTTTTGGGGATTCATCCTCTTTAGGAAAAATGGAAGATACTAAAATATCCTTACAAGTGGCATATCTAAGCATTCAGACATATTGAAAGTATGTTTTGCTGGTTATCACTTAACAAAAACAGAATTAGAGTTTGAACAAGCTTGTGATGTTAAACACACCTTAAAACTCAATCTGACTGTAGTTCTTTTATTAAAATAATGAGACCATATTAAAAGCTAATTGCCACATTCATTTTAAAGTGGGAGCTCTTAAAGAATACAAGATACGTATTATCCTCATACCGATTCAGGGCTCAAGAGTTCTCTTTCAGATAACTGCATCAGAAAGAACTATTAAACATAATAAATTGACAATAAATAGAGTGCAGAATTAGGACCCACAGTGCAGTCAGTAACCTTCTGAGACCCTGACAGCAAGGCAACAATGAAACGGAGCTTTGTAACCCTAGTAACACACCTCTAAATTTTTACCCCAAGTATGAACTCTGACTGAGAAATTTTGGATTTCCCGTATTATTTGTACTCTATTATACTGTAGTATTCAGGACACATTCAGTCATCAGAAGCATGAGACTGGGCTCCTAAATAATTTATTTTATGTGCTTGATGCAACAATAATAATAATAAAAAAAAAGACACAGAGTTATCAGCATTCAGGTAAACAATGTCTTTTTGTGTAACATGATGTTTTCCATCCTTTAGACTATGGACACTTTGTATTTGTGACACTCTGAGATACTTTTGCAGAAAGTTGTACAGGAGAATTGTAGACGATAAAGTCAACTCGAGAGCACAAAACAGTGCCAGCTATATGGACTGTGTTTTGGTATAGGCTTCTCTTTTGTCCCATACTAGAATTGCAACTGTATTTCAAGCAAGGAATGACCCTTTATCCTGAGACTATCCTGCATCTTGAGATTATCTGTGTATCTTCAGGCAAAGTCAATGGCTCATCTGTGCCTTGATTTCCCACAGACAAAATGTAGAGAATGTTAGTGAGCTGATTCACAGTGACACTATGGGTATAAAAAATCATTCAGGTCTGCCAGAAGTTTGGGAACTGTGGCTGGTTTGGGACCAGCAGCTTTGAAAGTGTAGACATGCCCTCAGCTTAGTCCACCATGACTCATCCAGTGCCAAAGTGGGACCCAGCCTCGGTGTTTTCTGCCAGTCCCTAGAAGTGTGTACCCCTTGCTGCATGTCTTCTTAATCCAGGTGCAAAAACAGAGATCCAGAAGAGCTGCTTCCTGGTGTCAGGTAGATGGTTGGAAGTTTTTGCTCTAGAAAATTTTTGGATGTTCTGTACATTTTGTAAAGAAATATTTAAAAAAAAAATATACTCAGTTCTACCAATTTCTCTTGAGAATATGACACTGTTGCAGAAAAGGGCAACAGTTTCCTCAGGTGAAATATAATGCCAGACTCAGATTCCATTTGCACCACTAAAAAATAAATTAATTTCAGTGCATGCAGGTGTAACTGAGATCAGACTCCAGCCTCTCCTAATTAATCCATGTTCCTGTGGCAGAAAGTCACCTATGTTTATGCACATTGGATGTATCTTTCAGGCAGAGAATTCATCCTGTGAGAGATGTTTCGGTTCACTGAGCAGCATTTCACGAAATTATTATAACTGCCTTTCATATTTTGAGATGCAATTTCCATTCTATTATCTTTTTTCCTACACATTATTCTGAAAGAGTTACACAAGGAGAAAAATCTCATCACAATGAAATAACTATTTGTGATCAATGTAATGTGTGCATTGATTAAGTTCCCTGTGGAGTCCTCAACTCCACGTCATCTTTCTGAACACTAGATTTTGCCTTTACATCTCTGATGTAGTCAAGATGTGTAAAAATGAATGTAAACTGACAAATTCTTATTAGTTACACATCTGAAGAGTCTCAAGTGCATAAGCTGTTCCTCCCCAAGTCAGTTGTGACTTAGACTTGCTAATTGACTTGAATCTGCCTGGTTTATGTACTAGTGTATTAATAACCAAGGGCAAATAGTGGCTAGAGGTAGGGTTTTAAGTCATATCATGCCCAAACAATTTTCATTAAAGCCACCTGCTCATTGTATTTCCTCAAGTCCGAATCCTTATATAATAAGAAAACATGTTTCAGTGCCAGTCTCAATACTCTGTTCTGTCAAGTGACTGTCAGAGCTGTTGATGTGAGCTGGAAGATGGGACTGCTGGCTTCCTATATGAGAAATGGTGCAGCCCGTGGCGCTTCAGTGCCCGGAAAGAGCCCAGGCACATCACCCTCCCAACATCCATCAGAGCAGACATGGAGGAGGGACTGGGAGGGGGTGGAGAGAAACACGTTGGGGGACAGAGATAGGAATGGGAAAAGGATGAAAGAAAAAAAAAAAAGAAATGAAGAATAAAGCTACCATGACACAAGGAGAGGAAAAGTATCAAAGCAGGTCTGCAAGGTCAGAAAAGGTGGTCAGTGAGGGCATTGCTCAGGTCTGAAATGGGCTGTCTCTGGGCCACTGTGGAGGAAACTCCAGAGAAGCTGTTTGAGATGCCTGAAAATCTGCTGGGGCGTGGGTGGTGGTGTGCTGCACTGGCTCATCATCATGCCATTGTCCAAAAGGAGATGGTTTTGTCTTGTCTGCATGCATTTAAATAGTTATTGACACTTATTTTGATTTAAGATCACTTTATTGTGATAATTTCAAAACACTTCCGAAAATATAGGATACTACATAGCAGGAAATACAGATTTCATGCTACATTGCTATATACAAGTTTTGAACATAGAGAAAATCGAAATGAAAATAAATAAACCCAAAAATCTGTACTTCTGTATGGCCAGCAGAAAACATTTTCATACTATCATGACAGTTCTCATGTTGGGTTTTTCTCCTGTTACAATTTATTCACCCTTTGATACATTCTTGGTAAAGATCTATTCTTTGGAGCATTTCCAAAAGAAAATTATTCTCTGGAACATTCTTCAGCCACCTTTATTAAAGTTAGCCTCCTGTAACTACAGTCAAAACCTAACAGCTAAAATAAAACACGTTCTCAAGGGAGTAAGTCTGAAGCTGTGAGGGATATGGATTACAAGTGAAATGCTTAACCATGATTTCATCTGTAACCGATCTGTCTCCTCAATGAGAGGAAACGCTGAATAAAAGACCCATGTATGAGAATATAATGAGGGAAGGTTCGTAAGTAAATAAAAAAATAATAATAAAAAAAAATTTAAGACACTTACTTTGTATAAAGCAGGTATTAGAATTACCATATTGAATTATGTGAACATTTTTCTTGTTTATAGTCAGAAGGCTTTAGTGAATACAATAGAAACAAGACATTAAAAAGAAAAGATTTCCAGGAGCACTAGTATGGAACAGAAATGGGAGCAGGTGCCCAGAGCTTGTATATACAATTTCATGTGTAAGACGGTTTAGTTTTAAGGACTGATGTTAGCTATATATTTCCATATTAATTTTTGTACCTGTGACATTTGAGTATTTGAGGCCTTCTTAAAAAATACGATTCTAAAACATGGAAATCTCTTCCTCTCACCATAGGCTGCTTATTCTTACATCCTGTTCCAGATTATAAAAATACTTGGCAAGACCTGGTGTTTTGAGCACAAGCAACAGTAATGGACAATTGGCTTCTGGCCTGGAGCTGAAGAACAGCGAGGTTGCATCTGTCTGCCACCAGGTACCTAGGCACTCCCCAGCAACGTCCACACACCTGTAGTAAGACAGTCTGAGATAAAGCATGACAAATTAGTCTCTGTACCCTTTCTTTAAAAGCACTTCATATTTTTCTAAGATTCTGAGGACATCTCTGAAATGGAGAAACTTTTCCATGTTCCCTTTATATTATTTTCTCTCTTGCACACAAACTTCCAGTAAACAATACCCTCAAGTTCCGGTTTCGGCTGGGAGAGAGTTAATTTTCTTCTTTAGTAGCTGGTGCAGTGCCATGTTTTGGATTTGGTGCGAGAACAATGGTGACAGCACACGGATGGTTTTGGTTGCTGCTGGGTAACGTTTATCCGAAGCCAAGGACTTTTCAGTTTCTCGGGCCCTGCCAGCGAAAGGGCTGGAGGGGCACAGGGAAACTGGGAGGGGACACAGCCAGGGCAGCTGACCTGAACTGGCCAAAGGGATATTCCATACCATGGGGTGTCATGCTGAGTATATATAAACTGAGGGAAGAAGAAAGGAGAGAGGGATGTTTGACATTATGGTATTTGTCTTTTTGAGAAACCGTTACACATGATGGAGCCCTGATTCCCTGGGGATGGCTGAACACCCGCCTGCCAATGGGAAGTGGTGAATGAATTCTTTGTTTTGCTCTGCTTGTGGGCACGGCTTTTGCTTTATTTATTAAACTGTCTTTACCTCAGCCCACAAGTTTTCTCCCTTTTATTCTTCCAGTTCCCTCCCCCACCCCCCTGTGGGGGAGTGAGCGAGCAGCTGCCTGGGGCTCAGTTGCGGGCCGGGGTTAAACCACGACAAGTCAGTTCATGAAGACGCAGGCTGACTGAGATTTCAGGACAGGCTGAGTTACAAGTGTGTAAACCTGAAGTAACAGCTGCACAGTCAGTGATGTTGCTTTAGATTCAGGCGAGCTCAGCTGAGATCAGTTTCCAGCCAAACTGACATCTACGTGCACAGAAAACGTAGGGCTCCTTCCAACGAGCTGCTGTTGCACATATGAGGAATGTGTGAACGTGAGGATAATTCTGCAGGATTCCTCTGTGGCACAGGTTGTCAGGGATTCAAACAGTTAATTTATGACTATTTTCTGTGGCTGCACTGTGACTTTTAAGGCAAAAATCAATCATTTTCTCTGAAAATCCAGAGGGAAAAAAAACACACGTGAGAAATGAGAGGAGATTATATGGTTTACCAAGTACCGTCTCCTCTCTGAGCCACATCCCTGTGATTTCAGCTAAGGTCAAATTTTACAGATGAAGTATTACCCTTCTGAAAAGTGTCTGCCTCCTCTGTCTTGAGATCTGGAATTTAAAAAGAAACCAACTTAGCTTAGTTGCTCAAAAGATTTATCTTTTCAAAGAATGTAGGCCATGCGCACAGGATAGAGAACCGTGCTTTGGGATGGGGTTATTTGGAAAGGATTTGAGGGTCATAGGAGAAAATTACTCATGCTGAGGTCCCAAAGCAATGTGCTAATGTGATCCTTACAATTTCAAATGGGAATCTCAAGTAGGATCGGGAGAGTATGTTACTTTGATAGAAGAGTGTCCACTTCTGGTGTCCACTCATTGAGAGGAGTGCTAAGAAACTCAGGGAAGTTCAATGCAGAGTAACATAACAGACTAAGGAAGAGGGGAAAGAAAGGGGAAAAAAATCTTTAAGGGCTGATTCTAGCTTAATATGTTTAATTTAATGAAGCAAAGGTCAGGAACATCATGAGCACATCTCAGGGAAGAATTTATTCTATCTGATAGCGGATCTCGTGTCATCTAGTGTAAGCCACCTCTTACAGGCCCCCCTTGTAACTGATGGAAAGAGAAAATATCATCACCCGAGGATGTTTTTCCTCCCACATAAAACAAATGTCCCAAACAGCTTGGATAAATAGTTATCTGTCTCCATAGTCTACTGGGGGAAACTAAATGATTCATTCAGACTAAGCACCTGATTCTAAGACAAGTGAATTAAGTAGAGATAAATCCCCACATGCACTGCATGGGAACAAAACCACGCAATAGCTCACTGGAGCAGGGCAGGGTTTAACAAGTTCTATCAGCTAAAAGTTGAAGCTAGACAAATCCAGGCCATAAATAAAGCAAAGAGCTTTAAAAACAGTATAAACCTAATTAACAGCTGGATCAATTTACTAGAAAATGCAGTAGATCCGTCATGACTGATCACTTTAAAACCAAGATTTGTTGTTGTTTTCCATAAAACACTTTGGCTCAGAAAAATCATTTCAGAGAAGTCTTATGTCTCACATTGGTTTAGTAGTGGGATTCAACTGTCCTAAGTTAGGGATTTAAAAATACATCATTTACAACTAAACTTAGCACCTCAGGTTAAGGTGCTTTCCTTACAAAAAATAAGCACCACCAGAGGGTGATACATTTCATTCTAAAAACAGGGCAGAGAGATTGTTTACCCAAAGCATCTGTTTCTTTCCTTGTTTCTAAAGGGCACACTGGACAATGCAGATTGACATAGGATGTTTAACTTCCATCCAAGTGAGATGATTCTCACACTAGATTGTTTCTCCCGGTCTGACAACTTCTGAAGTTCTGACCAAAGTGATGGGCAGTACTTTCACATCAAGTCAAAGTTTGTACATATTTCTTTTCACTAGTGCAGATCTTGACATAAAGTACCAAATAATTCCCTCAATTTTCCCTGAGCATATCACTGTCCTCTGGTGCTTTAATAGTTATGTGCTGACTATTACAATACAGCTCTGTCCAGTTACGTGACCACGTAGGAAGAGCAATGTTTTATTCATTGATATGATTCCAACGCCCATTCTAAGCAACATTAACTTATTTCCACTTAATTTTACGGAAAATAGAAAAACTAAGCTATTCCCAGTTTTCTACCCTAGAAAGTCCAGAGAAGCAGGATAAGCAGAGCATTTTTATTAATGTATTCTCAGCTGAGGGAGTTCATCTGAAGAATCATTAAACCTTGGTCATAATAGCATGAGGGCAAAATAATGGTTATATATTCCCAACCCACCATTAGAAAAGCAGTTTTTCCACTCCTTCCCTGAATGATCTGAGAAGAAAGACACTTAGAGACAATGCTGTCCCTGTCCTAGGCCTTGTCCTCTATTGTTCAACCCTTTGTTCAGAGGGAATCTGAAATGCCATTGTTCAGTTATATCTCATGTTAATGTATTCAGACAAAACTTCCCTCTCTGCTCGCCATGTGTTTAAAGGTATGTTTCACAGACATGTTCTTGGAGGCATGAAACAACCTCAAAATGCTGTCTTGTACAAAAAAGGCATCAACAGCAGATGTTTCTTCCAACTCTTGACTAATAACAATACGACTCTTTCTGAAGCCTCCAAATAGCCCTTCATCTTCATTAAATGCCGAGGTGGTTTTCAGAGTTCTTCTCACAGGCTTTGGGCTCATGCAAGGAATCGGTCCCAAAGGTGAATGTGAAAAGCTGAAAATTCCCCCCATCGTCAGCCCCACTCTGTCTTTCCTGCAGAGATCCTCTGGGAGAAGGATTGTGTTTTGCAGAGAGAAGCAGCACAGTCTGTGCAGCAGAACCACATTTATCCTTCTGCCAAAGTGCTTTATGCATCTGCAGTGCTGGGGCCACATTTGCCTCTGCATGCCAATTTTTCAAAAGAAAAGCCTCAGTTTTCCAGATTAGTGGTGGAATATGTTTCAGCAAATCAGCCAGACAAGCAGATCAGGCACACTTCCATCTGTACTGTGCTTGGACGTAAACCGTAAAAAAATCCCATTTCACGAAAACTTCTGTGACAAATTATAACATCTATTGACCATGAGACAAGAAACTCTAAATATGGGGAGAATTGTGTGAGTCACTCTGTTATGAGCTCTGTCAAAGTGCTACTGACACACACAACTCTTTACAGAGAAACTTTCACTGCAAGTACATAGTTAAATGTACCCAGAGCAAGTCATCAGAGAAGTCAGTCTGTGAGCAGACACAAGAGCTGAGGGCACCATATCTTCAGGGCCATGGGGTGCTTGTGCTCTATAGGACAACTGACAGCAACAAGGCCATGGAAAGTGACCCTGCTGGCCCCAGTCCCTGACGGGGGCATGCAGAAGATTCCAAAATGCAGAAGCCGAGCAATAGACAAGCAGGGGAGCACACCCACGGTGAGATTCAGCACATAATCATAGCCATCTCTTTGGCTGATCTGGTTATCTAGATTTCCTTTATAGCTGGTGAACAGAAGCACTTGTCCAAAACGTTATATGACCTACGTGGCTCTACTGATTACAAAGTGTATCCCTATGACTAGCTCAGACATAAACATCTGCACTAGAGTCTACCTTCAGGGAAACCTATCCCAGAGAAAATGTCTGACAGTGCAAAGACACCAGGGGACAACACTACCTATGGGAGAAGCATCAGCCTTTTCTTCTATTCTGTGCACAGGACTGTGGATAGAACAGGCTGTGTGGCCTCTTCACAGCTGGAAGAGAAGGTTTAATCCTGCTGCAACAAACATAGCTCCTTGATTTGAGGTTTGTCCACAGTATCACGCTTTGGCACTGAACTTTTATGGGGTACATTTACTCATAATTGTATAGTAGCAGAGCAAAGCGTTCACACTAAAAACCACAGATCTTCATCACAAAATACAGTTTCACCAATCACAACATATTACAGAAATGCACAAGGTCTTCAGGTTGCAGAGAATCCTCAATATCCCAGAGCTGCTGAAAGGTAGTTCTCATGGTTGAGGATCTTCCAAACTGCAGAGCCCTGGAAACCTCAGTTGTTGCCAAAACTTGACATTTGTGCCACTTCTCTTTGCATTTTTTTTGCTCAAAGCAGGCAGCTGACAAAAATGTCAGTTCCTTTCAGTTGCTGCCAGAGTCTGGGGAAATACATGCCGTGTCGAAATACTTTACTGCTCTCTAAATTACAACAATAACAATTATAATTATTTTTTTTTTATTTGTGAAAAAATATTTAAGAGGAAAACTTGTTTTATTCCATATCCACCAAAAGCAAGATCTGAACAGACCACACTTCCTAGAAACAAGAAATCCCAAGTTGGGGTTATCTCCAAGCCAAATATATCTGAAGTAATCCTCTAGAAGAACAGAATCAAATAAGGAGGAATAAAAGGTTATTGCTGCAAGAAGCCATTTCCATGAGCAATATGTAACTTCCTCTTAAAAAAGTACTATTTAATTTGTTGTCTCTTTCTTTCAAGGAAACTAACAGCCAGAAAACTATTTCATTCTTTCAAGTGAAATCCATATGTTAGGCAATTCTTTTCAGCTTAGTGGATCAACAATCTTGATTTTAATGTGGCTTCTATTCTTTATCTTAGCTTCAAATAGCAAAAGACTCATCAGTTTCCCACTGTAAACTATTGATATTGGCCACATTACCATAACACCATAGCTCTGGCTAGCCTTTGTGTAAAATGTCATACATGCATTCCCTGCCAGCACTGGATTTGGCAGAGAAACATAACAGGCAAAGGATGGAGTAGGCAGGTAGTGGAAGCCTGCCACTCTGTTAGTATTTCCAAGTCCCATCCACTTTCACAGGTGACCCTCTTGGGCTGCAATATGTTTTTAGAAACTCACAGTTCCTAGAACCCAGCTTCTGGGTATTCTCTTAATTTAAAAAAAAACAAAAAGTTCATTGAAAACAGCAAAGTTAATAAAGTTGGCCAGGAATTTCTATAGGTAGAGATAAACAGCAGCAGAAAGGTGGGAAATGCAGCAGGTATCTTTATTACCTGCAAGACCACCACCCTCAGGAGACTCATCTACTACTCTGGAGGAAACAGGAGTTGCATCTCCATCACCCTCAAAGACTGGCAGAGGAGCAGCTGGTAGCACAGCCCATGGCATGCTGAGCGGCCCAGGAGTATCCTCACATGCTCTCCAGGAGACTCTCTTACCAATGGTTGGGGTTGCCATCTAGACGGACTACAAATCTGGATTTAAAAATTATCATGGTTTAGCACTTGGGAGGAAACAGTGACTTCTACTCTGTGTTTATCCTGGGGATATGATTGTATTTATTCTTTTCTAGTTATTTCTGCATCTCACACTTCTCATGGCCTCTAAAGAAATGGTTTCTGGCTAAGCAATACCATCAGTAGTCTATGTTACCCCGCTCATTACACTTGCTTTATCAGTCAGTTCTAGCACAGATGGAAAGTCAGCAATGTCACAGGATTTGCATACGCCTTGCTCGTCAAGCTTAGCCTCTAATAGAATAACAGAATGACTGACATGCAAGAACCGATTAGAGGGAACATGAAAATACAGCCACCAAATGCAGAGGCACGCTTTGCAATTTGATGGAGGCCAAAAGTCATGTTGCAGTGCAGTACCAAGTTCATATGATTCACATCTAATTCTATGATATCTCTTACCCATAGGCAAGTTAGAATCATGCCACAAGAATTTCCTGTAATTTCTTTCTTTTCCCCTTAGTAATCTCCAAGATCTGTTTAACCCAGCTGCATTAGGGACCGTGCTTTTACATAGCCTTTAAATAGCCTCCCCATTCTCAAACCAAAGATTTTCAGCCTTCCCATGCCAACTGAAGTCATAGAAATGTCACCTTTCTTGTAGTCTCAGCACCTCCTGCTTGTCCAGGTACAAAGATACGAAGGATTATTGTGGGCTCATTACTTCTCTTGCCAGCTCTCCACCAAAAAAAGCCGTCACTAAGCAAAGGTAACCAGCAACATACCTTCTTGAGGCGCAGAGAATATTGCTGATCTGGTGCTGGTGAAATGTTGTTTCCTAGGAGCTGAGCAACCCTATTGTTACATCAGAATTTTCTAAGTGTCATTTTTTAATAGCTCTTGAATAACTCTTATCACGAATATTCACTCAATCAAGCTATCAGATTCTGAAACCAGAAGATAAGTATTTTATCTATGTAGTACTAGATTTTATGTAGAGAGAAGGTTTTTAAACAAGCATTTCTAATTCACCGCAGCTAGAAATGTCTGCTGCTGTGTCATGGCCAGTAACATGCTTTGACTACCGTGCCTCATTTGCAGCAACCTAATATTCAGAATTGAAATAAAAAGCAGAAGATTATAAATATTTGAAAGTCTTCCTGGGTTCCACATCAGCATTTCCATGTTTCCTTCAGTCACTGCTAATCGGCCATTCCTCAGTTCTCAAGAACAACCTGTGTCTTTTCAGTTACATTGATCCCTTCTTTTCGCATTAGATGTGCCTCAGGTATAACTCTGTCAATTTAGACACCGTGGCCAGACCGAAATAACCTAATTTCCATGCATCTCAACCCTGTGTCTACTGTGTCCTACTAAACAGACAAGAAGGGCAAAGAACAGTATCTGTGCAGAGAGACAGAAGAGGCATTCGGGCTTTGTGAATATGAACCCCAGCGTAAATATTGGTGCAGGATGGGCGACTGTAAACAGGCAAGTTAATGACAGACCTGTGCTGATCCCTCAGGGTTGATTCCTTCATTATTTAATATTATTATCTCAATGATTCAAATGTCATTACTGTTAGCAATAGCTGTTACTAACTTGCCATCATCTTACCGCATGATCTGCCTCGCTACAGTAATGAGACCAAGATTTGCCACATCTAATTTAGATGTTCATCATCAAGTCTAAGCTACTCAGGTACCTTCCCATAACCAGTGAAGTGTATCTAAAATGCATATCTAAGCATCTTTGAAAAACTTACTCTGTGAAGGTGTCTGTTTCTCTCCCTGTATACGAAAGAAGCTGAATTACTATCTTTGACAGTCTAGTTCCCATGTGTGTTCCTAATTTATCTTTGACAGCTAGAGCTAGGCAAGACTAAAACATTGAGTTGCTTTTGAGTCTTACATTCAGTGACCTGTTATAATTAGCATATATAATGTAAGTTCTTCCCAATTTTCTTCTAAAACTATTTATTCTAAGCCATGAGTTGCTTGGGTAATTCATACCTTGGCATTGGTCTTTCAGAGCTGTGCCACCTTAATGAAGCAATGCAAATGAAGAATCATGTGTCAGGTCCAGAGGCATATTCTGTGATTCTAAGACAGATAGAGCAAACATCTGTATAACCAGCTTTTCACAGGAAGGCCAAGTGAAAATACAGAGCAAACGCCTGTTTAGAAAAATGGCTCCAAAAGGTGGGACCACCATCAGCCTCATTAGCCATATTCTTCCTCATTCAGCTCCTCTCACCAATAACATGAATTCAGACTACGATTACGCAAGAAAAGGTTTCATACTATATTTTTTTCCAAAGTCCCTTTATTACAAGGATTTCTTTTCTTTTGACTACTGCTTCCAGTTTCACCATTGAGTAGGACACAGGGTATTTGTAGCTGTGTAGGTAGCAAGGATCCCTGCTAGATCCCTCTTGTACTAATCCATCAACATGAAAGGGATGAAAGGCACTCCAAACCAGTGCCTAGCCAAAGCTCAGTTCACTTCTCCAGCCTCAGCCATCACTCCAGACAACTGAGGGGAGAACCATCAAGCAACACACACAGGCGACCTGTGAACTCAGCACATTTATCAAAAAGGTTGCCACACACTGGGCTCCTAAAAGCCACGACAATAGTGTGGCACAAGAGGAAAGCAAGAGACGTTGAGATCATCACTGGTCCCTGTAACAGCTCGGAGGGCTTCTGTGTCTGGAGGGTCTGGGTCATGTTGGGGACAGATGGGATGGAAATGGAGATACACTCAATAACACAAGGAAAGAGCCTACTGGGAAGGGCTGTCCTGAGATACTATATCATTATTGTTATGCACAACTAATACTTCCTCTAATTACCCAATTAATTAATGAGCATTTATTAATATATATTACATGAAATTTCCATTACAATAATCAACTATAGTAATGATTAAACTTTATTGGCATTCCTATTTAATGCAAATAGTACAGGAAAGATTATTCAGTTGACATTGTTGCATGCCTGGATAGTTCTACCCGGGACATCTTTACAACTATCTTGACTCAAACAGGGCACAAATGCAATTATTTTTAAAAAATAATAATCTAATTACTTGAAGGGACATGGCTGTAAAAACAGATTAAGGCTACCCTGGGTCTAGAAGACATGGGGTGACTAGGCCTTCTGGTCTTTGTGCAAGACCTTACCCTGCATTATAAATGCACAACTCCCGTTGCTAATAGTAGTTAAACATGTTCTTTGTGAACCGCACAGCAGCCGGACCATGGAAAGGACAAGCGTGTGTGCAGTGGGTCTTACTGAAAGGTCACAAAAGATGCAAATATGAATCACCTTTAGTGTGGTTCACACCATTCTCCCTTTGGAAAGTGTGCACTAAGTCACTCTGACCAAGCCTCTCCTGCTCCTCCCTGAGCGCAGAGAGAGCAGGACGAGAGGTCAGTGCACTTCCCTGGTGGCTCTTCCAAGAGGGCAGTACTCCAAGAGGTATCCTCTGCCAATGCAGGCTGTGAGGAGGGTAGTACAGCACAGCTGGGGCACATTGGGCCCACAAATAGTTTGCAGGAGTAGCTAGGCTATCTTCCTTGATCCTTCTCTAGTTTTATTTAGATATTTCTTCTGCATTCTTTTTTTAACTCAAAATGTGCATGCTACCTACATTCACAGAGTCTCTGAAAGACAAATACATTCATACACATTACTATGGGAAGATAAGGGTTTTATACGTGCTGTACTTTGCCTCATCCTCTGCAGTTAATCATGCCTCCGACTAACCCCCCTGAAATCTAACACATGGGTTTAAGAGTAGAAATAATAAACACGTAGGTAACTACTTTAGGACTGAGACCCCGCTCATTCTGTCGGTTGATCATACTTCTTTAAACATGCAGGAATGCCCAAGCACTGCATTTCAGTGCATAAAAAGTAAAATGATAAAATCAACAAAAATTTAGAATTATTTTTCCGAATATTATTTCAGTTGGTGAATTCCAGGAAAATTCACTTTGCTGTTAAGAGTTCAGTACCATACCTTTTAAATCTGCTCATTATTTTTAACAACTGAGTGCTTTAGGATGGGAGCTGTACAATTCCCTGGCCAACAGGCTACTGAAGCCAAACCTTTCACTCTATTTAAGCAAAAGTACCTGAAATTAATGACAAATTGTTTGGGGGCCATCAAGCCAAACAGTTTATACAGTGCAAACATGTGCTAAACCAGAGCTGAGCCTAGATGTCTGTGTGGTTGTGTGACCCAGGCACCACGTGCGGCAGTCCCAGCTGGTCCCTGGGCATGAGTCACCATCTCAGCCCAGCCATGCCTCAGGGCTGCTCTTCCCAGGACATCCTCCCAGCAAAGTCATGCTAACCCTACAGTCAGACATCACCTTCTGCTTCTTGTTCTGTCTGGTGAAAAGACCACTTACTGCACCAAATTTATTGTCCCTCCTGCCTGGTGATTGCCACTTCCCCAGCTCTGCCAGAGCAGTTCATGTGAGGCACGTCTTATTCCAGGCATTGCTTAATCCATATCTTTGCTCCAGGAGACATCTGTCAGGCCAAGTCAAACCACCCTTCAGAAACGCTGATGCTCAGTGAAGCAGGGCAGGGAACACCCGTACAAACTGCACTGCTGGTGGGAATGAGCAGGTCAGGCATCTGCATCACCAAAAGACACAGCTCTGTGCTGATGGGAGAGCCCACCGAAAGCTCAGAGTGGGAAAGGGTAACATCTAGGAAGATCGTCTGTTACTGAGAGCATTCTTTGCAAAGCATCATTTGTGTTTGTTTTACTGGAAATACTTGGTGAGAGAAAATGCCTTTGAAAGCAGCTGATGTTTTCTGGTCTATTTAATCCTGGTCAGTGCTCTCTAAGTACCCTTTCTACTAAGCCAATTGTTTGTGCAGCGATTTGAAGATTAAGCTCTATATGAATAATTGTGAACTGACTTCCTTTTTAAGGTAGACAGAATTAAACAAAATATCTAGGTATATATTGCACAATAGTATATAGAAAATACACTAGAATGGTTGCATTGAATCACAAATTTATAGAAATACACAAAAAATCAGAGCCACCCTATTCATTAAAGAACATCACCAATAAACCAAGAAGGCAAAAGACAACATTTGTATAAAATCTGTTTAAATCTCAACAAGCAACAGTGTACAATAGTCAAATTTAGCATATTTCCAAAAAGGATATTTTCCAAACTAGCTGTTGAACTATTCCCTAAGGCAGGGCACTTGAGAGGTTGGAAGGAAAAGGCTGTTTCCTCTGAGGTTACAAGTGAACATTTCTAGCCTCCTCTAAGCCCAGAAGTTGGGCAGAAGGCAGCTGAACTGGGGGTGATCCTTTGCCCTTCTTTCCCAGCAGTCTCCCAGTGCCTCTGGTGTGCTGTTCCTGCCCCTCCACTTCCAGCTGTACGCACAGGAGTGGTGGTGAGCGGCAGGGGTGGACCTCAGCCATGGCTCCGCACTTCAGTTTCATCCCATTGCCCACCGATGGCAGAAGAGCCATTTACATTCATGGTCTGCACTCAACTAACAAACATACAGCTACCACACGTGGCTCACGAGTCAGCTGGACATGAATTTTAATTTCATTACACTAAATGGAAACCCAAGCTACTTCTATGAGCTCTTTTCAGCAGCAGACAGCCACCCCACATGCAATCACAGTTAGAAAAATTTTTTATTGAATAAGGCCCTCAGAGGTAAACAACTTTGCTATTAGTGCAGTGCAATGAAAATAAAATCAACAGCAGATGGTTGCCAATGTGTCTTGTTCAGACACTTCAGATAAACGTAGGGAATGGCAGAGAGACACAACAAGTGTAAAACAAAAATTGGTGGAAATGAACAGTGTTGTAGATTTGCCGCTCTCTTACAGACTCCTTTAACCATGGGAAAGATGAAGTAGTTGGAGATTTACTCCTTTCTGCTTCCTCCACTCTAAAAATTTTGTTTAAATGTATGCAACAACCTTTACGTACAAAATAAAAACCTTGAATAAAATAAAATTTTGAGTATAAAAGTCTAGAAACATGAAATAGAAGTATAACATAGTATGCCCCTGCACAGAACCGGAAATAATAGAAAAAAGTCAGTTGTTATTGTGAGAGTTTATTATTGTCATCTAAAGCACTAAGGATGCAGGTTTGAGTCATTTTGTCTAGTTGTTTGGACATATATTTTAAGCAACAGGCCTGAAATTAGAGTAGAATGGAAAAATAACTATTCTTGCAAACATCTCACTAGCTCTATTGAAAGGCAGCATCTTTTATTGATTTATTTTATATTTTGTTGAAAGCAAAATCCACTTATCTTTGTTAACAAGGAGATCGTAAAAGACAAGAATATATGATTTGATATTCATGTGTGTGCCTATGCATATTTAAGAGCTGATTTTATTTCAGTGTTTTACCATCAGCTGTCTCAGTATTCCAGCAAGTCATGGTTAGCCCAGCCAAAAACTGCCTGTGATAGGAATTGTGAAGAGTTCCAGGCTAACAGCATGTTTGTAACAACACATTTTCTTTTATCAGTTTTAAAATGGCTTTTTTTTCAATTTCACAGTAAGTTGCCTTGTTCTTCTACTATAGAGTTGAATAGAAGTGCTATTCTTGTACCGCACATTACATAATTTTGTCAAATCTCTTCTTTAAACTAGATCGGTCCTACTCTTTTCACAATCTACTACCTTCATTTTCAGCTTTAAATGCATCTGTCAAACAAGTTTCAAGATACTGATCCAAGATCTCTTAGAGTAGCTTTTCTTCCTGTAACTCCAGCTTCCAGCACTGAGGAAAAGCACATGAGGAGATCTAAGAGTACTGCTCCTTCATTTTCCTCTTCTTCACCCCTGCTAGTTTTGTTGGGGGGAAATCCCATCAAAATACCCTAGTTACTCCACTGCCCTGTATTTTTATGAGAACAAAACAAGACTTAGAGGGACCCTCCTCGCACCGTTGCTGTCTGCACCATGCCGTGCCATTCACAGAGGTGGCACCCCATGGAGATGCTACCAGCCCTAGGCTGTGGCAGGGAACATCGCAACCTACTTCTAGCTTCAGACTCCTCCCCACCATGGAAAAGGATGGGGCAAGATGAAGATTTATTGTCAAGAGATGAGTCAGAAATTTGTGGCAAGTGGTATGTTTGATCACATCAATGATAAAAAATCAATTATAAAGATAACACAATGAAGGAATGAGAATGCAAGGCAGATAATTAGGTGTACAAAAAAGACAAGACCCATATTATGAAAAGTAAAAAAAAAAAAAAAAAAATTAGAGAAAGCTGCTCATTTCTCACAAAACACTGTGCATTCGTACCATCACTCTTTCATTAAAACCTGTTCAGGTGATATAGAACCTCAGACCACATGCGAACTATGTGCTGTGCCTTGCAGCTACCAGTTGTCTTGAGGATTCACCTTGGGGAACATCAGAGCAGGGTCAATGCCACTGTTCACTGAAACAGCATCTCTCCTGGTTGATTTTCTACTCTATAGTTGAATAAAGAGCAGGAGTCACTTCAAGTCCCCACTACACCAAAAGGTACTAGTGCAATTCCCCAAACCTGGAGGATGCTCTAGATGAAGGAAAACTGTTCGGAAAAAAATATGCATCCTTTAGGAAGATTTCTCATATGTTTGGGGTTTTTCCATAAAATTTTTTTTGGGGTGTCCCTCCCAGTGCTACCCCAAATCCTGCAAAACCTGGAAAAGATGACTGATTCTGTCCTCCTTCTTCCAGTGATGCTTTCCTTATATCAGGGGATTATTTTTTTTTTTTAACCACTGCTAAAACAATTGAATCTACTTAAGCCAAAACTTCAAGATAAAATTGCTAACCATTTTGTTAGGGAAAGTTAGCAATTACTGGTAGAAACTTCTCTCTTTTTTTTTTTGGTTCCTCAAAGAAGACAGGACTGCTTATATTACAGCTGTATCAGTGAATCAATACCACTTCCCCTTTGTTTATGTTACCTTCAAAATCTGTGCAACTGTTTTTCTCACCACACACTTGATTACTAGCAGGGCTTATGCTGAAACTTTCTGTGCCTTTTCCCCTTCCCAATTATTAGTCTGAATGTAGCCTGTTTTATTCTTCATTATAATATGAAGTGCCACCACCTAACATCTTGTGTTAAGTTAATAACAATTTCATTTAACTCATTAGCAACTACAAAATGTAGTATTTTCTGACCACATTCACAACTGAAACTTTTGAAAATGTTGCAAAAATCAAGGGGTTAAATTATTTCTAGCTGAACAGGTTATTTTGGTTTTTTTTTTACAGAAACACCATAAATCAATGTGTTTTCAGTGTTGTTCATTTAAAACAATGTAGTGATTTTCATGAAATCAAAGGAAAGAAAAATCATTTCAATTTGGAAAGTGAAGCATTTTACTTTGAAAAATATTGAAATTAACCATTGTGACATATGGTTTTGATTATTGTTTCAAATCTGCAAAATAACAAAAGCTTAAAAAAATCTCAGTATCTTTTTAGTTTCACTTTTTCTCAAAGCCATTTTTCTACATTTTCACTTGAAAATATACCCTATAACTCTATTTCTATATCATTATCCATACAAATGCTTATTTTTCCAGACCTGTTCTTTGTTGATCTCTTTTAGCTCCTGGTTGTAGGGAGAAGCAGAGAGTAAATATGGACATCAAATAAAAAGCATGGGTTCAATAACCGTATAGAAAAAAACTAATTTAAATGGTTTTCTAACCTTCACCCAGCACTGTATTTGTAAGACAGAGATAAAAGAAATCCAAGTTAAGCTGATGCTAGACCCAAATACATTTTTATGCAAGAGCACAGTTATCATCAGTTCCTGCAAGTGAGGTGACTGTGGTTTGAAAAGCCCATGGTCTGTGACAGAAGCTTTTTGGGTTTTCTCTCCTAGGAGAAACATTTTTCCCCAATGCCTCATTCTTTAAACTACCAAAAAATTATATTATCCTTTTTTTTCTCAGTTATAAATGCATTACAATCAATAATCTCCCAGAGAGTACTTGAAGCCCAATACATCTTAAATATAGTCCAAACCCTTTACCTTTCTCAAATGATTTTCACTCTGTTGGGCTACCAGGTCTATTTGTCTTTTGCTTTCCTAGGTGATCTTGCATCTATGTTGTCGGGTCTCGTAACAACGTGTCAGAGCAGACACTAAGAAGCTGTGCTTAAAACTCAGACTTCCTGCCATTTAGCCTGTCCCACAAACATCTACAGGTGCAGGTTATCTGCTTGCTGTCCTGAGAAATGCAAACTCTGCAAACAGCCATAGGAGCCTGTTTCAAGAAACACCCAAACCCAGCATTTTCTAAGGAGCTTGCGAATAACCCTGTAAGCTCCGCAGAGCAGGCTTGGAAGGTGATTTCAATGACCGCAGAAAAGCATAATCAAGGACATCTGAACAAGGTCTGTAAAAGCAAATGCCTGCATTAGAACCTTTTCTAATTCTGCACCTGATTACAACAGCAATATCCTATTAAAATTAGTGGAGTTCAACAAAAGAATAGAGGACAGTATTTTGAATAGAATAGTGCATACTTCAGTAATAGGTGAGAGAGATTGAAAGCACAAGTACATTTCTGAACATATAAATGTGTGCTCTACTTTTAACAGACTACATTTTGTATTTAAATAATTTTATCCACTTCAGTACTTTGGGCCCGATTCCTCTTCTGTCTGTTTTTATTCATGAGATTACTTGAATAAAATACAGGTTCAGTGACGCTGAAAAGTATTGTCAATTTCTATTCATTTTGCAGAATTTTAATGTCAGAATATACCTTACCTTATTTCTCAAGGTGTTTTCAAAGTGAAACAACTGAGAAAAAACCCTTGCTAAGTCTTTAATAAGAGTAGACTCTCATTCCTTGCTACTGCCCACAGCAGCAACTTTTTTCTGATTGCAAACTCTTACTGGTTTGGTTTGTTTATTGTCCATAGCCCTATTATCTTTAGAGAAGCTACAGATTTCATTAACTCAGCATATATCTCTTCGTTCTTTTTTTTTTTTTTTTTTTTTTACGTTGCCTGTATGTAAGTATTACTGTCCCTGGGGAAGAGTGGAATTGCTTGTGTTGAATTTAGCGCAGCCATAACTCCTTCAGCTTTGTACTGGAACAAATACAGAAGTAAAATCCATCTTTCAAGGCCTTTACTGCCTGACCAGGCTGGGAGGAGAGGGCATGGGGCAGGGGGATCCTCCTCATATAATTTTTCCTGTGCTCTCTTTTCTTTTTTTCTTGTATTTGTCCATTTGCTTTCTCCTGCTTTCTTGGGGCAGCTGGTGGTGGTTGGAGGCAGAGGTTCACCTTGTGCTCTGGGGTAGCAAAGAAAATGCCTCAAGTGCTTGGCTAGTGCAGTTTTGGCTCCCATCAGGGCTGAAAAGGGCATGATGTTGGGTGATGCTGGGGCTTTACAGTGCTCCATGGCCTTGGTTCACCTCACCACATCCCCCGGGTGAGTGCATTTCAGCCATGCTGCAGGGGCCATGCTGCCCCCAGGGAGCAGATCTCCCCTGAGACCTGGGAACGCGGCTGAGTGCCTGGAGCAGGAGGCAGCTCTCCCCATGCTCCCCGTGTAACCAAGGGAGGGAGACAAGCTCTTCCACACAGGAAGGTGCCAAAGCATCTCAGTTAGGAACCTGCAGTGAATTGCTGTCCCAAGGCTCAGGTACTACCTGAGGAGGTGGGGAGCCCAGGGACACCAGAGACTGGACACCCACCACCAGTCTTCCCTTGTGGAGAGCACAGTTTCATTTGAGTATATACATTTTGACCTAACCACTGCTTTTCGTTTTGATATAATTTTCCAAAAGTCTCTAGGTGGTTTGCCAGCTCTTTTGTTTCTGGACACACCACACGTAACACCAGGGGCTGTTTGTAAGGGTCAGTCTGAGCATGCCAGGTAGCTTGTTTGGTAGCACCCAGGCCAGGCAGATAACCTACAGACATGTTTATTCTTTGGATGTAAAGTCCCCAGCGATTTTTTTGTGTATGTGTCTTTAGTGAGAAAAGGTTAAAGGAACTGGAGAGCTTGTTCAGCCTGCAGAAGACAAGACTGAGGAAGGAATAGCAGCAGTCTTGCGAAGCATGCAAGACCCTTGAGAGGGAAAGTGAATAAACTCTGCTCAGTGACCACTGTGGCGAGAAGACACATTAATAAGATTCTAGGGCCAGCTGCTGCTGAAGTTTTATTTAGATATCAAGAAACTCTTTCTAATAGTAAGGATCATTAACCACTAGAAACACTGCCAGGATTGATTTAGGTACAGCTGATTCAGCCTGGGGACAAAGAGATGGACTGCACAACTTCTGATGATCCTGTTTTACTATTAATTCATTTGGACTAGGCATTACGGCTTTCAGTGACCAAGGTTCAGATTTTTAATGACAGGGCTTCAGACTGGATGTGTGTTCTGTCTGTTCTGAGCTTTGGCTCTATTAAACTGTGGAAATGAAGAACTCTGTTTCTCAGTCTATAATTCAACATAAAACCTCATGCCTGTGCAAAAACTACAGCAGCACCAAGGCTGCTCAGCCAGACACTGTCCTGGCTCTTGTCAAACTGCAGAAGCACAGAAAGGCTGAGGCTCAAGATGGTCTAGTGCAACCCCTCTGCACAAGCAGGGTCACCTCGAGCAGGCTGCCCAGGACCGTGTCCAGATGGTTTTTGATCTTTACAAATGGAGACTCCACAACCTCTCTGGGCAATCTGTGCCAGAGTTTGGCCAACCTCCCAGTAGAAAGGCATTTTCTTGTGTTGAGAGGGAACCTCCTGTGCTTCAGTTTGTGCTCCTTGCCTCTGGTCCTGTCACTGGGCACCTCTGAGATTAGTCTGGCTCCCTCTTCTTTACTCTTACCCATCACATGTTCATACACATTGCTAAGATCACCCAGGAACCCTGTTACCCTTAGGCTTAACAGTCTCAGCTCTCTCAGCCTCTCTTCCTGTGTCAGATGCCCCCATCCCTTCATACTCCTTCCCTGGACTTAGCTCCAGTATGCCCCAGTTGCTCTTGTACTTGGGAGTCCAGCACTGGACCCAGTACTTCAGGTATGTCTCACCAGCGCTGGAGACAGTGGCAATGAGAGAAATAATCAAAAGAAATGTAAAGTGGATCTGAAGTTCAAGGAGAAGCTAATTTATATGAGGCTGCCACAAGTGTCCTGGTTACTGCATGGGATCAATCTTCAAGATTTAGCTGTGATGATATCATGTTTCTAAAGATACTTTTTGCCAGCTGAATGTGTCATCATTCACTAGCCTGAAGGAGAGTGAGATAAACCTTAATGTTATTGTAGAAAACTTTCTCTTCTCTGAGAATGCAATTATTTTTTTAATTATTTTCTCATTAAGTGGACTTCCTATTTTTGTCTAGATTTCCCAGGGGCATTATTAAAAAAACCCAAACTTAACAGACACCCATTACCTGAAAGGAAATCTTGCTCCTCATCCAATATTGCATGAACCATTCAATCAGCCACTAAACTGCAGTATTTTGCCATGGGTATTTTATGTTATATATAATATCTCCCTGCAAGAACACCTTCCTCTTCCCCATTCCATTAATGCACTAGATGTCCACAGAGATTTTTTAGGAGTTTGTAAACCAGTTACAATTGAAATGACAAAATGATTTCCTAAATGATGAGAGCTGGTTGCAAAAGAATACACAACGGTTCCTAAAGAACAGGTAGAGGATCCCAAAAGCATATAGAAGTTTACAGCAAGCAAGTCCTTTAAACAATCATTTTTTTAAATTAGACAGGAATGGATAACACATCTTTCATTCTGTCAACCCAACATATGAGCTATAAAAATAATAGATATTCTGTCATGCTATCTGGCTATGCCTCAAAACACAAGAGTTTTAAGAAGAAAGTTACTTGGAAGTAAGCCACATGTTTAGTATGAAAACCCCTCCAGACCCAAAATATGCTTATAAAAGAAATCCAGAAGGAATTAAAATATGATAGAGCATTTTTAATTCCATTTATGCCCTCTTAAAAAAAAAAAAGTTCTGAATTACTGCTAATTCAAACCACTGCTTACAGGAAAGCTTCATTATTCTGAGAAAAGAACATTCACCCATAAAAAGAAATAAAATATCTGCAGTAAGGGACTAACCAAGATAGCAGACAGTGGATTAAACTACTCCCTGAAGAGTGATAGTGTATTTTAAATTATTTGCCAGTGCCCTTTTTCTCCATATTTCCATTCTTCTCCTGTGTCACTCTCCTTTTTATGCCCTGTGTCCCAGCTCAGGCAGCTGGGCAGAGCACACTCATCACTCCTGGAGAGATGCTGGCAGATGGGACCGAGAAGGACCCCAAAAGGCAGCCTGTGAAGGTGCTCAGGACACGGAATTTTGTTACCTTTGGCCCAAAGCCCACTAGACAGGCTTTCCTCAGGCAGCAGCCACTGCCCACACAGTTCCTCCAGAGACCCCATAGCTGCAAAAGGGTAATGTGTCCCTGCATCTTCAAGGAGTCCCAAGCTGGGAAAGGGACCTCCTTTGGAATAACTGGGCTCTACCCAACCATTCCTGGGAGCTTCAGTTTCTCCCAAGGCCCTGTCCATTCTACCAGCTGCCTGCAGTGTATGCTTTTCTCTCCCAAGTGCTGCAGCTACCCCGCACACAGCACAGAGGCTGTACTGGGCAATTTAACACAAACAGGAGATTTACATGACCACACCAACAGGGCAGGTGGGATTCATCATGCCAAAAGCTATATAAATATGTAATATACCACCTGTGTAGCCATCTAGACTTCTTTTGTAATTAAAGGAATGTATATTTCTCAGATATGAGCTACATAATGTATTTTAGTCATCTACATTAAGATGAAATGAATAATTTCTTAGAAGTGTCTGTTTTTCCTTTACCTACCACAGAAGGAGTCAAGGTGACTAAGTCAGATACTAAAAAGTTATCTGAGATTAATCCCATCCATTCTATCTTACAGGAGAGTTAAAAAGTCTTCATATACAATAAACATGGTGGCTGCTCATATATACATTAATATCTTCCGTATCTTTGCTAATGAGGAAAAGATTTGCTCAAAAAGAACAGGAGGGGATGTTCATTCTTCAGCATTCATTTATCCGTTATCACTAATCACAATCACTAGCCTGGCAGCCATACATTTGTCCAAAACATTATTTCTTATGCAAATGTGTAATTGATTTCTGGAAAGGCAAAATTAACCCTGAGGGAAAACACATAGTTTATCCCTCATTTGTATCCAGCGACAGCCCTCCAAAAGACAGGGCTGTGTAAGCACAGTGCGTTAAGTGGATAACAGGGGTCACTTTGAACAGCTACTCTTTCTTCTGGGATGAAAAGGCCACTGGTATTATGCAGGCTATTCCAAGCAAATGCCAGAAGAGCCAGTCTACACTGCAATATGTTTCCTTATATGTCACAAGCAAAGTATTTTAGGCAGGTTTCTAGCAATTTTAGCATTTTGTTATTGGAACCACTTTTGCCCTCTGGACTGTGGAGTCAGCTGCTCTAGCTATCTTCCATCAAATAATATAGATTTCAACAAAAGCCGTAAAACTCACAGTGACATTTTTGTATTTCAGTGCCCAACACTTCAGACTCTTCCAGGACAGGAGTGAGTGAATGGTTGGTCCCAATGACATACTCCTTCTTCATATGATCTAGTTTTCAATTTCAGTTCTGAAAGGCCTGCCAAAAATTTAACCCCTCTCTGTCTAAACACGTCAGACCAAGACTATGGCATATGAGATGGCAGTCCTATTTAATAAAGGGGTTGGGAAAAGCAAGTGGGGAGAGGAACAGAAAGGAAAATTTTCTGGAGTTATTTTTAAACTTTGAATGTTTCTGAACATGTTCCAAGGTCTGGGTGTTACTCTGGACTGCAAGGAGACAGAGCACAAGAAAGTGCCCTTCTGGCAGGATGAGCGCAGGCACAGAAGTCCTCTGCCAGGCACATCCAGAAATACAGAGCAGAACAGTGGGCCCACCCACCACATTTAGCCCTACAAGGAGAAAGAAACCTTGCTCTAAAGAAGTCTTTTCTGGTTTCTTAAAGTAATGACACTGCCCATACCTCACACTCAACAGCAAGCAGAACAGAGCTACTTCACTCCTCCACAACCAAGAGGCAAGCTATGGAGGTAAGACCTGACATAAGGCAAACATCTTCATAGGGAGTGGTATGAAATCACAAGCCTCTTGTGCATTCATAGGGAGTCTACTACATAGACATCTGACTCATAAAATGGAAAGGACATGGGTGAAATCCAGGTGCTGCTGGGGAGATGCCACCCCCACCAAACTCCAGAAAGCCATGCTCCTCCCTAGGGGATGGAAGTCACTTGGCAACGCTACCCTTCAAGGCATCTTCTTCCCCTCATCCTTATTTTCTTGTGATTGTATTCACCCTACACATTTCATTGGTGGTAGCAAAACCAGGAAGTGCAAGAATTCTGGAAACTACTTTCACTTTTGTTTACAGCCTTTTAAAAAACGCCAGCTTGCCCAGCCAATCTGTTAAGCTGGACTTCAGGGCCCTCTAGTGGCTTGGGAGAGGGGTCATTACGAAAGAGGAATGACAACTCTGTCAAAAACTCAGCAACATTTCCTACCGCTTACAAACCAAAACACAAAGTATAAGCAGAGTTCCTCCACCACTTCCAGTAGAACTAAAAGTCTTCATTAGCCCATGTACCTGCTTTGCTCCTCCACTCAACTTTTCTTCTCTGAAGTAGGACTAAACTGGACATTACACATCGCCATCATTTTCCTAGAGCCAAAGGCCGATTGTGGTCCCAACATAAATCCTGAACCCCTCCCATCAAGGGGAAAGGCATTCCCAGGCTGTCACAGATACGGGAAGTCTGTAAATTGTACGACCTGTCAACACTTTGCACCAAGAGTGGGACAAAAAATTGGCTTCCGTCTTACTCTGCTTAAGGGCAGTGACTTTTTCGCAGGCTACTCATTTACAGCACAGCTTTCCTAGTTCCTATCTTACTCTATAACTCCAATACCTGGGAAACAGCTCGGTGGGTATTTTGAAATGTTTACTGCCATGCATGAAGATGTCCCAGCATGTGAATGGAGCCGTATGGCTGCACTGCAGGCAGGGAAGCAGCACGCTGTATCACCTCAGCCCTGGAGGAATGCTGCAGCGGGCCAGCACCCTGTCCCCTCAAATGTCACATGGACTGAGGGCTGTCTCAGGCTTTGGAAAAAAAGGCTGTACCTGAACACAAAACCATGTTCATCAGTAAAATACAAAGTCTCTCAAGTGTTTTCTCTTAAAAATGCCATGCTGTTTTGCAAGAAATTTCAATAGCTGACTGTTCATCCAAAAATTTTGAAAGCCAGATTAAAGATTTCTGAAATATCTTTAAACACCTGAAACTGTTGTAAAACTGCAGGAAGAAGACTTAAAAATACTCAGTGAGCCTGAGCCAGTTCCCATAGAGGCAATTTCAGGATTGCTAACCCAGCATGTTAGGAATTTGGGGTAAATGTCTTCCGCTGTATAATCATAAGATTTTTGTTAAAATCTTGACAGTGTAGGAAAACCAGTATGGGTTCTTTTTGCCTAACTCCTTGTCTCCAACCCTCTGTGTAGCATTTTCTGTATAATTTTTTCTTTAGATCCCAGGTAGAAACATTTTTTTTTATAAAATTGGAGATTTCCACAGACGTTTTAGAGCACCAGAGGAAAGCTGCTTCTAGGCAGGACTTGCAATAAAATCACAATTGGCAGCAAAGCAATTTACTGCTGCTGTCTTACTTAGAAAAATCTACTGTGTACAATCTCAGGTCTGGTTTCAATCAAGAAAAATTTCATGCCGTATTATTGTCCAGTTTCAGAAGAGATTTAAGAGCGCACACAGGCCAAGAGATAAAAGATCACATTTGTGCTGCAGTTTGGTTTATGGGCTGTAGTTGGACTGCTTTCAGCAAGTTCCAGGTACTTGAGGACACCCCAAAAGCGCTGTTGTGGTCACTGCAAAGAGGAAGGGTTAAGTAAGAACACAAAAATATCTCCAGTTGAACAGTGCTACAACTGTTCAGTAATCATTATAGACTCTTGAGACCCAAAGATCTGGGAGACATGACCCCATTTAAAGTTGATGCCCTCTCTCGTCTCTCAGGAAAGATGCTGCAGGGAGGATGCTGACTTTAGCAAGCTGCAGATGACAGCAGACAGTACATTTATACAACACAACAGCACGTCAGGCAGAGATGTCTCTCCCCTGGAAGCAGTTTAGTTGCATGGGCATGGTGTTTTGTTGTGTTAAGTAGCCAAGAGGCCAGTGCTGTGGTAGGGCAGTAATACAGTCTCTTGTAATGCTTACTTATGCTCAGCACAGCATCATGCTGGTCCTCACAGCCAAAGTGTGAATCAGCAGCTCAACTGTTTCCTTAAATGTATCTCCTATTCAAAGCTTAGTTTCCTTTTTATCTTTTTGTCGGGGGTTGTTGTTTTTTTTTCACTTTGCTGATTTCACACCAATTATCACCTTTACATAGATAATAAAGCATAAGGGCTCGTCCAGACTTGAAATTTAAAACAAATGTATGCTGAGTGTGAATTTGCACCACCACAATAGCTATTTCTGAACAATTACCTGCACAGACAGGCCCACTGCTATTACAGAGTACAGGGAGCAATCCCCAATTGTCTCTTGAGCGTTGCCTCAGACCACAGTTGAACCAACTAAGCCTGCCTCTTGTGGGCACTCAGGAAAGGAGTATCCAAGTGCCCCAGCCTCCTTTTTTGAATGAGGTATGGCTGAGAAAAAAGAGCAGTGTCCAGACCACTGAAAATGCCTGAAATATTGGCTGGAGCTCCCAGGGCTGCACTGCCTCAGTGCCTTCAGCGCCAGTGGTGGCAAGGGGTTTCTACCTCCCACCACACTCCACTCCTCTACCGAGCAAAACCTGAACAAAGCACAAGATGTAACCTTACGTATCTTATATTTGGCCTGCAATCTGAATGCACTTTTCCTCCCACATGCTGTCATACTGAATTAATAGTTCATCTGTAAGTCCATTTTCCCTTGTACTCTGCAAGAACATTGTTTCTAAAAGACCAAGATGGAATAAAATGTACCATGAAGAGCCCAAAAGGATCAAATTAGTGGAGAATGGATTAAATGTGCCACATTTTCCATTTCTCTAACACTCACATGGGAATAAATTAATCTGTGGGATATTAGGAAATGTTGCACTAATTGACATTTCAACCTGCCTGTGACATTTTCTTTTGAAGTCGTCCATTAAATCACAACATGCCCGGTCAGTACATGCAACAATGTATTGTTATTGTCACAGCGCATCGAGTCCTTCAGCTGGAGTATGCTACAAGTAAAATTACTCCATCTGCTTACAATCTTATTATATATTGTTTCATATTTTTTCTATGACCCTAGTTTCCTTAGTTTCACAAAGAGATGTTGTGGTAATTACTCTAATTGGAGACCTACAAAGTCTACAGTTTTATTTTGCACTTCTCAAAGCTGATCATGGCATTTAAACTGAGGCTATTCAAGTGCTAAATCAAAGTAAAGGGAAAACTTGGTAAGTAGGAGAAATGATTACTAGATAATTGGTATATTTTTAATAATGTTCACTCTGTGTTTGAATTTTGTGGTTCAGAGCCAGTTGAAGTAAATGGAAATTCTCCCTTCAACTTTCTGTTTCTTTCCTTTTCTTCAAGAGTCCTTGTTCCAAACATCTAGTAATATCTGTTGTCAGAGAGAACAGCTCTGGTCAACAGTCTGGTGTACTTAAAGGTTCCTTTGTTTCTAAAAGCAAAATAATAAGTAATTTGTATTCTGCTAAGCTCACTACATAGCTCTTTCGGACACGGTTTTCCGGTAGTTTCTGAGCTTCAGCACATCTGCAATGCTCTGCTGCAAACTTTAGTCCAAAGTGCAGTGCAATGGAAACACAAGAATGTTACAGGAATCTAATGGAAAATAACTCACAAATGTATTTATGAGCCGCTATGCATTCATTGGACTAGCGTATCTGCAACACTGGGCAAACACATCCGTCAACCTCACCTCAGTGAGAAGTTACTGATTATACATGAAGTGTGTAGAGGGACTACAAGAGGAATCAAAGATGAAAAAGACCTCTGCAGGAGAGTAAAACGAAGCAATGGTAAGAGCTTTCTTTAGAAAGAATTTAACAGAGGCATCAAAAGTAAGTAAGGGTCAGACAAAAAGTGAACCAGACTTTCCTGCTTGCTCTTATTTATAATCTAAAGACTTGGGGAAGTCCAGCAGAATGCTACAATTTACAGTGGACAAAGAGAAATATCTTTATTTATTTATACTTTATTTAGTGCTAGAATTCTTTGTCAAACGACCATAGCTGCCTTAGCAGATTGAGGCAGGGAAGCGGGGAAGGGATTAGCTAATGGTTCTGGTAATGAGAACTTTCCAAGACACTTGTGAAAGGTTGTTAATAAAGGGATAGACAGGCTTATGTCTCAGGACATAAAGCAACTGCTAATTTGTGTAGAAAGAACAGCTACCTTAATGGGAAGTTTTTTCTTTATTACCCAGAGTCATGCCCCTTCGTATACAGGATGTGGCATGAGCCAGTACCAGGGCCAGAATTCTGGTGGAGGTGGCTGCGCTGGGATCTTCTAATAGGGAACCCTGACCCCTACATCATCAGGGACTGAAGTTCTCACACAGCGCAAGGTAATCCTGAGTGAACATATGTTCAAATCACATCTCTAAAATAAGAAGATAGGAACTCGAAGCCCAAAGACCGAGTCACATGCCCAAAACCACCAAAATGCCTTCTGCATTCAAATGTGTTCTCATTCTCATGCTCATTCAAAAATTCTGCATTCAGACGGTGATGAAAGCCTGTCTTACAGCTCAGGTCCTCAGAGCCCAGCCTTTGGAGTCATATGTGTCCATTGCACTGAACACAGGCAGTAGCTGCAGCCCATCTGAATGTCAGTGTGCGCCACTGGAGGCCTTATAGCCCCCTAGTCATCCAGACTGGAGACCTCTGTATCACTTCTGTGTCCACGTACCCATGTTTCCTTTCTGAGCCACCAGCTCAGGTAAGTCCAACAAGCACATCAGGAATTGGGAAGCTCAGTCACATCCCCGGAGAAACAGGTCTGTACCGCTTACAACATAGAATCGTTTGCACACGTATGATACAGCTGATACACTGGATTTACATTGTGAATTTGGAATACAGGGGACCAGGACCTTCCAGCTTCCTTAAAGCAGTCCTGGAGCAGGAATCTGGCCTCTGCCTCTCAACTGCTGCATTAATATCTCTGTCATTGGAATATCTGTTTCACACTGTTTCTTAAATAGGTGGGTGTTCTCAGCGTGGAAATAGTTTCACCAAAATGAGCACGGGGCAATGCAAACACTTAAGGACCCTGAATGCAAGTTGTGTTTCTCCTGTGGTCACATTTTCTCTACTCCGGGAAAATATTTGTTTTCTTTCACTCCATGTCTAGTTAAGTCATTGGGTTTACTGTTCTCTTATTCTGCACCACTTCCACAAAAACACAACTAAGAGCCTCATCTGCGATGGATTTTTCTCCCTTTGGTCATCTGTCAATCACCCTAAGACTTAGGCTTGTCCCCCAAACCCTCATAAATCAGTCATGAGCGTGGTAAGGTGAAAAAAAAAATATCTTGGCCTGTGTTTAAAAAGTACTTACCAATATACCTTGCCCAGTGGTGTTTCAGCTTCAGTCTTTCTTTCCCCTCATTTCTCCATCTTATGGTGTTTTCCTGACAGCTAGGAACTATATGACTCACTATTCAAGAATAGCAACTTTTGAAGGTTTAAGAGAAATAGGAAATATCTTATTGCAGACACAGGGATTTTAAATCATTCCCCAGAGTTAAGAAAAGAACTCAAAATACAGACACATGCACACACAAGCATAATTTTAAATTTTCAACAAACAACAAATTTTAAGTTTTGTGCCAGGAACATAGACTGGAGCAGAGAGATTACAAACTTGAATGTGTGACTAAAAATATACGTACAGATGGGAGGGTATTAGAATCCATGTTGCTTATTTCAGAACAGATGGAGACTATGCTGTATTACAACTAATATTTTGGGAAAATACTAAACTGTGCAACTCCCAAATTGAAGTGTAAGGACAACAAAGCAGGCAGTATTTTTTGTGGCAGTAATCAGATGCTTTTAGAGGCACACGTTAAAAAAAAAAAAAAAAGAAAGACAGCTGAACCACATACATAGTTCTGTTGCTTTCTCACAGGTGCTTAAGCTTTGGCAAAACAAAGACCTTAATAACCAATGCGCTCCTTGTAATTAATAAGGCAGTTTAATCTACATTTTCCTTCAAAACCATTTTCCCTGACTCAGAGCTTTCCTATTAGTATTACAGGGTGATTTTAGGGCACTCAGACTGATATGATTAAGATAAAAAGAATCACAAATAATTATTTGGCCAGATGTCAGGAAAAACTTCCTGGTAATGAACTCTTTGTTGATTATAAAATAATTCCTCATTGGAATAGGTGGGAACGGCATCTCTTGGGACTAATTTGTTATGAGGCTAAGAAATAGATGATGTAACATGTTACTGCTGCCTCTAATTTCTGTGACTCAGCAGCTGCAATTTGAAACTGAGCTTCAGTGCAAAGTGTTGTAGGAGTATTCGAACTCTCTAAAGATATTATAACAAGATCTGGAAGAAACCAAGCTATAGCAGAATGAAGAATACAGATTTGTTTTGGCTTAAATCCGCGTAAAATCCTCTTTGAGCCAAGGCCAACAACTTAAGCTAGGCAAGTTCTGGATTTGTCCCTCAGGGGTAAAAGGGTCTCATGGAGGCATTGAGAATAAGTAGCTCAAGTTGCTTGTCTACCTGTCACCTCCTTGGGAAAAGAAACTCAGATTTCCAAACTGCCTAAAGCAATTGAATATAATAGGAAAATTAGTGGAGGATTTCCAAGGCTCCTCTCAAATAAAGGAACTGATGTAGTTTCTGTTTTCTTCCACCATCTCTCCCTTCAGCCAGGTGACTCTGACCATCTGTGTGATTACATCTTTTTTCTGCTGCCGATAACTGTAGTTAGCTCTGAGCCACTGCAAGGTTAGAAGGCACAGCTCAGGGATGTACCAGCCCATATAACTTCTTTGCTTTCTGACCTCCTGCTTTTCTCTCTCTGTAAGAGAGGCAGAGATGTAGTTGATATTTTTGTAGTGATTCCAGAGTTTTGGTGTCACAACATAACCAGTTGGTAGGGAATGTGCTCTGTCAAAACTTACCCACTAAACCAATCTGGATACCTTGGAAGTATAGTGTCTTGTTCTTTCATCTTTTGCAGTTTCAGCAGAATGGAGAGATGTCTGAGACGTACTCGTTTTTCAGGGTTAGATAAAGGTTCATTCATTAATCAGATACTCTGTAAAATATATGGGATCCAACAATTACTGTGCAATACAAGAGATTTGTCAGAAGCAACTGAGTGCTAGTGGCAAAATGCAGGAACATAATGCAAAGGAGAAATAGTAAAGGAAGTATCTTGGCAGTAACTAATGATCGTATCAAATAATAGACACATGTTGACTTTAGACATTGAGAACGTTTTTGGTTTTACAAATACTTTTTATGTAAGACAAATGTGCTTTCTTTATTTCATATGCTGTCATTATTGGCATTATATTTTTTAAAAGTGCTTGAAAATAATGAATAAATTTCATTGGTAGCTTTTTCTATATGACTGATTTTGAAGTGTCAGTATTAATAGGTCGGCGTAGTCATATACTAAAAATACCTTTAAAATTTAATAAACATCCAACCTAAGCAATAATCTAAAAATGTACAAAAATGAATTATGTGGCTCAAAGGAAATATTTTCTTTTTATTCTAATTTCCATACAACTATTTTCTATCAGGTAGAATACAACGGAAATAAAATTTACAAAGGCCAGACTTTTACTTGTTATCTTTCAATTTCCATCCTCTGTGAGTGTCTTTTGATCCACAAATCTCAGAAGCATTTTGCAAACTGTGTAGCAGGCCATTATTAACAGTTCAACGCAAAAATTAAACAAGATTATTTGAATTTCTAAGAAAACGTCTAAGTCTTCCTTTACGCTGACTTGACATTCAAGCAAATCCAAGACAGCAGAGTCAAGTCAGTCCATGAAAAGGGACAGTTCACACACTTTCTGAGTTTGATAGAGTGGGACCCAGTCCCCTTTTATCAATCTGTCTGTTGCTATATCTAAATTCAGGAAAATACCTTGCCAAATGGAGCTTTCAGAGCAGAGCTGGAAGGACAGATTTCCACAGCCCTACTCCAAAGCTGAGCGATACAAGCCCACACATCTCCAAAGGAAACAAAAAGAAAAATGTCATTGACCCATCCTCATTTTAATAAGGAGCTTGATGACTTCTTTGAATATTACTGCATATATATATTTCTACATACTGTCTATATAAGGAAGCCAACATACTGATTCCCATTTGTTGGGAGAGATATTTATACGACTTACAGCAGCTGCATTTGCTATCACTTGCTGTCAGCAGCTCTTCTAGCTCTGCTTTGTCAGGATCTTGCTGAAGGAATCTACCTTAGATTTTAACACAGCTTACTGTCTTATTAGCACTGTCTTTTGTAAATTAAGATATTTCTGATGGTGCTACATCACTGCCACAAGTAAAGACTTTAACTTCCATCTATAACCATGTTCTTTCTATTTCTTCCAGGAAGAAATCATGCCTGTATTGAAACCTTTCCCCCCCCCCCCCCCCCTATATAATGTTTTTTGCAGTGTATTTATCCTGGGTTTTTTTCCCTGCAGGAACTTAACAGTACCCAAGAAATTATTTGGACTGAAAAGCATGAAAGAGGAGCATACCACAGCTACTTTTCTCTTAGTGCAAGGTCTGCAAACCAGTGCTGTCAGTTCTGCAACTAAGTACACTACGGTACACATCAGCTGAAATTGTATCTAGTTTGCCTATACTACTACCAAAAAAATTCAAACTGTCAACAATATTTCTGAAAGATTCTTTTCCTTCAGGATGGTTCAGGCTCCTCAGAAATGATCCTCATTCTGCTGTTGACGCTGTCACTTCCAGCCTTTCTCACTGCCATTTAATTGCCCCTTTTAAAAGCACACTAAAATCAGTGAGGCAACCAGTTTTGCATAAAAACCTGCAGAGTAAATGAACTGCCCATATGAACTGAGTTTGCCACAGAACTGAAATCTTCCCCATCATGTTACAGTGACTTTCCCAAAATGGCTTTTCCAGCTTCTCTTTCCCATCCTGCTCCTTACCGAGGATATTTCATACCACAGATCACAGGTATTTAGCATCCCCTTCCATTCACAGGCTCAGTTCTACTAGTTGTGAAGCCAGTCATCTGTTCCAACCACGGCTGCAGTCAGGGTGAGAAAATTAAGTTCTGCAACCGATGCAAATGGTATTTTGCCCTTCCAGGTACAAAGACATAGAACAAGTGTTTCTCCCCAGTTTTCCTTTCCCTGTGGAGTTTCACATCTAAAACTTTTCTCAAAGCCAGATTTTCCCAAGGCAAGGTTCTTTTCTTCTTTCTTGTCATTTGTTCCTCCTTCATTTAAATCAGAAATGACTGGCTGATCAAAATTGCTTGAAGTCCTTAGTGGCCCGTGTGGCTGAGCAGGCTGCCAGGCCAGCTATTGAAACTCCAGGGACTTTAAATTAACTGACGACAAGTCTTCAGACAGCTGGCTGTGCTGGGACTCTGGGCTCCATGTAATAGTAGTTTGTCTCTTCCCAACAACCAGTAAATAGTACCCAAGTGATTACTCTCTGTAGCAATAGTCTGTACCTATCATATTTAAAGGAATAAAGGACATAGGAGTTATTATAGAAGAGAAAAATATTCTTAACTGTACTGTTATGCTAGAGTGAAACAAAACCCAGACATTATGTGCAAGTGTCACCCATGCCCTGAAATGCTTTTCACCACTTTCTCAATTCCTGTAACAGTTGGTTATGCCCCAGCCCAGCCTTCCTCCCTGAACATTTTAGCCTTCTTCACACTGATCAGTTGAAACCCTTGGCAGGGATGAGGTTCCTGCCCCGTAGCAGCTCAGTGGGGAGGTGATGAGGTGGTGAGGTGAGGAGGTGATGTCCCGCAGCAGCACTCCCAGGCTCTGCAGAGAAGTGGTATTTTCCCTTTGCAATGTTGCCTCTAGCACTCTATGGATTAGTGAGGTACAAGGCAGCTGCCATGACCCTGGCAGCCCATCTGTGCTGCCCAGAGAGGTTTGTGAATCATGAGAACCAGAAGGTTTTGTGGAACAGACTGAACAAGCATCTGCCAGGAGCTCTTGAGGTTTCATTAATCCTCCATTGACGTGCGCGCTCACTGACAGCCCGTTGTCATAAAGACAATGCCCTCTGAAGTGCCATTCAGGTTCCACTCCTTGAGATTCCCTGGTATTGTATAAAAATAGATAGTTTTGTTCTCATAGCCTCACAAAAGGCCAGGGTAACACTGAAAGCAAGAAGGCCTAAGGCGGTGAGCAGTCACTGAATCTATGCAGCACTTCTCTGGAATCCAAAAGTTGTCCACACCCTGAGCCAGCCTCTGCTCCTGGAGAACCAGGTGCAAAGTCTAGGAATTAATGATCACTGAGCAGGGGGTAACGAACTGTCTTCTGCTAATGGATTACTAAAATCGCCTAGCAGAAAAATTAACTTGTGTTTGTGTTCTGGAGGCATCTTTCCACTGAAATTAAGAAATCTGATGTAAACTTAGTTTTTTGGTATGCCACTAGATGGCAAACCAGCAGTGTGGTACACATCGGCCTTCTTATTGCGGAAATCTCTGATCAGGCATATTGCAAAAAACGCAGGTCATCTGCGTGCAGATAAAGAGAGGCTTGATGTGGTGCATGCCGATAGAGAACAAAGAATGCTTCATCTTTCATGTTTCAAATTAATTTGTGATGGTTTAAGGTTGGACAATACAGACCTTGTTGGAATCACAAAGATTTCCAGGGCGAACGTTTCACACGGCCTTTGCGTTCCCTTTGGATTGCCCACAGCCTCGCACCTACAGCTGCCTCGCCTGGGGCTGAGCAGAGCGGAATGTTCATCCAGAAATAAGTGGCAGAGTTTGAACAAGACTGTCAGGAGGCTCTTGAAGAGGGGCTGTAATACCGGACCGAGACGTGTGGAAGTGTTCAAGGAGTGCAGTCAGGCTCGGCTCTTTCTGGTGTACACGTCTTGTAGGGGCCTCATCAGGAATATAAGCACAAAGATTTTCTAGCAGCGCATGGCACTCATTCAGAATAAACTTTTATCTTTTAGATAACATTATGAACATACAAACATTTATTGCAAATCTAACAGCCCTGGGAGCAGTGAAACTGTGGGGAAGCTGCAAGGGAAAAGCCATTATTTAACATTTCATTTCCTCTCCACCATACACCAGCGACCACTTGTAATGAAAGCTGCTGGAGAGTCATTTATATTGGCCTTTTTATCCCTGCAAAGGATTTTTTACAACAAACCTAGGAAGATGTCTTCTCTGTACCTCTGGCCAGGACCACGGCATAGCAGAGCCGAAGAGGCTGCTGCCCCACATGCCTCTGAGAGCAAGGGCAGCTATGGGGACCAGCATGACCAGACTGCTGCTCTGCAAGCTGCTGCTGCTGCAGCCGCTTTCCTGGGGAGGTTTGCAGGGACAAAACTATTAGAAAAAGCCCACTAAAGAGAGGAGAAAGACACCAAAAAGTCTCCCAAGAGCTCCCAGTCACTTCCCCCATTGCTAAAATGAAGTCAGCTAAGGGTATAATTGTTAACAGTTGGGTTTCCAGCTCAGAAAATCTCTGTGTTACAGAATAAGCACTGGAAATGCAGAATGCTCCATAACCCTGCTAAAATATATGGAAAATTGGGAAGAGAGAATGTGCTTGCTCAAGCCAAAACGCAACCACATAGTGACTCAATGACCAAACAGAAGCATATGCTGGGAGAGAAGCAAGGCACTTGACTTGTTCGTATATATTTAGTCCCTTGCATTTGGGTTATGTCAGGAGAAGATGATGATGGAATCAGGTATCTCCTTGGACACAAGCAAGGACCTGCGAAGTGTGGACAGAGACGCTTTGCTTTCCCGTGCACCAGAGAGAGTCAAAACCCAGAGAGCACTCCTCTTGCTACAGCTCCCAGCCTGCCTTTTCCACAACCAGCAGGCCCAAATGCTTCCCGAGCTCTCTCAGGGCCATAGCTATGAACAAATCCTTTTGGGCTCTCTGCCTGACACCAGCTCACAGACACAGCAGTTAATCCCCAACTCTTAATTTAGTTACAAGCTCCCACAGGAACCCCAGTGCCCACATGTCTCAGCATTTGTCCAGGCTTTTGTACAGTGCTGTTTTTAGGGACTGATTTCCATTATTTCAGCTGTCACCAAACACACATTGAATTAAGAGCTCCTTTTGCAGAACAAGGTTTGAGCAGGCTTCCTGTTTGTCTTGGACAAAAGATTCCTACCCCCAGCATTCAGACATTGCCCTATGGCTCTCTTCGTAACAGCAAAATTCTAAAATATTGTATTATTGTTGTTATAATTATTAGTATTCTAATTAGTCTTGGAAGTGCTTATTTGTTTTATTTTTATTCGCATCTGGAGGATCAAGGGAAAAGCAACAGACGTACACAAGTTTTGGGTACTTTTTTTCTTTTTAATGTATTGTAGTGTTTGGACTGCATGAAAACTGCTCAGAAGTAAGCCACAGCATTTGCTTGCAATGCATTTTTTACTCTTAGCCTGTGTATTTAAGTCTTAATTCTTCGAGACTAGATCTTACACTGCAGAATAAATGCTTTTTTTATGAACTAGACCCTCTATTGTGTTTAACCAGTACCGAAAGAGTTGAATTAGGCAGGTATCAAAGGCTGTTGGGGGCAGCTTCCACTGCCTATTTTACCTAAGCCCGAGCCCTGGGAAGCTGAGAGGGTTGGGGGCACCCGGGGCAATGGGCAGAGGTTTAGGGAGCCAATGCCACAGCCCACCTCCGCCTCCAGCCAGCAGAAACAGTGGTTGCAGCAATCCTTGCTTTCTCCATTTCGCACCTGTTCCCAGCCCTCAGTTTTGCTCCTGTCCCTTTTTTTCCAGTAACAGAATCACCTTAGGCCCCGCCAGGCTCCTGCCTCTCACCTTTGAGGCAGTGAAATCATTGGTTTATGTATTTTTCAGAGAGCGCTCAAGCTGACTCAAGTTGTCACATACGCACAAATAGCAGACTACATTAACTGAACTTCAGCTGCATTTCTGAAAGCAATGTGATTATAACAGCTTTAAAAGACAGGACAGTCTGTAATTAGCAGAGGGATTTTCCTGGTAATTACATTAACCTTTAGCTGAATGTTACTGAACCCATCACGATGTTATTTTTATGGTCCCTTACCAAAGTATGCCTTTGTAGGGTTGCAAACCTGTCTTGGTCAGTGGAAAATTCCACATCCTTGCATAAATCCTACAAGTTCCTTGCTTTGGTCGAGTGCCACCCTGCGCTGTGCCTGGTAAGGTTTTGCAAACAATGGCCTCGCTGGCTGGAGGGAATCCAGCCCTGCTAGTAGCGTTTTCAGTCATTCTTTCCCTGTGCAATGAATGAAGAATGAAAAATGCAGCTATTCAGAGAAGCAGTTTTGTCAGATAGTAATGACCCAAGTACTAATGTAACACAGTTTGTCACACGGTATGTTCTGTATATTGTTGGTTTCCATAGGGTTTGTTTGTCTCCGTGTTTTCCAATTACAGAACTATGTATAGTGTTCAACAGAGCTCTAGACATGTACAGAGAAAACAGGGGACATGACTATAGCAGAAAACAATTAAGCTCAATAAATATGCAAACATTCCTCATAAAAATCCAATTAAGAGATTAGCTGCACAAATACACAAAAGTTCATGGGAGGTGGTCTGGCACCACAGATTCTTCCTTTGCTCATTTAATCTGATTAAGTTCATTCCATATAACTGTAATCTAGGATGCAGTAAGAGTACCACTGTAACTTAGCTTAGCTCAAGTACTAGTAAAAATTTCATTAGTGAAGTTATGAAAACAGAGTAAGACCTTGGAACAAGCTGAGTGGATAAGGCCTGAGAAAAGTTATTTTTATTAAAAATAAAATGATAAGAAATACAACTCTGTACAGTTTTGCCTAGTTTTCTCTCAGAATTCTTAAAATTGTGATCTTGGTGCAGATCTGTGAGTAACAGAAAGAAATATCAGCTGAAATATTCCTGTAAGCTGCTGAGAATGGAAGTAGCCCTTGGTGACTCAGGTCACCAAGCTCTGGGGACATTCTCTGATTTATTTGGTCCTCGGTTCCATACCAGCTACATGGGCATATGTCTTCCTCTCCCCGAGCCTATTTTTGTATTCAGACAAAAATGTTCTTGGGGCAGCATGTTAGTCTGCTGTGTACCTCTGAGTTGGGGTCTTGGCAGGACTTCCAGGTGCCACCATACCCCTGTAACAGCTGTGTCAAAGTAAAAGGAGTTTCTCCAAAGTGTTCATACCAGCATCATTCTAGTGCTGTTTTCTCTTTCTTTTACAAATGCAAACATTTGTCAAGTCTCTCACTCCAGGTGTGTAACACGGTCCTGCTTCAAGCCCAGGTGGGCCAGTCCAGGCACACAGAGCTGAGTATACAGGTTCAGATGCTGCCAAGGGAGGGAGGATGGGCAACTGTCCACCAAACTGGGGGTTCCTCTGAAAACTAGGACACAGGGACTGTGCAAAGTGATGTACCTAGTCACTTACCTGCTTCGTTTCTCAGTACAACCAAAGGACTTTTGTTGCACAGTCATTTGGTCCATGAGTACTAACACCACTTTCAATGAATGGATTTCAGTAGTGATAGCATTCCTTCTCTACCAATTTTTGTTTCTCCACCAATTCATTCTTTGGTATACCATCAAATTTTTTCTTCAACTGAACAGATACTTTAATGATATTTCCCTCTTTCAGGAATATTATTCATCTATTTTTTACCCCGTAATGTGAAGGCTTCCTGGACGAGTTTGCGTTATAAATCATTCCTATTTCCTCTGTTCAATGCTTAACATCTTTCAAAGGCAGAAATATGGCAATGAAGGGAGCAGTATCTCCATCTCCTGTAGAGAGGTAGGCTGAAGTTAAAAGAAAACCCGATAACTTCTGAGTGGAAATTATATCACCTAATATCAGACCTTGAAATTAGGTGTCTGAACTCATGTTATATTTACTGGGGAGAACTGGGCACTTCTGGAGGATGAGTTGGTTCTCCTACCTTGAACATTTACATTAAGATTAGATGAACTGTATCCTAGAAATACTTATTCATGTTTTAATGATTATAAAAGGAGTCTGGATAAGCAGCTCACAGCCATCATCATGGGCATCCAAAGTTAATTAACATGAATCCCGTGATGAATGTCATAGCTTCCAGAAACTTCAGGAACCCACTTACTCTGGAGTGTGGGAAGACTTACAATCCAATACAAAAATCTCAGGTTATCTAACAGCTTTCCAGAATTTTTTTGTTAACAGCAAGTCACAAATTCATACTCTTCTGCTTCAAACTTCTGATGAGCTCAACACTTGAAAGCTGCAGTATGGCAGTTCTCATGCCTCCTGCGTAGTCACACTACTTGAGAAGGAAAGGACCTCATACTGCCTCACTTTCTAAGAAAAAAAAAGGCTGTTCTGTGCTATGATGTCTATATGGTACAGGAATGGAAAGCTGTGGGGGTTTCCCATGCTGTGGTATGCTTGGGGCATGGCATGGGGCATGGGATGACAGCTTCCATCTGGAGCACTGCTTACATCCTACCTTTCTGCAAACTGACTTTTCTTCACCAGACCGCATATGTACAAGGGTGTTCTCTAAGGTTAATTTTAGCTCCAGAGGAAACTCCTTCCAAAGCCAGCAGAAGGAGGTAGACTTGTACAGAGACCAAATCAAAATGTGTAAATTACAGTCCCTTCTGGAGCCCTAAACTGGGCTTGCCCAGATCATGGATGGAGGGTAAGGAGATTGGCTTCATGAGGCTGAAGGTGGGAAAAGGTCTTTGAAACAGGAGTAATCTTTGTTCAGTTTATCAGCATTGTATCTACCAAACCAGAGACCCAGACCTCTGTAGCCCTGAACTTAGCCGTTGCATAGGCAAAAAGAGCAGCAGAGTGAGCTTTCGTCAACAGCTGTGAGCAGAACCAGTATGAGCCATAACTTCTTTCCTGAATCTTCCATCGCTAAAGAAACAGTATCCACTATGATGAACCATAGGAGACCTCTTGCATTTGCAGAAGGCTGGACCATTTTGGAAGGGTTTTGGCAAATGTGTGTTTCTCACCACTGTATTTAATCAGATCCTTTTTAAAAGTTAAAAAGACCCCAAATGACCTCAAGATTACATAAAACAGCTAGATAAAATACTTTCATTCATGCTTTCTTAGAAGAAGAACTAACTTGAATCCACAGCACTTAGATTAAAATCTGGAAACTTCCAAAGCAAATACAAATTAGTCTGTGGTGTGGCTGAGATTCCACAGGATATCTGGCTGTCCCAAATTACCTATTTAATGTTCTTACAGAGTTTGGTAGATCATTTTATCTTAGTTTCTATCTTTATGTGAAAATGATAAATCTTCACAAAAAGCTACATCACGGAAAGCCTTCAAAAGACCACGATGTTTGCAGAATTTCTATACTACACTTTAGGATACACACTGCTACATCAACATCCATTGCAAGGCTGGAGATATGGTGTTGTGATATCCTTTATTTTCCATCTCTACAAAAGTTTTATTGTGACTGTAAAGGACACTGGACTTCATAGTTTATATATATTTCCATGGATAAATAACATCAAGGCTAGAAAAGGGCAGCCATGGGATAAATTTGGGCTTGGCAGAATGACAGGAAAGTTCATTTCAGATAAGGCTGGCTGATAACAGTGAATCTTCATATAAGGTTTGTATGAGGCCTTTTCTTGTCTTTCCCTTCATCTTTTCTGGAAGCAAGAAAATATCACATTCTAACACTCCTAACGCTTCCTGGTGTAAATTGGGTTCTAACATAAATGCCTAGCTCGTTTTAGTGCTCTATCTTTGGGGTTTTTTATACTTTAAAACAGCATTAAAGGAGTCACACAGCACCACAGTTTCACCTAAAGCTGTTTACATAAAAAACCTTTCTAGTCAGTTTATCACTCAGGAAATTCGCACCAGGATCATAAAATAAATGCCATTACTCTAACAACCACAAGGATACAAGTTTACTCTTCTTCAATGATGTGTTTTACTTCTGACCAAAAAGATTGAAAATCTTTTCCCATACCAGGGAGCACTAAGATTTTACAGCCTTGTTTAAAATAAAGGATCATTACTCTGTCTGGTTAATCTTCAAAATCTGATCGTCGTCTGATATGACTGCAAAAGACACATGAAAGTATTCTTAAAAATTTTTCCAAACCTTCCAACAGATCAGCATTAGGTGGTAAATTTGCTTGTGCTGCCAAAATACTGAACTTCACTGCTAAAATAGATGCTTTGAAATAGATCATGGGAACTCTTACTGCCTGTGGAAAGAAATGCTTATTTGATTGTCAGTAGATTTTTAAACACAGTTACTGACATCCTCTTTAACACATCACACAACCCTCCTATACTTGTGGCTCTTCACCCTTTTGTTTGGTGCTATGTTGTCCATGTGCAAACACACCTGACTGCATTTGAGCAAGAGCCCGCTCAGGCACGGTGTCACCACCTTGTCCAGCTCCCACGTTGGAGCCTTCAGCTCAGTCTCGCAGCTCATTGCAGTTCTGGTGCCCAAGCTGCCTGGCTGCCTTGGAGCACGGGGAAGGCAAAACCACAACTGTTGCTGTCTGCTCGCACCAGTGTAGCCTAGCCTCATCTGTAGAAGGGCTTACAAAGAGAAATTCATAGGGAAAAGAGATTTATCAAAAATTATATGTAAAATGAAATCCTGAGTGATTTTCCGCCCCCCCCCCCCCAGGATACTTCTTATTCAGCATTATTATCTTCAATTTTTACTAGAAATAAAGATTAAATTCTAGTGTGCTTAGTTTTATTTATTTAATATTTATTTAATATTAGTATCTTTCAACTTCCAACAAAGTTAAACTTATCACTGAAAATGTTATTGAAAAAATATTATTAATTTTTTAATATATTTTTTAATTCTTTTTACAGTTTTAAGAAAGGAAGAATAGTATTTTTTCAACAAAAGAAAATCATAATTGTGCTGTTTTTCATTAAAGGAGCAATGCAAATACAGACAGCATAGCAAAAAATGAATAGGGACCAACTTTGAACATCCTTAGCAATTAGTTTAAAGCCATTTTCCTGTTTCATACTGAATCCTATTTACAGGCCAGCCCTTGCTAGGAAATACCAAACTTCTCCCAGTTTTGTCCACTTTTGCCTCCAACCACATGTTTATGTGTGTGGCCATTGTTGACACACCGTGTGGCAGGCGTTGCACACCTCCTGATGGACTACAGAAACAGGAAGGAATTGTTTGGACCTCAGAGGCAGCAGAGCAAGAAATGTGGCCCTGGGAAGAAGGGCTGCAGAGCTCCTGTGTAGACTCCCAGTGTTGGAAACATCACCAGTACAGCTGCCAAGTTGTAGCTGCCCACACAAGCACATGCTAAATGGATCCTTATCTCTCCATTCTACCACGAACAATTATTTGTTTTCTCTCTATCTGTATTTTTATCTCCACCGTAAGACTCATTCAGCTCTTTTACAAAGACAATCCTTGGACAGGATTCAGATTCAAGCTTCTCTTTTTTTTTCCTGCAGACAAAGCCTTTTTATAATTGTGCAGGCATTACACAAGATCCCTTTTTTTCTAAATTTTCACTCAAGTCAAATCTCTTTGTATTGTATAATTAGGCAGCATCCGCACTTCAGACAAACTCTGAGAGTGTAATTCCCTCACACCCAAAAGGGAGAGCAGGATGCTACCATCACTTATGGAGAACGAGACCGCAATTATACCTTAGGTCTTCAATGCAGATGCCAGCTGAATTAGATAAATAGCTTTAGATAAATAATCAACATTGGCCTGGATCTGCTGAGTAAGATATGCAGTCCCAGGTAAAAGAAGGTCAGCAAAGATTAACCATTTCTAGTTTGGATCATCCGAAGTTTGCACATTTTCACTGCCCACCTCTGTATAGCAGGAAGCTGAGTGTGATCCATCATATGTCACTACGTTCCTGGTCTGGGGTTTGGTACAGAATGGACTAATAAGTCCATTCAATTTACTTGATTTTGCTGCATTTTCTCTTTTGAGATGGAACCTCTCAGGAACCTGAGGGTAACAGCGGGTACAAAAAGCCTAAAATGCATCACTATAACAATGATGTGTCCCAGAAACAGGCCCTTTCCCTGATCATGTACCCTACTGCATGCTATAATGGCAGCATCAGGAAAGGAAAATATTAGAAGAACCCAAAATCCACCCCTGTGTCCCTGTGCGACCCCCTAGTACCCGGCTGCTGGTCTGGTGCTCAGTATGCAACTGTAGCCTAACAACCAATGTATCAGGGAAGTGTAGCACTCAGCAAATAAAGTTTTTGAAACATCACTTTTTTTTTTCTTTTTTTTTTTTTTGTTTCTCCAGGCAGGAAACTAGGTTTTACTATCACATGAAAGGCAGAAGCCTGCTGCTTTTTGTGGTTTGGGGTTTTTTTAAAGCAATGGGTTTTCTAATGCCTTTGCACAAGTACCAATGAAGTTATTCACGTTTCTGAGAATATTCTTGTTCTTTTCTAAGTCACTTGTTTATTAAATGGCATAGGAATGTCTCAGAAGTATTGAAGTTCAAAAGACATAGAAAGATTAGAAAAGGCAACAGTTTCTCAAACCGAGTTTTCAGCTCATGTGAATTCCATTACTATAATTTTAGAAATTTAAAATAAAAGATGTTTTGAAAAAATAACAATTCCTTTATTGTCAAAAGCACCTCATTCAGCTCCTCCAACTAGGTGATACCATGTCTCCTCATGCAGTTTGATAAATTAAGGCCACAGGAACTGCTGGATATACAGAAAATAACTTATTTTTTATAAAACCCATGTTTCCCAGAAAACTATCCAGTCATGAAGGTAATAACACATAGGAAGTCTACCACTTCCTATGGCAGATCAATCTCAATAGTCATTAACAATATAAATATGTGACTGCCATGTAAGGTTCTTACTGGATACAGGGAGAAATTTTGCCCTATGAGGACAGAGTTGGAGCAGGTTGTCCAGGGCAGTTGTGCTCTCCATCCTTGCAGGTTTTTAAGACCTGACTGGATAAAGCCCTGAACAACCTGGTCTGAGCTTAGACATGTCACTGCTTTGAGTAGGAGGTTGGATTAGTGACATCCCAAGGACCCTTCCAGTCTGAATTATCCTGTGGTTTTATGACACTATAACCCTAACATTAATTTGCCTTTGTCTCCAGTTTCCAGGCACCGGTCTTAATTAGGCCTTTGTTGGCTACCAGGCTTAGTTCTGCTGAATTATATCTCCTTGGAGTTCTCACCCCCTAGCCAACAAGAAACCAGAAGGCAAGACCTGGCAGTGCGCTTAGTCTCCCTGCTGTGAAACTGAGGCATGAGGCTCTGGCAAATCCAGCTTCCAAGGAGTTTCCCACTTCTGGCTCTGCAACAGATCTCCAGGCTCCCAAGCTGCCTGTTGGTGAGCCTTGGGAAAACTCTCACCTCCATCACAGAACAGTCCACAGCCATAGACCGTGGCCTTTCTCCGTTCCCTGACAGGCAAACTAGCAGAAATACTTTTGACTGAAAAAACACAACATAATTTCCAGGCTGCTCGTATGCCCAATCGCACGCAACTGATTGCAAAAATATTTTATTATACTGTTCTATTACTAAAGAAGACCAGATATCAAAGCTAACTCAGACACAGAATTAAGAATAAGAGACGCTTCAAGACATGATAGACAATCATGCTAATACATGATGTGCTTTCCTATAATTCAGAAATGGTGAGTAAGTTTTGAAATTGGGATGGTAGAGTTGTTTTGCCAGTGGAATAAAATGATATATATTCCAGTCCTTTTGTTAAGGATTACAACAGAATTCAAAATAAAGGAATTTTTTTCAATTAAGAAGCTAGAAAAAATCATAGTAGGAAAAGAGAAAAAAACATGAGAAAAGCTAATATGTTCTCTTTTATCTGAAACAGGCATTCTTTACTGCTTTGGAGACAGCAATTAGCCTAAGTACATTAAATCAAGTGTTTAATAAGATTTTTAAGAAGTCAGGAAGGCAGGAAAGAGATAAATAAGTCTAGACCAAATATCCCTCTTTAATGTGGTTATTCATGCCACCTATGAAGGATGTGACTTGTGGTAACCAAGTTCTGTAATAATTTTAACATGATACTGAGCACCATTTGAATGAACGAACTCAGTTATTTGAACTTCAGGGTGCCTAATAGTCCCTCTCATAGCTGAAGAGTGTTTAATGTGTTGAAAATTGTTTGAAGAGAGAAAGTGTCCCAGTTCCCATTTTTTTCTGCAGACTCTTTTTAGGCCTGGACATTCTCCCAAGACGTTCAGGAAGCTCCACTCAGGAAATGGGAGAAAAGTCTGGTTACAATTAAGATACATACTGTATTCAATGTTTTGCACTACTTTGGTTGCTGCTGTGTTAACTTCTGCATTTTATGCTGACAGCTTGGTAGGGCATTTCATGCAGCTATTACAAGGCACAGATTTTCAATACAGAGTTTTACATTTCAGTCATGGAGAAGCAAGAAGTAGAAGCTGCTGTACATCATGCAGGATGAGATCAGAAGTGCCATAGAAATACGAAGCTGATATATCTTTGCTAGAAGGTATGAATCAAAATCTGATTGGGAAAAACCCTGAGTTAAGTAAATATGAATGAGAACTTGTTCATCTACTTCTTCCCACCCCATTTCAGTGGTTTGATCTATTGTTTCAATAGAAGCACCATCATTACTTTGGAAATTTTTTGACCCCTCAGTGAGATTTTAGGCTCAGGACCATACTCCCAGATAACAACACAGTGCTTAACTGATTGGATCTTTCAAAAAGCAGTGAGAGCCTCCTGGGCCAGAATGACAATTCTTCTTTCCATTCTTCAATTCTAGCTTTACAAGATGCATCTCACAATACGACATGAAAAAGATTTCAGGGAGAAGAGCTGGAATATGGCTATCACATGGGGACATGGTTCTCTCTGGGTCTTTCATCATCTGTTCAAATACTTTGCAGGATACAGCAGGCAAACTGGATTTCATATGGAAAACGCTGAATCACCTCTTACGAGACAGAAAATACACCCCTTTTTGCTTTCAGCTAGCGGGTTACCATGGGTTTCCCTGAAGAGCTTTCTGCTTCCTACAGTGCTACAATACTACACCACTGACACCACAATGCAAACAGCAAATGATAGCAGAAGAAAGAGTAGGTACTGTGGGTATGTCAACCGGCCACCAAACCCTACTCACCCCACCCCACCCCTCAAAAAAAAAAAAAAATTAAAAAAAAACCAAACAACCCCAAAATCATTAGTTTGCCCTTAAATGGTAAATTTTAAAGATCACTATTGAAAACAGGAAAATAATCTTTACTATGTAGTGAATCAGAGCACATTTTGCCCACATGCTAATTCCTAGTGGGTTGGACTTCTAGACAAAGTATAAAAGGCAAAAAGCTCATTAAAACAGGAACAAGAATGATATGTCTCATTTATCCCCCTTTTATATTTCTGATTGGCAACGTAAGCTTTTCCTCGTTTTCTAGAACTTAAGGCTACAGCATCTTGAATTATTTTTGCTGACTTTTTCCTGGAGCATGAATAATGCTTTTTCGTTGCTTGACTTGCTTATCAAGGAGTTTTCACTGTGGTAGTTTAAAATCTTACTTCAGTCTGCCTCATCAGGATTCTGCCCCCGTACTCGACACTGGTGAAGCCTCACCTTGAATACTGGGTTCAGTTTTGGGACCTTCACCGCAAGAGGGACATTGAGGTGCTGGAGCGTGTCCAGAGAAGGGCAACGAGGCTGGTGAAGGGTCTGGAGCACAGGTCTTATGAGGAGCAGCTGAGGGAACTGGGACTGTTTAGCCCAGAGAAAAGGAGACTCAGGGGGGACCTTATTGCTCTTTACAACTACCTGAAAGGAGGTTGTAGTGAGGTGGGGGTCGGTCTCTTCTCCCAATTAACAAGTAATAGGACAAGAGGAAATGGCCTCAAGTTGCAGCAGGGGAGGTTTACATTGGATATTAGGAAAAATGTCTTCACCAAAAGGGTTGTCAAGCATTGGCACAGGCTGCCCAGGGAAGTGGTGGAGTCACCATCCCTGGAGGTATTTAAAAGCTGTGTAGATGTGGTGCTTAGGGACATGGTTTAGTGGAGGATTTGCTAAGTTAAAGTAGTGGTAGTGCTAGGTTAATTGTTGGACTTGATCTTAAAAGCCTTTTCCAATGTAAACGGTCCTATGATTCTATCGTCAGGACGGCTTTGGCAGCAATCTTAATAAACAAGACAGAAAAGACATCAAAAAAGGTTTATTCACAAGGTTTTGCCATTAATCAGACTCCTTTTAAAAGCCAGTAAACGTTGTCCTGTAGTGAATTTGTTCTTGAGGCTTGCAGAGTACTACACATGGCAAAGTACATACAATAAGTAAGGTCACAGGTAGGAGGTAGCATCTTACCTGGGTCATATGGAGTCTCAACATGGCATTCAGATTTTATAATTTTTGTAAAGAGCGTATTAAGTGCTGACCTGGAACACATCCCCTTTTATTCAAACATGACTGTTTCATCTGAAAATCTGTACAAAGATCCACAGGTATTGTCACAAGAACCACCAAAGACCCAAAAGCCAACTTTGACCTCCCCTGCCTCCCACCACTATCACAAAGGCACAGACAAATTTTACAGGTCACAGAGAAACAAAACCAAGAGCTCAGCAAAAGTCCAGGAACACAACAAAATAATTTACAGTTTCAGCATCAGTTCCAACACTGTGCCATGGGCAGTGTTTTCCAGTTCAGATCACAGGTTTCTAGGGTGCTGAGCAAAAGGCCAGAAACAGAAAACTCATCAGCAAAGGTGGCTACCTAAAATAATCAAGACTTCAAGAGAAATTTTCCGGCTGATATTTTTTGAGATTCTCTGGATGAAACTAAAGAACATTCACAGAACATGAAAGGTAGAAGGATGTTCCCAAAAATCATCACCGGTTGTTTTTTTTTTTTTCACACAAAGTCTGTATCTTCATGCAGGGAAATCAAAGCTGTGCAAAATAAAAAGGTAAAATATTTTTAACTTGAAATTCAGCACAGGGTTGTGCAGCAAAAAAGGATATTGCATAAATTGGATGTAAGAACTGGTATTCAAGGAGCTTGTGCCTTAATGCAAAATGACTGGTTAACACTGACAGTAAGATGTTAAGGCTATGAGGGAATTAGGACAGCAGAGATCAGTATTTCTGTAACTTAAACCAAAGATCTAGCAGGCTAGCACCACCGCCGAACAACCTTTTTTAGCAAGGGGTTGTACTCTTCCTAGTGACTTATAACACCCTGGCACTGTGGTGATCAGTGCAAAGGTTGCATGGGTACTAAGCTCTTGTGTGGTTCTCGACCTCATCCTCCTCCAAACTGGGAACCAGGCAGAGGACAAGGCTGGGCCAAGATGGTCTTCTTTCATTGATTCAGGAGTGCCTGAAGGGAAGTGGCTCTCAGTGAGCATCTGCAGCCATTTCCTCCTCAAAATATGGTGCAATGGTGCTTCCAGCAAAATTAAGGATACAGCAAGTCAACTCATCCAGGGTACAGGATATAGCTATATGATCTCATACTTCATGTCTTTACTATAGACAGTGCAGAAACGCTTTTCTTGCCCAACTGTATGAACAGAGTTCTACCTCCTTGTATTTAAATTATATGAATTCTCTGAAGCCACTGTTGCTTCTGAGTCATCTTACACTAAAATGGGGCTCAAACGAGAGTAGACAAGCAGAGATAGACTGACTCATTACTCAGATTTGAGGAATGTCTGCATTAGTGACAAAAAAATGCTTAACCCCAACAACTGTTATTTACTCTTCTCACTCTCACTAATCATGTGAGCAGGAGTAAAATTCAGATGCTAATTCTCAGCTCAAGTGAGTCATGCTTTCTTACAATATTCAGACTTCTGTTTTTTTCTACTTGTCCTTTGGGCACACCAGTGCAAAAATAGCTGTTTGGAAGGGAAGGGGAAGAAAGATAGTTTAAAATAATCAATGGAAAGGGCTTGTTCTTCAGATTTGAATGGAAAAGTTAAGCTTCGTGGTTATATTTCTAAACCTACTAACACATAAGTATTACTGCCAAAAATAACGAAGAGGGAAGGGGACTCCAACTATCTTTTCTTTAGCAAACCTGCTCTTGAAAACCCTAACTTCACTTAACAGGAAAAAACTTTGTACTTTAACCACACTTAGTGAGCCAAATACAGTTCCCTGCAATAGATTTATTTTATCCTTCCACACCTCCATTTTCGCAGCTCAGAACTTAAACTTTTTAACCTTTATTCACACTTAATAGTCTTAAGTAGTCATACCTATTTCAGCAAGCCTTCAAGAAGAAACCTGAGTCAGCTAAGGTTTGTAAAACTGGCCATGCATGGAAAATTCTTGTGTGAAACTAAGTCATTAGGCTGGATCTCACCATGTATCAGCAAGACTGTCAATTCATTTCTTTTTTAACAGATGTTTTCCAGTTATGTCATACTTACCCTTTACACGTTGCTTCAGAGTTCCTGCTCAAAATGAAGTCCACAGATACAAAGCAAGATCTTCACCTAGTGGCATTTACTTTTGGTATGGATGCTGAAGATGCCAAAGAGTCTGTCTAAAAACCACAGAATTAGGGAAAACACAGTATTTAAAATTGTATTGTCTAAATTAAAAAACAAAAAATCTATTTCAGGCTCTGAAACATAAGAAAGGGTCATATCCATTATCTAGAAATGACACTTAGAGATTTCAAAGACAGGAAAACAAGTGTCTATGTATCTTTAGTGGGCACACCATGAACCTATTCTTGGATTGCAAGAGCTGGGGAGGTTAGGTGTTGGTGCTATACTTTTACATGTTTCAATAACAAGTTCGTTTTGGTCATCTGGTCTATATTGTACTTGTAGTTAAGGTTGACCATACAGTTGCCCCAAGCCTGTGACCACGACCTTCTATGTTTTAATCCCAAGACCTGTGCCCAAACACACGTGTATTTTAACACTAAAATTTGCCCTGAGCTCCCAAGAACAAAGTGCACTCCTGCCAGTTACCACTTACTCAACATTTTTTGCAGGGCATCTTGAATTTAGTGGTTAAGTGCCCAGTCTTACCAGAGAAATCTATCAAAAGGCAAATCTATAGTTCTCTATGTTTCTCTTTCAGATCATCCATTTTCATTTTTCCACCCAATTATTAGAAAGAAAATTCATCACGCTGTCATTTTTGCTGGTAAAAGAATTTTCAATATTTGGCAAAATATGTGCAAAATTCACTCCTTTTACTAAAGTATTTTTGGAAGCATTTTCTATTTTCAGTTACAAACCATCTTCACTCCTGCTAGACCTAATCAGTTTGTCTTGTTCATATAGGGAAATTTTGAAAGTGTTCAGTTTGTATCTATGGTTCCAGAAGTGCCCTACTATTTTAGTTCTGCATTACTTTTTTTTTTCTGACTTGATTGGGAGAAAATCAAAGTCGAGACAGTTTCCACAGCTGGTACCAAATAGATTGTTAAAAGTAATAGCGTTTGACCTCAGAATTTTGCACTTTTGCCTTAAAAAATTGTGGCAGTCATGGGTAGGAACCCAAGCTGGTGAGCAATGCTGCTCTCTCATTTCACAAAAACGAGGAGTTGGAGAGTCATGGTATCACAGCACCACAATATTCAAAAGCCTTTTCAGCTACTCTGAAGCAAAATCTTCAGCGACATGACTCAAGGTAAGTAATTCTCTAGCAAAATACTCTGGCTGTATTTGTTTGGTGCATATCCATGTCAGCTGAGAGAATGAAAACACTTCAACTGGTGGGTCAGATGTTACCTTAGAACAAATACAGACATGCTCTGAAAAATTGCACATAAAATCTCTTACACAACAGGTAAATCCTTGAGGTCTTACTGGGTGTGTAGGACCAAAAGCAGGTTAGCCACTTGACTACATATGGTTCAACAGCTGCTTCCTTTGATCTGTCAAAATCTTTCCTGTTATGCTAAAATGTAGTAGTTTCTATTTGTAATTTTAATTAGTGAGGAAACTAAAAGTATTGGGTTATCAGAAATAAAACTACAAAATATTAAGCACTTTTTAGAAAGATTTACAAATATTACAGATAGTCTCTAGTTCTGAAGAGAGCAAAGTTCAATGACACTTCCAAAGGAAAAGGGGCCTGACTGTCTTGTTATTTTTGGAAAGATTAAATCTGGAAAACAACACTGCTGTCACAAGCCATGTCCACCAAAAAGGACAAAGAAACTCCAGAGCACCAGCACAACAGGAAAGAGAGAAAGAAATCATAGATTGTGTCAGAAAATCGCAGCGGAAATTGCCTTCACTTTGTGTTGTATAACTTCTGCTCCACTCCTCACTTCCTATCGATAAGACAGTGTTCTGCTTTACGTTCTTCATGTCTCATCTTTATTAATAAACTCTTTTAAAAGTAATCAAAAGTGATTAGTCATGTTTACATAAGAGCTCTTAAATGAATCTCTTGCTAATTTCTCCTTCCCTGCAATTGACATGACTTATAAAAAGTTTGATTACTTGCTTTTTATATATTTTTTGTTCACAGTTTGAAATTTGTCTCAACGCAAAATTTAAGTCTGAAATGTAACATGACAACACGTTCCCCCCTACCTTAAGTAACCATGAGAGACAGCTGATTTGGTTTCTTAATTTAAAATCATTTATGAATGTGGATACCCTTCATCTGAAAGCTGTCATAACCGTGCAGATTAGGCTGGCAGTGCTGCATTGTCAGGAGCACCAATCTTTCAACTAAGCCAAAACCAAACTTCAGACTTAAGAACTAGCTAAAAATTTGCTCATATTTTTGAAACTTTTGAAATGAGGCAAATTAAAAACTCAGAACTCGTTCAAATATTCTTATTTCCTTTAAACTTATCTATGAAAAACAAAAAACCTTAATTAACAGTTTATAGCAAGTTTTGTTCCTGAAATTCAACTTATTCCTTTCACATACCTATTTGCAGATCTCAGGGACCTTTTGAACCACTCTAATAGAAAAAAATAAAACTTAGTTTTAAAAGTACAGAGTTTAAAAGTACAAAGAAAAAAAAATCAGATTAATTTTCTGCTATCAGAACATTTCATGATATTTAGATATTCTGTAACTCCAGATGAGAAATTATGCCTCACAAAAATATGTTTTTTAAAGGGATAGTGAGAACAGAATAGAAACACAATTGCAAAAACATTCCACAGTCCTAAACAATTCTTGCAGAGAACGAAGTAACTCATTTCTTGCTTACATTGGTTTGCGGGAGTGCAAAGTCAGTAGATCATCTTCTAAGACTAAATTGTCATTTACAGAGCAAAACGTGATGATTAAACTGTATATTAAGTAACAGTCCAGGTCTCATTTTATTACAGCTTCCCAAAGAAAACAATGAACTTTTTCAGCATTCAGGTAAGAGTCTTTAAACAGACGAGTTCATGAACTTATGGGATAACAGAAAAAAAGTCAAAAACCTACATATGCTAGAGGAGACCTATCATGAAGCAAACATAAACCCACCTACTGATTCTGTGTCCAGTTTAGAACAGCGATAAAGCAAATTTTGAGAAAAACATATGATGAGAGCTGCTGTTTTATCATGGGAAATTTTGTAGAACATCCTCAGTGCATCATGTCTCATTTGGATAAAACCAGAGTTTTCTGACCTCTCCTGTCAGTCTGACTTGGTTCACCTTCTCCCCATCTGTCTGAATAGCTGTTCCACAAGGACAATAAAAAAGAAAATACTTAAAGCTTAACTACATTAAAATATCATGCCATATTGAATTTAGGGATGGAAAATATATTGTATATTATTGTACAGTTCATAACTGCTTTAAAATTGAAGTGTTTCAAAGGATGAGTTAATATCTATCTTCAAGAAAAAGAAAGTGTGCATACTGTTCAAAAGTTATTTTTTCAAGCAGGTCTTCTGAAGTGATTTAGGTGCATGCAGTCCTTTAGTAAGCTTTACCTTGACATCTGCTGACCTTGAAAATCTTCCCTTAACATTTTGTATGCAGAATTTGCACAACCTTTCTTTATTCACTCTTCCTTAAGTCAGATTTCTTAACCTCCATAGTCTCCTCCTGACCTTACAAAGGCTTTGGAATAGAAGCAGCTATCCTCCTTCACTGGCATGCCACACCAAGTCAGACAAGACAATCTTCAGGCCTAAGAGTCCTAGGAACAAGGCTCTTCTCTATACTATTCTCCCATATAATTCTGAATTTGCAGAATTCATTGCCTACTGTCAGTAGAAACCAAGTCACTGTTTCAAACTCAAGCTTGTGCATCCTCAGCTTTTCTCTGCTTCTTTGCCACTCTCGACTCTGAGCAGATTTCTAGGAAGAGCAAGATGTGATTGACATCTTAATAGCTGTATTTCACTGCAAAATTTCCTTGGGGAAGTAACAGAAATGATAGTGACTGGTACAAACTAATAAAGGCCAGAACACAAGCCACTAGCTTCAGCTGGGGAATCTGCAAAAATATAAGTTTTATTCTGATACCATTGGTGAGAAGAGATTAACTTTTCTATAGCACCAGCTAGAAATAGGCTGACTTCCTACTGACAAATCTTTAAACTAAAGTGTGAAAAAATCACATAGACAGTGGGACAACTTGTCTCCTAAGGCAAATGGCACACATTAACCTCAATGAGGTTTTGCACAGCTAGGCCAACAGAGAGGGAGGTGCAGGCTGTCTTACTAAATTTTTAGTAACTTCATGGTATGGCTGATACACACACTATTTAGAAGCCTGTGGCCTCCAAGGTTTTGACAATTTTATCCTCCAAGGTTCAAATCACACCCAACCCCACATCTGGCACACATTCATGAAAATGAATGTGAAGAGCATGAGTATAACCTCCAGGATTTTCAGGACTCCTGGATTGCAGCAACATGTTTACCCTGCTTAAGGAGGCTTCTGGCTTTTTGGTTTTAATATTTCTTCTCCTTTACAGGTGAGGCAAAGCTCTCCTTCAGTCTGCTTTATTTTATGATGTCTTTGATAGTTGTATGCTTTGTAATTAAACAAACAAATTGCAACAGCCATAGCATTTAATGAGTCTTCTCAGGACTTTGAAATTTCTGCAGTATATTGATTTTTATGAATGACTGCCCTCAAATCATCTCCCTCCAGAATCTTAACTACTCGGATAATAGGAAAGACTCGATAAGGTGGTTTCTTGGAAATATTTAAGATCCACCACACTTTACAACAATCTTGGAGAAGCAGTCCAGTGATACAGCTCTGTAAGTATTTCTTGCAATTAAATTTCCTTTTTTCCTGCCCGCCATATTTTGTGTTTATTATAATTAATATTGAAGATCTTTGCCAAAAATATAAGTATTATTGCTTACAATTTTTAGACTAAGTATTCCATATCCCTTAAATCTCGCTAGAGGTATTCTCAATGCTTTTCTGAGCAGCCATAAGGAGAGTTGTACAGCATGGTTTATGATGTGACCAACAGGGCACAGCTGTTTCAGGTGATACAGCAGAACATAAACCTTTGAAGAAAAGAAGAAAAAAAACCCCCAGCTCCCCCTTTCAAGGGGGGGCCTTATTTTAATGCTCTAGGAAAGTCCTCAAATATCAAGTGTCTGAAAGCTTCTTAACATATTCTACATTTTTTCCTCAGTGATTAATTTCTAAAAGTAAGAGAACAGTATAGTGAAAGTGTTGGCACTGTCCAAAATCGTTAGTGTGCTAATTTGCCCTGGCCCAACTACAAATAACATTTCTAGGCAGAAGAGAAGCAAAAACACAGCAAAGCAGGGACCATGCTGCAGCAGCACCAGCAGCTCCAGTGCTCTGGGAGGAGGGACTGGATGTGGCAGGTGAGGAAGAGCCCACGCATCGGATCCACACAGCACCAGGAGGCTGTGGGCAGTGGTGAAGAGATGCCCACACTGTGCTGCATGGGCATGAGGTGCCAGAAGGCAGCAGGAGAAGCTGTGTCTCCTGCAGCAGAACAAAGCATTTATGTATGTAAAGCACAAACAGAAAAAGAAATTGAAACCACAGTTTGGGAATACTCCAAGATGAAAGAGCCAACTTTATCATTTGGAAGGGGACTAAGTCCCAGCGATAAAATCCTCAAGTTCTAAAAAAATAACATCTGGACTTGTCAAAAGTTTCTTATTTGCCATCCAAAAGAACACAAAAATAAGCCCAAGTTAAAAAAAAGGGTAGAAAAATACTTCTCAATCTCAAAATCACAGTCTGCAAGAGCAGATGTTCTACAATAAGCTCTGCAAGTCAAGACAGAGATGTTGGAAGATGATGCAAGAACTGGAATGAATTATCAGCTTTGCAAGAGATTGTAGATACCATTTCAACATGCAGAGCATGGAGAAGAAGATGCAAACAGTAAGACTGCTGAAGAATCCCTAAGATCGGACCCTAACCAACAAGAGCTGAAAACAGAGGAATGTGTCAACGCACTGAAAGCAAATGAACCGTGTGTTCATTTAACATGTCCAAGGCAGCACAGCACAAGGACCAGTCATTTTAACACCGAAGGATCAGTGAAACATTCAGATCTTAAAAAGTGTGATTTATTGGAATGCCATAGAAAACAAAAGCACCCCATATTTGGCTTAGAATGTATCAGAAATTCTCAGTCCCTCCAAAGGCAAGAGCTGGAGAAGAGGAGGTGACTAATCAGGCTAAGGAAGAGTCTGTAATGCCTTGTAGAGTGCAGCAAAGGTCTCCCTAGAATAGATCTGGAAAAGACTTTACATCTCCCAGAAAGTGCCCCTCACCCTGAAGCTACAAGGCAAGCTGCAGAGGTCCTTGCTTTGGGATATCACAGCATGGAGGAAAAGAGGAGGGAGATTTATACTGTCTTAAGTGAATCGCCATCCAAAGGGAACTCCTTTGCTGACCAAACAAAGAACATAAGGCTGCCGAGTACTCTGGGTTATAGCTAAGGTAGCTACCTCGGGTAGCCCAAAAAGTTGAATGCCTGAGTATCTCCCATCTTCCATAGACATCCAGGATATTTCATTGTTTTAAAAGAAGGCATCTACAACTTCACGGAGCATTAAGCACAGTCTTGGCAATTTCTTTCGATGCATTTTGAGAACTGCAGCAGGACTAAGCATGTCAAAAACAGAGGCAGAGAAGCGCCTACTTTCTGGCTTCTGATTGAGCTTAGATTTCACTTAGATGTCAAATTGTTCAGGCCATTCAGGAAAATGATTCAGAAATGCACAAAGGTTTTATTTTAGGCTGTCGAGACAAAATGTGAGGTGCCCTCAGAAATTACTCACCCCAAGGAGCCAGGCAACAGCTGAGCACCAGCATCACACATTTTGGACAAAAGCACCTAAATTCTGCCTAGTCAATTACTGGAATCAGGCCTGATCAAATACACAAAAAGGGAACATTTTCAGCTTTCAACTAAGACAGGAATTCCAGGGCAGATGATCAATGTCCATGTTTTTTCCATGCCTAAGGCATCAGTATGGGTCTAACAGGTGGGTTAAAAAAAAAATAGATCATACTTGTTTTCTTACTGCACCTCCTTTGGGAGACACTGTCTGCATCTCGAATAGCAAATGCAGTCTGTGGAAATTCCTGATCCCTGTATCTATTTCCCTGCTGTTAAGACTGGAGACCTGTGAGAAACCAAGCTATGGAAGGCAGAGAGGAAAATGTTGACTTTCCTATCCTCAATTTGACATGAGGTAAGAACAAAGCTGGAAAGTGCACCCAGACCAAAGGTCTTTAAAGATCTCCCACATCTAACTGTTTTGACGCAGCCACCGTCTGTGCCGCAGACCATGGTCTGAGTTGGTTCAGCTCCAGATGTTTCACTCAAAACCACAAGATTTCTCTGTATTTAAACAGCTCAATGTGCTAAAGTTTACATAGATGACATTTTGATCTGATTATGTATTTATACAGCAAAAACCATGACAGATGGCTCAGAACAACATGGGGAAAAACTCAGCCTGACAGGTTAATGCTTAATAAACAAGACAAGAAGTTAAGTTTAGACAGATGAAAGAGGGGAGGAAAAGTTGGTATGGGAAGATATGCAAAGAGGGGTTGTGCTTCCAGGAGCACTGGAAGGAAAAAAGTTGCCTTGGAATGGGGAAGTACACCAGGAAAATACATCTAGTTGGGCTGCCTCAGTCAACAACCTGTAAGCACTACAGGACAAAAGGTCCAAAGAGCAGGGGGTGGAAGAGACAGCTAAATGCCTGAGACACATTACAGAGAGTAACGAGCTGAGCACCAGTGCATTCCCACAGGATGGAAGGGCCTGCTTGAGTCAGGCCTACAGAGGCCTGGCGTGTTTGTTATGGATAGCACAATCGCAAGACAGGCTCAGGATGGCGCTTTTAGGCTGCAGCTGGCTGACCTCCTGCTCGTCCAGAACTCGAGCACACAGTGTTGGCAGCACCCTGCAATACAGCACTGAGATACCTACCGCAGGCAATGCCAGCATCTCTTTTTAAGCAGAATAGACCTAAAGTGCGTAACAATATGACTTTAGTAAAATATTATCCTCATTTTAAACATGGACTGTAGGTGTCACTGTGCTATAGGAAGACATGCATTAGCAGTAATTATCCAATGCAGTAATACTAGGACAGCAGTTTATACAGCCCATCCATCTGAATTTCCAGACTAGATTTTCCAGGCTAGACTGCAGAGGAGCTCTCTCTTCCTGCCATGGAAACCGGGCCACTGCCCAGCTGAGACTGCAAAAGCGGAGAAGCCAGCAGGAGGGTGAACCAGACAGAAGCTGACTTCAGACGCGCTGCAGGGGCTAGAAGGACAGCCTCCCCTTTTGCAGCTGTTTAGGGATGCTGCTGTTTAATATCTAAAGCTCTCAACTAAAACAGGTTGCTGCTGGGTACTTAATGAGCAGATGCACTATAAACACTGCACCCTTCTGGGTGCCTCAAAGAATTTAGTGTCCAAGCAGCCTGATTTCTCCTGACTCTGACACCAAAAAGACCAGGAAAGAAAAGATGTGTTTGTGATCTGGAGCACAGGCAGATTTAGGGGTAAGCTTCCCTGCAATTAGATTAATTTGTGACTGCAGCACAAACAGACCTTTCTCATCCGTTCAGGTGCCTGTAGCAATGCTACTACTAGCCAAGCTTGCCGTGTGGCCTATGCATGCACCATCCTGCAAGATTTCCAGTCTGGTTGGAAAGGTTATGGTACACTACCTCAATTGCTTTCAGCAGCAGCAAAATGAAAGTCGTCCCAGGTCTGCCTGCAGACCCTGCCATCACAGCCTTCCAGCTGCCGTAGTCCTGCTGACTCATTTGAAGTCACATACTGAGTCTTGTTGGGGATCCTTGACTCTGGCAGGCCTGAGCAATTGAACAGCAGCAAGTTCAGCAGCACTTTTGCTGCCAGCAGTGATTGTCTATCTGTACTAAGAACAATTAATTTTACCCCTACACTGTCATCCCAAAGTCACCCATAACAGTTAGTTGTCTTGGCTGAAATCCAGTTTCCTGGCAATATTAGCATGTGGACACAGCACTGCTGTTGGGCAGCTTATCCAGCTAACTGGTGGAAATCGTCCTGGTAGAAACCCCATGGAACAAGGTAGCCAACAAATGATGCAGCTGAAAATACGGTGCACCATGGCCTGGGGTAGCAAGCAAGCATCCAGCTTTGGATTGTTAGGGAGAGGGCAGGCAGGAACTCTTCAAGCCAGCATCACTGTGGTCCCCGTGTGATGTAGCTCTGGTGTCATTAGTAGCTGTGGGACAGTTTATGGTATCTTGAAACCTGTACTGATCACTGGCACACGCTGTTGCTGTACTATCATCCTGGAGGGGATTGTTAGGGCAACACAGGGTGACCAGCCCATACCTGAGTAATTTGGCACATATTTTTTTCCCCATGTTGGCACATGAACCCCACACTCATTTTCCTTTGGAGTCATGCTGTGTTGGGAAAACATGATGAGGTGGAACTTCTCTCATCATAGATCTTTTTAGTGTCCTTTGCTTCTCCCTCATCTGTGTGAGCTACAGATGCTTTATTCCCTGATGTTCTTACTGTCATGAAGTACACCCAGGGCAAAATCTGTAACAGCTGGACCACTTCTGTTGTTCTCCAGTCCCCAGTAACAGCTGAGTTTGGCTGAGCCCGGATGTATTTATTTCATGACAGGAAAGTATACACACCAGGATGGGAGGTGGACCTTAAAGGGACATGGTGAGTGGTGGAGCTGTCAGATGTATACCGCACTGCAGTCCTTGGGCAGAGGGACCCAGGTCTGAGCTATATAGAGGGGATAAGGTAGGATGGAGCAACAATAGTTGATGCTAGACTTGATTTCCACTGGAAACCGGTTCCGCTGCCTGCTGAACTCTTGTTCAAGAGCACAGTGTGACATGGACACTGCAAGTCCAGTTCTTCTCCTGTGGATGCTAATTTGGAAAAACATATCTTAATTTCCATTTGTACCAGTATGACAAGACAATGAGACTTAGAGGTCAGAATCTCACTTGCCCTAAATCAGCATTGCTGATACGTTAACCTTGACCCACATTGACCTTTACCTACCTAGCTCCTGGTCATGATGCCAGCCCAGTTGCAGCAGTGCAAAACTCAGAGGAAAACACTACAACATAAGCTGACTAAACAAGTTCTGCCAGCCTGCTGCTGCTACTCAGGCTGGTTCAAACTAGCATTATACCTATGCCAGGGTACTGCAGTCTTTCCTGTGGCAGCTGTTTAGATGTAGTGGTAGTGCAATCAAAAGTTACATGCAAATCTTAGTTGCATTATTATGTTAAGTTTGGTGTTAACCTCATTTTATGGTTGTTGTGTTTGGTGTTGGAGTTCAATATGGAGACACGTAGACATTTGTAGCACGCATTTTGTCTGGGATGTGAGGGAAAAGGGTTGAAAAGGGGACATTTCTATAGAAATAGAACCTTCTGGACAATATTTTTCAGACAACTCCAGGCTTAGTCCTGCATCCTTTTTTTTAATGGCACCGCATTGACTGGTGGTAATCTTGGATCGTTCATTAACCCCTGTTTTCTGTCCTGCTATTGACCTGCTGTAGTGTAATTGCAGCGGTGCATGTGTGGTCTCCAGAGGGTCCCTCGGGGCGGGGGAGGGGGGGGAGGGGGAAGGAAATATCTCAGAAGTGTCTCCCATCCATCTTGATTGTAATTGTGAGCAGAAGGCTGCGCAAAGTCACACAGTCTGGGTTTGTTTCCACTGACTCACAGCTGCCTCTGGGAACTCTGAGCAAATGCAGCTGCTGAGCAGTCTTTTAAGCTGCTTGGTTGCAGGTTGATCATAATTGCTATCAGAGAGCCAAGGGATGCAGAGCTCTTACGCAGAGTTCATATACAATATGTTTAGTAGCCCAAGGGGGAGATTTCTGCCCAGTGATTTTCTCTGCACATCTGCTCCCTTACCTCCTTTTTGGCATACCTATTGCTATTACCAAGTCCTATTTCTCCTGAAAAAAGAAAGGAGGGAATCTCAGCAATGCCACACAAACAGATCACTCTTTGAGACTATGTCATTCAAGGAGACAGGAAAAAGAAGAATCAAATTGCAACTCACTTCTTTGCTTGCTTGCTTGCTTGCTTGCTTAGGTGTACCTGCAAGAATCAAAAGCAGAGCAATTGTTGATCCCAGATTCAGCAGTGCTATGTAATCACAGCTCCACACTGATAACACTGTTGTGTGTGTTAGTGTTATTATCTTTATTTTGAAGCCTCACATGGTGTCAGGCACTCTTCCATCCTTCTGGCACAGAACGCAGAACTAAGGGGTCGTTACTCTAACACGGTATCTGTCTTTGCCGAAAGTAAGACATTTGCTATGAAATACATGAAATACCAATGTAAACCAAAACACTAAGGGGTGTCAGAGGACAGAACCCCTGATGGTGTCATTCTTGTTTCTTGTATTATTACAAATTTCATTCCATTTCATTACTTTTTACTAATTTTGTATTAATCATTGTGGATATAAAAGATGAATATATGTTACCCATGCTATTCTAGTCTTGGCTTCATTTTTGAAAGAAAACTTGTCTCTGTGACCCTGCTTTCAGTGTAAAATTTAATTGACATACAACTGAAGTACTCCCTCTTGGTCATATATTATCATTATACAACAACTCTTAACTTAGCTACAGAGATGTTTTAACTACATTATCTAATCCAGTAAAGATTACGAACTAAAATTCAGATGGCAAAATTTGAAGGCACTTCATAGTAAGACATATGAAGTAGAAAGGGCATAAAGAAGGATGAGACATACTTAGCCCCATGAGTATTGCAAATCCTTTTGCATTTTCAGAGGGCCAGGAAAATTCAGAAAACCCCACCACAGAGGAACAGTTCTGCATGCTCAGAAATATAGGATGCAGCCTTAGCAGTCTTAGCTGCACATGCAGATGAGTACCAGAGCACAGCACACAGCAAAGGCAGTGTTTCCCACCCAGGATGGATTAACTGGCATGTAAGCATTAACTTGTTTGCATCAAGTCACTGTGGAGCACCTCAGCTCAGAACTGAGGAAAATGAGATGGGATTTTCAGCATGTTTTCCAGTTTCAGCTACTGATGGGAAGGGGGTCCAAGGACTTTTGAGCTTCTCACTGCATCATTGGCAAAGTAAATTTAAGACACGAGGAGGGCTTGGATCACTCTCAAAAACATCACCGTGGCCTTGCACAGAGAGCAGAACAGGGCTTGGCAGAACTGCTGAGGAAAGGGACTGACCACTTGCTTGCCAAGTCAGATCCAAGCCTCATCCAGCTCTGTGATGTTGCAGCCTGGCAAGGTAAGAGGAGACAGAAGACTATGGCTATGACATGATATCTAAAGTATAATGAAAAAGTGGAAGAAAATAACTTAGATAAAATAATGCATCATTCAGTCCTTTTGAACGCAGAGTAAATGACTGTGTTAGTTATACATTCTTGTGAGTTGATGGACACCAGCTTGTGAGCCAGCCACAAGTGCTTGAGTATGGAGATGGGGTTCCTTTAAACCAGTACCTCAGTGATGTTTGCTGAACTGCAGTACCACAGAAGATTGCATACATTCATCTGACTAGCACTGTAAATGGCTGAACAGTTTTAATGTTGCCTTTCCCTTTAGTAAAACTATTAGTTTTAGAGCCACAAGAATAAACTTGACCTCCTCTCTCAAACACTAGTAACTAAAGAGATGATCTCCAGAGGGGTCCTTCCTAGCACTGGGTTTTTTTAAGATCTGTCATGTGTAAGAGTTTGTTTTAGGCTCAGTGAAATCAAAGTGCATTGTGTGCTCTCTTCCACCAATCCTGGTAGTATTGACAAGAAACTTAGCAATTCTTTTCTCATTCTGGAGCCTGAAAAATAAAAGACTCTAAATTTCCATACTGGCCTGCACAAAAAGTGCTTAGAATTAGAAAGAGCGCACTTATAAAACAGCATCTAGCTACCCAGCCCTTACATTTTCCTTCAGAACCCTTAATTCTCCAAAGTCATATTTGGTGGCAATCTTGTTGCTTAAATATCCATTCAGAATGCAAGCCTGTCAGCTGTATCATCTCACAGTCTGATTAGGGCTGCTTAGACTATGAGGCACATTAGATTTAAGTGATGTAGGTAATGCACAAAGATTCACCAAAGGGTGCAGCAGTACCAGCTCATTACAAGATCATTCAGCTTCAGTACAGATTTTATAGAAGTAGATCATAATATGAAACTAATGGCTTTTATTGCTGGCTTGACAGCAGAAAAGTATTAATAGGCAAACCACAGCCTTTGAATACCTGTAGAATATGGAGTACTAATAATGAAAAAGTGCCAAGTTATTTAAAAATTCAGTGAAGTTCATTAATGATTAGACATAGATGTGGTATTCCACCTTTAGTAATTTTTCTGGTTGGTTCTTCTGTTACAAACTTTAGGGTCTGTACCCACAAAATGCTGAAAGCTGCTATCTTTCAGGACTAACATGGCTTTGGTCTATAACCAGAACAGGACACAAGTCCTGGCAGATTACACATCATGGTGATAATGGTGCATTCCTTGAGGCACTCAGGCCTCAAAGAGAAGGTCTGGATGCAGCTGGGTACCTCTGCACACAGCAGTTCAAAAAAGCTGTCCCCTGGGGCGGCAAGCGAGGTCAAGTCAGCAAATCTGCCTTGAAGTCACCTAGCTAGCAGACTGAAGATGACGGAGGTATCAGATGCAGCCTCTTTGGACTGCTGGACAGGCCTACATTGTCCTTTATTACCTCTTTATAGAAGCGAAAGTGGTAGCAGGGAGCCACCAGGCCTGGGGTCCTTCCCATGGAGGTCAGGGCTCTGAGCACCGCACTGCCAGAGCGCCAGGCACGTGGCAGAAGGACACCCCCACCACACAGGGAGGGACAGAAATGGGTTATATCAGGCTGTGGTCAGAGACAGGTTGAGATTTCAACAGGTGTGTTGACTGAAGTAAGTCAATCTGGTTTTGACTGAAAGCAGGAACTACAAAATTTCTTTCCGAAACTGAGCAGGTGATGCAAGAATTCAGTAATTAGACCTTGCAGCTAAGAGATACAAGATCTCATTCAGTTCTCTTCTCCCCTTCGAAGGATTTTAGCCTCCTCTGTGCCGCTTTCACAGGGGTGGCAAAACTTTAAAGCTTAGTTGTACAGGCCGTCATTGCTTTTAAAATGAGAATGCAACACAGGCAGGTGAAGGGATGATTTTGCTTGAAGCCAAGAGGAGCCAGCGGTCCCAGTCACAGGACCTGTCAGTCTGCAAGCTGACCACAGCCTCTGGAAGGAAAACAGCTCAAAGGGAAATTGTGTTGCTTCAGAAAAGCAGTTTTCTGTTAAAGGTCTAGTTTGGTTTTAATCAAAAATAAACTTTTCATGGCCTTCACAAATCTAGATAACCAGCAGATAACCTGCAACTCAGCTAAGCAGAAATGGCTTCGGTTTTCACTAGAGCAAACAGGTGTGACACAGGAGAGGGTGGGTAGAGGGGCTTCCTCCATTGGCTACACCGATAAAACTGTGTAATATGAACATGGGCCGAGGTGGGAACATCTCATCTCTGGACATTTCTCCACTCATGCATAGTCATCCTTTCCTCACGGCGCAAGCGCTCCAGCTCCTAACCAGCCTGGGGCTCCTCCACGTAACTCGGTTCAGCTTGTTGAGGTCCTTCTTGTGCAGTGTTAAAGCATGAGAGAACTGGATGCAGTATTCTGGATGTGGTCTGATAAGTCACGTCTCTCAGCCTGCTGGCTGTGCCCCTATTTGTGCAGCCCAGGAGGCTGCTGCCCACCCTTGCTGCCAGGGCACAGGGCTGCCCCGTGCTCAGCTGCCCACCAGGGCCCCGGAGAGCAGCTGCCAGCCCAGGCTGCTGCAGTGGTGCCTCCTTCCTAGGGCCAGCACTGCGCATTTGTCCTTTGGTATAGTGTCCATTGTAACTGTCTGTTAGATAAATGGTTGAACCTTAGACCCATGAATGACAGGACCAGATTGAAAGTTTTGTGTAAATCGTTTTACATCTATGTTCTTTTTCCCTTTTATTATGAATAACAATGTAAAAACAACTCCAGATTTATTAGAAATACCTAGCCAAAATATTTTTCTATGTTTATAAACACTGATTAATTTCTCTGTACGCATGTATACCTTCAAAACATCCTTCAGTCCCTTTGAAGCAGCACATAAGCACTACAACAGTCATGCCAGAGCACGTCACTTTCCCCTTGGTCACACCTAAGAAAAGTATCAGCAGTGGAAGAGCCCCTTGGCCTCCCCACAGTGGGGCAGGAAGAGCCCTCCTCCAGGACTTTGTCACCAAAGTCTTGTTTTCCACGTAGGAGCATAGCACAGGTTTAGGGCAATTAAAGTCTGTTTTTCCATTGTCTTCCCCTAACGCCTGCAAGATCTTCTCAAATCCCAGCTGCGCTTTTCCAGAGCTAGGTGGTGTGGTCTCTGTATCTCCTCATAGCACAACAAGGTCTCAGGCAGCACTTCTAAAGGGTAGTGCTCTTAGCTGGCATGAGGTCACTCTTTTTCCTGGACAAATGAGAAAAAAAAAATCAGTGACCAAACTTCTGAACAATGCTAACCAAATTCAGTCCCCACAGACATCTCACTAAAATCCCTTTGACAGCATGACATGAGCAAAGGTGCCCCTTCAGCAAATCCTTCTCGGCATCACCTGGAAGCACATACTGAACATTGCTGGCATGGTTATGTGACAAGATCTCCATTTGGAAAGAGTAAAGTTGTTATGTGAAAGGAAGGTCAAATATTTAAAATTCTACACACTCAGAATGAGGCTCCATCTAGTCTGGTATCTGAGATGTCAGCTTAAGAAAAGCTAAGTAAAAGCAAAGCAATTACACAATGTTTCTTTTACAGGAACAACTGCCTTTCTAGTAGTTTTGAATTTAGGAACATGCTTAGCTGGAGTTTACATTTGGGTCAGGCTTACTGATGAGTCTCTTAGTCATGAATTTGCCGTTATTAAGTCATTTTTATTTGTGGTTTCTGTAAGTTCCTATTGGAATGAGTATCACAGTTTAACTATGCTTTAGGTATGTGAAAAAATTCACCCATAGCATTAATACGGAACCCCACCGTCCACAGTAAAATGAAAATAAAATTTTGCCTTAAAAGCAAAGTGTAATCTTGTGCTGCAATGATATTAGTTATATTTTCCTCCTTTTTATGATGTGAATAACTGTTTGCATTTTATAATGCCAAAAATGGAAAAGGTGGCAGTGAGTGTGTAATTTCTATCAGGTAGCTCTCTTTTATACTTGATACAGCACACTAGCATGTTTGTATCTTTCTAATTGGAAAGCATCCATTACGAGAGGCATCCAGATGGAAGAGGGGCTTGTAGTCAGCTCACCGGTGGCTGTGGGCAGCCAGTGGCCAAGCAGGGGAATGACCTGCTGCAAAAGCAGCAAAGACCCTGGCAGGTCATCACCCACTGCAGATGCAGCACCAAGCTGAAGCTGCTGAATCGCTCCTATAAATGCAGCACCACGCAAAAAGCACCTGACTTGTTTCCATATCTGGCTTAGATCTGGAAGCAATTTGGCTGCTTTTATGTACCAGAAACTGATAAACATCCTGCAGAAGCTCAGCCAGTTCCCATTTCCCCACCCCATGGGCTTATCAGTGAACTCTCACCAGTGCCTTATCTTTTCTGCTCCAAGCAGATTGTGTCTCGCAGGGATTCAGTGCAGGGTGGGCATACCCACGTGATCCCATCTGGGTGACTCCTGGCATGCACAGCTGCCCACAGCAGTGACCCCTCACAGCCCATGGCATGGGGCGCCCCACAGCTCCGGCCAAGCTGATGCTCCACGCTGTGGGGCAGTGCCCACCACGCTCCATCTGGGCTGGCTCCTTGGAAACACTCAAGCATCGCCCCACGCACACACAGGCTGGATTTAAGCGTTTCCATTAAGCTGGAGATCCCCATTCCCCATGGAGCAAGTAGCTGGCTGAACGTGCTCCCATCAGAAAGGTCATGCTCAAACCATTTGAAAAGAGCTGGAGACAGAAATTTTAATCTTAGCGCTTGGGCCTTCTGCCACTGACTTCTGGTGTGGGCTTTGGCTTGTTCCATAGACCTCAACTGGACCTGAAGAATCAAGGCAAATCTGAAGAAAATATGTTTCAGAAATGCTAAGACTGTGAAATGGTCGTTTCTGGCAGTGTTTGCATTGTGTACTTGAGATTGTATCATTTAACGTAGTTCTAAGTCGTGACAGTGAAATACTTGTCTTTGGAAGACCTGCGATTTGCTTGGAATAAACAAAATACCAATTTATAAGATAAACTGATGGAACAGAACAGTCCATTTTTAGTTCAGGCACTGACTCAAGCACAGTCTGTGAGGATTTCTCAATCTCACTCAATCCAGACTGCAGACAGAACTTCCAGTCTGCTGAGCCCTGCTCTTTTCTGTTTTTGCAGCATGTGTGGTTTATTGTTATTTCAAATTTTTTTTGTTAAATATTGAGAATTCTGAGACGGAATTTTCTTCCCACTGGCACATGACACATAGTGGTTAAATCTGCTAAAAGGAATGTGTACACACTGCGAGCATTCCAAATGAGGTCAGTGACAGAAGTAGAGGTGAGTGTGCAAAATAGATACACAAAAAAATCATGAACAGTTATGCTAATTAAATTATTGTACTAATTAAAATGAAAAGCAAGCCAAGAAGAACTGTCAGAAGAACCGGTGGTTGGTTGCCATTGTTATTTTTTAGAGTCCTTCTGTTAAACATTCACATGAAAAGAAAGTAATCATAACTTCAATTCATTAACTGTTCTTGCATGAGACCACAACCCCCTCCTCAATTAAAGAAAAATAAAATTGATTTTTCTTAGGGATGGACCAAAAAAGCCAAGTGTACCAAAGGTCTGGGCATGTTCCTGTGTTCATCAGTCTACATGCACCTCTCGTCCTGGTATCAGCAGTCTCCACGGACAGCACAGGGCTTTGCCATGTGTGAAAAAGTGTTTAATTACCTGGCACAGGTCTGGAACATGGCTCAGCGTTTCATCTGGGGACTCAGCAGAGCTAAGCATAGGAGTTTGGTACTCAAACCAGCTCACTGTCAGCATCATAGAGCCTGGACACATCCTGATGTCTTCTGGTCTTTAACTGAAAAGAATTTAATTAAAAGCTCGACATTACCACTGTTTCAGGAGTAAGGCATAAAGGCAAGTGATGGGCTTTTGTTGACAGGAAGCTGGTGGCTGATAAAATCAGAATAGAGATTCTCTGAAGGAGTGGTGCTCCTTTTCACTGTTTTGTAAACATTTTCAGCTCTGAGGACAGGCTTGACCTGCCAGGCTGTCCTTCTTCCCTCACTACTTGAATCTTACATCACTGCTTGAGCCTATTATTAAAATTGCAATGCCAGAAGGAAAAATTTTAAAATAATCTTCTGGATTTTCATATTCTTTACATCTTTGGATGGAAGGAAACATAATGAAAGTACCAGACACATGCATTATTCAGCGAAGTGACTGCTGCATCATACAAACCCGTGCCAGGGTTTGGGAACCACAATGGGAATAAGTGGATGTAGATCCATCTAAGTTGTGTTTCCTCAGCATGCTTGGTCACCTTCCCAGACCATTACTATTCCACAGGACATAGCAATGATAGTTGTCCCATGATTCTACATATCTGTATATAATACAAGTTTTTATTTTAAGGATTGCAGGACTGATCCCATGGAAGCCACAAACCTATTTGGTTTCTCTCATAAATAATGCCAGGGAGCAGGAAGGAACTGAGGATACCTCAGCAGAAAACGAGAAGTCCAACTTACTTATGCTGATCAAGCATAGCTTGTCTCTAGACGAGACAGTGTTTCCTCATGAGATCACTGCGAGCTTGTGAAAAGTCAAGTAACAAATGTGGGTGCTTTTCAATAACCATTTTACAAAAAAGCAAGTAAGGCAGAAACACCACTAGCGGCCTAATGAAATAATAGCATTATTTTTTTTTGGTAGTAAATGGCATCAAATCTCAAGGATAGTTTTATCAGTAAAACTTTCTTCTGCATTCAGAGCAGTGATCATTGCATCCTTTTACAAGATGAGTCCCTTAGTCTTGGCTCATGTGCAATATGTTTTAGTTCTAATGAGCGTTTAAGTAAATAGGTCTGGAATTCTCCATTCATATGGTATTAAAAGCACATCTTCACTTTTTGCAAATAAGGATTTTGAGAATGTTGTCTGTACTCAACTTGTAATGGCATGGCCCAATCTGAAGAAGTCAGTCTACTGATAGTTTTCAAATAGCTGATCACAATGGTCACATCCTAAATTTTGAAACGTCCACAGAAATCCTATTACCCTCACACAAGTAATCAGTGTTCTTCACACCCCTATGTATAGTAACAATATTTTTGGTGTAAACAGGTTACTGGACAACAGATAAGTACAAAATGTACTTACGTCTTTGCTCTGAACGCCGGTCATTAGGACATTACTAGCACAACAGTTTACAAATGTTACCCCTCTCAGTGTAGCCAAAGCAGTTCTATTAGAAGCTGTGCTGAGAATAGCAGTGATTTAGCAGTAGATAACCAAGTTATTTTTAGTTTGGGGTTAAATGGGGAAGTTACAACCCCTTCGGTGTTCCAGGCTAAGCGGGCAAGGTGGTTAAATGTTTTATTATCCAAATCAGAACTAAGAGATTTCAATTTAGCACCATTTACTTGTGGTATTTCAGTGTGAAAACGAAACAATCTTCACTTGCAATAGATTGGGATGAGTTTCATTGTTTCATTTTCTATGTGCCATCTAGATTTGAATCTATCACAGCATAAATATAGGTGACTAATATCCTTTTCTCAGGTTTATAAGACTAATTACGTCTTTAGTCTGTAACGCAGTCAACCGTGTCTTCTTTGGTCTTTTTGCTTATACTAATTCATTATATATGATTAAGCTTTGTAAAGAAATAATTTGTAATTGAATTGGCATAACAGAAACCGAGTGTAAAAAAACCTTGGCAAATTGCCCATTTTAGTATATTAATTCTGCCAAGTGAGTTGATAATAAGGTTGAACTGGATTTGAAAGATTAGAGAGACTTGGCTTAGAAGAACATGAAGGTTAGTTCCATACAGTTTTTCAGCTGCTTAAAGGGAGTCAGTATTTGAGTTTTCCTCTGTACTTTTGTCATGAATTCTTTCTATAATCTTCCTCTGTGGAGAAAAGGGTGCAAAAAAGAAAATTTTAAATAAAAATAGCTGAAGATTTATTTCCATTAGCTTTGGATGCTGAAATTGATCCACACAGTCCCAAGGTTTATTAACTGAGAAGCTTATGTGTCAGGGCCTGCCAGATAACTGATCGGGTGACCTACATGCTGCAAGAGCATACCCAGACTGATCAACTTTAAATGTTTTTATTTTATGCTGCAGGCTGTAGACAGAGGTACATGGCAAAATTAAATTAAAGAGGTCAGTGAGAGCTGCCTTGTTGATGCTTTCACTGATTTTGCAGAAACTGTTTCTGCCTGTTTTAACTGCAAGACAGGCTGCACAAATGGTTGAAAATAGAAGTGACTGCACACAGAAAGAAAGGAAACTGGGAAAAGCAGACAAACACAACCCTGATGAAATCAGCAGCCTTCTCAGGCCATCAGGTTTGTCTGTTTGATGGATGATCAAGCCCTGTTTGCAGCTTCTAATGCCTGTTCCATATTTATCATCCATAAATCAAAAAATCTTGGCAAATTCAAGTGTATTTGCAATTTTGTTAAGACAGATGAAGAAAATAACTTTTGGTGTTAGTTTATTTTGAGCCACACTATTATAAAGCATTGCACGAATCCTATTAAAAATGTCTCGCTGTTATTCCATGATTACATCTTTGTGTGCCTGCAGTTTTTCTCCACACCTGTGGCACCCAGGTTATACATTTGTATAATAAGCCCAAAGTAATGCATGAAAGCAAAGAAACAGAGCTATTAGTCCAGTACATCCAGAAATACTGTTGAGATGGATCAGACCATTTTAAGTCAAAGGTTTGGGGGTCGAAACTGTGGAAAGCCATTTCATCACAGCATTTGCTGTCCAGATACTTCCAACAGTGACGATTTTGTTTGATTCTTCTAACAACCTGAGCCAGTTAAACAAGCCTGGAAATTCATGCTTGTCTGGGGGCCTTCTGAGGGCAGGTGGCTGGAAAGAGACCTCCAGCAGAGGCTGGATACTCTTCCATGAAAGGTTCATGCTCTGCACTGTGTGAAAGAAAACAGATACTTCCTTTTAACAGTCAAAATGCTGTTAGGGTGGCAAGAATCGGCTCCGTGTCTTGAAGCTAGGAGTAAGTTACTGTAACTGCTTTGTAAGACATTGTTATCAGGCAGAAAGAGGACTAGGTTCTCTGTCTTTCACTTTCTCCTGCCCTTACTTGGCTCTAATCACAGCAATGCTTTAAGTAGGTGTCACCCAGCAGAAACACCTCCTTCTAATGTGGTTGGCAATTCAGTAAATCTGGATGTCAAAGGCAGAGAAGAAAAGAGTCAGGAGTTCTGGGAGCTGCTGAATAATCAGTCTCTGTCCCCTTTCAGATGCTGCATAATTCTCCTGCCCCGTTCCCCTGCCAGAAAGATGAGCCAGGTGTGCGCGGGGAGGAGAAGAAACCTGAACTACGGCAGCCAACAGCTTGAGGTGCAGAGGTGTGGAAAGGAGCCCACACAGCAGCTGTGTTTTCCCTCCAGGAGCCTTGAAGAGCCCTGGCCCGTTCTGCCCGCCCCATGTCCTGGCATGACCCACCCCAGGGCTCGCATCCATCACACAGCCCGGTTCCCACTGAGCAGAGCAGGGCAAGCTTAGCACGTTAGCTCCCATTTCTCTGCCCAGCTGACTGGACCCAAAGCCAAACAGACTGGAGGGAACATGTATGTGTACACCCTGGTGTGAGCTGGACTGGGGAACATGAAACAGGCGTTCCCTTCTCCCAGCAAAGGGGCTGTAAACTCACACAAGAGAGGAAAAAAGTGGCCAATGGGGCGGTAACGTTGCAAGGCTCCTTTGCCAGACCTGCCAGAGCCATCACTATTGTTTTATAATGAGCTTTCTTCTCTCTAGAAAATGTATTCAGTAGCCAAGGGCTGTGGGTATGTTCCAGCTGTGGCCTTGATCCCAGGTGTCACTTCTGCACAGACCTCCTTGAGGTTTCCTTAGGTGAGGCATGACTAAACTTCTTGATGTGACAAATTACCCAGCTACTAAAGGAGCAAAGGACAGGACAAGGGCAAAGGAGAGAGCAAAAGGTTTCCCCATTTCCTTTGGGCTTCTAGCACAAAGAAGGTGCAAGGTCAATGTATTTCACCACGTTCCTCTAATGCGTAATTTACAAAGGAAAGGCCACAAAAGGGTGACTTACAAACGGAGTTTAATGGTCCACATTTTGGTCATGGAGATATGTTGCAATTGTAATAAATCTTAAAACAGATTAATGTATCTGCTGTTCAAGATGGAGCACAGTTGTAGAAAAAGGTACAGAATATTTTATTCATAAGTCTAGCAAGGCTGGGAACTCAATCCCATTGACTGCACTGACCTACTTTTCATGAATACCTGATCTCACACAGCCATGCCGGTTGTCTCAAAACTGATAGTACAACAGGTGAACATGCCTCCCCGGCCACAAGTAGTGAGCCAATGCATGGGTTTTAGCTCCAGTGTTCTCTTCTTTGTGATTTATTGAATTCAGTGCAGTGATAGAATGATTTTTCCTATATTTTCAGTATCTGGTTTTGTTCAGACTTGCTAGCTTAGTACATGCTGAGTGTAAAAAACCTTTACCATAGAGCATTAAAATAATGTTTCTGTCTTTCTTGCAGTCTGGAATTGTAGCTAGATTAGCATCACTACAAATGATTAAAAAAATACACATGCTTGTTCACTGTGTTATAAAACCATGTCCCATCCATGATATACTCTTTCTGTGGCGGATTTCATCTATTGCAATTCAATATCCTGAAGTGGAAATTTCCAATCAATTAAGTCTTTTTAATATTAATTTATGGATACTCACATTGCTGCCACTTATTTGAAACCTTTTACAAAACGGACTTTGATATTCTACAGACCTTTGTGTAAAAGATGAAACTGAATTTGGCATTCCTTTCCATTTTTTTTCCTTCTTCTAAGTAAGAGGTTTTTTGTGTATGTTTATTCCTCACTGAAACATAGCACTCTCCCTTTTTTTTTTTAAGAGCAGCATGCTACGTGTTACATGCGCTAATGAATTGGCATTTATAGAGCAGAATGTATACCGTATCTAAGATGACTGCTGTGAAAATGCCTGAGTTGCTGCGCTCTCTAAATAGAGCACAATTATGGCATACGGTTGGAGTGCTTTTATCTGTACTGCTACTGCTGGAAATTTAACTGTGTATGTGACCTGAATATTTAGAGCTCAGTGGAAAATTCCATAAATGTAGTGCGGTTTCAGAGCACCTAACAGCTGTTACAAATGTTACACCCATTATACACCGTTGCCAAATGACACATACGAAGCCCCTCTTCCATCCTGGGTGTATTCTGTCACTTGTATGGATGCAGTATTTTAAAAGTCTCTTTGAAAAACACAATGGCTCTAGGTGTTAAGTAGCTTGCATAATAATTCAGTGGTAGTTTTTCCTGTCTGTATATTCATACTCCTTCCTGGCTGTGCACATTAATGTTTTAACCTGAAAAGGCAGGAAGAAACTATGTCATACGTAGACTACGCTTGCTGTGTGCTTCTGTTTGCTTAGTTTGATATACATGCTAAAAGCCACTGCCTAGCTGAGTAAACACAAAAAGGGAGGGAGCAGCTCTGCACACTCCTAGAAGGTTTCTTATTATAGTGGGACAGAACAGAGATGTAATATATCCATGGATGCTCCCTTTCACTACAACTTACTACAGGAATACACTAATACCTCAGAGCATTGTTGTTGTATGAACTGCAGAAAAAACAAACAAGAGAGTTTATAAGAGCAACAGAGAGAGTTTACAAAGCATCATGTTTAAAAAAGCATAATAGTTCTGCAAAGATTAAACAAGCTACTGGCTGGCTTCCTAATCAATCATTCTTCCTGCCTCCTTCCTAGAGCTCGGTTCCTCCTGCTTTTATACTGTTGGAACACGTTAAAAGACTCTTTGCTGTAGAGAGGAGAAAAGTGCTAAACATGCTGCACCCAACTGCCTTCGGTAATCTGCTGCTGAAGCACTGTGCTGTGTAAAGGGACAGAGAAGGAGAAAAAGTGTTAAGTTGGCATCCACCTGTGCGTTCGTGAGTGCCAGGCCCAACCTCAGTAACACAGAGGTATCAAAGTTCACACAGAAGTAGTGGCGGTGTACCCACCCAAAACCAAGCTCTGTGTGGCAAAGTAAATCCTCTGTGGAGAGGACCCGGAAAGGTTACAAATTCCAACCCTTTACCTGCAGCTGAGCAGGACCAACACTGCCCACATCAGTCCTGACAGTACTTGACTAGCTTGACTTCGTGGTTTTCCACAGACGCCACCATCTCTCAAGGCCATCTGTTCCAGCTCTCCCCTATCCTTGCCTTTATAAATTTTTTTTCACGCCTTATGGCTAACTTGAGTCTTTCTTGCTGCAGTACATGCCCACTACTTGTCCTAATGCAGCAGAAACAGAGAACAGATTGTTCCCTTCCTCACTGCAACACTGCCTCTGAACGTTGCTCCTCTCTGTAATCCCTCGTTAGTATTAATAAGAATCATTTCCTCAATCTATGCAATGGCAAGATTGCATGTGAGGCTTTGTCAGTAAAAACAGGAGACAGAGAGAAGAGCTAACCAGCTGTCTAAATCAGGGTAATGGCAATCTCCCCTGACAACTTACACAGCAGTCAGCATACTGAGACAAGTAGAAATAGAGCTAAGATTAATCCTTGTTCCCATGAGAATGTTGCAACTCACGAGGATTCCCACAAGGAAGCAGTCCTTGAGCACTCCTCAGCATTGGGAACATGGTTACCGGAGACCCTCCTGAGGCTCAGCTTTTGGGAAGGCATTTATGCAGGCCACATACGTTACAAGCACTTGCAAGTGAACACTTTTAGGAAGATCTTTTTCAATCAAATCCTGTTAAACTAATAGGAGGTCAAGGCAAACTAATATTTAAAATAGGTGATGAAAATTATTTTATTTATTTGTTCACAGTTTAGTACTGCGGCCACCTCAGATTACAGTGAGGTTGCATCGGATAATCATTGAAGCCTCTGCTCTATTTTCCCTATCCCTGGCTTCTTCTGAATAATGCAGAGGCATCAGAGCAGGTTAATGTCATTGACTGTCTCTGTTCTTGTAGCACACTTCTCCAGGTCTCCACCAAATTCTCTAATTGACCACAAATGTCAAGTCCCATTTCAAGGATCAGAGTCACAACAAAGGGAGCACTTGGAGAGCACCATGCCCCACAGCCACATGAAAATAGTGTAGTCACATCCAAGCACCTTGTGGAGAACTGGTAATTCAGCCAAAGGTGAATTTGACCTAAAAAAGGTTAATTGGCAGAAAATGTAAATTTTTTGAGTGCTAAATGAGAAAATTGTTTGGGGATATGACAGGGAATGTTTAAATTATTTTGAAAAAAAAATATCACAGTTTTTTAGTAAAGCAAAGACTCTCTAGCACTGAAGACCCAAAATATCCCTGACCCCACAGGTACGATTTGTAATCTACCCTCATGCTCTCAGTAGCTTTCTCAGTTCTCGAGAAGCGAGTTACACGATGTCATTAAAACTAATGCCACTCATGCAACTTGCTGAAGCTGCATGTAATTAAAATGCAGTGGAAATGCCTTCATGCAGGGACTTACTTAATGTCATCCCTCCTTCAGGAGAGAACAGTATGTTCACGTACTGACAGAGAGAAGCAAGCAACCTGAGTGCGCTGCGGTAGCGCGCCCAGAGAAACCTCCGTTGCATAAGCAAAGCTGATAACTCCATGCCCTGCAGCACACCAGGTACATACAATCCTCTCAAGGGGGGGCTCACAGGCAGCTGGAAATCTGTCCAGTCCTCCCGTGGTCTCAGGGGTGTGGAGAGCTTGGGCCAGATCCCAGCATGGGCCTGGGAAGGAGGCATGGTGCCAGCCCCAGCTCTGGGCTAATGAAAACCTCAGTGACTTCTGAGACATTATTTGTACTCGCTGGGATTGTAATTTAAAGGCCCAGATCTCTTCCAGTCCAAAACAATTAGCATCATCTGTCACTTACTTATTTCTAATTCACAGTAGTAAAGTCACCTCTCATAGGACTTAAGTGAGTTTTCTAAATTTCGCTACTACTACTTTTACATATTAATAACAATTATGAGACTGACTGTACTTGTTAATCTAATTCATATGCAAAAATGTTAAATATTTTCAGTGTCAGGCGTATTATTCTTTTTACCACACTAAGCTAACTGAGAATTTGAATACAATTCCTACTCCTACAGTGCAAATCATGTTAGAATTCACAGGCTTTTTGGGATTAATATTTTGGCTTTACCTTCCATTTCTGACCTAAACTTTTTTTGATGTTGTATCCTGCTGATATCCTTTCTCCTGAGGGAACCCTACTGACTTCAGCCAGAGTCACTGGAAGTCATTGTAGAATCATAGAATCATGGAATTATTTGGCATGGAAGGGACCTTTGGATATCATCCAGTCCACCCCCCCTGCCCCAGTCAGGGACATCTTTCACTGCACCAGGTTTCTCAAAGCCCCATCCTGGTCTTGAACACTTAAAGAGATGGGGCATCCACCGCTTCTCTGAGCAACTGGTTCCATTCATGGAACAGGGAATGAAGCACTTTACAAGGAAAAAAATTAATGACAAGATTAATAGTTGTGAAGAAAAGTTTGGAAAATGGAAACTATAGTGGACTGAAGTACCACAGCACAGATCAAAATTATTCAAATGTTATTTTAAAGCCCCTCTAATTTTAAAAGCAACCTAAAATTTTTGCATCTCTCTGACTCATGATACTTAACATAGAGAACAAATCCTAAAACTGGGAATATTTGTATGCTTAATTCCAATGCCTTGTAAAAAGAATGCAGTTGAGAGCCGCCACAGCTGTATTTGGATCAGTACACGTGGCCACTTCGTTTACATGAAGGATTTGCCTTTCTTTTGGGAGCGGAAACATAAAGCGTTGTCATGTGCTGTGCTAATGGGATAAATCAGGGATTTCTACAGAACCTCCCATGTTTATCTGCCCCCTGATGTCTGTTATACTGATGACCTTAACACAAAGACAATCCTGTTATCTAAAACTGCTTTCTCCCATACAATTGTTTGGGGTGAGGTTAGAAGGGAGGATGACAGGCACGAGCAGAAAGAGTCAAAGCACCCTGACAATACAAAGCACATTACACACCCTTGTTCTGGCCCAGCCCAGCAATGACTACATGGCCACGACAGCTGTTTAATAACCTATACGAAAGGAGCTGGTGTCTCCCAGCAGGTCTTTCTTGCAGAACCCAGTGATGCTGAGTGGTGACACCTGCCCAGGTGACTCGGAGTGATACCCATGCTCGCAGCCAGGCTGGCAGCTGGCACTTCTTGGACTGGCCCTGCTGGGTCCATGACTCCGAGCAGGCAAGGAGGATGAAGACACCATGGCCTTGTACTGTTGTCATAACCCCTGCATCCTGTGGTAGCAGCCAGCTATGCCAGCTGTGGCTTAGGATCCCAGCATTTTAGGGGCTCTTGTAGAAATGGTAACGGAAAAGTGATCCCTGCACTAAAGAGCTTTCAGGCTAAATAGCCACCCTGTACACAGACAGCTTCACCCCTCAGGCCAGCTATCTCAAGCCCTTTCCTCACTTAAAAGCATGGACAGTCATTTAAAACGATAAAAATTCAGTTTGATCTTAGCTGTCAGCTCCCTATTTCATGTCTTACACTCCCACAGGAATAGTTACTGACCTGTGGAGGTTTTACTGTATCTTGTGATTTCTTTTAATGCTGCTTTGTGTGAAATAAAACATAGACTTGAGACTGCAAAAAACACACAGGGAGCAATTCCCTGCCCTGTGTTTCATGTACGTGTTAAGAACAAACAGCAGATGTCAGCACTAATCCAGAACTTGAATGTTCACATGGAATTTAATCAGACCTCACTTTACTGTCCTCAAAATGCATATGCTCAGACTGTGAAGAAACTCATCAAAATCTCTGCTTGGAAACACAAATATATTTCTATTTAAAGAACCTTAGCAAATTTTAGGTATCACTTCCACATGAGTACTCCTAGCTAGCATGAGACCACACCTGTATGGATAGGTTTTTGCTGCATGCTGGACTACCTGAAGATGTGGGAATAGAACAGCATCCTCCCTGCCTGGTCACCACCACTTTGAGGTCAATGGATGCTAGATTCCTTCTGGAGGACATGCAGCATACATTAACATGCTGCTTCCCAACCCCTGGAAAAATTTTCAGCTCTTGAAAAAGAAGGCCAAAAAGAAAATTAAAAATATGCCATGATTGCTTGGACATTTCCTGCCAGCACGAAGCACAGTGAAATTCCTCAGGGTTTTGACCACTGTCACAGCTACCAGCGATACAAGAACACACTACTTATGATAGAGCCCAAGATCACTCTTTCCAGTGTCTGTGGTGGGATCTTTTAAATCCTGCAGCATTCTGATGTCTGCGGTAAATCATCCCCAGTAAGGCTGCTCCACACAGGAATATTTCAGCCAGGATTTCTCCCAAAATAGGAACAATTTTTATGTCAATACACAGGAATATGTGGTTTTGTTCTGAAGCATATTCCATCAAAAACAAAAAATGGCAGGCTTAATGGCTTTATTATCTACAACTATAACTTGGTCTCCAAGGTTCTTTACCAACAATTCCTTAACTGACATTGAATGGAAGAGGGCAAGAAGTATACCCAGGGTCAATTATAGAAGTAAAAATAGCTTGGCTATTTAAAATCTTATTAGTTCTGGTTACAAAACCAAACGGACATCTGTTTACATTATGAACTTAGAAGACTCAGATAGTTCCTCCTGAGCCGAGAGCTAAGTGTCAGCCTGAACAAACTGGCAAGATGCTCAAAGCCACCTTCAGTTTTTAGCAAACACCACCACCAGATTACATCCAACTGCCACCCCTGTCATTCCATGATCTTTGCTCCCTGAACTCCCTTGCTCTATGCTATTCTTGCAAAAAAATAAGTAAACTGTTTTTATTAACTAGTAAAACAATTTACTTTGATTCATCTTCTCTGACCAGAAGAACATCAGAGGTCATCAGTCTTAACTTCCCTGTCAGCACAGAGATGTCAAACCAGAATTAAGTGGTGGAAAAATTGTTGAGGGAGAAAGCGGTAAAAAACAAGACAAACAGAATGAAAGGTAACGAATCCTCTTTCTCAAAAGAGGTGAAAAGAAATACTGCTGAGCTGCCTTGCTGCTACTGGCTGATGCTCTGTCAGGTTAGAAACTTCCATTTCTCAAGCAGAATTAGAGACGGTATGATACCTGAGAAGAGCTGCAGGCTTTTCATGAATTCAGAGAAACCTTAGGAAAGAAAACAAATTCTCTTGTGAATTAACAGTGCTCTGATCTCTACTTTTTATAATAACAAAGAAAATCACCCTTTACACCATACAGCTGAAATCAGTCGCATCACCTTTTCTTTGCAGGATACTCCAGTGCAGGATTACAGTCCTTTCCTGCCTTCACCTGTGGACTGCTCTCCCCAAGGTGTCTTCTCTCATCTTAAGTGGTGACTGGCTCTTTTCCAAACAGAAGAGAAGACTGAATTTCCTACCCATTTCAACACTTTTTTCATGCATACCAGATGCTCTTATGCATAACCCCAAGGGATAAGATGAGCTCTATATCACACTCTGAAGATGTGGAAATTCCGGTGGCTCCACAAGTAAAGTGAAATCACACGATCTGTCTACCATAAATATCCCACATCTAGACTTCAGATATAAAAAGTATTAACAAAAACACTTCAGCTGTTCTGTATTACCACTCCAGCAATGACAGAATGAGAGCTGGATTGAAGTATATTGGCTCTATAACTGCTGCAATTCTTTACTCTTTGAAATCCCTGCCAGCCAGAAGAAACTTTCAATAGCAGATGGGTGACCTTTCGCTTAGCTCGGTGACAGGCGAGGTTAGCTCCAAACCGAGCACAGCATAACAGCCTGACAACATATACATAAAGGTGAGCTTTATGTCAGATTGAATTTTTTGTAAAAACTAACAGGTGAGTAAAAAAAGGGGTTTTAGCCACTGAAGATGTCTAGGAATCTGAGACCCATTGGGGACAACAAAAAAAATGCATAGTATGTAGAGGGTACTGTCTTGCAGCATATCCTGATATCCAAAGCCATTTCTTTTCCCCACTCATCAGTATCTTTTCTACCCTATCCGGACAAGACTTCAGCCAGCCCTTTCTCATCAGAGATTTACCTCACTCAGACACTGGGGAAACAAATACACTGCATCATATGTCAGCTGGAGGGGGGCGGGAGGAGCGGGGGGCAGCATTGAAACAGGGGCAGAGGTGCTTATTATCAAAGTAGTGATGACTTCGTGTCCCAAGCCGTTTTCCCCTCTCCAGTCATTTCACATGAGGGCAAACAGCAGCCAGAAGCTAAACCCTGCAGAGCACTGCTTCCTGCTGCCCCTTCCTCTGGGACCTCCCAGGAAAGAGAGGACCAACATTCTTGGGCAACCAGTGGCCACTGGGACCTTCAAATGAAGGGACCCCAAAGTCTATCAGGTGTTGCTGATAGTTCTCAATGAATATAAATGAATATAAATATGCCAATGAAAACATTATCTCGATGAAATATAACAGGGGAATCACTTAATTTATGGAATGCAAACTTTGGTTAAATCTCAGTTTACTGTTTGCTTCCTGAAGTTGTTTTGGGCTACTAAAAAGTATTTATCGGTATACAGTAAATACAGATATACACAAGTGTTCTGGGTAACGTCTGAAGGGAGTTTTCGAAAAACAGAGAGTTTGTGAATGTAAAGCTGTAATTTGTGTGCAAACAAGTGAGACTGGTCAAAAATTTTCAAGCACTTCTATAAACAAGGCCATTCATGAAATGCTGAGTAAATTGGAAGTAGGTGGTTCTCTCAGCAATGCTGTCCTACTCTTTCTTGAAAGGAGCTTCTGACCATTCAGTAGCTCCTCTGTGTGCCTTTTATTCTTATCTGTCATCCCATCTGTCACAAGACCCTCCACATCTTTAAATATTACCTCTTATCTGACCACTCTAGTCTAAAAGCAGATAAAATATTTATGTCACATAAATATATGCCACACAGCAGAGTGAGGGTGAATATGAGAATGCAGGCACGTGCAGTCACATGACTTCATACTGAAAAAGATGTAACCTCCATCCGCTTGCAGGGATACTGTAATTTCTGCCTGTCATTTTACATGAGCAGTTTATCAGAAAAACACATTGACAAGATTGTGCAAACCAGCCTTCTTTGATATGAACACATATTTTTGGATTTTCAGGATTTGTCTGGTTTTAAATATCAACAGTGGAGCATACTTTAACAGAGGAATCCTTAAGCAGTCCTTTCAGAAAATCAGAATTTAGCTCATTCATCTGCTTGGAGGCATCAACTGCTAAAGACAATAGCACTTTCTATCTAGTAAAGACTTTTATCATATCACACTCTGTCACAGTATTATCACTTAGACTGCTTTTTAATAACAGATTGCTGCAAAGCCATGAGCACTTCTTTAATGTTTTGTTTTATCCTTACCAGCTGCCCACTTATTCAATGCTTATCTAAAGACAGATTGATTCATTTCCTCCCAACTATCACTATGGAAAAATTCAGAATAGTACCTGAGAGCTTCATACACATTCAAGAATTTATTTTCACATCCTCCCTACAAGAAGACAGCTATTATTGTCCCTATCTTTGTACTTGGAGAATTAATGCATTGAAGGACTGAAATCAGATTTACTCTAAATGCCTATTTAGGTGCCTATTTTAAGAAAATGAGGGTGTGAATGTTACAGCTCCAGCTCTAAGCGCTGCTTTTGTAATAATCCCAAGTCAAGCACTTTGGATACTGATTCCAGGTCCCTCTTGTGTCCCCTTCATTTATTCCTCTCCTCTTGGGCCTATGAAGAGCCATCCTTTGCTGCAAGATGTTGCTGCTTCAACAAATTTTGTTCAGATCTCTGCCCTTCTACTTCTTTTACAATGATTTATACCCAGCCATCAGAATAGCCTTTGGGCAGTAAAGGATTGGGATTTGGACTGATCACAGCTCAGTAGAGAGCCAGATAAGTAGGGATCTGAACTCAAACTTCTCATTCCTTTTAAAGTTATTTTAACAAAAAAACCCCAACCGTCACCTCCATCAATACTTGGACTTACTTAATTTTGAAGGAAGCTTGGTTTTGTCAGGCAGGGTATGTTTGAGAGTTACTTACAGGGAGGCTCACTCCATTTCTGGACCCCAAAGGCTCGCAGAAAAGGGGTAGGTGCTGAATTACTCTACATAGAAAATTATGGGTGCACCCAGGAAGAGGACTATTGACATCCAGAGATCCAAACCACACAGGAGGCTCCTACTGAAGCTGAATGCCCCTAAGACTGGGTGAAGAATCTGAACCATGTTCTCCATGTAGACAGTCCCACTTTCATCTCTCACATCCTTGATTGACCTTAATCATACAGCTTGAAGCATATTCACAGTGCTTTTTATTAAAGGATTGTCTATAACTCTGTTCCCCTTAAACATGGAAAGGTTTATTTGTTTATTTAAGATAACAGAAAATATTGAAAGATATCTTCCTTGTCATTCCTTTATTAAACAATACCTTGAACTTTCAGTGCAAGTGTCATGTGAATGGAAACTGCAGAATCTGTCTTATGGGGAATTCCAGAATTACTTTTTTTCCAAACAACAGGAGTTGTTGAAGTATTAAAAATGAGCATTGGTTCAGCTCAGAAACAAAAAATATTTTGTTGGATTGACTCAGAAACTAATCATAAAACACAAAAACCAGCAACCTTGGAAATTACAGTTTGAAAACCTGATGCTCCCCTTTCCTGGCCAGTCCATATGTTTTGCAGTTCTCCTTCAGCCATGTGACTCTCACGATGCCCTGTGCAGCTTGGTCAGAGTAGAACATCTCCTGCTTCTTTTGAAAAGGACCTGAGCTTCAGATCAGGAGTTTGAGCTGCAGCTGCCACACACCATTGCAACCATCAAAGAAAACTCCTAGCGCTAGTATAACAAGTAGAAATAGTCTGCCTCAGGTTTATCAGTGGAAACTCAGTGACCTTTATCTTGAGTGAGAAAAAAATCAGTGGGAAAAGAACAGGTTTTGCTAAGCACCCATTTTGAAAAAAAAATTTGCAGATACTTCTAATTATGAGCATCGGTGAACTCCACACAAGTCAAAAGCTTTGTCATCAGAAGAGACCATTATGCTCATCATTTTGACCTCTGATACATGAGCAAATCATCCAGTGATTCCTGCCCTGAGATCAGAAATTTGTATGTAGCTGGAGTGAGTGGTTTAGGAAGCCTACAGCACTGTTCTGAATGCATGATGTCTTCTATCCAACCCAGCTTGCATTAGCCACCTACCTTGAGCTCCTGCCTTGTGAGCAAAGGTGTTCTCCCTAAGGAAAGCAACCTTAGACCTGAAACACACTTAGACATGTGGAAATATCCACCTATTTGACCACAGAAGCAGCCCTTGGCCACCAAATTTCACACCTCATCTGAGTAATCAGTTAGGAGTAGCAAAACTGAGCATAAGTGATAGTGAATTTATCACATTCTTAGCAACCTGCTAACAATTTCTTATGGTCTTGGTAACAACTTCACAAACACCAATAAAATCTTTCGTGTTTTCCATGCAGGGGAGGAGTGAGACTCTTGGTAAGAGTCATGTAATAAGGCAGGGTTAGAGCAGAGTACCTTGCTCCCTACAATAACTGTCTTCCCTTTGTGTATTTCTAATGTAGTTCCCACCCTGTGCGTTTTAAAGTGCTTATTATTTACCTCATCTCCTGCTGATTTCTCTGTTTTTTAATCCCCCTGCTTCAGTCTTGCTCTGACCCCCTCACCTGCATTTCTGCCCTACTGCTGCATATTTTATGGTGTACCTTTTTTTTTGTAATAATCCTCTCCCTGTGTGTCCCCTTCTCAGTACCTCACAGAGCTTTCTTCCTCCCAGCGCCTTGTTTTCCCCTCCATCCTGCTATGCCCTGTTTTGGTCCATATATTCATATATATTCTAGGACAACTTTGTGCAGGCCATCTTCCAGACCATCATCTGGATCTTTCTGGCACAGCAAGGTTAGCTGACATGGTCTCAGCAGAGCCAGTTGTGATGCCAGGACAAGCCATCCACGTCTCACAAACAGCTTACTTTGCTCACTCAGAAACAGCAGGAGCTGGTTTATTCACAGGAGCTGCCAGAGGATCCCTCTTGCACACAGGAGTGAGGTGTCCCCTGTAAAACTCAGTCTGAAGCCACAGGTGATGCTCTGGCAGCAGCTCTCAGAGGCAGTCAGCAGCAACAGCTGCAGCCTTGGATGCTTGACCACTCCTGAAATATGCCAAAGAGCTTCTCCCTTTTCACCAAGCTCTCTGCAGGGAGCTTGGTTATGTCATCCCTCTCCCACAGCTCTGATGGGACCACTGCGCCTGTACTGTTATACATCAACAGCAAAACCAGAAAATCATGGTACACCGCTTAGCTTATGAGGTGGACCAACGTCATCCCAGTGGTTAACACGTCCAAGTTTTCCTTCCTACTTACAAATGCATACTTCTGACTCTTACAAAAAATATAAAACTTTGCAGAAGATCACCAAACCATACCATGTCTGGGTCTGATGCAGTACACCTAAATTCTGCTGAAGTTAAGACGCAGGGCCAACACTGCTTTAGATGAGAGGGATTTAGATGAAAAACCAGCCTGGCTTGGCCAGAAACCCTGCTCAGCTCTGCCATCTCCTACTTCTGCACCAAAACATGCAGTGAGAATCCAACAGCCTGCGAGCCATTCCCCATGAACCTGATGTCCCCATCACAACCATCCCTGTCTTTTTCACACCAGGTAGCCAGTGCCACCATTTGTCCAAAAAACGTGAAACAAACCATGAAGACCTACGAGAGCGATATTATCACCAGGTCTCCTCTATCTACTGACCGAACCGGGCAACAGTCTGTGGCTGAAAGCGCTCCCCGCTCCTGCCCTACAGCAGCCTAGGCCACAGTACTGATGCAGATGCTCAGTGTCCCCATGTCCCTGAGTGTATGCTGGGGCTGTCCCTCACAAGGGAAGAGATGGGCTCACAGCTCTCAACTCACTGCCACTTCCCTGCCTTGGGATGTGGGAGACAATCTCAACACCACAACCACACTTTTGTAATTAATAATACATTGACTTGCTGTTTTCCTTCTCTTTTACGCATGATGGCCACAGAATTGGTCCATAGCCTCAGAAATGCTGTAAGATGTTATAACTGGGCTATCATGCTACTTCTCATATTCATCCTGATTCTTCTGTCACATTCTGCTGAAACAGGAAAAACTACCCGCCAATTACTGATACAGTATATCCCATGCCAATAATGTAGGTACTACTTTAGTGCTTAGTTATAGAGGAAACTGAACATCATGGGAAAAAAACTAAACAACCCAACTATTGTAAATACCCAGACAGAGAAAACAAGAATGTTTAACATATCTGCTTCCCCAGAAATAACAGCAACATATATATTTCAAATATAGTCAGAATATAAGCAAGATCTCAAGGGGACACTGCTTCCAGCTGTGCTCATGCTTTGCATGAACGATTATTTTAATATTTTGATGCTTCTAATTTTTTGCATCCCTTTCTGTTTGTTTTGGGACATTCAGGAGAAAGGATTTGTGCCCATTTAAAGACACTTTGAAAGGCAAGAATACTGGCCTACAAATTCTTGGAAAGAACTCAGCTGTGCCATGTAGAAAGGAACAGCTTTGATGTATTCGAGGAAGTGCTCCTGCTGAGCAGGCATTTTACAGTTTGTTTCTGTCCAAACTGAACTGCTCATGCTGATTCATTAGCAAAGGATCTGTTCTTTGCCAGATCACACTTGCCTATGCCAAGCTAGTTTAGCCAGGCACTACCAGTTCCTGTATATGGCATGTGCATAACCTCTCCAACATGGTCACGTACTAAAGCCAGTGCAAAGAAATATTGGGAATAGTTTTGCCTTTAAAAAAGATAACTTGAATGTATGGAAACACTTGCTAGAGTTGTACCAAATTCCAAAGGTTTTCAGCAACCAAAACTGCAGTTGCATGATAAACATGTGTCAAAACTTATGTTTGATTAAGCGATGTAAAAACGTCTGTTTCTTCATCAAACATGCAACGTGTTTTGGTCAGATGCAAAGCTGTCTTTGTGCTAAATGAAGAATATTCCTAATGTAAAACTCTTGGCTCCTTTTCCATTGTTTTGTGACACCTCTGACTGCCATCCTCAATCTTCAGTATGTCCACTAGCAGCACCTGTCCACCATTTACAAAAGTTTCTATTCCATTTAAGAGCTTCCACCTCTTCACCCACTTTTGGATGAAGGAGGTGATGCCTGTGGGGCCATCTTAACACACATGGACATTCCTATTTTGTAGAAGGTTATCCTTCTACTGTAGCTGGACCCTGAAATGGAGAAACTGAATCTCCACCTAACATCTGTGTTTCTGAACTTTAAAATTTACCATCAGGGTTCAAATTTCCTGCTAGCTGCCCTGAGATTTCCTACATATGGCTACATATGAGATTTTCTTTATCTAAAACAATATCTTATTTTCTAATTGTCTTACCAATTCAATGTTTTAAGTATTTCTTAAAAAAAGAGATGTAAGCACATCTGCAAAATGAAGGGAACCTATTATCTCTGAGAATATCACTGGTGTTACAGAAGAATTACAAAATACCTTGGCCTTTAAAAGATTTATTTTGCAGGAATTGCAAGTGAGAGTCAGATCACTGATCAGAGGGATGGGGAACCTCCAGAGAGACACGGCATCATTCCCAGCGAGCCAGAGCCCTGGAGCTGCGCTGAGCAGCGTTCCCAGGGCCCTGCTGCCTGCAGCAAGGGGCTGCCTTCCAGCTGCAGTAACTGTTCCTGAATGTGAATCTGTCCCCTTTCTTGCTGCCTTTGGGCTGTTTAAACTAGCATCTTTTACCTCACCGTTGGGGTGAGATAACAACATTTTGAAGGAAAAATATTGAGTGCTGAGTATTATCTGATAGTTTAAACTAGGAAGTGTTAAAACCTCTTTGGTATAAAAACCTGGTAGGAACACTGGACATCCATGTTGATCTACACTATTTACACCAAACTGACTTATGCTTTTTTATATGGTTTAACCAGGAGGCTCTCATTAAATCACCTGAGTTCCCTACACGCCTGTTTTGCACCTCTGTAATTATAATTGTTCCTGCGTAAGCAAGCTGCATGAGACCGCATATGAGAGGGCGCAGGAGTTCATGTTCAGTTTCTTACAAGCCAATGGAATAAACCAGACACATCTGAAATTAATTTTCTGTCTGTCTCCCAAGACTATGAGCTTTTCTTGGTCTAGTGTTTGTTTTCAAAATTGTGTTAAATTATCCTCTTAAATGTGTGCATAAGATAGATGCATGCTTCAGTATCTTGGTGATGCAGGACTGCTTGATGTAGGGGCAAGGTGATGTTTAGCCAAGCATTAGAGACATGTGAGGAGCTGATGCCTGCCTCTAAACCTGTGATTTACCATGGCAAACAAGAGGCAAAAAGGACACATGACTCTGTAGTTTGGCACTTAGTATGACACGAACAGACTTTGAATTTCTGTTCTGACTCCCAGCACCATTTCTGCATTCTGCTTTAAACCATCATCAGCTAAAATAAAGAAACATGTCATGGGAAGGGAAGTTTAAGTCAGGGTAGGTCCTCTGTGCCCCAGGACAGGGAAGGTCTCCTGTGCATCCTTGCTTCTGGGAAGCCTATGAGCCCAACTGGCCATAAGGCTCAATGCAAGGAGACAAGTGAGAGACCATGAAAAGGAGTAGCTGTCAACACTCAGCCCATGGTATCTAAAGGCCAAATACGATGACACGGGGAGCCTCTGCACTTGATTTCTTTTGCAAAGTTATGGATAGCTGAGGTTTTCCAAAAACTGTCGTTTGCTTTAAACGTTTCTAAGCAGACTTCAAGGCAAAAGCAGACACCTTTCAGGACAATTCAGGCTTGACTCCCTCCCTCCCAGCATCTATATATAGAGACTATAGTATTTCAAGACTGTTTGTATGTGGCAACACAATACTGTACTATTTGTTCAATTAATTACTTAACGCAGATAGGCTCAAGATAATATCCTCAGCAATATTTACCAGGTCTTCTGGAGGCACATCTCAGTTTGCTGTTCACATGTTTTGAACAAAATGAAAGCTCTGTGGGTGCATTTAACGGACATTGATCAAGCTTGATAGTTCATTAGCTTGGGCCACACACCTGCTGCTGGACTCATGGCATGAGCAAAGCAAGGGAACATCTGCCTGCAGAAGACCATTTAGACATATGGACACTTTTATTGCTCTTTCTGTGAAAAAATCATTGGCTTCATAACTTACATTAATAGAAACTTGAAAAATGTATCCTTTATATGAACCAAGGAAGCTCTGTAAGCTCATCTGGCCAGAGGGCTAAACATACTTACTGAATTATTATCTTCTCCATCAGGTTATACAGATTTTCTAAAAATAGCTCCATTGCAAATTCTGAAAGTGTAAGAATTTATCTGAGCCACAAAAGACAGTGGATTTAGCAAGCTAAAGAAATAAGGAGCATAATGAAAGACAGCTTCACCAAAGGGCAAGTCACTTTTTGAGGAATACAAACAGAAAATTTGAAATAGCTGATATAATTTAAAACCAGATGGGGCACAAAACTTTAAAATCATATTTTATTCTTTCTACCTCATGACTCCATGTTAAGAAGTAAGTGTACCTCTTAAACACTAACTGGTTACAAAACAGGATCTAGATAAGATGTTAAGTAATTTCAAGTAGTTAAAATGCAAGCAACATGCATAAACCTTCAGTGGCAATATGTATCCCATTTGCTAAAGCTCCTTCTTCCTCTTCTTGTGGGCACCCTGATGCCCACACCCCTTACATCAAGGCACAGGAGTCCAAAAGATAAAACTAGTGCTGATCCATATATATGTTAGTGAGCATGGGGGGAGAGTTGAAAAGAACAACGCACTTGACATTTCCTCAGCAGAACATGTTTGGCACCTGGCACTTTCAAACCTGAAAGTATGAATCTATTATACAGGTACTGAAAGAATTAAATTCCTTTGTTATATCATTTTGAAATCAGTGGTTTTATAACACACCAACATTTTACAGCAGTTAAGTTACAGCCATGACGTCCCTAAGGAACTAGGTTACCAGGTCTCCATCTTGATTTTGATGAGGCATTCATATTTGCATTTTTCTGGCACTTTACAATATTGGGTCTTGAAATGCTGTCTATGCTGCTTTATCTGCTGTGAAGCTGGTAGCTTGCATTGGCTCACTCAGATTTCTTTCCTTTTGGAAATGTAGCTAAGGTTTAAGGTCCTTTAAAGGTCCCTTCCAACCCAAACCAGTCTATGATTCTATGATTTCATCATAGCAACAGCCACATGCAGATTATTTTGGACACATTTTATGGTAAGGAATAAAGAAATAATTTTGTTTCCAATGAAACAAAATGTTTTATGTGGAAATACTTTATAAGTTTCAACTTCAATCAGCATTAGAAATCTGCTTATACCTAGTTGAAATCTCTTTTAAGTGACAGCAATTGATACTTTCTCTGCAATTTCAGAAGTCAACAACATGCAGTTTTTCAAATAATCACTGATAAAATGGGATTTTAAAAACAGTGGTGAGAAAATAATTTTTAAACAAACAGTAAATTATAGAAAATTCACAACCTGCAAATAAACTAATTTCACTAAATGCATTGCAAGCAATAAAGACTTTACATAGATCTATAAAGAAATAAATCTACTTTGGGTAAAATTTCGCATGTGTAGAGTCAGGTTTTAGGTAACTTTTTCTTATGCAACTTATAATGTAATGCTTCAGTATAATGAGAAACTGGAACTTCTTTGAAATATCCTCAGTTCCTTCAATGTCAGTTTCTAATTTCCTTTTCTTATAGGGTATATTCTTAATGCTATTTTAATATGTTTTTAAAGGTGATATTATTTGTACTATACCATGCCCCTGATCCAAGAAAGTGCTAATCAAGTATATCTTTACATGCTTTCCCAAACAGAGATATTTTTGAACTGCAAACTAAAATATGAACTCCACATATAAATTGAATGTTTAACTTTTTTTTCAGACTCAATGCCTGAATCAGCTTTCTCAGCTCCAAAATCCTGAAGGTTTCTTTAACTGCAATAAGTAAGAATAATTATAATTTAACTGTTTTAAGTATTTTAATTTCTTCCCACTCTGAATATCATTATTTCAACACTGACAACTAAAATAGGTGATCTCATATTTCACAAAAAATAAAGCCTGAATAACCATGGTCGAGGTAACTGTTGCTTATTAATTTAACAGATGTGTCTCTGGATTTTAAAATTCAGTATCAGTCATTAATTGTAACGAAACTTTTATGATCCCTTTGGTCAACAGCTATGAGTTAATGACAGCCACAAGGCAGGGCAGGTATTCAAGTCCATGAGGTCATGTCCTTTATTTCTGAACCTGTTTGCATTTTGTTCTTTGGCAAGCCAAGGCAGATTGATTGCAATGAAGTATTGTACCAGGCTCAACTCAGAGAAAGTATAAGTAGAAATAGTGTTAAATTGTAGCTAAATAGATTCCTTTTTTCTCTACCTGGTAGATGGAGACTTTAACATGTTAGTGCTTTCCGCGTGTTGGCCCAGTGTAGTCTGTGGCAATTCAGCTGGACTAGATATTTGCATTGTGCAGTATCATTTCATTCTCAGGTTATTTAACCCTTCCTTGACATTGCTGTAACACTGGTCAATTTTGAAATGAAATAATTGTTTCAAAATAAAAAGTTGCAGTGTTTTGCTTTTGACATTTTCTAATACTGCCTTTTGCTGGGTATTTTTAGGCTGAAAATATTTGCCAGACTGGACCCCAACTGAAGATTAGTTTCAGCCTGTCTCATAAGGTATTTTCTAATTGTGCTGGATTAAATACTGATTTATCTGTGGGCTCAGAGAAGGACTACAATCTCCTTTAAGAGCTGTAGGCTGCTTCCCAGAAGTGAAAACAGCTAGAAAGTCATACCAGGGGTTACATCTAACCTTTCCTTCTCCTGTGCTTTATCCCCCGTATTGTATTGCCAGAGCTGTCAGAGACAGGGGAGACCACGGACATGCCATGCTGTTGAAAACTGAGTTTTGGAAAGAAACAAACAAAAAGCCTACTAAACCAATAATGAATTTGGGCTCTCTTTTTTCTTACATTCCTTATGGACTGTATATAGCCAGTCCCAGCCCCCACTAACATCAGGCTGTCCAGTACTTCCCACTATTGACCTGTGATGTAAGTGCCTTATAACCTTGCCCAGCTTTATTTGGGCTGGATTTTTCCATGCAGGATAACAAGATAAGGCAAACACTTTATATGCCTACACATAACTTCCATGCTTCCATTGCTAATGAATGTTGAACACTGAGAAAAAGTATGACCTGAGCTTTGGCAGTGGGCTTCTTGAGGCAGAGGAGCTACCTTCCAGAGCTGGCCAAACAAAACCTTCTGAAAAAATCTTAGTGGGCATAGCAACAGAGAAGGCAGAAAGATCATTAAAGATTACACATACTCGTAAAAGGGACACAACCTGAGAATTCACTGGAAGTCTTGATTCTTGCATTTCTATATCCTCTGAGTGCTGGAACTCAGAGCCTTAAAATTCTGTTAAGGGAGGAGACCTTTGTGTGTAGCTTGGTATGTGTATTTCAGTATTAATTAGAATCTTTAAAGAGAGATTAAGAACATAAGGCTGCAGAACTCAGGAAATATCAACAGTAAGTGGATTATATAAAAGTTATATGAGCAAAACAAGCAAGATGATTCTGCTCATTTAATTGCCTTAGTTTCAGAAAGGCTTGATTGTGAAATAAGTTGTGCAAAATAAGATTCTTGCTTAATCTCACAGCTTTTCACTAGAAATTAGTATTAAACATATGCAAAATAATATAGCTTAGTTAAAATACAGTACAAAAAATCCTTCCCAAGCAAAAATAGACTTGTGCTGAGTCCAGCCACTAATTAGCCCAATTATATGCAAAACACAACAAATAATTTCACTTGTAATCATGAAGTCCTGCAAAGACTCCATTTTACTTCGTGAAGAAATGCTTTGAACTTGAAGTGTTTAGTACTGCATTTCCCCTAAATATAACTCAACTCAAATTTAGTTCTTACTTAGACTTTGTAATACTTCATTTGAATTAGAGCTAGCTTATTAACGGTTAAAATATGAACTACAGCATTATTACTATTGGCATTTGAAATTTTAGAATAACAGTTGTATATTCATATATATGTGTGTGTATTTGAAGAAAGATAATTCTCTGCTAATGTTCTGAACTTTCTGCAGTTCATTCAGACTCCTTCTCTACTCACCTCCAGTTCCTGCCAGTGCCAATGTGCTGGTGATACAGTGAATCTTTGTTTAACCTGGAACAGGAATGTTACATTCTTGATTTTACTTCATGATTTCTTTCTGAGCTTCTACCTGTTTTTAAAGTCCAATTTATAAAACAAAAAATGTAACGAAGCATCGTAGGTGGCAAGATAAGTAGCTGAGGCAGATGAGAAAAGTAGACATATCCTGTTTAGACCCTGTTTATGCCTTTGGTACTCAGTTCTTGCCAGAGAATTTGCAATTTATTTGCAAAATCTGCGTAACTTTTAGAGGTGTGGGGTGGGAGCTGGGTGGTTGAGTTTGAGGGTTTGTCCATTATAAAATACTGGCCACCAGAATCTGAAAATTTTTTTTAGATAACATTGCCTAATTTTCCTCTGATTTATTTCCCGTGCTCATACAGAAGCTAGAACTACTTCATTCTCTTTAGATTGCTGTTTTCTGGAATGTCACTATAATCACCCTCCCTTGATTTGTAACACCAATAACCTTGTCATTTATCTTATGGCTTTCCACATACTCACTGAAGCAAGCATTAATAATTATGGTAGAGATTTTTACAGAGGGTCAGCAAACCTGCCTCCCTACACCAGGGCTGCCCCAGCAGCATCTCACCGGCCAGCACAGCTCCCCGGAACACACCAGTGTATTGCAAAAGCCACAAATCGGTAAAACCCCTTCTCAGGCCTCCAGTTCAGACCAGTTTAGGTGCTTGACCCAGTCTTCTGGTAATATATGAAGGGGTATTTACTGGCTAGGGACCTTTGGTGAGGGCTGCCTGAGACATTCAGGAGTCTGAGTGTTGACACAAGGTGGTTTTTTTGCTGTCCTATTAGCACGTCTGTCCTTTAATAACATTTTATATTACTTCTCAAATGAGTCTCAAGTTTACAACAGGTCATATCTTTAACACATAGAATAACTAGAAACTAAAATAAACTAACACAGATACTTCTTACTCTGTTCTAGACTAAGATTAAAATCTCCTGTTTTTAAACTACAGACATCAGTCTTTTGATATGACATTGTTCCAGACCATTTAATGTGTATAGTTCCTTCAGAAAACAATATTTCTGAATGCTTAACAAAACATTCCTGGAACAAGGAGTCATTCCACATTTCACCCTTACAGCCTCAGAAATCAACTGTGCTTGTTGCATGTGTGTTTTATTTTATTTGGCTCATGGTTTCCCTTAGTTTAGAGATCAAAAAGTGAATCTGCACTGTAAAAATAAGGCCTGTGTGGGTTGAGAGGAAAAAAAGGGGAGAGAATGGGGAACATTTCATTGTATATGGGTTGTATCTAACAGCTTTATTAAGAGTGTTCTTCAGATGTTTTACATTAAAATTTAATATAAAGAATGCTGAACAAGCGCCAAAATCAACAGCATTGTTGGATAAATGGTATCACTGCACCCAAGTTCTGATTTATTCTGACATAGATTTGCTTGCCTGCAATTAAAGGTTCATTATTCTACCCTAAGACATGAGTAAACACTGATAATAAGGATTTAAATTATCATAACGGTTTGTATAAATTCTATGATCAATTTTTATTCTCTTAATTTTATGCTTCTAACAGCCATTATATAGTCATATTAATATTGATAATTGCCACAGGCATACATTAAATACTCTATTTTTGTCTCATCCCAGTAGCAGCTTGAACTACATACAGCCTGTCTTCCACAACCTGCTCCACCATTTTTTTACTGCATGTTTTCTCTTGTTCTGTCTACCCATGTCTCTTTCTTTGCCGACTAAGTCATGCTACCCTCTCACTTGTCCTCTAGGTAACATATTTTTACAGAGAAAAATACAAGTGGGCTGAAAGGAAGGACTGAGGACAGAAAGAAGGGGAGCTAAGAGACTCCTGAAGAAAAATGCATGCTGATTTTCCAAGTGCAGGGGTGATGATGTAGCCACTGGAACACATTGGCTCAGAACACTGTAATGATTTCTTATTTACTTCTGCTGTATTAACACACTCCAGTAACTTCAAAAATTTTTCTTCTTTCTAAAAATTTCCATTTGGGCTCTGACTGAGGATGAAATGCCCTGGAAGGTTTGAGCAAAAGAAAGTGGTAGCTTTTTATGTGGAATGAGTGTAATGAAACCATGCTTTCCCAAAAATAAAGTGCCAAAAAACTGAAACTCTTCCTATTGACTTGTTTTTATGTGATTTTGTATTTTAAAGAAAGAAATAAACACAAAAGTAAACCTGGAAATACTACTTAAATTAGCAAAGTGTAATAGCTATTTACCCAATTAAGAAATCAAGAGGCAGAAAATGCCAAAGGTTGCAAGCATAAGCTTAATTCAATGAATCTTTTTTTCTAGCCATAGGTATTGGTTACTTGGTCAAAATAAACAATGCAGTTCCCTACCCCATATTTACTGAGCTGACTGTGCACCTCAAGCAGAAGCCACATGTCACAACTGTTCAGAAACGTTGCCCTCCCATTGCACTGCCAGCTTTGCCCATGGGACAGGTTAACATTTTCTGTACTGACATGCCAGTCTCTTACTGCAGCAGCAGAATATAGGACTTTATGGAATTTAATACATATGTATACAATTGAGAATTTAATATAGAGTATAGGACTTTGCCTACTCTTTCTTAGCTGTTAACCATCACATTGTGATTGTCAGTAGGGATTGTCACAACGGTCATGCTTGCAGGTGCAATCCTTGCTAAAAATGTTCTTCAGTGTCGAGAGATCACTCCACAAATCTCAGCATTTCTTTGATGCGGTTTTCTGTTTGCAACATATATTCATACTGATTAAAAACACTTACCTCCCCGAAATTACATAACCATGGAATATGGAGCAGTAATTCAGTGTGTATTGCCTGTCTTCCCTAAGTGCACTGCACCTGTGTGACAGATATAGTGTTTTAATTGTCAAATCAAGAGCTGCGAAGTCAAGAAGTGCCATAAATGGTTTGTCCATGTGTCCTTTAATCTGTCATTCTGCACGTTCTCACGTACGTAATATGTGTTATTTAATTAAATGAGAACACACTTATTTGTCCTCGGGAAAAGTGTACATTTACAAGTAATGAATGCGAAATATATAATTCTTATGAAGAATCCCATGAATTTCTGAATGCAATTTGTATGTATAGCTTTCTTCTTTTTAAAGTTGGCCTAGTTAATTATGATAATCCAGTAGTATTACTCTGTCTTCACTCTGATATTAAAAAGAAAAGCTCTTCATATTAAAAGAAACTTCTTATTTTCATTTTTCTCCTTGGGAATACATATGGTTTATACCACATCATAACTGGATATTTGTGAGCATCTGTTAATTTGCCTTGTTGGTGGCCTTGAGGGGAAGAAAGGGATTTAATCAAATGATTTAACATTATCTAAGCAAGAATTAAGTAACCATGTTTATAGTATTCTTATGAGAACTTCAGTTAACCCCAGTGAGACTACTCATCTGAATGAAATGAATATGATTAAGCTTTCCAGTTGCTAACTAGTTTGTGTGATGTCAAAATGGATGTCCATGCAGTCTGAATATTAAAAATTGAGCTAAGGACAGAATTTTGATTCTGACGATCATTCTTCTCATTTAAATGACCAACAACTCATAAAATGCAAAGGTTGCTTCTGATAATGTAATCTAGCAGTCCATCCAATTTCAAAAGACATTTGTCTGTTAACTAGTATGTGCATTCTAGCACTCTGACCCAAGGAATGTCCTTTCATTACAGTTATATGGTACCTAACACACAGGGTGGCAAGCTCAAGGCAGTCAGTGGCAGTAGCTTTGCCATTAATCATGGAAAGAGATAAATTGCAATTGAACCAACTGGAGCAGTAAGACCTGGAACAGGGTTACAGCAGAATTCGCTAAACCCTGAAAATTCCAAACTAAACTCAGACTTTGTACTTTATTCATCAGACATCACAAGTTCTTGCAACAGATCTTACATAACCTGGAGCAGATGCTGTAATACATAAACAAATTGTGTGGAGCCAGGAGGAAAAAAGAGTTGATGTCTTAACTGTGAATGTCTTTACTTCCGTGCATTTGGGTTTACTCCTAAAATAGAATTACCTTTTTGGTGGTGGCTGGCGGGAAATCAGAGTTTTACAGGAGTTCACTGTCACAGATATATTTTCTACTATGTGCAGGCAGATGTTTATCCCTCAGGCAGAAACAAGCGCGTATTCAAATTGCCATGATTATTAAAATGAAGTCTCAACCACATACTTGCAGAAGTAGGCTACAAAACTGCATTTTTTAAAAAAATAAAAAATTAAGTGCATCATACCAGCCAAAGCAAGCACAAGACTTCCTTCTGCTAGAACAAATTCTGCATAAATCTCTGGTTTGTTTGGAATCTATTTTAACCTGCTTTTGTAATTGTCTTCCTTTTCTCTTAGTCTACATGTCAGTGCATATCCAGTGGGCTGAATTACATATAAGATCAAAAATCAGCTTCCACTAAATTTGTTTCCTTAAACCCATGGAGACAGTGCAGAGAATCACATTTCACAGGGGACATGCCAGCAGAAGGAACTGTAAATGCCAGCACACATTGCCCATGGCTCAGTGTTTCTTCTCCTGTTAAATCTGCCTTGTTAGAAAGTCCATATAGATGTTCAGTTTTGCTTGCCAATGCTCATCAGGCTCCCCAGAAGGATTGCGCAGCACTGGACAGCCAGCACAGAGCTCTCAGAGGGACTGGTGGCACGTGGGCTCACAGGGGACAGCCAGCAGGAGAAGAGGGCAGTGCTGGGCAGCTGACAATCCAGGCATCAGCAGCTCACCATGAACTTTGCACGGTCGTTTTCCTGCCTTCTGCGTAATTCCATAAGAACCAACAGAACCTTAGCCAAATACTTCCCAAAGTTTGGATTTGTGATTTTGTGGTCCACAGCCTGAACGAGCTCCAGGGGCAGCAGTCTGTTAGGCACCATTACCTTTCCTCTATCCTCTTTAATAAATGAGATATAAAACACAGTAAATTACAGCATTTAGCAGCTGAACATGGGTTCTGCCAAGAGTGCTGAGACTCGCTGCAGCCAGGGAACGGGGTTTCACATGCACCATTGGATACAATCCTGCCTTTGCCTGGCCTCGCCTGCTACCATTTTCCTGAGAGTATCTCTCACCTGTCAAGTGCCCCAGTCCTCCTGGTTGGCAAGAGGAATAATTGCAGCTTCTGAAAACCACTACAGCAGTCCCAAAAAGTCTGCATCTTTTTGGACTGTTGTCAGGCACTGCGCCCCCTGTGCTCTGGCCACGTCTCTGCCCTGTGTCTTTCTCCTATGATGAGCTCCACGGCAGGAGAGCTCTGGATGCCTGTGTTTGAGTGCATGTGGGTGCCTGAGCCCCACAGAGGTGCCCAGTTCCCAAAGGAATCTGGGCATCCCAGAGTTACATATTCATGCTTTGTCCCAAAGGACTGTATATCCATCAGACTCTCACTGCAAAGATGTATTTGCCAACTATGAAAAGGAAGACTGACTTTCAAAACCAAAATTTTGGAATGTTTTATAGCTAAGTGCAAAGAACTGCCTAAATGTTCACCTTTGACCAGATTAGGTAAAAATAATTAGGAAACTCCCTTGCCTGGATTTTGTCTGATGCCCCACAAACACAGAAGCAGGGGGGTGAGCACGTATCCCTGCACATACATACAGCAGTATAACAGCACAACTGTTAGCAGAGCTGTGGTAGGACCTGGCTCCAAAGAGATGAGCCTGGGGACTCAACAAAAATCCACTCCACCCAACACACAGAGCAGCCCCGGTACCAACACAAGTGTAGGGGTGCAAACAATTAGAAGAGGGCAGAAACACCTGAGTCCAGCACTGCTGCCAGGGAAAGAGGCTGTGCAACCACAGCCGCAAGCACCTCAGTGCGAATGATCTACAAGCTGAGCTAGAAAGACCGAAGGGGAGAAGTGAAGGAAGGCTGCAGCGGAACATCAAGCAATGAGACATCCCACCCCAGCCCTGCTATAAACATCTCTTTCAAACAACAGCTGTTTTCTATAAAGCTGACTTGCAAATTGGTATCTTCCTACTTCTGAGAGAATTTGTTCATCTTTTTACTGGCAAGAATACTGTTATTGCTTTTCATTCCTGCCAGCCCTGCAGAGCCACCTCAGCACTGGGGAGGTGAACCGGAGTCTATTTTGGCATAAAGCAGAAAGAACACAGCTTGATCTCAGATCCCAGGGTGAATTTTCAGTGCTGGCGGTCAAGAAAGTCATGGGTTTATTTGTAAATTAAAAGAGAGGTCAACAGGAAAATCATTGGGAAAAAAAAAAAAGAAAAAAAGCAAATGTGGAACCCTACTATGCCATTTATACTCTGTTTATAGATGAGAGCACAGTTTATATAATGTAATTTGAGTTATGAATAATATTGTTTTTTGTTTCAGGCAAAAAGCTGTAGCTCATTTAATTAAGAGAATGGATGTGTTTGTGTTGTGTTACTCATTACCTTAGCGTAAAATATATCTGTAATGATAATCTATGGAAAAGTTACTGCGGTGGCAGGGAAAAGGATAGTGAAAGAACTTATGTAAAGCATTTCCAGTAAGAAAAAAAAAAATTGAGGATTCTTTTTGTTCCCTTAAATCAAAATCTGAAAAAATAAATTTTAAGGAAAAATAAATAAGGGAAGAAATGTGAATTGACAGAATTGACTTTGGAGTGCAACGTTAAAGAGGGATCGGTTGTTCCAATAAGTCTGGGAGATAGGCTTAGTCATTTTCTAAATCTGTTCAACACTCAGGGTGTCCCATTCCCTTGGCTGGTGTGCAGTGCATGCTCAGCAGTAAGCCATATAATATTATATCAATCTTTAATGCTCACTTATTTCAAGCACCATTGATGAGGAATTACTATATGATGTCAAACAGAAATGCTCACTGCAAAAGAGAAAGAAACATTCTTTTTCAAATATTGTAAATGAAAGTACCACGTAAAAACACAAGACAGAGAAAAAAATATGTCGTGTTGTCCAGAAATCTGAGTTGGCAACAGTGGAAGATTTGTGGTACTTCTCTGAGCCATGTAAATGCTGACACTTAATTTTTACAAAGCTGAGGTGAACTTTTTTTTTTTTTCCAGAAAGAAAATACGAAATGAGGTTTAAAGAAAAAGAAAACATTAAGCACTATAAAACAATAATTTATAATGTCAGGTTGCAATACACGGAACAGATCATTTCCATCAGGAGTAAGGCAGGTGGAGGAAAAGTAAAGAACAAATACTTTCTTGTGAGACAAGGTTAATGAGGCAAGGGGGGGGTGATTCGGTTTTTAATGAATGAATACACCCAATAAATATCTACAGCAACACGTATAGCAGGTTGTCATGAGCTCTTTGCATGGCTCCCTAATGTGGCTGACGTCCTGTGTGGGGAAGAGGCAGGGGGTGGGAGACTGACAGGGCTCTGCCCCTTGGATCTGGAGACCAGCATCCAAGCTCTGGTCTGTACTGGTGCCAAAGGCCATTTTCAATAAATCTACTTATAAATAGAAACTCACCTGATGAAGCCAGGGACTCAAAGGCAGCTGAAGTGATGCTGGCCACATCACACCACTGGCTGTCACTAGTCGCAGTTTGGAGGGACACATAGGCAGACCTTTGACTGATTTTGATGCAGACTGTGGAGGATTTAGTGACCTGGGTTTACGTTAGCAGGGACAAGTGATGTTGCAGATACATCCCTGTAATAGTTAATTACAAGGGTCTCAAGCTAATATAAGAAAATCAAAGCCAAGGTGGCTAGACTACTTCCATCACTTAAACTAAAGTAGATGTGTAAACCTAGGCCTTGAAAAGTGATCCAGATTTTTATTGTTTCATAATAAGTTTTGACCATATTATGATGTTAGTCATCTGAGGACCACAACCAGCAATTCCTGGTTTTGGGAGCTGGCAAACTGGTGGAGGATATATATTGCATCGATCACTCAGGCAAAAACCAAGTCCAACTGGTACCAAAACTGAAGAGAAAACAAAGGGCACCCTCTCCACTAAAAAAAAAAAACAAAAAAAAACAAAAAAACCCAAAACCCAAACAGAACTACAGAGACATCAGTGTTTGGGAAGGAGAGCTGGAGATGTCAGGAAGCCACAGCACAGCTTGTGTACCCTATGACAAACTGTGCCACCACAGGGTCACAGTTTACATTATTCCTACGCTGAGCGAAGGGGCAGTCAGAACTGAGCATAGCGACCAGCTAAAAGAAACTTTCCAATTATAATGAAGCTGTGAATTGTCACACAACTTTTGAGGCAGGTAATCTTTGGTGGGATTTCACCAGTGCTGGTTGAACCAACCCTTCTCACTGAAGCAGCAGCACATTTTGCACTAATGGCCAGTCTGGCAAAAGAATAAAAATCAGAGATTAAATACAGTCCTGGCACAACACGTCTGGGAGGGAGACCACCCATCCTGGTGGGGGTCTGGGTTGAACCCCCCTCAGCTCCCACCAGGGAGAGGGCACCAATCCTGGGGGCCACGGAGCCAGGGTGGGGGCTTCACCCAGCAGTACGCAGACCCCAAGGCAGGGGAAAGGTGTGCCCGTGAGCCCCACCACAGCCGGGGTTACCTGCGGCAGGGCATGTCACCAATGCACAGCAACACTGGCGACCATCCGTTCTGTCGCTGTGCATCATCCCTTACCCCGAATATAAATAACCCTCCACAAAAGCAAGGAAATAGAAAACCAGTGAGGAAACGGCACTGTAACAAAAATAAATTACGTGTAATGTGGATGTACTTTGTCAGTAGGTTTCTACATCAGATTTTTAAACATCTTCAGTGAGGAAACATGTTAGCTTGTAAGAAAAAAACCACTTCTTTCTGATGAAATGGAGACATGCTGATTGACAATGAGGTTTTTGAGCTTTCTAAAATACTTCAAAGCTTTAACTGAATCTCTGCTACTAAAATTATTCACAATATATCTGAAGTTTTTTGCACTTCTGTACCAAATAAAGACCTTCTTGAACCATCTAATTTTGGAATAGCATAAATTCTCAGGACCAATGAAGGGAGCATGCCAATGTAATAAATCATTCACCACTTAGCAAAGAGGAAGAAGTTGAGGACTCCAGCACGGCAAAAGAGATTTTATAGAATACAGCAAGAGTTTTAACCTTTTAAGTTTACTGGATTGGCAATTTCTGAAAGCCCATGAGAGGTACCTAATAAAAATAAGGCTTTTGTCAGTAGGATCAAATTCAAAAATCCACTAAGCAGTGAATCCTTATTCATTCAAAATTATTAGAAGTCTGTAAATTTAAAGTAGTTGAAAGCTGGTGGTATAATAAAGCAATAATAAAAGTGACCAGGTAAAGCAGAAGAAGTAAAACTCAGTAGTGTAACCTCTAGAACAAATACTGCAGTTTAAAACAAATAAAATCAAAACATAACATAAAGAGTACAACCATAGTAGGGTTAACATATTTATTTTTATGCTAAATGTTGCTGATTATTTCTGCTGCAAAATATGCAGAAAACTTACTTGTCCTAAATGATGACTGCAAAAATGGTGCATGTGATATTACTCTGGTCTGCACTCACTGATCTTTTGTACTCAGCATCCCATTAGCCTGGATTTCCACAGCCATTCTAAACATACACTTCTGTATTTTTGACGTCTTTAGGATCTATGTACACATTTTTAAACCAGTTGGTTCTACAAAACTGCTATGAAAACTGTAAGAACAATATGACACACACCCAGACTGACCAGTTTAAGGCTGAAGAAGACCTATAAGGTGTATCATTAATCAAGCAATTTTAGATTTTTAATGAATGAATGTGCTTAACAACACTGAATACATTCATGTGATCATGGAATCATGGAATCACAGAATGGTTTGCATTGGAAAGGACCTTAAAGATCACCTAGTTCCAACCCTCCTGCCATGGGCAGGGGCACCTTCCACTAGACGAGGTTGCGCAAAGCCCCGTCCAACCTGGCCTTGACCGCTTCCAGGGGTGGGACATGCACAGCTTCTCTGGGCAACCTGTTCCAGTGCCTCACTACACTCACAGTAAACAATTTCTTCCTAATATCTAATCTAATTCTAGCCTCTTTTAGTTTAAAAACATTCCCCTTGTCCTATCACTACATGTCCTTGTAAAAAGTCCCTCTCCAGCTTTCCTGTAGCCCCCCTTTAGGTACTGGAAGGCTGCTATAAAGTCTCCCTGGAGCCGCCTTTTCTTCAGGCTGAACAACCCCAACTCTCTCAGCCTGTCTTCAGAGGAGAGGTGCTCCAGCCCTCTGATCATCTTCGTGGTCCTCCTCCGGACTCATCCCAACAGGTCCGTGTCTTTTTTACATAGGGGGTTCCAGAGCTGAATGCAGTACTCAGGTGGCGTCTCACGAGAGCACAGTAGAGGGGGAGAATCACCTCCCTTGACCTGTTGGCCACTCTTCTTTTGATGCAGCCCAGAGTATGGTTGGCTTTCTGGGCTGCACACACAGATTACTGGGTCACATTGAGCTTCTCATCAACCAATACTGTCAAGTCTTTCTCCTCAGGGCTGCTTTCAATCCATTCTCCGTCCAGCCTTTATTTATGCTTGGAATTGCCCCAATCCATATGCAGGGCCTTGTACTTGGCCTTCTTGACCTTCATGTGGCTCACATGGGCACACCTCTAAAGCCTTTCAAGGTCCCTCGAGGTGGCATCCCTTCCATCCAGCATGTCACCAGCACCACACAGCTTGGTGTCATCAGCAAACTTGTGGTCATATGTTTAGGGAGGTGTATTGTGTTTATAGTGTAAGAATACCCTTTGAAAGGTGCATGCTCCAAATCCTGTTGGTTGACTGGAGGCACTCCAACATCTAAAGGCAGGGAAGGCCTTTAGATGTCACTTTAGAAGGCCTTTTTTAGGCCTTTAGAAGGATGAGTCACCTGTGGCCTGAAACAACGCAGCAGAACGAACATCACTCCTTGCAGGTCAAAATACAACAAAGAACAAACTTACTACAATAGGGGAGTTTGAGCACCTGAAGACCAGCATTTCACTAAACTGCACCTATTTTATACTGCTTTGGCATATTTCCCTCTGTCTTTTGGTATTAACTGCAGACTACATAACATGTACTTATCAAAAGATGATTGATAACAGTTTGGGTTCTGTTAAAGCCACAAAGTGAATGGGGTTGTTTTCGCGACAGCAGGTGGAACAGATTTGGGGAGAGAGGAAAAAGGAAAAGGAAGAGTTGGAAACTACTCGGGGCTTTGTACATTGGCATCCCCCATTAGCAAGGTGAAAATAAATTTTAGCCATGCAGAACTTACTGAAGCGGTTTCTTGATGTTATGCTTTTTTGTTCTCCAAATTCAATCATGTAGATCTTAAAATTCACACAAGCCTGTGAGTTTTCAGAGTTGAAAGAACATCACTTTTTGTGTATCAAAGGATAAGTTGCATGATTTAAGCATGAAAGACTATGTACATTTGAAGACAGAAATTTCAGCAATTTGATGACAGTACCATGTTAATCCTGATCTGCGTCTGTTGGCATGTATTTCTCAGTAACAGTGAGGACAGTGTAACCAGGGTCATACTGCTAGTCCTGCTAATTCACTCCACCTCACCTCTGACAAACGAGAAGCCCTAGAGAACAATTTGTTTAAGTCTGTTCCAAACAAATCTTTCCATGTCTTCTCTATTTAGGAAGATCCTGATTTCTTTAAAGCACACCCATGTATTTTGAAGATACTACAAAAAATAGGTTATACTGCTTACTAGGACTCATTCTAAAAATTATTATGGAACACAGAATTTTTAATTTTAATAGCTGCATTAATTTTTCTGATACTTCTTTATTTACATGTATGCCGTTGGAGCTGTTTCTGAGTACTACAATAGTTGTTGGTTTTCACATTCTTGTTCTGACAAAAACACAGGCATTTTCATAATTCTCAGTTGACATTTTAGCATATTTGTTTTCATATAGCTCAAGATTTTTCATTCTTCATACCTGAGACATGTGTAATATTTCTAACACATAATTCAGAATATTAAATGGAAGGATATCAGTCTAGAATACATCTGAACAATAACTGGTGGATCTTATAATTTCTCCTGCTTTCCTGTATTTCAGCATTTCAGAGAAATTTCATAGATTGAAGATACCTGAATATTTTGCAGTGACATCTTCTTTTCTCTTCTTGTTAGTTCCAAGAACATGGATTTGATTAATTCACTGGTTTTTTTCAGGTGGCTGCATTCTTCATGCAATTTATTCTGCTGACATTTAGAAGGCTTGAAATATGATTACAATGCAAATTAGAGTGGTAGGTGAAGCCCTACAGTTCCCCTAAGGTTAAAAATAATGCTTCTCATTATTTTAGAAAAATAGCAATATTAAATTGGGTTTTTTAACATAATTGTGGACGTAGGTCTATTGGGCTAGCCCAAGATGCAGTGTCTAGTCTCTCATAAAAACAGGTGTTAGAGAGCAGCGAAGTCATCTGAAGGGAAGCACCTCTCTGTTGGCTGACATTGATGTTGCAGGAGAGGCGCTGCTGAGATATAACTAGCAAGTGTTGCTCATGTTTTCTGCAAAGTGCTGAGCTTTCTGCTGTGAAGTGTAGAAAGTAATTGCTATTGATGATTAACCTGGATAACCCTTCAGAGGTTTTGCAGACAGCTGATTCTGTGGTGATCACATAATGATATTAAGTTTTGCTGTTTTTGTGATATTCGGTACAAGAAATCTGCAGGCATAAAGCCCCACTGTTTCCATAGACAGCGAGCATCCAGGTGCATCATGGTTCATCTTAGCAAACTGGTTCTAGACAATCACAAATGTATATATCAGTTTGCATCCAGGTGAGCCGCTGTTTCGAAGAACACCCAGCGTAAACTTCTCCTCCCTTCAGAAAATAATGGAGATCTTAGAATATCCAGTTCACTGGCAAATCAGGTAGTTGCTCAGTCCAAGTAGGCTAAAGTAGACTTGGAGGAAAGAGCAAGAAAAGGCAACCATATCGCATAGTTGTAATTCAGTAGAACTAGCAGACTTGTCTACATCTCTTCCTCCTCCAGGTGGTCACAATGGACTAGACATGGAGAGGAGGGAAGCTTGTAGACCTGGAAATGTGCACAGTTCCAATTGCTCACGTGATGCTCCTGTGCTCAAGCTACAGCACATAACCAACAGATCAAAAATTTTGGCATGTGTCTCCCAAGAAAGTTGGTTAACAGTGGGAAAAGAACCTACGGAGACAATTTTACGTGGCAAAACAGAACGCTGGTTGACTTCTTTATCAGTCTTCTCAGGTAACATGAGAAAATGGGTGTTCCCCCTCTACAAGTGAGATCTGGGAAGAGGCAATACGGTTGCTTAATATCAAGAAAAGTCCAAAGCAGATGTGATCACTTACTTCTCCTTCCAGGAGCAAATTCTGCCATGAATTATTGGGTCAAGTATAAGAAAGATCCAGCAGCAAAAGCTTGATTGCAGAAAGCATAGCAACCCACTGGATATCATCAGAAACTTGCCTTAGGCACTGAATAAGTGATTTAAAATTGATGCATATGAACAGGCAACCTTCCAAGGATTTTGGTCAAGTTGGAGTCAATGGTACATCAACCCAAAAGCTTTTTATTAAGATATAAGTAATAATGGATATATTAAGGATCAGGCCTCCAAAGAAAAAATGCTAAAATTAAATTCAACACAGAAAATGCTTACATGAATCATAGGAGAAGGACTGAAAAGATGAAAACGCTTAAGTTAAAAAAACAAGCAGTAACTTTGTAAATACAATGTCTTTTTGTTCATGCAAAAGAAGGAAAGCCAACCCGAATAAAGATAAATTGGAGGAACACACATTGCATGATAAAATTAAAAATTAAAACTAAGAGCAGAAGGGTAATGAAGAGGAAACAGTCATACACCTGAAAGTGGGCTACACGACTGTTCAGAAGCAAACCTACTGCCAACCTCAACTGTATTCTGCTGAATATCTTAAGGTGAACTGTAGCATTTTTGAAAAATCTCAGGCCATCAGCAGAAGGCAGTCCGAAAAGGACAGGTGAGTCTCTTGGATTAGTAGGGAGTGTAAGGATTCACAATGTCATTTTGGAGATCAATGTGTTTGTCAGTATTTTTGCCATAGTGAGTTGGGGAGTTATCTAAACTTACATTTTGAGGTAATCATCATGAGACAGTGAAAATGAAGTCCAGTAATAAATTAATAATTTCCAGAGTATCAGGTTATGCTGCTTTTTGTTATATTGCATGGCCAAGTATTTTTGAAATACAATTTGAAACTGATAGATGTTTACCTAATACCCATGTGTATTTCTTCAGAAAGGTTTGCCGTATCTTAGAAGCAGCATATCTGCAATGTGATGTAGGGGTTACTATGGTGAGTTCACATCTCTTATTTAATCCTGTACCTGAGTAAATACACATTGTAACAATCTCTGTTAGAGGTGCTATTAGTAAAGTTATGTCAGCATTTCTATCAAAACTACCTGTTTTCCTGTTGCAACTTGGCCTGGCCAAAAGACAAAGAAAACTATTCCTAGACCAAATCCACAGAAGTCTTTGCACTCTTCTAGTATATTATTTTTCAGAGCTTCAATCACTTTCTGCAGTCCTCTGTCATAAAAATCAAATAAAAAATCAGTGGATTTGTTTCTATTCTTCAGTAGCTAGTGATTTGGATGACAGTTATGGGACTTTTCATTTAGAAAAAAAATCTTTAGAAAAATTTGGGAGTTAGCCTTCATGTCACTGTTCCAGGCAGTGCCAGTGGGCATTCAGTGAGGCATTAATTGCATTACTTGTTTTACAGCCCTTCTGTGTTGCCAGAGTGGGATAAAGACACTTTTGTGTAAAGGAGAACCAGGTCCTTAGTTCCTGTATTTAATGACTCAACTAAAATGGCATCAGAAATTTAACTTGTAGACTCCAGTGCATTCTTTTTGAGCAATTATTTTGCTCTCAAAAAATTGAGTCACTCTCCAGGATTACACATAAGAAAGGAGTGCGTTGCTGGAAATAAACACATACTTTTATCTTTTTGGCACCTATTTATTCTTCTAATAATTTACTTTGAAAAAGAGCGAGTAACTTTCTGAGAATATTTTTCTCTATGAGCTCTCCTGCGTATGCCAGGATAACTCTCGCATTATGCACTTGTATAAATTTGTAGGCTGACCTGATTAAATGCTTTCCTTTTGTTGTTTTTTTTAACTAAAATAACTTCTGTAGGAAATGTCTATGTTTGGCAAAATCCCTTATACCAGCTAATAATATTTTTGAAACACAACTGCTACAAAAGTATTTCTAAATACATATATTTTTACTCAAAACTGTGAGTTTTAAGAACCTGAGTGGAAAAGTCAAAATTTACAGTAAAAAAACAAACAAGATTTTCCAGTTCGCCCATAAGGCCTGATTATTATACTGGGACTTGCATATGTGCTTGCATGTTGACCTTGTGAAGACTATACTTTTAAGTGGAACAGTTTCTTCTGTGCTTCATGTCAGCCACCAAGAGTGGATACTCATTACTGAATTGGCTGAACCGTGCGGCTGAACAAACACATCTTTCCCGTAAGTCAGGAAGAACACGGTTGGATGGAGAAGCTCGAACAGATCATAAATGTACATCATTAGCTGGTAATAAGAAGGGAAGGCTATTTTTTGAGGATTTATTCCCATAGTCAGAAAGAGAGAGATGCAATGTGTTTCAGATGTTTCAGATGCTGCCCTGACATAAACTATAGAAGCTGGATTTTTACACAGCATGAATTAAGACCCTTCATGTTAAATGGAGTCATAGAGATCCTTGAAATAATTTTGATGGTGTTTTGGGAGGTTACTCCGATTTTTAAGTGCTACAGCATTTGAAAGCTACTGCCTAACTTGTTGCTCAGTTTCTGCAGCACCATATGATAGGACAGATCTCAGGCTCCACAAAATCATTACAATACCGGAAGATGAGAAATAGGCCATGCACTTTCAACCTTCTGCTGTAAGGCCTTCTCTCCAAATACAAGCCAGTATCTGACATTGCAGCATCAGGGCCAAAAGCTGCAACACCAAAAATTTTAGAACATACTGTCCAGTAATATAAACAAAGAACTAATAGAACATTATGAATTCTACATGTCTTGTGGCACCCACCTACAAGTAGAATATGAATAAAGCACCAGCATATCCACTTTTCAAAAGAACTATCATCATGAAGCACTAGCAAATCATCTTTTTTTCCATTAAGGTCCTGTATTCATCTTTTCCATACCAATTATCTTCAGTTGTATTCATCAATGTGCAAAGAAATCCTTCTAAGACAACAAGTCAGCATATTCTTTCTTTCTATCTCTTTCCTTCACCTGCGCATAAAAAATTGGAGCAAGGACTGGAAGGAGAAGACCAAGTTCTACATTTAAGGAGCTTCCTTGGAAAACAGTTTTCAGACCCCAAGGGTGAATACTCATGTAATATACTCCTGTAATCAGCAGGGTAAAGCATGACAGCTCTGTCAATCTCGTCCATGATAAAACACAAATGAGTTTTTCAAGTAAGTGGATCCCAGCAAGTAGCATCTGAGCTATCTTGAAAAAGCAGCAGAAAATTGTGATATACCAGGGCAACGTGCTAAGGGCAACCTCCCACCATCCCTTAGGAGGTCAGTGTCTACCTGTTGAAACAGTTGACACTCCTCTGGTTCCCTTACGGACAATACCAACCAGAATGCATTCAATAACCTTGAGATGACAAATGTATGGATTAAAAGACCTACAAGACCAAAAAATCTTGGTCCATGCTTAAAAACTAGTACCAGTGTGACACCGGTGTGATTTGTTTTATGTATCACTTTTCTGAGGCACAATGGATTGTTTTGAAGTTAACTATACATTTTCATTGATTTTGTTTTGATAAATCTAGCACTTCTTAGTGAAACTCACTGGTGGCTAAGACTTCTTATTGTTACTTACTTTATTCTTATGACAGAAAATTTATCAGGTGAATCTGGAAATATGATCTTGTATGTCACATCTTTACCAACAGTCTTATGGACCACCAGTGAGCCATAGATTCCTGACCTTGAAAGTCATGCAACAGACACCCTTGATACATACTTTGATGTGGTTGTATTCTGTTGCTGTAAACTATTAGCACCAGAAAGCAAAAATTCAGAACCACAGTACGATAATTTTCATCACTAAAAAATCAATAGTATTATCCAAGTGTGTAAAGTTCAGAGAAGGGGAAGATTCATCATCTTGTCAATATTTTGAATTTCACTTTCAAATCATGGAAGGCACAGCCCTGTGTAAAATTCCAGTGCTAGACCATATCATAGCTAAAGAGTTCAGTGTTTGAAAGAAGTAATAAAAAATTTAAGAATTATGTTATTGAGAAATATATTAAGAACATTTAAGAATATCATATTAAGGTCTGATGTCCAATTAAAAGGCGAGCACTCATGCAGCATTTTAGCCAATCAAAACATTCTGCAAGCACTAACTGATTTTCGTAAAATCATTGTGAAACAGGAAGGAAATCATTATCACACTTTTCCTCTCATCAGAACTGAATATTAGGACTTGGAAAACTTGTCATATGTCACTACCACTGATGAGTTTTGCAAGTAGTAGTAGTAAAGACTGCCATCTAGTCTTGATGATTCATTTGATGATTTGGATTTCATAACCACCAGACAGAATGGTAGAGTTAACCTATTTGGCTTCAAGGTAAAGTTTGCTTCAAAGTAGAAAGAAAATTTCATAACATTGCAACAAAAAGTATGACATCCTCCTGTTTTTCTAGCAATTCATGACCCTAATTTACAGAACACTTCTGATACCTAATATAGCGTATTTTCTCCTTTTTTCTTTAATTTATCCATGAATTAGATCTGAAAATTTAAAAGTCATATTTGAGGAATTAATGTTATAGACATTGCAGAGGTGAACAAAAGACAAGCTAACAAAAATCAGAAAATTCCACTATGAAATCAAAGGCTGAAACTTAAGGAACAAAACTTTGCTCCTCAAACCCACCACCAGTCTTGTTAGGAAGCACGGTTTTGCCCTTCTGCTTTTGAACCAGATTAGTGAGCAATGTTTTGATTATTGAAACTGAGAGAAGCAAAACTGCTGGATGTTGCAGGAATATGATTTTTCAGTATTTTTCTTTTTTACAGTGAAAAAATTAGGGGATGATAAGGTTACTCAGACAGATCTTCCTTTGCCAGTAATAAGTTCAGCCTGAATAAGTATCTCAGGAATCAGTCTGTGTTTCTGCCTTATGTATTATTGCCTACACAACACCAATGCAAGTGAAGACACAAAGTGAACGAAAGAGTCTGATGGACATTTTTAGTGTTGCTTGAAATAGATATCACAAAACTCTCACACATCCGAAAAGCATCACTCATCTTGTACTTTTTGTTTCTATTTTACTATGGAAAACATCATTCCTGCTCTGAGAATGTTTGGGTTTGTGGCATTTAGCACACCATTAAATTAGGTCAAATCTTCCTCCATGCGAGAGTGAAGTTGGTCACACGCATAAATGCTGCCCACAGGAGTAGAAGGGACATTGGATCAAGTCCTTTCTGACAATTTACATCGTTGGCCAATGGTGAAGGAGAAGATGAGTGACACCACCTCAGCCATGGTCTGTTGATGACCTGCCTTGTGTCACTCCTGAATCCTTTCTTTTTTTTTTTTTTCTTTTTTGGAGCTAGAATGCTTGCAGAAACAGCTCCAAGAGCGAAAGAGCACTTTGAGAAATTTCTTCAGCTAATTAAAGTTACGCGTTGACAGGCTGAAGGGATTTCCATCCAGACATTGGCAGAAGAAAGGCTAAAACAGAGCCCAGAAAGGAAGTGTAAAGTGTGACTGGCTCAGGAGACACAAACTTTCCCCTCTAGGTCAAAGCATCAAACAGCCTGGAACAGGGGTGATTGAAAAATATCTATTATCACTGTGGCCGTTCAGGATGCTGTGTGAAACTCAGTGATAGCTAGTCCAGCTGCACACATCGTAAAACCCTTATCATCCTCAGTTGTTTAAGTTTAACATAGATCAGAACCAGATCTGAAACAAGTTGTATATCTAGAATTGGACTGATATTCTCTATACAGTAATTCTTGTTTGTCTCCTGCCAGAGTGGTGAAGCTAGAGTAGCCAGATTTTTAGTATCAAGCCAAATATGGACAAGAAGGAGCTCTATACACAAACAGTTCTAGAAATAGAAGTATCTCCATTTTCAGATAGAAATGCCACTGAGCAGTACACACAGACATTGCATTTGTACAGGAATATGGAAGCTTCCCACCTTCATATTTAATAAACTATAGAAAATAAATTTCTCACTTACCACATAGCACTACTTGCAATAACAAAACCAATTTCATCTTCTGAGTCTCCTTGTTTTGCTGGAATGGAGGTGGGGAGAAATCCAGCTCAGTTCATCAACATGTTTAAATAGTGCCTTTGAGAAAGGATTCAGAAGCAAATATGTACCGTTGCACTGGGCAACTGCTCTTGCGGATTTCCAGTTAAACAAACATCTATTGCAAGGTATGTCTCATAAAGAGGTTGTTTTCTCTAGACTTTTTCTAGGGTCATGGTCATCACCTGGGAATTGTGGTTTTCAGACTTACGAAATTACTAATCAGTATTTGTGCAAAATTACACAATAGTATAATAAACAATAGTGGTGTATGAATGTGCAGCACATAAAAGTAAAATGTTAAATTCTTGTGAATTTGTTGATTTCCAGTTTTTACTTCAAACTGTACTTAACAGTCAAGTAGAGTAAGTGACAAATCTTTTACTGTTAAATAGTTTTTAACATTTGAGGGGGAAAAAAAGACATGGAAACTAATGGTGACAAAATATAAACACAGCTCTGTTTTAGCAACACTTGTATATGAATTTCTGATTACTTTCAACAGGTAAGAGCAAAGTAAAGAAGCATGAGTCTTTGCAGGAATGGTGACTGATCATTGCAGTGTGCTCACAATCTTCTTTGGCATATTCATTCAACCTGCTGAGCCAGGAAAAAGCTTTTACTAATAGGATTTGATTAAAAGAAATACTAATTGCCTATTGGAAGTTAAGAACCACTTTTTCTTTAATACTTAAAAAAAATTTTTGAAAAAGCTGATATACTAACAATTTTTTCTCAAATATCATTTTAAGCAGCGCAGTAAATACATTTGTTTTCAGCTTCAGAAAGACAAAACTCTCCAATTTGGACTTCTTTTCTGAGTGATTTTACAGCTGTATGGATTTACAACAGGGTTTCAGCTACTACCAAGATTTTGTACTCACTTCTGAGTTAGGTGCTCAAACTGCAGTGAAGTGTCTGACTTCATTTGTCTGTGATTTCTAGCAGCTGTGTTTGCACGGAGTGCTTGATTGACAATTATCTTAACTTGTCAGAAGCTTGATTACTTGGGCTATGAAAATATTCTTTATACTACTTTGTGATAAAGTTACTTTTTTATCCCACTTTTTGACATTAACTCTTACTTGTTCCTGAGCAGCAACAGATATATTTTTTTTAATTAAGCCAAAGTCATTAGGTGGTTGTGGCTGGCATGATGCTTCCCTGTCTAGTAATGTTACTTCTTGGATTTTCCTATGTCAATGAAGTTTTAGCATGGATAAAATTCAAAATCAATCTTTCTCCAAGAGTTTTAGTGAGCAAGGATTGTGATAAATTCTGTTAATTTAGGATTAAAGAGAGAATGAAAAGCCAGAAATAAAGGCCTTTTGATAGCAGTGGGGGATGAGTAATGGAAAATGTTCTCGCTGTGGACTAATCAGAGTGTAATTCCTAGAGGAACCAATCTTTCATTAATTGGAAAGGCAGTAAACTCAGTCAGTCACAGTGCCAAAATATTGTAGTTCAGCTGAAGAATTTTATTGAACTAATTGATTTAATTGTTTTAAGTAATGCTGTTATAAGAGTCATTATTAAGAAATATTATTCTCAATATAATTTTCTGAAACATAAAAACTTTTTATGAGGCAAGTGATTTTCATTTCAAAAAAGATGAGACAACGGTTTTGATTTAAAAGAGCAACTTGACTAGGTTATGTTTCAATAGAAATTATCAGTACTTGATTTTGGATGTCATCATGGATAATGCGCAGCACTTTGTAAATGAAGGGTACTTTAGCTATGTTTAGACTAGCTTAAACATTTCTGATGGCATTTTCTCAGAGTCAGAAAATTGCTTTCATCTTATCTGCCTAATCCAGATATAATGGACCAGGGAAGTGTGCTTCTCACTTCTGCACACCCACCCTCCACTCCTCTTTAGCCCTGAAAGAAGGAACATTGTACCAGTGCTGCAGGTTACTCACCAGCTCCACAATCAGTTTAAACTGGAATCAGCAGCCCTGGCTTACCTTCTAGTCCTCTGCCTGATTATTGCCATTTGCATCTCTCTCTCCCTTCTGCCAGATGTTTGTGTGGCCACATGGTGAGCGGGAACAGGGCAATGCTCTGGGTTAAAACTAGTCTCTTTTTTTTTTTTTTTTTTTTTTTTTGTCCCATATGTATTTATGACTATTTGCAGTCACTGGGGAGGCAAGGAGAGTGAAAACAGTGATTGGGTCAGTGAGAAGTTGACACTCCCTCTTTTAGCATCAGCATTTGCTTATGTTGACTTAAGGGAGTTGTGGGACTATGGTGTTAGCATCGTTCCTCCAGGGTTCAAACCCAGCCGGGGTCTGTGGAGCAAGAAGCAGAAGCCAGATATGTCAGTCACTGGTTCCTTTCCTTTCCCAGCAGTGTTTGGACTGGTTGAAAAATCCATCTCATTGGCACCAGTTCTGATGTAACATCTCTTAAATTCAAAAGCAGAGGGACAGTGCTGTATGTAACACTATATGAACTGCAAGTGCAGCATCCTGGCCATGTCTGTGTAATCTTTCTGGGTCTGTGACAGTGACAATAAATATTGACATCGCTGCAAAGCCAAGCAAACTGTTTGGGAGGTTTTCATGCCACAATGAACCTTTAGTGTGTCTCTACAACATGTTGTTGGTTATTGAATCACAGGCAATCCTGCCGGCACAAGTTTTGTAGGGGAAGGTAATTCATTAGATACAGTGGCAGAATTCAGGAGGGAACATTCACATTTCCAGACATCAAGTCCAAAAGGCAGGGCTTGTTAGTCTTTCAGATATGGTCCACAATCATGAAGATATCAATGGTGACCGCGTTCCCATAAGGTGACTTTCTTTGATTGCTATTTGTGTTGAGAAAGTCACTTGGTAGACTTTTTGCCATCAAGCCGTGGAGTCAGTGTGGCTCAGGGGTCCAAAAGGCTCCGTTAGGTGCCTGGAAAGCCTCTTGGCCAAGGTTCTGCACAAATTCATTGCAGCTGCAACATGAAAATAGGGTTGTCATTACTGTTGCTTTATCGTTGTTATTTTTAGCCATTACATATGTCTCCTGCAGCTTTTCCTCTTGATCAAATGCTGTTATACTAACAACCATACAGACAAGCAGTACATGACCGTTTCTAACTCTCATTTTTTTAGAAAAGAATAGAGCTTAAAACTCCAGAAATCTCATGAATTAGGACTGGAATTCATGAAGGCATCTTCCCCATGGAGTGCCTCTCAGGATTAGGTGTGGTACTGAGAGGTGGAGGACAATCTGCTGGGTCGGATACTGGCTACCATCACGTGAGGCTGTTGAACTCGGTGGATCAATGGCTTGATCAGAGGGGGCAAAACCTTGTAGAATTTTCACAGTTTGGTCAGAGCAAAAGTATGTTTTGAACAAGGTAGCAGGAGGGATATAAAAACATGACAGTGTAATAAACATGTTTCAGCTAGTATAATAAACAGAATTTGGAGCCTTCAGAGTTGAGCCAGATTTCTCTTTTAAAAGAGGAAAAATGCACAGCCAGGCATTGTCTCATATGACAAATGATAATAATGAGCAATAACAATAACATGAATCATTGTTATAAGTCATCTGGTGAATTTTTTATTATTTTTTTTTTAGAAACTAATAAAGCGTTACAAAAAGTCACTACATTGGGGTAGGGAAGACTATCAAGAGAAGTATGTGGAACTGACAGAGACAAAGCTTTTCTAGATATGAAGTTTCAATATAAGAAAAGTAAGAACAAGAATGTTTCACATATAATATGTTTTTGATCTTTTTAACCCTTTCTGCATCTTGTCTTTTCTTATGTGGTTTTCCTATACCGTTCATTTATTAAATAGCTGATAAATGGCAGCCAGTTTTGCTTGAGGACCTGCATGCTCCTCTGCTGCTTAGCCTTGAATGTACTTATCCCTGTGATGTCCAAGTGAAATGGGGATGTACTACATTCCTGGTTTTGCAGATGGAGGACTGGGGAGCAGAGAGTGAGTTAGACCCATTAAGGACATCGAAACACCTTATTCTGAGCTGCTGGGAGTTTGTCTACAAGGTGTGTTTTGGGCAGACATGCACTGACACTGCCCATGCTCAAAGTCAGCCCAACCCATGGAACCCTTGGGACCACAGCAGAGGAGAACTGGAGCTTTGTTAGGCCTGCCATGTCTCACACCAGTAAGTGTATGCTTAGTGTATTTTGAACAGACTGGGAAGACTGAACAGTGAAGAAGCTTTGACTTTGTAGAGCCTGAGTTGCCCAGGTCCTGAGCTGCTCAGCCCTGCCCAGGTGGTGGCTGTGCCAGACAGGGCTCTGTGAACCTTGAGGACCTCCCCAGGGAAAGTGTCAGTGCCCCACACATTGATGTGAACTCTGACTGCCACTCTCGTGCCTAAGCTCTCCATGAATTTGCCTTAGAGGTGCGTTCAATGCGGCACGAAAAGTCTGCAGCAAAATCAGGAATTCATTTTTATGCCCTGGACTAACTGCAGGGCACAAGAGGAGAGCAGGACTAGGGTGCAGCATCTCCCTTTCACTGCCAGAAGACAGTAACAGGCTCACACTGGACTGGGAATGTATTGGTTTCACCTCTTTTTCATTCATTTTTACAAATGGGAAATCCTTGTAAGCTGTCAACACCCATAGGTCTCTGAAGGCATGCTTTTCCCTTCATGTAAATCTAAACCTTTTTAAGAGTGGTACCTCATCCTGATTCCTTCTGAAGAGCTGACTCAGCTCTCAGGGTCTAAGTAATGCTGTTAAGTGTTGTGAAGTATTATACGCTGCTCAGACAGCACAAATAACAGCTTTGCTCTCCCACAGAGTCTGCTAACCAAAGGGGAATCTGATGGTTTTCTCAGGCTGTTTTTAATTGCATCTAGTTTATATGAATACATTGGTATTTTTATAAACAGAGATGTAGCCACAGGACCCTAAAGATTACTGGTCAAACTAAATTCTCAGTAGCTTTTTTCATATGTTTTATAAAACCTTGTTGACTCCTAATATAACAATGGCCAAATCATGGTTAACGCAAACACGACCAAGGACAGACTAGACACATGCCTGTTAGCAAGAGCTTGCCCACTTTTTCCAGCTAGGTCAGCGCTCTGGTAGAAGTGGTGCCCTGTCCCCTGCCCGCCTCTTTTCCTTAGCTCACCACGGGAGCTACAGCTATGCTTGTGGTCTCAATCGGGAAGGATCCGTGTGTTGCTAAATCTGCTGTGGGTTGACTGTGTTCAGTGCCTCTCTGCCTCCAAGGAGAGCCTGGCTTTCTCTTCTCATATCCCCATTAGGTTGTTGTAGACAGCAATAATATCTCTATTTATCCCTCTTTCCTGCAGGCTGACCAAGCCCAGCTCCCTCACCCTCTCTTTGTATGCCTTGCATTCCACCACCATCTTGCTGTACTCTTTCTTGCGGGTGATGGCGGGGCAAAACACAGAAGTGCCTGATGGAGGGGAATAATCTCTTCCCTGCCTCTGACCTGCTGGCTGCACTCCAGCTAATACAATCCAGATGGTTTCATGAGAGTTCTTCCTGGCCTTCTCTCTGTGACCCTGAGGTGAGGAGTAGTGGTGGTCAGCTCATCCACTGCAGCATGTCATGCTGGCACATATGGAGGCATTTGAGAACTGTACACTACTAAATATAGGCTTCTCTGGCTGACTAGATGTACAAAAATGTATGTATGTGTTCCCTATTAAATGGTGAATGGTGAGCTCTCCCTAGCCTTTGTGACTGGAAGCGTATTTATCTCATAGCAGATAACTACGAACACATGCCATGGTAGACACATCTGGTCACGCAATGGGACAGGCATCAGGCCACAGGGAAGAGAGAGCCACAAGCAGGCTAGCCTAGCAAGTAATCCTGCTGGAAACCTTTCCTTACTCACATCTGAAGGGCCTCTGCAAAAGGTGACAGCAGAAATGGGGACTGCCTGGATGAAATGTTCCAGCAGGTTGGATCTGAGATGGGCTGATGAATTGCTCAGAATGCAGGAGTCATTGCAGTTGCTGCAAAAATTAGACTCTTCAAATGAGGATGGAGATCAAAATATCAAATTAGTTTTAACTCCTTTTCATTCAGCAGATCTGGACCTGCAGGTTTTCCAGATCTTAAAAAAAAGCAGAGGACCCAAAGACATGCCTAATTTGCAGCTCTGGATACTCCCAGGGCCCTTGAGTCTCAGCACCACTCACTGCTCATCACGGGTGTCAAGCCAGTGGTACATTCGAGAGCCTGAAATCACTCACTCACATTTGGGCAGAACATGGCAGCAGCTATGAGAAATCACAGACATTCTGTTAGTCACCTGAAAGGGCAGCTCTCCACATTCAGCAAATGGGACAGTGTGAAGAGATTGGATATATTGCAATATATAGCTCCAAACAATCAGGGATGTTAAGACTTCTTATATATATATCAGTACAGAAAGAGGCCAGGCTAAGCACCTCAATATTCCTCCGTGAGCTATTATATTTAAATACATATAAAACCATGATATTATACTACTTGTTATCCAGCAGTGGCTATTCACTGCCCAGTGCATTCATTCCGCTGCCCTGCAGCTTTGTTTGCTGTCTCATTCCATGCAGAGCAGGGACAATATGTTCTGTCTAGCACACGTGGGCACTTTCAGAGCAAACAATAGACACAGGCTTGCAGTGAAAGTCTCCAGGTAGCCCCTGCCTTTGCTCAGGCAAGGCTTGAAGGCAGGAATAATCGTCCTAACAGTGCAAGATGTTCCCAAATATGTTCTGAAAATAATGGAGGGGGGATTGGCACCACTGAAGTGATCTTTTTTGCGTGTGGGTGTGGAACAACAGAAGGCCTGTGGTAAAAATCTAGAGAGGAGGTTTTTGTCCATTCAAATAGAAAGAAGCCAAACCAAATTTTGCATGGTAAGCCCTTCTTCTAAATAGTGTAAATAACACATACACCCTTCTCAAAGCCCAAACTCGTACCATCAGGCTTTAAGCACTCACAGAAGTGTATTAAAGAAGTGGCTGGTGACCATCCGTCTCTTCTAGGTGGGCTGAATCGTTTTATGAGATGTTCCCATCTCCCTCCATTGAGATTATACAGACCCTAAGGCAAATTGTCTCCTTTCTTAGTCATTGCAGTGAAGTGCCTTTTGTTAGTTTTTATGAACCTGAACCTCTCTGTCTTTCCCTTCTTCTTAAAAATATTGAGCAAGAATAAACACTTACACTCGGCACCAGCAGAAATCATCATGATAGGGAGTTGTGGTAACGTCACAAAGAAAATATCCTGTGCCATCTGCAGTCATACCTAATGTTGTAAGTACACTAAGTCAAAAAGCACAGTAGTAAAGCAATTAATATATTTTCATTTACAGCCTTGATTCTGAAACTTGTGTTTAATATAAGGTTTCCTATATCTTTTATTTAATTTTAATTTTATTTTATTTAATTTTAATTTTATTTTAGTTTTATTTAATATGCTATTTTAGCACTTCCTCAGTTCACTGTAGCCAATTGCCAATGCAGCTTTTCATACTTGCCCTGTGAAGCTCATTATTGCCAGAAAGACTGGAATAGACCTAAGGATAAGAAAAAATTCTGGTTTTAGAAGGGAAACACAGGATGTTGCAGCCTTTTTTCAGAACATACCAGTTATTCTACTATAGACAATTTAATACATTTACCAACTATCCTCAGTTTTGCTTTGCAACATTTGTGAGTATTAATATTTCAAAAAAGCACTTTGAGCTCTTTCGTGGGTAGTTACGTATTTACACTGTATATGTGAAGGCCAAAAGATTTCTTAAGCCAGAACCTGCTACTCTTTCTCCAGCAAATTTCCTCAAGAAATAAGTGAACTACTGAATTCCTCACTAAGCCCTTTTTTTAGCCTGCTTCTGACAGATGAAGCATTGTTTGCCTGATGTCTGGCTGCATCTCACCTAATTGCATTCCTGCTATCAGTAGTTTTGAGGGCATCTTTAATATCTTTGTGTTCTTGCTTGTGGCACTAAGCAGTTTCACAGACTCATCAGAACGCTGGTTGGAACAGACCTGTGAACGACAGCTTGTCCAGACTCCTCCACAAAGCAGGGCTGCTATGAACACCAGGTCAGCTCAGACACAGCTTTGCCTTGCAAAGTCTCAAAAACCTTCAAGGAGAGTGACTCTGCAGCCTCTACTCCTTGAGCAAAATGTTTCCGAGTTGCACTACCATTCTCCTAATGTCCAGCCTGAACATCCCACACTCCGGTATGCGGCTCCTGCCCCGTGTCTGGGCTCCCTGGCACTACTGAGAAGAGTCTGGCTCTGTCATCTTTGTAACTGTCCTTCAAGCAGCTATAGCTTGTTCTCATGCCACCTACGCCACCCCCCCTTAGCTTACCCTCTCCCAGCTTAACTAAGCCCTGCTTTCCTAACCTTTTTGATTCTGAAAAATACAAATGTAGTCATGGTTGAAGTCACGTGATTCCTTGGATTTGCAGGATCTGGGTGAGAACTCAGGGTGTTTGAGATGCAGGAGACGACACTACCCCTCTTGGCCTTAAACTTCAAAAAACTGTGAAATAAAAACTGTTTCTTTTTGATGTGTATTTCTGAGGATAAGGCATAGTAAGAGTCAGCTAACACTGAAATGATCCTTGCAAAAAGCATCCTAACCCTTTTAAAGTATGGATTTGGACCTGTGTGCAAATGTGTGTGTAGGGTCAGGTGCTTTGAATGCAGCTGGGTATATCACCACCAGAATTACTTTGACTTCTAGTAAAGAGTGGACAACCACAATAAAATAGCACGATACACTTTGCTTTCCTCTACAGACTGGCTGCCTCAATGATGATGACAATGAGTACAGACTGAAAACTAAACTCAGAGCCCCAACAAAGTCTCCTGCAACTTCAGAACACAGAATTTGAGCAAGAAGCAAACACAGACAGACATAAGGCTCTTGTACCAAGTGGAAGGTAGCATGAGTCAGAGAGCAGCATTACTTCAAAACAGGCATACTAACATAATTTTTTTCAGTTTACAGGTGAGAACAGGATTTCCTGTTTGTAGAGAACAGGAAAAATGTTAATCAAACGTTTAACACAACCTCCCATTCTAAAAAACAAGGCCAAAATGCAGAAAAATGTGCTTAGTATTTTGGTAAAACATCTCCTGCACCTTCAACACCAACCTTATTTCACCCTATAAAGCTTTTTTGCCAACCTAGGCTCCAGGCACAGCAAAGCAAGCAGCTACAGGGACAGCAGAGCAGCTCTAACCAGCTTTGCCTAAGCCCAGATCCTGAAGGTTGACCACTGCAGCCCAGGTGTGTGGGACACCAGCTGGGGCAGAGGCAGGCACCAGAGGACATCCGACTTCCCCCATCAGTGCCCCAGTGTTCACCCTGTTTGGATGACCTGAAATACCAAGCTCTGGGCCAGCACCTCCAGTTCACACAGCCAGACCAGCTCTTGATTGCTCTTTGCGTCAGACAAGGGCTTTAAGCAATGGTTGGTACATTTTGCTCCCTAAGGAGCATTATGGTTTTCAGAAAACGGGACCTGCTGATGTGGCAAATGTGGGAGGTTGTGCCTGCAGCACAGGGACCACCAAGCTCTTTCTAATGGCATCACCACCACTGCTAGCTCCAGTCCCTGCTGAAAACCTCTGCTCTGGAAACACTCTTCTAGCTATAGCAGATTGTTTAGGGGAGGCCTTCTCTGTGCAGGAAATGCGCCCTCAGTCCTCAGACCTGCCATGTCTGCAAATTTCTCCTGTAAACGGTGGCAGGTATTACTGCATCATGTGTTGTCTCTGTGAGATGGTAACTAGCCACAAGGCACCAGAATAGGAAAGTATAATACAGCATCTACCAAGTATCATAGTTCTAGCTGAAGTTGACCTGGCTTCCTCAAAGAAAGGGCAAACACGGGTCTGGGCACTGCGGGGGAAATGCTCCCTGCTTAGCTGCAGGGTGCTCCGTAGGCACTAAGGTGGCTATCAGAGCTTGCAGTAATAACCCACAAATTAATAGAGAAAGAAGAGATTTATTTAGCAACATTTGGGGCAAGGGTGTTGGTCAAAAGTAGTACACTTGTCCCTTCTTTGAATGTAAGAGAAGCTACCCTGGCTGCAGAGTACCTGTGGCAGAGACATGTCTTACAGAAAGCTAGTGCCACCTACAAACAGGCATGGGTGTGATGAATATCACAAGGTTGTGCTGTCTTGTTCACTGTTTCTGACATTATAATCAAGAATTTAATCTTATTCTTCGACAGAAAACAAGAACATATATTTTCTTCTTTAAAGTCTTGCATGGTCTCTAGTAATCCTAGCAAATACAAAGTTTTCTTTAGAAGCAGTGAAATCAAATACAGTCATGCTGAAGACAGGATAGAAAGGGCTCTGCAGTGCTAGGGTTACGATGTGTCTCCTTTCAGTCTGAAGATTGGGCACCAACATTTGTCCTGCTGAAAGAAGTCTTAAGCAGCACTTTTCCAGTTAGGGATAAGCAGAAGGAACTGGCAACGTCAAGAAACCCCGTGTTAATACAGCTGGCTCCTCCTCTGCAGGCAAAATTGCCTACAAGCATGTGGGTGGTTTTTGCCAGCCCCACCTGCCCAATGACCTTATGCTGCCTGGTGTCTTTGGGGCATCAGGTGCTGGGGCAGGGGCACTGCTGAGCACCATCGGTCCTGACAACTCCAACCCTCCATGCATTGAAAGATCCACCCAAGTACCCTGATGGGGCTGCAGAAAGAATTGGGCAATGCTGCTTTGGCTTGATGGGTATCAGACACGGATGTTAATATCTGTGGTATCTGAAAAGGAAATGGACTCCAGTCTTGATTATTATTCTTTCAATCAGGTTCAAAATACGTATTAGAAGTAATTTTCACAGCTGTTGCTGATTTGTTAGTACATCTGTCCCCAAATCTTCCTGCTGTTTGCTTTATGGTTTACAATCTTATTTTCATTTGTTTAAAGAAATGTTTTTCTCTCCCCTGTCGTTACATGAGACATCCACATGAACAACAGCGCAACGAGGAAATTGCCTGTACCCACAGTCCTGTCAAGTGTGCAAAGCAAACAGGTGCAAACGGAGCAGGGCTGCGTTCCCCAGCCCCTCCCGCAGCTCTGCTCCTCTCACCCTGACAGTGGCATAGAACAGTTTGGTATCAAAGCGCAGCTGAGAACTGCTTTACTTCATTAAGGACACCTACTCTCTGCTGTATGCTTTAAGAGGGAGAGCATGTTTCCCTCATTAGACCAGCTGATGCAATGAAAAATACAGGTAGCTTTCAGACTCAAAGACCCTTCAACCATTCTAAGCCCCAAAATTTGTTAATTTTTCCAACTATGTGATAGGTTTAAAGCAAGACAAGACCTCTAGCTCTGAACATTGCACCTCTTAATCTTTGGCCTGTACTACTTTTGGCATCAAATGGTATGACAGGCCTTACGATCAGTCGCATTTTCATGGGAATGCAGAACTGAGGGAGACAGAGCTTATTTTTGTTAAACTATTTGTCTGAGTCTATATTGGAACTAGGATTTTTTTGGAGGGGGTGGATGGTGAAACAGCACACCACAGCCAGTGCCAGCAGCAAGCAGGCAGGAACCTCGCTCTTGGCAAAGCAGGGTTGGGTTCCTGCAGGTTCTCACCCAGCCTGAGCTAAAGCAGTCTGAAGTGCTCCGCAGGAAACTCTAAGAATTAAAAATTGCCTCCCCTCACCTGCCTTCCTGCCTTCGCAGCCAGGCCAGTCCGAGGGCTTTAACTACAAAGCCTGCACGGGAGGGAGGGCTGGAGGGTTGTTTGGTGAGTGTTTTTTAAATTATGGTCATTAGGTAATTGGATAAAAGGTTGTAAATTCTACAGTATTAAAGGCACATCACAGGTAATTAAATACTTCTCCAGAAGTCTATATTGCTGTTAAATGAATAACATTTGTCACTTGACATATGCCTCCACAATTTCAATTACAGTAAATATTTCACATGGGAAACTAAGACACAGGTCAACCAGCCTATTTGAAAGCAGACGCTTGTGACCAAGTCCTGCCGTGCACACCGCACTGCAGTCGCAAGATGTAGCTCTGTAGTCACAGAGGTAAGAGCAGTGTGGGAGCCCTTAGTTTTTTCTCCCAGATGCTACGTTCCAGGCTCATTACTATTGTGCTACTACCAGTTTAATGCACACACATTATTCAAAACCCAAGACTATCAAATGAAAACATGACCAAGCCTGGGTGAAACGTTCTGTGGATATGCATTTTGTAATAGTGCTAAGCTCAGAGAGCAAATAGCTCCGGTAACGGAGATGTTTGCCCTCAGTGTGCTCCAATAAACTGATTTACCTTTCTTCTTTTTTTTGCCCCTTTTTTTTACAAAGAGCTGACGCAAGTTTGTCAAAGGGAGATGTTGGGCTGTAGCAGCAGTTGATTGGTTCATCTCATACACTCCCATTTGTCTTTAAATCACTGTCCAACTGCTCTAGGTTTCACATGAGCAAACTTTTCATTACAGGTGCAATTCCTAAAAGATAGAACCTGCTTAACAAGCGAGCAAGAGAACCTGCGTGACTCAGAGGTAAACTTAAAACTTTTTTTTTTTACAATGTTCGATCAATGTATTTTAGGCACTAGCCACATCTTCAAAAACTGAGAATTAGAAATGTAATTAATCTGTACACGTAAGTGTAATGTGAAGGATGGGGTCTTTAAGATTTACTGACATGATAATTTATGTTGGAAAATATCTTTGGTATTTTTTCAGGAATGAAATTTGGTTGTGGTTGGTTTTTTTTTTTTGAAACACTAAATCAAAACCTAAGCAACCAGAGAAGCATCAAAAAATATTTAAATTGACCAGGCAATTAAGAAATGAATGCTTGCTTTCCTTTGTAGCCCTTGGGTAACTTCTGAGAATTTTTTTCGAGGCTCTTGATTTACTTGGCTAACATTTCTGTAAATAAATTAATTTGTGAAAGCAGGCTTTGCATTTTAATTGGTAATTTCACAGTGACGCCACTTATTTCATTTTGAAATAGCTGTGCAGACAATAATAATATAAAATCACTGTCATGAAGATGAAGAATCTGGCAAAATCTGCTGAATTAGATACCATGGCTGAATTTACAAACCTTAATACTGCAAAACCCGTGCAAATGTTAGTCATATATGTGACCTGGCATAATTTGCCCGATGGTTGTCCATTCTCTTAATGTCCTAACTGAAGACCGGACAGAAATCAATAACGTTGTGAAATCAGATGCCAAAAGTTTCGTAATTTTCTGAATCATTGCTGAAAACTGTTACTTAATAAGTTATGCAGAACAGTACCCTGTACTTGAAGAGAGAAATAGTTCTATAGAGATAAATAACTTCCCTCTAATAATAGGTGAATCTCTTTTGCAACCAGTTTTTCCGTTTTAATGCCACACTTTAGGAAAAATCTTTTCTGTTCAGCCAAATGCCACAGGAGGCAGCAAAACCATCGCCGTATTGAAGGCCAGTTTAAGCAACACCGTAGAGCTAAGAGATTTTTCTTGTACGTTTAGGCACCAAATTCCAAATTCTGAAGCAGAAAGCATTAAGTCCCAGGGAAGCTAAAGCAGCTGAACTTTGGTGTTTCTCCTCCGATACCATGTGCTAAGCTTCTGGCAGGGTCCAGGCCTGCCCGACCTTGGTTGCTGCGATCTGCCACGCCATCACTGCCCTGGTGCCTGGCCATCGCCCCGGAGCAGCGGTCCAGCCAGCACAAACCCCTGCACGGGCGCGACTGAGCACCTGGCTAACAGCCCTGGCAGTGGGCTTGGGCATGACACTGCGTGCAGCCGTAGCCACCATTTTACTTTAAACCGAGCCACCTAGTGCGTCCCCCTTTTTCTAAAGAATATCTCACAGGTTGAGCAGCGACCCAAGAGGCACCGGGCTGTCCCATTTCCCCCTGGTGAAGGGGTGGAACTTCTGCCCCTTCTGCGTTACTCATGGGGAGCACGTGCTGCCAGTACCTCAGCGTCCTCCCACACCCTTCAGTACCTGCAGAGTTAGGAACCTGAAGACAGGGATTTCCACCAACTAAGGACCAGCTCTGCCAAGTTCTGCTGAAGTTCAAAGGCACCATTGCTTGCAATTACCGTTACTAGTGTTTGCAGGATTCAAATCTAATACCGAACCTGTTTCATGAGCCTCGTCTTCCCACATTTATGTCAATGGCTTTCAGCTCATGGCTTGCAGACCCCTTGACCTCTACCAAGCACTCCCTAAAAAGTGACAACTGCAAGAATCCAGATTCTCAGCAGATTTAATTTTGCCACCTGAGGCTTTGCACTTTCACCAGAAGACTTTTAGGAATTCACAGATTAAAATAAAAATAAAAATAAAAATAGAAAATCACTGCTTTATGCAGTAATTCCACAGCCTTTTGACATGACACCCATAAATCAGATTACTTGTGTAAATGTTTGACAGGACAATGTCCAGATGATTCTTATGCTGTAACATGTACTTCCAGTCAATTTTTGTTCCTCTTTCCAAATTGTGTTTGCTGTGCTGCACAGACTTTCCTCCTCAGTCTAATCTCTGTGTAACTTAACTCCTGGCAACTTTTTTGCTTACTTTTCCTCTGTTTCCCAACTCTTTGAAGATCTGTATTTTTTGGACTGCCACTGCTGGAAAAGATGTTCCTCCATTAGGCAGTGCTCACAGGGGAGATTTTACCCTTTACCAGGACAGGACTAAGCGCAGTCAGATTTGTCAGCCTGACTTTTACACGACAGATTAAAAATAAGCATCAAGAACTGGAAGGACTTAGTTTCTCAGACAGGGCAGTGTCTGCATTTGAAGACAGTTTTGTGAATGAAATTGCATTTGGGAGGGCTCTGTTCGTGGGGGGTTATTATTTTTTCGCGTCCCGGAGTTATTCATATCCCGAGCGGGCAGAACCCCCCGGCCACTGGAATGCGAGTGCTGGCAGCTCTGCCCTGATGCCCGAGTCACTCGTCCCCTCACACACACACCCTGCGCGGCAGCAGAAGGGAGTAAACACAGCCACTCTCTCTGGTAGGATATCTCCTAATGCACTGTGATATTGCTTTTCCTTTTCAGTTGTTTTGTCTGGGTGAATGTTTTTAGCAAAAAGCGAGGAAGCTACCTTTAATTTCTGGCCCAGGGTCAGTTTTAGCCTCCAGGATTGATGTGTAAAGTTTACATGTATGTTTTAATCACATGCACTCTAACCTTTTGCCATTACAAATACATTTGTCAACATTCTTAAGAACAGCATGTGATCAGTAGCAGAGAATAGTGAAGGTCTGGTCATCAAGCGAGGACCTATGCATCTATAAATGCAAAACCAGGAAAAAGGCTATCAAGTAATTGCAGGTTCAGTGTTACAAAGAGCCCGACACAGAAGTTATTTGTTGTGGTGTGTTCTAATATTGTTATTACGCAGTTCTGCGCTGCATTTAGGGTGTGATATTTATGAAAAATGTAACAGATCCAGCCAGTGTGCCTGTTTGCAAGGTTGCAGGTAGAGTGCCAGGAGTCTGAAGCTGTGGCCCCAGGTGTGCGAAAAATGCGCTATCTGGTCTGTGCTCACTCCCTTCACCGCGGTGCCCCTTTGTCTCCATAGCTGTGACATGGAAATGTAAAATGCATCAAGGAATATCTTTGGGAATGGAGTATTGTAAAACTGTAATATTTCTTGCATGGTTTTCCTCTTGAACCTGGGTATGAGCAAATGAATGCAAATGTGTATCTGCATATAAGACTGTAACGTAAAGCTGCTGAAATCTGAGAGGTGAAGTCCTCTTTGTAACTTCAGTTTGTTCAGTTTCCTTTGGACCATATAGAAATAGAGAGTTGAGCATTTATCCGTGTGATTTGTAAGAGGCAGGAATTTTTCTAACAAACAAGTGTAAAGATAGTCAGCCTTATATCCATGTAAGAATCCTGTTTGAGACAGAGCTTCTAGTTGTGGGACAAGTAAGAATTAAACACAGATATACTGAAAACCAGAAACTGCTATATCAGAATTGCATCTCCTAATTATCAAAGTCATTATTTAGAGATGCTCACCTCTGCCAGATCCCAGTGAAAGGGACAAATCTTCAAAACATTTAAATCTATGACAACATTAATCTTATAAAAAGTTACTCAGAACACTGAGCACTTCCCCTAAGAGTGTGTACATTTTGAAACAGTGGTAGGAAAACCCTGATATACTCCCTTCACTTCTAACAGCAAGCACTTCTGCATCACCATCCCCTAGAAATTCAAAAGCAGCAGTTCAAGAAATTATTTTCTGCTGGCTTTCTAATTTTGCCAGAAGCTGGACATGCACTGTGCATCCATTGGCCCCTGTACTCTTTACCATTTGAAGGGAGACAGAAGGGCCAAGTGTCGGCATACAAAGGGACAAAATGCTTACCCCAAGTTTTCCCAGTCTGCAATGTTTTTCCTTCTTAGTGCTATTACAAAGAACAAACACAAACCCAACAATTCACACTGGTTCATCTAATGTGAGGAAAACTCAAATGAGTTCTATTGTGTTTTGTTTGCAGAACAGAGTGTTCTGGCAGTCCCCGCATGGTAGAGAGGACCCGCAAGCAGGCGGCGCGGTGCTGTTTACCCTGAAGAAGCAAGTGCGTGTGCTGGAAAGCACTGACCGCTCTAATGGATCGCATGGAGCTGGAAAAAGTCAACATCGAACTTGATGATCAGAGCAACAGTGGGGAAAGCCTCGAAGACAACTACACGGAGCTGGTTGATTCAGAAAAGGCTACAATTAGGAGGTAAGCATTTAAATGGGAGGGTCTGTTCTGTTAAGGCTAGAAAGCAGTAATCAAAACCAAATTTCACTAATGGCATCTGGGACTCAGAATATTTCCTAGGCAATACATTGAAATTAATGTAGTTGTCTAGGTAGAATTTTCCTGCAGCACTGACCCTCCCTGCTCTGATCCCGGAGGATGGAGCGCCCAGCACAGCAGGGGCAGCCCGGGTCCCCCCTTGCTGGCCACTGCCTGGAGTGACCTCTGCAGGCTCCCAGCCCCGAGCACCCGCTTGGCAATTTCCAGCCACTCTGGTCAGATAGTACACATGTAATTAATATGCTGGCAGAGCAGTGCAACCTGAGCAAGCTGAGAGGGGGAATGCTTTCCAGGGCAAGGTATGGAGGGCAACAGCTCAGTGTTCCCACTGGGACAGCCTACCCTCAGGCATCTCCAGCAGGACCAGCTGTAACACCAACACCTGGGTGGCCTGAAAAAGACATCTCAAAATCAGCCAGCAGCCTCCAGCTCTCAGCTTGCTGAACCCTGTGGCACGTATCTCCAACAGCGCAGTTGCAAGACGCTTTGTTCCTCGGATGTGAAGTACATGCCTAGCTTTAACACAGTGCTGGTAGTAAGGAATTGTTACTTTCCAACATCTGCAATCAGAAATAATTTGAAGATTACTGGGTTTAAAATTAAATTCCAAGGCAAAGCAAAGTTCTATTAAACATGCCATTGGATATGAGAATCTTAGAGGAGAAAAGAGAAGTTTTTTCTGAAGGATTTTAAAATAGTTGTTGCAATGTTGAAGGAAAGTTTCCACTAATGGCAAAAGGCACTACTTGAACATAATGCATGACATAAGCCTTACCTAACACGTTCTTATTTTCTTCATGTTCAGTCCATTTGCTAGTGATGATGCAGAAAGTCAGAAGTTCCTTACAAATGGATATCTGGATAAAAAGAAATTGGAAGAATATAATGAAGAATATGTAAGTTTTATTCATTTTTAAGAGTAATTACAAAGTAAATCTTGTTAAGTTGAATCTTTTCCCAAAAGTTTCAGTAAACAAAGTTACTCTGGAGTTTGATTAGCATAATCTTGGCTTCGGAAGAGTAAACACATTTTCTAACAGTTAGTACAACAAACTCTTTCTATTGCCTTGCAAGTTAAACTGGGTTTTTCCTTCACAAGTAGTCAGAAGAATTCTTCAGATCATACTTGGACTTTAGTAGCATCTATGTCACCTCACCTGAGACATCCAGTCAGGATGGGTCTGCACCTACTTTTCTGACAGGAGATTCGGTTCAGGGGAACATTGTTGTTCCTGTACCGAGGTAGAACTGGGCCTTAGTGCGTGTGTGCTTGTATTGATTGTTTCCAGCATCAGTGTAAATGAATGCACATCCAACTGCACTGCTTTAAAGAAAGGACATTCATGTTTGGCTTTACAATGCAGAACATCACACGCTCAGCATGCTTCCAACTCTTTAGACAACTCCGTAAGCAAATGGAAGCAGAGCACCGGTTCCCGGGGTGTGCTTGTGGGTACCTCTCTGCTCAGGATTTAACTTTACTCAAAGTTTTCATGAGCTTGGTGCAAAGAAAGTCATTATTTTATTGGTCATGTTACAAGTTTTATTAGGATTGATCAAATAAAACCAAAAAATATTTTTTGTGATTGCAAGCTAAAATTAAGAGCCATAATCACCCCCTTTCTTTTCCACTTGGTAGCAGATGTGACTCCCTCACACACCATCCCCCCTCTCCTAGTTTTTTGTCCTCTTCCACTCCCCTGGCTCCAGCTCAAGCCACACAGCGCTTCCTTCTTTTCTCCCCCAGACACACGTTTAGTTCCCCAAAGGTGCACATCCTACTTGGAGAAAACCTCAATAATCAGTTAGGTTAATTTTAAAAAATCACCTGGCTTTTTAAAATCAATAATTGGGAAATCTGTTAGATAACAGCATGCATTTCTATAGAGGCTGGCCAACGCAGCCAGTTGTGGCTGTCACCCCTGTCACCTCTCAGGGATGTAGGCCTCCTCCCCCTGCAGAGAAGTGGAGAATGGGAGAGGCAAACACCTACCAGAACAGCTGGCTTTGGGGGTAAAAGAGACTGTGGGCTCAGGAACCTTGACAAACCTCCACCTCTAAGAATGAAGGGGACAATACAGGGAAAACCATCAATTAGGATAATTAGTCTGTTGTGCTCAGTAAAATTTAAATTAACTGCCATTTTCTATTCTTGCTTCCAACAGCACCAGGGTAGAGCTTCCTTTGGAATGTCCTCGTTCAACCTCAGCAATGCCATTATGGGCAGTGGTATCTTAGGGCTTTCCTATGCCATGGCCAACACCGGAATTATCCTTTTCATGTAAGTACATAGAAAGAAAAGCAAATAGACTATAAGCAGTGAGCTGGAGCTAAAGTTTTTGTGGTTAGAGAGGTACGTTAAGCTTGTTTTGTTAGCTGAAAAGTTTTGTAGGATCATTTGTAATGAAAACATTTTAGCTGCACCACAAGGAACCATCCGCTGCTGACAAACCATTATGGTTTTTTATTTCAGCCCTGTTTTGTATCAGGAACAAAACTGTGAATTGATACTGTGCAGTCAAAAACCAGAGGGGAAGAACAGTATACTGGTCCTAAAATAACAACAGCAATCTTGCTGGTTCAGTATGGGAATTCAACAAGGGAAATAAATCAACCATAAAGTATATATTTACATCATCCCAACTATGTAATCACTATGTAGAAATGGAAGAAGAATATTTGATATAAGCCTGAAATAGCAGCATGTTTTCAATGCAGAGGCATTCACAGATTTATTCAGATTTAATGTTACTCCCTCAAAGCTATTTGTACTCTGTGTGCACAGACGACAGCAACGGTATGTGGCTGACATACAGCATCTATACAAAATGGATTTTGATAGACAGTAACAGATAGCCATGTGAAGTTTTTTAATCTATGGCTAACCCTGTAAAATGAGACAGACTGTACAAAAAAAAAAACCTCTTGATTTTCTTTTTAATAACTGGTTTTAATTGTAACTGAAGCTTTAATTTTAATCCCCCATGAGGGCAGAATAAAGCATGACAGTACCATATGACAATAGGCCGTTGTTTTACATTACTGGAATCTAACAAGCCTTTAAATCAAGTTGCATGGCTATCTTTATATGACTTCTTTCTTCTGGAGATTGTAACTATGACTGCAACAGCATTTGAAATGCTACGTGTAGTTTCCAGTTGCTAAGAAACACCTCCTGATTTGCCAGTAGAATTTTTAACTGAAAATTAATTGTAGATGCAAATGTTGTCTTGGATAAGTACTTCCCAGCACCTGTGCTCAAATGATTTAGGTATAGTATTTGCAGATACAAGTATAAAAGCTGGTTCTAAAATAAACTGCATTAGTCTGAAAAATGTAGAATTTTTTTCTCCAACTTTCTCTGAGCACTTTTACTAACTAGTATGGCCATAAATTGTCACTGAAAAGAAAACTGATACATCAAGCTTCACTAGAGGGGAAAAAAATTACCTTTGCAATTTCTTTATTTTTAAGGCTCTGTTCATTCACACAGGTGGCTAAAAACATCTGATATGAGCCTAATGACATTAGCTTTGTTGGCAGTGCTAAAGCAGGGAGTAATGCTAAAGCAACCTTATGGAGTCGTAAACGGCAAAAGCAAAGGACATATCCACTCACAGCTCATTTTCTTTCCTGTCCTGTTTCCATACTTTCTGCATGAGAACATTCTCCCTTCTGGTAGGAGAAGGACTTTGATTTAAAAGTATAAAACTGGGGATATTGTTACCCCCATGGCATGCATCCACTTGCTGGAGGTTCCTCTGTTTTCACAGATCATGATGTTAGTGTTAGCGGGACAGAAAAATCCCATCTACTAAATGGAAACTGCTGGACATTAATTCTAATTTAGACGATGATGGCAGCATCGTCCAAATTTTTGTAATTCACTGTTCTCATGTTGCCCAATAGCTCTCATGCTGGAAGATGTTCTATAGGATAAAGGCAAAAAGAAAGGTCCTACAACTCAGAAACTTTCCAGAAGTTCTCGTTAAATCCTCCTCTCCCATGGGGGAGGTTTGCAATGGCACAGAGCACGCACTGGGATATCAGTTCTGTAGCCTGGCATGAATTAGCAAGTTCCAGCCAGGATGGCTTTGGTTTACCACACCTCATGCATCAGGACACAGAGACCATGCCTCTGAATAGCAGCTGCATGGGTGCCCCTGACCAAGAAGGATGCTATCTTGGCAGGATACACTGCGACCTCAGACCCATATTGCACGAGCCCACAGCAGGAGAGGTGACACTGCTCACATGAAGCATTGTCTGTCTCTCCTGGAGAAAGAAATTTCAGAGAAAATTTTGAGGGTCTGGTCACCATCATCTGGCCCCAGGGCCTATGTCTCCTCTTAGACTGTAACTCATTTATGAACTTGGCTATCATTGCCTCCCATATCTGTACTAAGCCATGTGTTCAGTGGAGTGGAAGGTGTGGGCGCAACATCCTGCTCAGCCATGGAGTAAGGCACATCTGTATTTCCTAGCTCTGTCATGTTATCACTGCATCCCCTTCTGCACCAACACTTGTGCAGGCTGATAACCAGGCGGTTGTGGTGATAAGATATGCTGCCCACAGTGTTGTGCCCTGAAAATGTCATGCAAAGCTACATTTTTCACCAGCAGTTCACAAGAGGCAGACAGCTGGAATCACACAGGATAGAAATGTTGCATGGAAGAAACATAGCAGTAATCAGGATTAATGAATTCAGGCACCAGTACCTTCAAGCAGACTAGGCCACAAGAGTACCACTGCCAGTGCTCCAAGAGCAGGTTTTCCAGTGTCATGCCACGCTTTATATTATGCAAGATTTCTAATATACTTTGCAAAGCAGGCATCTAAAGCTAAACTCCACAACTTCATGATGACATGGCAGAAGTCAAAAGTAGTGACTAACCAGGAGTTGGCAGTGAAGTAGTCACAGTCATGGTGTGGGTGTTGCTTTTTTTATACAGCTCTGAGTAAGAAGAAATTAAAATTAGAGGTCAGTGAGCAGGTAAGAGACCAAAGACTTGACTCTTGTGTGTAAATCCATTTACTTTAGTAAGGTCTTGTTAACATTTGGGATTCTGTCCTTGTGGAATAACACAGAATTGGCACTTACTTGGACTTTAGCTTTGAAGGGTTTTCGGGGTGTGTAAAGTGCAACTGTACGCACAAGCAAGATACAGTTGAAATTTATCACTGCATTTGCACTGGGAATCCAAAGCACAAACTTGCTGAAAACTATTTACGCATAGAACTTCATGACTATGAGCAAGTGTACGTTCAAATCCAATGAATGTCTCTGACGTCTTGCTTGGGATTCTGATTTCTGCCTTGCCTTGCAGAGTTCTGCTGCTCAGCGTAGCAATACTGTCACTCTACTCTGTCCACCTCTTACTGAAGACATCAAAAGAAGGAGGTATGAGGATCAGCCTGTGACTGACTGAGTCCCTACTGCATGCACGTATTTCACATTGCAATGCAATTCAAGTGTGTCCAATGCAGTGGCCCATATTTCTTTTTTGATTTGGTTTTTTTGCAGGATCACTAGTATATGAAAAACTGGGAGAAAAGGCATTTGGCTGGCCTGGGAAGTGTGGTGTTTTCATGTCAGTTACAATGCAGAACTTTGGAGGTAAGGGGCAAAAGTTCTAACTTCCAATGCTTTTCTGCAGAACAGAAGTGCTTTCTCCCCTCTGTTTGGCTAAATGGCATCAGAGATGAGCCAAGTACGTTATACACTATACTGTAATAGGGAAGGACAGGAGGAATTAATCTTTCCTTGTTTCAGCTATCTGACACTTCAGTGTCTGGTGAACACTAGTTGCCTGGGATGTCTCCATGACCATTGAAAAGCCTTCAATAATGGCTAAAATGGCTTGGCTGACTGTCCTCAAGGAGTTGACCATTTCTCTTCATTGCGTACAACTCAGACTAGACGTCAGCTGCTTCAACTCAGAAAAGATTAATCCAACCTAAGAGGAACAGCACATGGTTCTGACTTCTCCATCAAAGTAGTGCATTTTCCAGCTGAATTCTCTCCTTGAAATGACAGTTGGGTTGTGATCTTTTTAAGATGCTGAGTGTTTAAAAGTGACTGTTGAAAGCATTCGTGCACAAAGATACTTCATGTGAAATATCTATCAAGTAACCTCCATCCTCTCAGAACAGGAGACTACTTACGATGTAAGTAGTAGGGGAAGGATTGTACATTCATGCAACAATTTTATTTCCTTTTGCTACCCTGAAAAAAGCTTTTTAGGAGACTGAAGAACACTCTATCTGAAAGCTCAGGGGAGTTTGTAATTTTTTCCAGATTTCTTAAGCAGATGTAGTTGAAATATAAATTAAATGCATCATTGGTCAATTAAATGTATGTAGAATTTTTTGTGATCTCTATCTTGGAATTTGGTATGTTTTGCAAATCTCCATCAACAGAACATTACCATCTTCCTAGAGCAACTTTGCTACCCAGACAGGGGTGGTTCACATCTCTCTACTGCAAAAGACTTTTTGATTTTGTTCATAAAAGGTCCTGTTCCATGGTCTTCCTTTCCTTCCTTAAGCCTGGGTATCAAATGTAGTTGAATTCAGGAAGGAATTATGCTTCTCTGTTAGAGAGGAATAGCTGTTCTTCTAATCCTTTTGTCTAGATTGATCCGTAGGTCTCCAGAGACTTCTCTGTGGAGAACGTAAAATAACAAAAAAAGCATGCCTTCCGGCAGTAACTTTAAATGAGATATATAGAAGTCCACCCTTCCATCAGGAATCTTGACAACTAGGTGGGGGTTTTTATATGTGAAGTGGAGTATTGGAAGAAAGAAGCTGAAAATAGAAGGGATAAGGTAGATGAAGAGATTTAGAGGCAGTAACAAGTAAAGTTACTACAGAATGTGGATGGACAGTGTCCATTGGAAAAAGAAACCCCACATTTGCAACAGAAAAGCAAAAGGAAATGTTGAGTGTAAATTAGAACAGTGCTAAAAGCATGTTGTTAATTCAGTAATAACTGTATGGTATTCTGATACTGAATGCTAGATGGCATTCAGGACATGCTAATAACAATGTCCTGGGAACATACCATCTATTTAGTCACACTGTTATTTGAACAAAACTCATTTCTCTATTGTAGCAAAAACTGGTTTCCCAAACAATATGTTTTTCATGCAGAGTTAAGGGTTTTCAAAACAAATTCTTTTTGTTGGAACTACACTGTTTTCTCTGAAGGTGTTTGTTTGGTTTTTTCAGCAATGTCAAGCTACCTCTTTATTATTAAATATGAACTTCCTGAAGTGATCAGAGCATTTATGAAACTTGAGGAGAGTTCTGGGTACGTACCTTTGCCCAACCTGAACCTCAGATGAAAACTTTTCACTTCGATGCCAATGATAATGACTGTTATTTTTTATTCCTCCTCTTTAGAGAATGGTACCTAAATGGAAACTACCTCGTCATACTCGTAACAGTTGGGGTTATTCTTCCCCTCTCCCTTCTAAAGAGCTTAGGTAAGCTTAATGCTCCACTTAACTTCATTTCTTATTTCTATTAGGATTGTGAATTTATATGTAGCTGAACTGTTTGTTTTTTTGTGTTTTTTTTTTTCTTGCTGCACAGGTTATCTTGGTTATACGAGTGGTTTTTCGCTGACCTGTATGGTTTTCTTTGTTAGTGTGGTAGGTGACCGTTCGGGTATTGTCTCTAAGCAAATACAGAGCCTGTAAACTGTGCAATGCTGTTATATTTCTTACCATGACAATTTAACGTGGATGTTAGAATAGCACCTGCAAGTGAATGAAATCAACAAGCCTATTGCTGATTGAAGCCAGAATAAAAAAGGTCAGCCTAAAAAACAACACTTGAGAATAAAGAATAAAGCAGGATAACAGCAGAGGCAAAGTAACAACAAATACTTGCAGGAGAAACAGAAGTGGTAGCACCTGTTTTCTTACTCCCTCTCCTTCTCTCTTCTGTGTGCCTGTTTATATTTCTGTTGACATACCCTGGATGTAAGTGTAATCTCCTGTGGTGGTACACTTCTGATGACATTGTCTACTCTTTTGTAGGTAATCTTCAAGAAATCCCAAATACCCTGTCCTCTCCCCATCATGGACCATGGGGTTGAAAACTGGACCGCCACCAACAGCACGGTGCCAATGCACCTAGTCATGTTACCAAATGAGTCTCTCAGTTCTGGTGTGAATTTCATGATGGACAACACAGCTGGACACTTGCCGGGCCTTGAGGAGCCAAAAGATACCTCCTCCAAAAGTGGTGTAGAATATGAAGCACACAGTGACAGTAGTGACATGTGTCAGCCAAAATACTTTGTGTTCAACTCACGGGTAAGTGAGATTCTGTAGAATATGTCTTTAGCCATTCATACCAAGCTAAACTGCTGCCTGCCAAAAGTCAGAGGTACAGCAGTGAGCATTCTTACTAACGGGAGCTTTATTTTACAGACTGCCTATGCAATACCCATCCTGGCATTTGCATTCGTATGCCACCCTGAGGTGCTACCAATATACAGTGAACTGAAAGAGTAAGGTTCTTAAATTTTGTCCCATACTTCCAGTTAACTATAGCTAGAGATCACTTTCTACGTGTTCTGCCTTGATTACTGGTGTGTAGACACCCACCTGCTAATGATTTATTGCTTTCCATATTAAGCAGATACTGGCTTTGCTTTGACATAATAGTCAGATATTGCTGACAGAGAACCCCTGTTCAGATAACCACCTTGATTGATACTTAGTTAGGAAAGGAGAAATCTGGACAGTCCTTTGAATAATGTGAAATATTCTGGGGAAATTGGTTGCACTGAAACAGATAATTCTTGTTTCTAATAACATCTTAATGAGTTCTGTGTCTGGGTCAGCTGCTACTTATTCTTAAGGTTTCTTGGGATACCATTGGTTTGGGTGTCTTACATAGGCTCTTCACTCAGCCTGTTTCGCTTATCAAATGTCAAAAATCGAATACACTTGCTTAAATCAGCACAGAGTTGACAGTTGGGAAGGGCTAAGAAAATGCATTTGTTCAACAGCAGGAATTACATTACAGAAGGTTGTGTTGCAAAACTCAAGGAGACCAAGACCCATTACCTCCTATTTCAGCAGGTTTAACTTCAGAAGAAATAAAAATTCTCAGATTACTTGGGAACATGCTTCCAGGTCCTATAAGCTGAAGATTTTCTCACACTAAATCTTTAAGCAAAGGGTTTTTAAAGAAAGGATTTGATCTGCAAGAGGTTCTTGAACCTGCAGAACATCTCTATGTAGCTATAAGGGTATGCTCATGTAGAGCTGACTGAAATCTCATCTATTATTATAACCAGCCCTGTAATTTTAGCCACTCCATTTTTTATTTAAAATATACCATTTGAGATTCATTGTATATAAATAATGACGTACAAAATAACATGACACATTTATATGTTGTCACTAAGTAAGCAGTAGAAATGGAGTTTCAATACACTTTGAACACACAGACAAGTTTGTGCCGTTCTACACAGAGCTGCAAAGCTTCAAGTAAAGAGCTTTGTATAACCAATATATTTGCTATGAACTTACTAGCCAGGGAGGGGATGTCAGCAGAGCTATGACTCTTCAGACTACTTGTACAAATAGAGGCTTTATAAGAATAGCCCTGTTACTCTCTTTCTCTCATACTCCAGTCCTTCCCGAAAGCGGATGCAGAATGTCTCAAACATCTCCATCACTGGCATGCTTATCATGTATCTTCTGGCTGCCCTCTTTGGATACCTTACCTTCTACGGTAGGTCAAAGCCCTGTTCTCTGTAGAATTTTCCCTCTCATTTTAAAGCAGGTGAGATGGTTCTATCACACTAAAGCTCAAGTGTCCATGTATTTTCTGTGGGCCTGAATCCAGGTGTAAGCATTATTCAAATATAATATGCAGTGTGTAATCTCCTGAATAAGCAGTGGGACTTATCCAGCTGTCAGGCCACAAGTTCCTTACCCATGAGAGACTCAGAGGCACTTCCTAGGGGGACCAGTTATGTATCTCTTGGTTTTCTGAACTTGGACAACAAGCTGCTGCAAACTTGGCTCTTGGCAAAGGCCTAGAGTGACCGCACTAAAAATACTCTAGTGTTCAACAGATTTACATGGCATTATTAAGTGCTACCCAACCTGGCTCTAACACCACAAATTAAGCTTCACCTATGCTGAAAAACAGGTGCAAATCATTCTAGTGTAAAAAAAATATGGATGAGCTAGACTAATCAGTAGGTAAACAGAGTAGCCCCTGTATTAGCACCCTTTTATGCAGACACTACCTCTTTTTACCTCATTAGTTCTTCCATTACAGCAGAGAAGTGAATGACACAGCACAATCTGCTCTCTACTGCTGGGGCAAGAGGGCTCCGTCTGAGAGATGGGACACCTGGGTGGAGGTCGAAGGGAGGTGTTCCTAGTTCAGTGAGTTGTTTCCTATTTCATATCAGAGCAATTATTTTTACCTTAGGTTCCACATCCACTTCATGACTTTGAGAAAGTCATTTGAGACACTGGAGTACAAAGCATCACCTCAGAGCGGTACTACCCTCGTTGTCTCTGAACAAGGAACTTGTACCAGTTGTGCTGGGAAAACTCCTATTTTGTGCCTAGCCCATAATGTGTATCTGATGACAGCTGCTGGGCCAAAGCTAATCTTATCTAACTGCAGTATAAAGATCTTTTTGCAGTGCAGATACTGCTTAAGTGATTTAATTCCCTTCTGTTTCCTTTTCGTAGGAGAAGTTGAAGATGAGCTACTTCATACATACATCAAAGTGTACACCTTTGACACCCTCTTGCTGTCAGTTCGCCTGGCAGTGCTGGTGGCTGTAACCCTGACTGTGCCCCTTGTCCTTTTCCCTGTAAGTAGCACAGCTGCTGAAGCTGAAATCAGGGCTAGCCTGTATACACTCACTGTATGTACTCAGCACAGACAGACTTTAACATTGAAGAAAAGTAAGCCTGTGTTTTTATTTTGGAGGGCCTGTTTTCTCATATGCAGTTGGACCAGAGCAAGGACCTTAGGTAGTTACAACTGCAAACTTTGAAAGACTGAAATAAATCATTCTTTATAAATATATCAGAAATAAGTCCGGAACAACTGCCCTGGCTCACTCTGGCTCTCTCTGTGCTATATTTATCAGAGCAGCAGTGTAAGTACCAAAGACTTGGGAGTATACTGAAATCACTTACGAGATTTCCTAATACAGGTATAGGCACCTACTATAGCATCCAAACTCAAGACAGACATGTGCAACTCAGGCCATGCGCTGTGCAAGACTGCCGGACTTGGCTGCCAAGGTGGGGGAGCAGAGGCCCTGTGCACGTCTTAGATGCTTGAGTCTACGGACAGGGGAGGAAGCTAAGTGCCAGAAAACAGAGACAGTCAGGAGTCAGTCAGTCAGATGTCTGAGCAAAGTTTGGAGCTTCTAGGTACTGTTCACAGGGAAAAACACTATCCACAGTAGCAGGGACAGAAAGACATAACTAAAGGAACTGCTCTGCAGAGGGAGTGACCCTCCTCAGGGATCAATCCCCACCTGAAGAACAGACCTCCATGCTCCTGAATGTACAGGACTGTCCCTCGTACATTCCCTGAGCTGCTACACAGCAGGGAAGAAAATAGTTAATCCTGATCATTAAGTTTCAGGAGGCTGTTGTGCCATTTGTATGGCATGTCACGCTGCCGGCGGACTCCCAGCAATCCGCATCACACCATAGTGTTCCCATGCAGTAAGAGCAGTAACCTTGGGATCCTGTTGCTGCATTGTCCTGGATGCAAACCCAAGCTCTGCATAGGTAGTGTTTCAAGGCTTGCTGACAAATGCCTAAGAGCAGCGATCACCATTCAAGGTTGTCTGCAAAAAAAAAAAAAAAAAAGTCCTGATATAAAGCATCCTGGGTGATAAGTCCATCTAGCCTGGTGCACTCTGGTGCTCTACCTTAAATGTCATGTTTAAACCAGTGACTAAATGTTTAAATTAGTCTTAATTAACTGATCACTTTTTATGGGAAAACAAGGGCATTGCAAAAGCCTCTGTCAGATGTAGCATTTTGCATTTTTAGCTTTCTTTACAATCATTTTTATATCTGAATAGTGTCCAAAGGCATAGCAGTTACAGGCCACAGCACTAATTGCTCTATTGAAAGAACTCCCATGAAAATATAATTTGCTTGTAAGCCAGCATATCAAACACTTTTATACAGCATATCAGGACAACCAACTTAGCAGATCTAATTACTCCAAATAAACAGTACAGCTGTATCAACTACTTTTCTATGAACTACCACATTTGTATTTTCTTAAAGTAGTCAGGGTTTATTAGCTTATTCTTTTAAAAAAAAAAGAAATAATTGCATTGCTAAAAAAAAAAAAAATGAAGTACAGATCTATATACCATTAGTCATATGGTACATATGACTCCAAGATATAAAACTTCATAGTTTTATTTTAAGTACTATGTCACAGCAGGAAAAATGCACAAGATGCTGACAATAAGTGAACAGGAATGCAGGCAGCAGTTCTTTGGTGGAATAAAGCTGTTTCACACCAACTCAGGGGCTGGACAAAATTTTTGCAATCTGCCTCCCTCTTCCTAATATTGGCTCACATCAACCTGAAAAACATCAAATGCAAAATTCATGCTGTGTTTTCCAATGATGGGCTCCAAGTCTGACAGAACCCCATACATTTACTGAATTGCTAAACTCATTCAGAAACCATTATCTGTTATGTTAAAACAACCAAACAGAAGTGGGGTTTGAGATCTTTTTCACTGTAAAAACATTTTTGTTCAACTTCTAGATTTCAAATCTTTTAAGTTAATCACAGTAATTCAGAGTAACGTTATCTCCAGCCACCAAAGGGATTTGCTCTTGACCTTTTTCCTACTTACCATCTTTGCTGATGAAAAAGCAAAAAAACTCTCTCTGTGTTGTGTGAGAAAGGCAGCAGAGCAAAAAAGGATCCTCTGCAATAGCTTTTAGGATTATGATTTCCAAGTGGAACTGAAAAATATGCTTTTATTTTGAGATAGAGATACATATATATGTATATTTAATGAAAATAAAACAACAGCTTGCTCTTTCTCTCACTAAAGTAAATGACAGAACTCCTGGGGGATTTTCAGAGGGATCAGGTTCAGGAATACAGCAACTCATATTTCACCCGTGCATTTTTTGCCTGCTTATTAGTATTCATAGTGGGGGTTTCTTTGTGGGGGTTTTTCGCTGATATTAGCATCTTTCAGTTGAACAGACTTCATGTCCCTTATTTTACACCCTATTTACCTGACTTTCTTCTACACTGCAAATATTTTAGTTTCTGCATTAAACTGTGAACACAGATCTCAAAAACGTACATCAGAGTGAGATCACATTAAGGGAATCAAAGACTGAAAACACATTTCTTCAGTCAGAATTTGTCACAGCAGAAGTAACTAGCACAGATCATTTTAAAAAGTGAAAAGCAAAGATAAATTAATTGCTGTTTTACTTTCCCTGCTGGTTTTCATCTTACAGATCCGTTCTTCTATCTATACGTTGCTGTTTCCCAAAAGGCCATTCAGCTGGATAAGACATTTCCTGATTGCAGCAGCAATTCTTGCTTCTAATAACCTTCTTGTCATTTTTGTCCCGACTATTAAAGACATCTTCGGATTTATTGGTAGGTTTCATAAATACTTTATGTTTACTCTGTTAATCCTTTCCACAACAAATTCACGTTCATGGACTGAATGACGGTCTCAGTTTGGCTCTTACAATAGAGTAATATAAACACAGATTAAAATTAAAAGGGAAATAAAAATTCCCGAACAGCTGACAGACAAAGCTACCCAGCTTTGTGGCCACCTTGCCTGAAGCACAAGTAATCCAGTAATCCCAGTAAAAAAAAAAAAAAAAAAAAAGAATTCCCATTTTGACAAAAAAGGACACTTAGTGCAGCATCTGTAGACTGGACAAAAAGTACTGACTTCCAAACTGTGATGTTGGAAAAAGCAGAAAAGTGACACATTCTTTTGACACTCACAGTTCTCTCCCTACCTCTTTCTTTCGGTTGGTTTTGGCCTCTAACCAAAGAGGTCCATGAAAACCCTCCATGCTCTGAACTACTTGTGGACTCAGGGATGCATATGCCCTTGAGAAAGACACCTCGATGGGGTTTCATATATTATGGTCCACACAGGCAGTCGGTTTGCTCCTCGCTGCCTTTTATACCTGGGCCACCATGCTGGGCTCTTCAGAGGGGAGAGGAGTAGGCACTTCCAGGGCACAGGTCATCCACCCTCTGCTTTTTCCATCCACCCTTTTTGACACCAGCTTTCCAGGGTCATCATGCTCCAGGAATGCCTGTTTGTCCTCGCTTCACCAGCTCACATGCAGACATCTGTATCACAGGCAGCCACACCGGTCTGAGCAAATCCTCTCAGTAACAAGTGCTTCTTTGGGCCCCAAGCGTCAAATAAGTGTTTGGACATCTACAGCTCTGCACAAATGTTGCCTACAGAGAGAGTCCTTTGTGCAGCTGGGCTTGGATGAGCAGCTGCCTCCCCACATGCTCTCTTTTGCATGTGCACCACATTGCTTATGTGTCAGACAGCAGGGTATTCAGCTCTGCTTTCTCTTCCAGGTGCCTCTTCTGCTACCATGCTGATTTTCATCCTCCCTGCTGCCTTCTACCTGCGGCTTGTTGAGAAGGAGCCCCTGAGGTCTCCCCAGAAGATCGGGGTAAGGAAGCTGGCAGCAATTTTAAAAGGAAGGATGGGAGGGTGTGGGTCACAAATACTCAGACCTTTGACTTGCAGTATCTGGCACTTGCTGATCAATGGTAGTGTCTCACTCTAAACAGGTCAGGTAGTGTGATTCACCTTAGCATGGAAAGCCAGGCTTCAACTAGCCAAAGCCTTTAAGCACACAACTGCTACTGATACACAACACTAAGTGTCTAGGTTAAAGTGTGCCTTAAATCACTAGAAAAAGACATTTATTTAATCCAATCTAAGCTCTAGTTGACACCTGTGCTTGCATAAATACCACCAAGACTATAAGGAGCTGTTGGTTCATGCTAGAAGGTCAGCTGCGGAGTAACAGGAAGATTTGAGGTCGAGGTTAAGAAGGAAGTTGTACTGCAGAGGTAATTCAGTTCCCCTCTGACATAGATCCATACACCTATAGGAGACATACATGAAGGTTTATCATTTATACACAGCATGTGTTTATGTCATGCTGGAGTGCTGCAGCAGCACCTTTCATACTGAACATCAATAGCTATCTGCACATTTAACAATATCACCAAGGAGATGTACTTTGAAAATTAAATCAGAAAAGTTGTTGATGAAATATATATGCAGGCACCTAATGTAAACAGATGTACATATATACATCTATATACATGTTCAAAAAAAACATGGAGGTGGAAATTCAACTGATACATACTGCAAGTACAAAGGAAAAGGTTTGTTATCATAAAATGATTTCTGCTTATGATTTTGAAGCTGTTATTACAAAGAGATTTTGAATATTTGTTCACGGCTCTCTGTTCATTCTTCATGTTGCTGTGAGTTAGGCACATCTAAAATTTCACAGCCTGCACTGAAATCATACAATATTCACCACCGTGTTGCGAGGCAGAATATTGTTGAGTGTGGACAGGTTATGGTAAACTAAAGCCCCACTAAAGCAAAGGGTGACTATAAGCATCTGAATCACCTGAATATATATGCAGAAATGTCTTCAGAGAAGAGAGATGGGCTTACCTGTTTGTCTAATAAGGATGAAAAGGATTAACACTGAAACTGTTCTTGATATCAGAGACAATGATCATTCATTGAAAATGGGTCAGTTTTTAAAGAAAAAAACTGTTCCTCTGTTAGATGTTTTGCATTATTGTTCATAGTAACATAGTAGGGGTTTTTTTCCAGATCTAGTCTTGTAAAGCCCAGCTCTCTTGGACTGAAATTTACACAGGACTAACTTTGATTCATGTAGCCCTGTATGACATTACTTGGGCTTTAGTCACAAAGGATGACCCAAACTTGGGCCTTGGGTGTTAAATAAATGCAGATCCAATGGGACAGTCTGTGAACTACAGTCTGCTCAGTCACATGCTTTATTAATAAAATTTCATTTTCCAATTGCAGGCTGTACTTTTTCTCATACTTGGCATAATCTTCATGTTTGTGAGTATGACTCTTATTGTAATGGACTGGATTTACAATCCTTCAAGTTCCAGACATCACTAACCTGTGGAGAAAACCATGTGCTTTTTATACCATAAATATTGGTATTGTGTGCTCCAAAGGACACCTAAAAGGGACTGTTATTCCTAGCTAGTGACTGCAGCATTTTGAAGACAGTTTCTGGTAAGGTCACTACAACCCAGTGGAGTCTACACCATCCTTTTCACTAAGGATCATTATTTATGCATTAGCAACCTAAGCTTAGCATTTCTGGCCAGGTGAAATGAAATGTGTGGTGTGAATGCTTTCTGTTTTCAAAACCAAAATAACTGTGTACATAGTCCTCAAACATAGCTTTGTGTCACCCTTTTCAAACTCTCCCATCATGCTAATAACCACATTTCCTAGAGTTTTGGAAAGGTAATGGCCAGAAAACCAGCTAGTGCCTTGTTTTCTATCTGAAGCTCGTGGGAGTGGCTGGCCAGGTCCCAGAGAACGGGTACAGTTTCTGTAGGGGATCTGAAAGGTGACCGCTCCCTACCAACCTGTCTATCAGAAAGATGATGGCTTTGACAAGCCAGTGGACAAAGCTGAGCATCAGATTTTTTTCCCAAATTCATCGTCCTTGACAGGTGACGGCTGTCCTACAGAATAAAGCTCTCTGGCACAGACTTTGCGCTGGGGCATATGCTTGAAGAACAGTTAAGCATTCGCATTTTGTTCTTAAAGTTGCCTGTGCTGGAGACACCAAGCATTTCTGCTGTGGGTTTTTTTGGTTTTCTTTACTTCTTTAATTCTTGTGTGAGCTTGTATCACTGAACAAGTTGTATCCTCCATAGAAACTTGTCTTCCATTCTCACGGGAATTTAAGGAGACCACAAGGTGTGGCAAAGCACATTGTTCAGTACTTGTGTATTTGATAAATGTTCAGTGCAGGAAACTGTAATTTGCTATATATAAAAATATATGTATTTATGTACATAATTTTTTGTTTTCCTGTAGTTATAAAAATGTTACCCTGTGGTAAATGATTTTTGAAAATTTTTTTATGTGTCACTCTGTTTCATAGCCACACATTTAATATTGTTTTGAAGAAAACATACTGGACTGGTGGGTTTGTAAAAGGTTCATTTTTATTCATCAGTGTTTGAAATATACCTGTAGCAAACCCTGTTACCTGTGGAAAAATACATTCAGATGTTTACTACTTACATTACAATAAATTGCAAGATGTTTTCCTCTTGAGAAATTTTAATAGGTACCTCAAAGTTCTGTGTTACTGTTGTACACCACAAACTTTGGTAACTTGCTCAGCTGCTCATCTATGCATATGTTAGCATTCAACAGCATATGTAATTAAGGTATGCAAAGGAAAAGACATTGTCAATAATCTCACGTGTATCATGCTATGCAGCTGTGCAAGACAGAAAAGAAAAAAAAAAAAAGGTTAAGTTCCACGTTATATGGATGCTTAATTAACACTCAATATCCTCCAGATTGTGATTTTAGCTGTGCTATGGAGTACCCACTATATATGACCTCTGCACACCCCAGGGAAAAACGGTCAGAGAAATCACATTAACTCCATAGCAGAGGGAATGAGTGGGAAGGTGCGAGTGTTGGTTTTAACATGCTTACACAAATCCAGGCTCATGTAATTGGAGTTTTCATTTTCCAACTTGGAAATCAGGTGCGTACACACCTGTGAACTCAGAAATCCATAAAGGACCCAAAAGTTGTCTCTGCTCACTCCTCAGCTTTGCGCAAAATTCTGTGTGTATACATCAATGTGTGTATACTTACAGATTAACAGGAAAAGCATATCAAATATATATTCCACATCAACTGCTATCTTTCTGAGCAGTATTTTATGCACGCTTGAGTACTGTAACCTTATATACTGGGGCACGCTTGCTCATGAATGCTAAGTCTGGCCTTGCATTTTTTAGAAAAAGGTGCCAATAATCTTTTGACCTATTTTAAGCAGATTTATACCAATAACACTGAATTATTACTGAAGAGACCTTTGACATGGACTAGAGTTAGTAGTAACACACCCACACACCTCTCTTCCTGTTACCATTACAGAGAGTTACACATATGGAAGAACTGAAATGTAACTGCATTTTGCTTCAGAGCAAAAGCACATACAGTGACTGCAGCTGCATGTAGAGACTTAGGAATTCATGTAGCCCACCTAAAATGTAGATGACCTCAAGAAAAGTAACAGAAAAACTATGGAAAAACAGCATAACTCAATGCCTTTTCATGGCACAAAACTATCGGTGTCCAAAATAGAGGGTAGAGAGTCTGTAAACTGTCAGTTTTTCAAGTTGAAATATGTTCATCACAGCAATATGCAGCTGCTGCACACACTGGGAGCAAGAGTGGTATTGCACACTAACTTATTAGCACTCACTTCTGGGAATGGTGGATGCTGGAGTTTCTTGAACATTTTGTAATGTTGACAATAGGACTTATGAGGACTTTTATTACAAAACCCTCCATGGATGTATAATAAATTAATTTTTCAAAGACTGTAGATTTTTTTTTCTTCTGTTTTAGGCTAGCAGGAGAAGGGTGTTTTTATTTAAATCAAGTAGAGTCAAACTGGTAGCCTTAACACAAGAATTACTAAAACTTCATTCCCTTTTAAGAGAGAAATTTGCATATCCATGTATCTGCAAATGAGCGAGATGGCAGCCCTTTCATATAATAACCCTTTTGTATACCCTCTTTACATGTCTATTCATGGAGCTGCATAGACATCACTGGGTAGAGAATGTCTGGTGTTAAAAGTGGGGTTATCTGTGAGATACTGAATGCCTCATTCTTTGGAGCATGGGATTAGCTGGGATACACAGTATAGTAGCTAAGTATAGTCACTATTAGGAGTGCACACCAGATGGTACTGCTCTATATAAAAACTTCCTATCATTGCAGCTGTAGGTTTTCCTGCTGTTACATATTTGTCTGATGTATAATCGTAGCCCAAAATATACTGGTCTACGCACCACTCCAGCACCAATGAGCTCATGTGAGAACCATGCTCACAGACCCGGCCAGCCAGCATTTGCAACGTGCCCACTAATGAGGGACGCATTGCAGACCCAGATACTTGCTCAATACTTGCAACATGAACATCCTCTCCAATTTTCTCCTTCCCTTGTGGTTAGGTATCCTTAATTCCCTGCAGCATCTCCTTTGTTCTGTGTTGATGGTTCTTAAGCTATAAATTACTTATGGCAGGAGGTTGTTTTAATTAAACAATTAAAATCATGGCAAGTGAATGAGGGGAGTTAAAGAAAAGGAAAAGGTATGTCTTCAAGGGCAAAACAGCAAGCAATGAAAATTTATTAGAAATTGTGGTAGTCATAGAGGTGTGTCGTTAACTGGATGTGACAGGAACGCCAGAAGTGATATAGAAAAAAACAGAAGTAATGAATAAATATTTTAGCTCTGGATTTGGAAAGAGGCAGAACAAAGGACACTCACTAGAGGGCAAAGTCCTCTCTAGTCCATAAAAAAATCAAAGATTATGTTAAACAACATCCATCTGAAAGAAACGCAGCAGGCCTAGATAAGCCACAAAGCAGCTGGCTCTGGTGTTAATTTTCAGTAAAGCCTGCCATGCCTGGCTAGTTCTCAGTGGCTGACATAATAGTAATCAGAGCTAGTCAGCAATTACTTGCTGAGAGGTCTAGTTGGTGCTGTAGGTGGAAAATTTCGATTCACCTGACTTTAAATTTCAATGGAAGTTTTATTGAAAATGTGTTATTGGAATGAAATCATGGTGAAAACCTGCCTGTTTTTCCGTTAGCGTGCTTGGCAAGGTGTTGGGGGCTCCTGGGGGTTACAGCTCCTGGCCTCCACCTCCCCTGGCAGCTGGGTTCTCCTGCTGTAAGGCCAGCCTGCTGACACCCAGCCCCACTGCTTTGGCTGGAGGGGCAGGGTGAGCTCGGGGTCGCAGAGCTTCCTCCCGTGGAACTTGGCCTCAGTGCTGTAGTGGCAATCCTGTCAATATTTCCATCGTATATTGTGCTGTCCAGTAGCATCCTAAAAAAAGAACCCTGCCTGGAGAATGTTTTTAGTTAATTAAAACATCACTTACTGCAATTGCTTAAAAACTTGTGCTGAACCTGGGTGATAAAGACTGTTTTCATAAGAGTAGGGGAGATATCAAGCTGGAAGGGATCTCAAGCAACCTCCTATTCCACCCCTGAGTTAGATAACAGTCTTAGGTTAGTGTTTGAAGGCAACAACATTGGCTCCACCTGCTCATTTCAAACATTTAGTAAAGTCCAGGAAAAAAAAGAAATCGTTGTGTTAACTGGTCTTACAATCACTAAAGCCTGCAAAGAGCTGCTGTTTCCAGCTACGCAGGTGACACCGCTGATAACTCAGTACCCTCTGGATGCTGAGGTGATGAGAGACACTTGCTGTACTGCAGAGCTGCCACCTTCATCAGCAAAGCATAACACTGAAAGGAGTTATGCCATGTGGAGCTTAAGTCCTCCTGCCCACCTGGTGAGCCAAGTTCTAAACCAAATGCATTGTATAATGATAAATAGCTTTGGAAGTCAATACACTGTTGTAATTTTGCTACATAAAATGAGATGGAGACCTCGTTTTGTTACTAACAGTGAGACAGAAGATGTTTGTCACTCAGCAGAAGCAAAACTGAATAAAAAAAGGATGCTTGCTTGGCCACAGCTCTCAGGGACACTTTGAAGCAGATGTTTCAAGTTCCACATGCTCAAACGGCAACTGTTCACAGCATTCATTTATCCTTACACGCACCATGCACCTCTCCTGGCACATTTATCTTAAGGCTTGGGAAAGTTACCCCGTCCTCAGTAACAGATACACATAAATTATTACCTAGCTGTTTATTCCCAAAAGGGGAGTCCGTACCTCTTTTCAAGGGGAAGCTTGCGGATGGCAGGAAGCAATGGCTGTATGCCAACAGTGTCAGCCTTCTTTTCCCTCTCTAACCGAGGTGAAACCTCCGCCTTTTTCACCACAGAGCATCTGACCCTTCCCACCCTTTCTTTCTGAGGTGGCTGGGTTTAGCTTTTACAGAAGCAGCTCAAGCAACTGACCCCGTTTCCAGATTGCCACAGTCAAACTAACGCAACAAACAGTTGCATGTGCATGAGTTAATACAAGTGCTCATACTAGGACTGACACTCTCCCTCTGAATCCCCACCTTTAACTTGGTCCATCCTGAGCAAACTTAGATGGCTTAGCACAAAACACTTTTGAACTTCCCCAGGAAGAAGCAGCTGCTGAGGCAGACATCTTTTCACATACACCACCTTATTTACTGTTTCCTACAGGTCATTTTGTGGTCCCCCCCTTTGGGTTGCAACAATATCTCCTTACCATTCAGAGGCACTTCAGCTTAATATATCCCCAGTGGACAGAAATAGGTGCCCTGCTTACGTCCTCAAAGCCCCATTGCAGGGGTTAGGAGCCACCTGTTTCCCTCCTTCAGCTACAGAGTGATATAAATTACATATATCTGAAGCCTGCAATGAACTGATTTAGATCTTCCAAAGGGGCCTGGACTGTCTTAATACACCCTTTTGCTCTTAATGCTTTAGCATGTTACAGTTAATTTTATAAACCTTCTGCAAAATGCCATTCAGACCTTTTTTTTTTCAATCCAACCTCAAAGAAAACAAACATTTGAATTATCCCTGCTTTTACATCTGTGAGTAACTGGGCAGGTACAGGCTCAAAAGAAAATTATGTTCCCCATTATTTTTTCCAGGAAATCTTTCGTCAAACCCTAGGCTGTTGCAGGAAATGTGGTTCCTTATATTGCTCATTAAGAATCTGCAAGACACTGAATGCTGCTACTAACCTCACCCCCTAGCACGCTATGCAACCACCCGTACAACCTGCATCCAACACAACAGCACACAATTAAAGCAACTATGCTCCTAGAAGCTATTGGGAAGTCAAAGACGAGATTACTCAGAAAGCAAATTTCCCTGAAATTGTCTCCAATGCCCAAGATCTTGTAGTACTATGTGAAATACCTCAAATTGCGTCGATTCTAACAGCATTCATGGTGGGGTGAGTCTGGCGACTTAGTCAGCGATAACTCATTTCTTTACATACACTCATACACACTGCCAGAGCCATGAAGAGGTATTTTAGTAAAATGGGAATATTTTGCCTGGCTTTAAGTACAAAAGAAAGACAAGGACAAGATCAATATTTCTGTAAAAAGAGGGTATCACCAGCATCCTCTGCACGGGACCAAAACCGTTTCCCTCCCATAGACACTGTGCCATCAGCAGCAAATGGATAACATCCTTAACTTCAAAAGCTGGGAGCACGCAGTTAACACCAGCTCAGTCTGTGCCCCAGCTGCTTTGAAGCACATCAGCTACCATGAGGGCCAGGTTACTTATTCAGTAGAAGGGAAGGGTTGCTAGAACACTGGGGTCAACTAAGTGCCAAAGTCCTTAGCCAGCATCTTCCAGATTCAATGTTAAATCAGAGAAAGACCTCACAGCTGTGTGCTCATGTGATAAAGTTTTTTTACAATACTTAGTACAACCTGATAGAATATTTTGATCAGCTATCATGATAAACACCAGGAAACTACTAGAATGAGAATAAGAAAAGTCTCCTACAGACAAACTGGATTGTTCCCATGGCAAAGGAGATTTTGTATTTTCAGTTTAACTTTCAGTTTTTCTTTTAACCATGTGCCCCACAATCAATGAATAGTATGAACTAAGCAGTGTATGGGTACTAGCAATAAAATATGAATCCCAGGAGAAGAGGGCCTGCAGGGCTTGCTGAGCATTGCCATCTGGCATCATGAAGCAGTTTCTCTTCTTAAATTAGCAAACAGTGAGACAGACAACTTTTTTGCCCTGTTGGGCACAAAAAACAACTCGTCACACAAGCAAGCATTTGAAACCAGTAGCTAGCCAGTCACCCCAAACGTCCAAGCCCACCCTGCCTGTCACAGAAGGCTGTGCCACACACTCCAGCCTGAGCAGCAACTCCCAGGAATGGCTTTCTCTCTCCAGGAGCTCCAATAAGAAATTTCTCATTGTAGTAGAGGTTCCCTCCCCAAAAGCTAAAAATAGCTTTCCCACAAACCTGCTTGGGGAGCAAACCAGCAAAGGACAGTGAAATGGAGAGAACTTCAGAGTTTTAAAACATTATTACTGAATGACTGGGGAGGAGAGAGGAGACAGCCACTTTTAGCCTCTGCAATACAATGTTCAGCACATGCAAAAACCTGTGGTGTTTGTGCTCCCAGTTTCCATGTGCTGAGATTTCGTCTGAGCACTAGAAGCTACTCCATCATCTTCTTTGATTCTTTTATTCTATCTTCATCCTTTGATATTTGCTAGTGTCCACTTTGGAGGTCTATTTAAACATTGTATTTTACCATCTATTTTAAAAATCACCAGGGATTAAAAAATCACTAGTTATATCTGTCCCCTTAAGGAACAACGAAGAAAAACTTTTTTATTTGCTCTGGCAAATTTGCCAGTACATTCACATTGACTCTCACTTCAGATGGGTGATAGGAAAACCTCTCTCTCCTCAGCTGGAGTGCAGAAGGTGGGAAACTAGGAAAATACTAACTTTTCTCCAGCATCTGCTTAAATATCACCCATGTGCCCTGCTCTCCTCATTCCTGAACACAAAAATCTTTGCTCATGAAAATTCTCTTGTAAGGAGATGACGCGCAAATGAATTCACGGGAATGATTGCTGCCACTTTGGGGAGACCAAAATCTGTGATGGATAATACACAAACACACATTGCTATGGCAACATTCACACTAATACACGTTTGCACAAAGGTCCAAGCCCAAGGGACTCATTTGAGTCTTCATGCAAATTTACAGCTCACCAATGAGAGAGCAGGAGCAGTCCTGTGAGGTGGAGATGGCCAACACACCATGTATTGCATGAATTACTGGTCACTTGGGGCTGAAACAAGTGATGAGAAATAGGTTGTGAGAAATCCAGCATCTGAGTAAAACCAATCAGAACTAACTAAACAACAATCGTATTCATAAAAATCCAGGTCTTCCTATGACAACGCACAGCAATCATTAAATATGGAGTTTACAGCTTCCCCTGGAGAGTTAGATCACCTCTGGTAAGGTATGCAGACTTGATACACCACAAATTTAGTACCGGCTGGCATGAAGTTACTCCACTAAAAGCAAGTAGAAAAATTCACATGCACCCAAAGAAAAGTGGCAACCAGATCACAAGAAGGAACATATTAATTATGTTCCTGAAATACTTTCTCTTCTTTTGTTTTAAGGATCCCCATACACTCTATTTTAATGGAAGAAAATCATGCAAACACTAATACAGGTTAACTCTAAGTGTGTGCTTTATTCCATCGTGTCTCTCACCCCTGTGTAAGATACCAGTTACAGCATAATCCTCTGGGCTTTTTTCTGGGGTGTCATTGTTCTCTGATATTCATTGGAATCAGGAACACAAAACATGACATGTCAAGCATTTGACATACGGAACAAAATGTGCAATATTTCTAACTTCTGAGTTAAAATCACCTTAAATTTACATTTATCCTGCACACAGAGAATTGAGTTGAATGTCAAACAATACATTTAGATTCAGTTTCCACTGATCTACTGATAATATTAATGTGTCCTTTGAAAGCATTCTCTCAGTTACATCCAAAGTTCAAATAGATTTTAACCTCAGTGACATCAAATCCCAATCAGAAACCAAAAATGTAAAGTAGCAGTAGCAGTAGTAGTAGTAGTAGCAGCAGCAGCAGCAGTAATAGTAGCAGTAGTAGCTGCTGAAATTTTGTCCCATCTTCAGAAAGCGTCTCTGGCAGCTACCCTCTGTCATATCTGTGCATAGTCATACCCTTTTTTAAGGACAGGCAGAAGGAAGGCAGGGGTGCAACCTGACAGCAGAAAGCTCATGAATCCAGTCCTGAGATTTCTGCAATATAAGGAATTGTATTTTGCATTTTCTTCTTCAGTGTCTCTCATCGCACTGATGAGCCTCAGCCTAGAACAATGTCATTTTTAAGACAACCAGCCTATGTGGGTGGCTATTTTAAACATTGTTGGACAAAGCTACGTATCATAGAGGTCACAGGGCTGGAGGAAGCTGTAGCCACGTACACAGTGTATTGTTGATACAAGGCAAGATGTCTTTGTTTACTAGGCACCGATTAGATCTTTTTTTGTGTTAAATGCCCTTTCCTAATTGGCACTGTTCACTGGCATGCCTCCACAAACTGTTAGCCCCAGCAACAGCCTTTAGCCGAAGGAATCAGAAACAGGCAGACACTTGTCCCGACCGGTGCCTGTGGACAATTGCACTGGCACTTCTGCCTGAAGGAAGCATCCAGCCCCGCATCTTTGACAAGTTTTCAGCATTAGCAAAAAAATATGAACTGCTAACAGTCAGAAATTCAATCTTTCCACAAGAGGGCAAACCTAACCACAGCAGGCACAGCTGCTTGTTGGCCATCAGGATCACCCACCCCAGCATTGCACCCAGCAGCGCCCAGACATCCTTCCCAGACCTCACTGGAGCAGTTTGAATGCAGCAGGCTGGTTGTGCTCTGAAACTACAGACAATCGCTCACATGTCCCTTCCAGTGGCTCTGCTGTGGAGACTGCATTTCCAGCAAAGGGCAGCAACATCACAGAAGGCAAGTGATATTTCAGCTGCAGAAGCCCTTTCTCCAGTGAACACGTGCCTGTCCATCATCATATGCAGGGTCACTGAAGGCAGGTGCCTGACACCCTTTAACATTCAGGTGATGAGTAAAGCTGATGTTAAAACAAATTAGCGATACCTGTTCTCTGAGCTCATCTGTCTATTGTAGTCAACAAAACTGCTTCCATTTGCAATTGATTCTCTGTATGAGGAAAGTAAATTTCTCTTTGACATTTTTGGCAATGTTATACAGCTCTGCACTCAGTAACACACACAATGTGCACAAGAGAAATGAGCATTTTGGAATAATCTCCACGTTGTTGTTTCCTGATTACTCATGGCTGTGTAAAGAGTGTAACCAGTTCTTGAGTTCCTGCAGAGTGTGACATACTAATCCTCACAACTACCACAAACAAGCTGAGGAGGAATTCCTGCTTTACCCACTCCTGTCCTTTAAAACATCACCTTCCAACTGATTGAATAAGAACCTGATATGGTGACGGATCATACACAATCACTGCTGCTCTATGCCACCTTGCAGAGAGCAGTGGGTGCTGTCTGTCCAGCCCTTTGACTCAGGTGTCGAGGAACATGCCATGAACTGATGCATCCAGGATAATTTCACATAATTCCTGAGGCATCAGACAGTCAGCAGAGGTGGGGTGGCAGAAGCAAAGCTGACTTTAAAATGAAGAATTTCCCACAATAGGTGCTAGAAGGAAAAAAAAAGAGGTTTCCCCAATTATAACTGAGGAAATGCCAGGCCAGTCCCTAGGCTAATATACCATTGAACTGGAAGGGTGCAGGTGTGACTGTCTTGACTTTATAGAGAGAAGACAGCTTTTGTTTGACTGTTTTGAAAAAAGAAAGAAAAAAAAGAAAACAAAACAGAAACCGAACAAACAGAACAAAAATACTTTAGGTGGGATTTATAGGTAGGAAAGAACCACTGATTGATGGTCCATAAGTTCAAAATTTCTATTGTTATAGTTTTAATTACTGCTGCCCTGAGTAGAAAGAAAGATAACAGAGCGTGAAGCAATCACATTCAAGTGCACTAAAATCCTGTCTTTGCCTTCACTGGGAAAAATGGCAGCACTGAATTGGCTGGGAAAAAAGCATTGCAAATGGCACTGAATTGCTAAGGAACCAAGGCTAAGCTCATCACGGTAACCATATTACTCAAAACCAAAGCAGGATCATCATCTCATTTGTCCCTCAGGAGAGAGGATTCACTCAGACAATGCTGAGACCTTCCATGAGCTGCATCCTAGGGTAAGTTTGGAGGGAATACTAATAGCCACACAGATGGAGCAGCAGCAGAAGGGATCCCTGAGCAGTTCACCCCCTGAATGCTTACCCAGGGCACCAGGCCAGTGCTGCAGCCTGTGCTGCTGGGGCTCACACTGATACCAGCACCAGAAAAGATGAAGCCTCATAAAGTGAAGTCATGCTGTAGAGCAGAGTGTCTCTGCAACCAGGCTTACACTCAGCAGCACCATCCATTCAGTCTGCCCTCCATTACCAGTCAGCAGATTATTTCCTCTCCAAGTAATGCCTCCCAGAACAGAAATACCAAAGTTGGCTCTACTCAGGGCATGACTCATAGTGTGGCTATGGCTCCGCTAGCACAGAAAATGCATCTGAGTAGTGCAATATAGCTCATATCCACATGGACAAATTTGCTTCCATCCCCAAGCATGTCCATGATGTCTCCAGCCCATGCTCTCCAAACCGTCCCTGTCCACCTTGGTCTGCAGGAGAGTTAATTGGCACAGGGGAAAATCATACCAAGGAGCGTGTGAACAATAAAGGGCCAGTGTCCAAGTATGGCTGAGGTATCCAAATCAGGTACATTTGGGTCAGGCACAAGCCAGCTAGAAGCAGCATGTCCACAACCCCAGAGCACAGTACTGGGAGCTGGTAAACCTGTGCTTCTCTGTACCTCCATACCTGGCTCCCTCCTGCTCCCTGCTCCAGGAGCTCAGGATCTATGTCTCTGATCCCACTTAAGCTGGCTTCCAGCACCCACACAACAGTATGCATGAGCTGGGAAGCCCTCCCTGAATGAGTGCACCTGGCAGCATGATGCAGAAATTCAAGCTGGCTTTATGCGAGGCCACCTTGGGAAGCCATAGTACCTGTGTTACTCAGGTAACATCCTGCTTTCCCTTGGATAAGAGCTGACAGGCTATAACAGCAGTAAGGAAACAAGCAAAAGGTTACAGACTGTCATCCAGGAAAGCATTGATAATAGCACAAACAAAACTTTAGTTTGCACTTTTAGCTTCCTTTGCAGGACTTTTGTTTGGTACAGTTTGTTTGTCCTTCACATGCATATTAAATTATGTAGGGCCTGATCCTGAAACTTTTATGCATTCACTTACTTTGAGTGTCTGCTCCTGCAAGAAGGTGTGGCATACGTGTGCCTGCAGGACGAAGGTCTAAGTGACCGTTTCCATCTCCTTGTTTGTATAATATTGATCATCTCTTTGTACTTTTGCCTTATTTCCCTGACAAAACCTTTCAAAGCCAAAGGAAATGAAACAATAGTTCCCTCTACTGGAAGACTCAAGAATTCTGGAAAATCTGAAGTGTTAAATTTTTCTGAGCTACTTTTGCTAGGCTGAGGAGACAGACCACAGCAGCAGGGGACAAAGAAGATGACAGAGGGGTGTTAGAATTTTTTTGTTTGGTTCTTAGCCCTGGATTAAAGCATTGGGGAGTCTTTATATAACTCACTCTCTTTCATCCAAGTTTTAGTCACTGCGCCATGTCTATTATTTTAATTATCAATGCACCTCCGAAAACCCTCATGCCACTCAGGCTATATGCCAAGATTTTTTAACTCTCACTGTGCAAGTAATTTTCTGAATCTGTTGCATGGTTATTAGGTAGATTTTCTCAAGCTGCAATTACATGGTTTATTCCAGGATTCCAATGAGAGTTTTGGAAAATAAAATCAACCACAACCAATGAACATTGTTGAAACTCCCACTGGGGGTGTGAATCAATGGCTAGCCAGGGGAAGGCTCCAGGGGATATGGAAAATTTCATTTGTGACTTATAGATCTTGTTGAGAAGGCTGTTCCACAGGGAAAGGGTGATTCCCACCAAAGTCATGGGAGCCCTGAGATTTTTAGCCTTCTTTATAAATCAGGATCATGTAAAGCAAGGTCAAGCACCAGCTGTCCTGTTCCTGATTTCCAGGCATCATCTACTGGCAGCTGTCCATAAGCTTTTCTATAGATAGAGAGATTTCTTCTGGTTGTGAAGGCTACAGGGAAATTTAATAATAGAGGAAATATATACCAAGTAACTCCCAGATACCTCTGTTCTGTTTTGTCTCTGTCAGGTTGTCTCCCTGTCTCTCACAGGGTTCTGCACAATGATTGCATTACCTTCCATACCTTCTGATCATTCATAACTTACTTCTATAATCAAATTAGGCCCACAAAAGTAAGCCTGATCAACAGGCTTAATGTGTACAAATATATCTTCATATGAAACCCAAAGTGTCCTGAATTGCTCTTTGACAAAGTATCACTATCTAACACCTCTTTAACCGATGAGGTAACAGATGAGGTATTTCAGCCACTAGTAAATGTTACCATTTCTGGACTGAAACACAGAACTACACAACAACAAAACTACGGGCAGGAAAACATCCACAAAACAGATTTTTCAACTGGAAATAGAAAGAATTATAGGTAACATCTCCATGGTCAGATCCTGAGACTGTCTTTGGTATGCATCCAGCTTTTATTGAAGGAAAGCATTTACCAATTCAGTAATAGTTGCTCAAGAACAGTGGCTCTAATCCAGGGGTCACATTTTGCATGGGCTCTGGAATTAACACCTGCTGCTTTGGAATAAGCGCCATGGCATCCCTCAGGGGCTGAAGAGGTCAGACTGCCCTCCCCTGACTCCTAAGATCCACTTGAATCACTGGGTTAGCAAGCTGGCTAAAAAAAAACGCAAAAGGTAATAACACAACTTGATTCATGGGTTTGACATGCTCAGCTGAGAACTCTTCACCCCCTTTTTGTTCAGTTAGTCAGTTCCTCTGTTTCACAAGGGACCTCAGATACTGTGTTTCTTTTCTGTGTCCAGGAACATACTTGGCCAAAGTCTGAAAAGGAAGGAAAATGTGCTGTTGCTAAAAATTACTGTATGGTCACTTCAGGCGGGTCATGAGCTCTTTACGCCAGCAGCTAAGCAATCATGCTCAGCTAGATCCATTCAATGAAATCAGGTTACATGTATGAGTAACGCCTTATTCAGCCTCATATAGAATTCAAAATCTGGTCATTTAAAGTCAGAATCAGAAATGAGAAGACCATACCAGATCACAAGGCCTAAGTCACATTGTAGGAAAGGACTTTGTGTTCTTAATTATTCAGAGCAGTGGGACCTCAAGATCTGGCATCTTGCATCAAGCAGAAAAAAAGGGCCTTTTTTTGTAGTAAAACAGAACACCAACCTCCCAGAAACAACATAGCTGGAAAGAATAGAGCTGGAGAGATTTCCTTTTAGGGCAAATCTCTCAGCCATTCACTGATTTATTATTAACATTTGTACTGCTGCTGTGCTAAAAGGCTCCAGCGAGCTTGGGCTCTACTAGGCTAAGTACCACACTGACAAATTTATCTGCAGCTCAAGGCTCCAGTTCAGCCTGTAGCCCAAAGCCGAAGATCACTGGTGTTTCACTTAGCTGAAAGGTGACCCACTGGTCCTTTAAGCCAGGAGACAGGGGCACAGAGGGAGATGTTCCCAGGTGAGGGCTGTCCCTACAGGCAGCATGGTCACTGCTAGCTCAACACCTTTCATTCTGAAATAGGGACCAAATTTGAGAAAAATAAGTGAAAGCCTCAGTCTCTGCAGCCTTTCACATCTGATTCTTCAGAGCTGTATGCCTTGCTGCTGAATACAGAGGTCCATCACTCGCCATGCATAAAGAGGCATTTGCAGAATGGGGGGAAATGTCAAACAGCTTTACGAGATATTCCTGAGTGCAGCAGCAACTGCTTTTAAAAAGCCTGATAACAGCCCACTGTGTCTGTAGCATTGGTTTCACACTGGCTTTGCTCACTGTGGGTAATAAAGTTGTAAATTCAATCATTGCAACACATGGGGCTTTTTTTTTTTTTATATATGGTGACTGTTGCCCCGATATTGAACTTGTTCAGTCACATTCCTCAGATGCTTGGACTGGCACATCCCCAGTGTGACTGGAAAAAAGTCGTGCATCGTCTCCACAGTACCACCTATGACAAGCCTGCCTGGTTTGGCCATGTTTTACCCGCCAAAAGGCACAATCTGAGGCAATGAAGTCCTAGAGTTGACTTTACCTGGCCACTTGGTCCCTCTGACCACAAATACCTGGTAGAGTCCTGGGGGAAAGCATGCTTCTGCTGCCCTACGACTCCCGTCGCCTCTGCTGCAACCTGCAGTTGTGCTGCACCTTGGCAGTGGTCAGCCTCACAGAAAGCCATCTGAGTGTACACTGTTCTGCACTGCATTTGTATTTGGCTGGGTATCTGGGGATTATTCTTTCAGGCTGCAGAGCAGTGGAAACGGTGTCTTACAGCAGCTGGGAACTGCTAAAATAAGCCTTTTCCTATTTGTGTACTTGAAAACAAAGATGAAGGGTCTCAGAACTTCAAGGAGAGGCTGCAGAACCTGGGGGTTAGCAGTATGTGTCACAGGTGCCAAGCTTCAGCCTTATGAGTGGTGCAGGGTAGCACAGAACAGTCACAGAGAGACTAATTCTATATGGCTTCATTTTGTAGTTCTGCCTCTGGATAACTAGAACTGATGAGCTTGCTGTAAGAACAGGATTTTGCAGATATATACAAACAATAATTATGTTTTAAAAAGAGTTGAAGAAAGCAAAGATCAAGCGAAAAGTATGGGGTATGCCCATAACATCCATGAAATCATAAACTGAGCACTTTAAGACCCATTGCCCTTTAGTGCCACCCTTTTTTTCTGTTTCCAGGCTCCGAGACCATGAAATGTTGGTTACTCCAGAGCAGGCTATTGCTAAACAGTCTTCAAACAGCATGTAACTGCCAAGACAACCCCTTTAGATTTTACATGTCCTTCTTGTGAATTACTAGATGTCACTGCACAAAGGAGGCTAGAAGAGCCTTTGAAGATAATATCCCATGGGTTAGGCATGGCCTCTGTTTGCCAAGTATCTAATGACACTGCCTTGGGAGGAAACCCTTGCCAAAGAGTCTCCATTTACTGATGCAGTAATATAGCACAACACTATGAAATCCACTTTTTTATTTCCTTGTCCTGAGCACTAGGTGCCACATGCTGTTAGGGGCCACAGGACCTGCCCTGCCCATCTCCATCCAAGGTCTGAAACACAGAACCCCAGAGCAGTTCTCTGAGAGCAAACACAGGGGTCGTATCATCAACAGCAGCAGAGTTGTCCTCCTTCCAAGATCTTTTTTCAAGGTGGTATGCCCTTCTGAAACACATGCCCTGTACAGCCACATGACATCAAACACAAAGCAGGTTTTGCAACAAGAAAATTTGAGGCACGTGCTACCCAAGCTAAATATTCAGCATATTTCATTAAAATGTCCACTATCTGTGTCACTTGTTTTCTCTCTCAGCTGTCTTAAACAGAACATTCAGACCAAAGAATCATGTATTCTCCTCAGTCTTTTTCACAGGGGCTGTTTTCTAAGCCTTCAGGAGTTTCTCTTTTGCCTGCCTCTGCTCTTCATCTAATTTGTCTGCATTTTCTATTCCAAATCTTGCTTATATGCTCCAGAATCACATGTACAATCTTTGCAATAGCAGAATAAGCTTTATACAGCAAGTCCACAGAATGGGAGGATAGGTAAGCAGTCTGTCTCAATGCTCAAATTAGTTTACAGCAGGCAGAAAGGAAGGGGAATGCCTCCCCATGCTTCCTACTCTATCTCTGCATGTGGCTGACTGCTATTTAGTTTGTGCTCCATTATAACACCCAGATTCCTTTTTTTGCTTTGCTGCTGCATAAATGCTTGCGCATTATTGGTAATTCTGCATTTGATTTTGCCTCACTAGACACAGAACTTTTCACTTGTAATGAAATCAATCAGATTAAGTTTAATAATGACACTTCCCCAGCTGATTTAATTTGGAATTCTCCTGCTCTCCACAGTAATCCCCATCCCTCTTAGATTGCTTAGGCCTTGCATTTCTCCACTACCTCATGATAAAGTTCATCAGCCCCTGCTAAGGGAACTAATTTATCAAAATGTTTGCTGTTCTAGTCCATGCGCTGAGCCCCTCATGGGTAAAACTGCCTCAGAACCTGAAGTCTGGAAAAAAACAACACATGGAATATTTCAGCCTCTTCTTATTCTTTACAGACTCATCAAAGGAAAAAAAAATCAGGTGTTGTTTTGGCACAAAACGAGGCATTTGTTCCTTGGACAAGGAGAAGTTTTCAGACACGATCAAAAGATTTTAGATTTGGGGATTTTAAACCTGGATAATCCAGGCACACAAGTGTGGATGAACTAGGAACACAGGTATTCTGCTGGGTCTGTTACAGTTCAATGGTTTTCCTCATTAAGAAATTAATCTACATGCTGCTTCCTCTACTTCAAATGTGTTTCTAGAATTTTTATGTCATCTGTAAACTGTTGCTCATTTTCTCCTGAAGTTCTCTTTGCCCTCTTACTCCATCATAACTGATGTATTTGAAGGCTAAGGACCACTATCTACCTTCACCTCACTAAAGCACAGACCAGCAGGCTCCCTGAACTCTTGTGGGGAAAAAAATCAGGCCCTGAGGTAAAGATTTCTCATGCTGGAGTATCTACCACTGCCACAAGCAAGCAATTCCAAGGATGCCTGCATTACGACAGATAAGCAAATGATGCCTTGATATAAGTGTCCCATAATCCAACAGCGGTATCAGGAGGAGAGCCCAGCTGCTTTGTTGCACCAGCGTCCACCTCTCTTCAACACCACCACTTCTGAAAATCTAATCTTTTCCAATGTACTTCTTTATCTGTACCTCTATGTTTGAAACTGAACACAGCCTACCAAACACTATTGATTGAAGCATTATGTTATCATATTACTTTCAATAGCACTCTACTCCAACCCAAAATAGCATTTGCCTTTGATCCTCTGTACCAGATGTTTTCACTGAGCTATCCACAATGACATCTGATTTCCTAAGTGACTACAAATCATTTCCAACTCAAATTATTCTTCCCACATGCATATGCAGTATTTAATATGCTATCATTGTGTAGGGTGGCTTAGTTTGGCCCCTCTGACTAGTGAGTCACACAGTAATTTTATTAACCTAGATAAACCATTATCCGCAAGATTTATGTCTCATCTTCTTCACTCCCTCTTCCACCAGCTTGAGAATTTTTTTAAAACATCAGGCAAGACAGATTATGTGTTATCAAGTCAGTTTCTCCTGTTTTCTAACTAGTTCCACAATCAGGCCTGACCTTTATCCACTTCTTTACTGAATAGCAAATTGTGGAGACTTCTGTCAAAACCCCTGTTCAGAGGAAGACATATGCACTATCACTACATCACCCTGTCTCTCTAAGAAGAAAGGTGACACCACACTAGCAGAATAGTGTAGAAACTTCCTGGGTATCAAATTGTTGTTCATCTCCTCTAGGGTACAGAAAAAAGAGGTGGTTGGAAGGATAAAACAAAAAAAGATTATTTAGGTTGTCTTACATAATAACTATTTAGACCATAAACACATAAACTTTTTAGATAGTCTGAAGCAGAAGATCACATCAAATGAAGACCATGGTCCATCAGTACTATTTGTGAAAGGGTGCCTCAACTCGGTGAGAATTTCTCACATAGGGTCCATTGAAAAGTTTCTCAGCAGCTTTTGGCTTCCAGTCCAACAACTAAAGGATTTGGGCACAGAAAAGTAGGATCTAGACACTTCAGTCACATAACACATTTTTTCACATCTCTGTTGACCTTCCACCTATCCTGCCATACACAAAGTGAGTGGGAGTGAAAGCTGGCCAGAGAACTGCAGCTCCGCAGGCTGGTCCCCTGCGAGGCCACGGGAACAGCTTTGCTGCTACGGGGGTGAGGGTCGGGTGGGGTGGTAATAAGCAGCAGATGGTGAGGTGTGAGGACATGAAGGCACACTGGAAGTCGTAGCCTGCGGTTTCACAAATCATATTATCTTTTATCTATTTTCACTGCTCAGAGTGGACTGATTAGGATAAAGATCTTCATGTTAGCCTGGGTTCCCATGGAAATGAAGATTATGCAATTTCTCTTTCGCTGTGTTTCTGTCAGCTCTTCCTACTGATTTCTGGACTGATTTTTGGCCCATTTTGGTGCAATCTGACAGAACCTTGCAGCCCTCAAGAAATCAATGTTTTCAGGAGTTGCATGAAAATCAGCATCTAGAGAGATCCAAATCAGGGCCTTTGCCAGGGGAAAGGTTGCAAACTGAGACTTCTTCCTCTGGCCTGTTTGGCCATTTGACCATATCTCCAGCCAGACACAAAATTTCTTTCCTCTTGCCCAACCAGCATTTAGGGGAAAGGGTAGGGTGCTATAGATAGGTTTAAGGAACATGGTGGGAAAAAGGGAAGATTGCCAAGAGCTACAAGGAATATTATTTCTGCAGAGGCAGAGGAGCAGCCTAGCCCAATTAGCACAGAGACAGCTGCTCCCAGCTCCCCTGGGCTGCCATGTCCAGCAGGAACTAGGAGCATCTGAATCAAAATACTTCCAATTAGACAGAACTTCCAGCAGAGCCCTAAACCAACCTCACTGTCCTCTCCCAGTGTGAGCCCTGCCTTTTCCACACATTCCTTGAGCATGAATAACATGGTGGACGCATCTGAACCAACTCCAGGCTTTTAGTCACAAGGGCAAAGTTGGGTTTTGCCACGCTGTGTTGGAGGGTTGGGAAGTGGCTGTTCCTGCCACGAGAGGAAGAGGAAGAGATGGCATGGGGCAGAAGAGCCGAGCTGTCCACTTCTACAGCCCACTGTGATGGGGCAGTGATGGGGCAGTGATGGGGTGACTGCTGTCACTGGCAATGGCCAGATACAAGCTCAGCATCTATCCCAACACATCACTCAGTGACAGAAAGCAGCAAATCCAGCTTTCCAAACCTGGCTGTGGCTTGGTCCAAGCAGGCAATAAGACCAGAGGCGTTTGACCATCCTAGGGATCTGCCATCCTCAGACAGCGCCTGCCTCACCTGGGTGTAAAGCCAGGTCTGGGTTTCTCCCAGAAGACAGCAACTGCTGCTTCCCTTCTAGCTGGATCCAGAGAGCAGCCTTTCACTTTGAAGTCCTTAAGAATGTTTTCTGAAGTAGTTCCACTTTGCAAGGAAACATCATGAGACGAGAGAGGGACAATCTCCTCGGTGGACTTTGTAGCTTCTCAGCACTTAGCAAGGCAGGGGGAAGGTCTGGGCTCCTGTACAACCTCCAAGGTCCAGCTCTGCATTTATCCAAACAGTAGGGATTGTTAAAGAAAAAAATCTGTTGGAGATGATCAAAAGCAGTTTGTTTGATGCAAAACGTTGTGCAAACAGAAGTAGAAATAAAGTAATTTTGCAGTCTTGATTTCTCCTAATACAGTGAATAAAGCCCACCAACCAGTGTAATCTGAAAAACCTCAGAGATTTTGAAGAGTTTTCCTTGCCCACTTTAGGGACAGCAAAAGGGGGGGGGGCGGGGCGGGGGGGAAGCTTTTCTACATCTGTTTAAGGAAAACACTAGATAGTACTTGATTTCATGTTTGTGGGAGAATGATTACAGCCAAAGGTTTTTGCAACACAGAATGATATTCTGGGAGGTTTCGCAGCCGCTAAAATGATGTGTTCTGGTGCAGATAAACACTGCATTATCTGAGAAGCTGAATCATTATTCCTCAATGGTAGTGTTATGACATATTTTTAATTGGGAGCTTGTGTTGATAACAAGTAAAAGTGCATCATCTTTTCCAGGAAGCTAGCCTAATGCAGAGATCCATTTGATCTTCTGATTTCTCTATCGACTTTGTGCTGCATGCCAAAATAACAAGTCATGCTGCCATGTCACCACTAGAAAAAAGCTTAGCCAGAGTTCATCTCCAGACAGAAAACATACCCAGAGTCTGAAGGGATTTGAAATCACTAAACCATAGGACAGGAAACAGCACCCAACATCAGAGTTTGGAAGAATTTGGGAGGATGGGAATTAGAAGGGGGGGGGGGGGGGGGGG
>JAVJGI010000060.1:52427842-52515004 GCA_035590275.1 Ibycter americanus | reverse complement strand
GGGGGGAGGAAATCCAAGAGCAAGAGATTGCAACAGAGTTTAGAAAAGGAGATCAATTAAAAACTTCAAATGAAGTTTTGTTATTATAGTTTAAGTAATCAAAGGCTACTGAATGTGACAAGAATAATTTGTGCCAACCTGCTGAAAACAGCAAGAATGAGTGTGCTATTCCCAGTGCTCATTGGAGAGGGGTTTCAGGGCGAGTCCGTTAGCTCACCTGAGCACCAATGCTGCTGCTGCTGCTGCTGCTGCTGCTGCGCAATGCACCTGGCTCCAGGCCAGCTGCAGGGATGGAGAGGGCTCCATCTTGCTATTGCAGCTTAGCTTTTTTACCTTCATCCAAGTGAAACTGTAAATTTTACTCCTAAGAAAGTATCTCAGTCATTCACAGTGAACAACCCTGAAAAATTGTGGGCAGTTTGCTCACCTGTAAGAATATCTTGAAGTATTGCAATAACAGCACTCTCCAGAAGCCTCTTTGGCACGTCTAACATCAAAGTCCTAAGCAGATGGCAGTGACAATCTGACTTGGCTAATACATACAAGTACTGCACATTATACCCATGGCTTAGATAATATGTGCAATAGCCCTCCTTGCCCCAAGACATTTACTCCAAGGCCACATCCTGCTGGTTCTCCTGAAGCCAGGCAGAGAGGGGTCCTTATTTCCCACTGCTGTCGTGCCTGTGCCGCAGGTTTGCCACTAGAGGACACTGAATCAACATGAGACCTTCCTGGAGGGCTGGACAGGGGGTGATGGTGGGGGGGCTCTCTGGGCCCACACCATTGCCTTCTCCCACTTACGAAAACCCTGTGAAAGCTGGAGACTGGATGGAGGGTTCTCAGCTGCTCCAGCGGCAGTTTGCCACTCGAGGCTATGACCTTCTTAGATGTTTTCCATCCCTTTGGGATTCTTTCATTTTATATTTGGGGTGCATTTTTTGTGCCGCGGGGGAGGAAAACTGGGAAATCAATGTTGTTTTGCATTGTGCAAAGCTCGATGTGTTTGTTTATTATGGGCTTTTTACTAGGGAGCCCATTCAAAAAGAATTGTGAAAGAAACCAAACAGGAAAGGGTGGAACAATGATCTCGATAAGAAGCATCACAGGCAATGCTCAAACACAATAGTTAGATTTACAGCCTGGAAGATGTGACGGCTCTGCCCCAACCCCAGTGAAACTGTTGTTTTTCTAAGGCTGTAGATCCGGAGATCAAAGGGTAAAGATCAAGCTTGCAGAAGGAGCAGGAGAGAAAGGGCTGCAAAAGCCCTTTTAGGCTCATGAGGCTGACAGAGGCATGAAGTCTGCACTAGGCAAGTTGTGACTTGGTCTTCAAGAGAACAAAGTCTCATCAACTTGTACAAAATTTCATCTACTCATGGGCATGAGTGGAGTGCTGAGTACAGGATGACAGCATGTAGATATGTTTCTGCTGTTTTAAACCAAGGTCTCAGAAGTCCAAGTACTTAAGACATGTAAGTCATTCTTTGTTATGTAGAATCTCTTCAATGGTAGGCAGCAAACCATAACTGTCCATGCACGCTCCCAGGAGGGACCAGCTACCTCACCACAGCTGTTGAACTGTAACAAGTATCACCATTCATGAGTGAGGAGCCCAGGGAACTTCTTGGGGGTGTCTAGCTGGAAGGGTCTGCACCAAATGCCAACACCAGCACTAGGGTGTATCAGAAGCAGGGCTGGTTCCTGATATACGCAGAACAGGCAGAAGACTACTTGAGGTCAGCAAAATGCACCAGGCTCCTTGTTACTTGGCCTCTCTCAGGGTAGCTAGTGTAGTTGCTGATGCCAAGTGAAGGTGAGGCAGGTGAGTCAGCAGCTATCGCAATGAACCATGACCCTGTTGCAGGAAAAAACCCTGCTCGCCCTCACTGCACTTCTCACGGATCCCCTTGGAATGGGGACCTGTGGCTTTCCAAGAATCTCTTCATGATGTTGCTACCTTGCTGCATCTTTCCCAACAGCTCTCCCTTCTCAGTGCAGACACAACCTAGCTCTGGTCTGCAAGGGATGAGTGCCCTCAAGGGTAGCCTGAAGCCAGCTCCAGGCAAAACCTTGGCAAGGCACCTGATGAGGAGCCTGCTGAGACCCATCACCAAAATTAAATCACCTCATGACTGACACCAAGGCAGCACCACCATCTTTGGGAGAGGACAATAAAAAGGTTCTCCATCAAAAGCATGACACGGGCCCTGTGCCAGTGGAGAGGGACAAATATGTGTGCATGTAGGAGGGTACAGCCACCACACCACAGTGCAGCTATGCTGGTAGTGCTACCAATGGGAGGGAGGATTGTCTGCTTCGGACCTCATTTGAAAACCCATGCTGAGTTTGTGGGAGAATTCATAGCACCATGGTGGGCACAGAGTGCCTCAGAGCTTGTTTTGGAAATAGAAGGTCCTTTATGACACTTCTGTGCTTTTTCCTTCTTTGAACAAATACATTAGGACAGAGCCAGTTCCTGTTCTTCACCATTAAGCACAGTACAGCAGTCTTTGCACTAAATATTGCTACTGGTAAACATCTCCGGCTACTAAAACTTGCTGTAGGGACGGGCAGTAGGAGCATGGGAGCAGAACTGTTCTCCCCAGCAGTTACCTACAGCCTCTCTCATGATGGGCAGGAGTTAAGGTACACTGAGAACAGGAGAACAGAAGAAGAAATTTATTTAAAATATTTTAATTGCTGACAAACATTAACCTTTATTCAGTTAATGTATTTTCCATGCCACTAGGCAACACAGTCACTGCAGAAGCTGTGAAGAAGGAGACCTTCCTCCAAATTTCCTATTTCCCAGCAGGTAGGACAAGCTCACAGTGGGGGAATAGATCCAGTTCAGAGAAGGGTTGCAAACCACCATCTCAGGAAACATCCCAGCCAGGAGACTATAGGATGTTTGATGGGAGAGGGAATAAAAAAGGTTGACTCCACCAGTTAACCCCTAAGCCCTTGACTTCTTTTTTGAATCTTTCTATGTAGCAGATTTGGTTTCTTTCTGAAACATCAAACCAAACCATTCAGACAATTCTAAGTTCTTCCCTATTCTCTTCATCCATATTGTTGCCAATTTTGTCCCCAATCCATAGGCACCCACAGTTAAGCTGAAATCTCATTTGCAGACCACAAACTATTTGATGAGAATAATAAAAAAAAAAATCCAGCTTTTTTAATATCCAAATGGATTTTAAGACAAGCAACAGTGACTCATTTTTTCAAACACAGACAAAGAGGGAAACTTTAAGAAATAAGTTTCTGGAAAACTTGCTTTTGTCAAAATCCTCACAGTCAGCAAGAGGCAAGAATACAACTCTAAATCACAGCATGAGACAGGAGGGGCTGCACATCCTTGTCATGCCCGGCCAAAATCAAGAGCCTGGAAGGAGTCTAGATAAATCCCATATTGACGTAACTCATACTTTCTTTCACCTCTCCAGCCCCATCCCTCAGGATTGTATCAAGACAGACTCCTGCTAAGTTATCCAAACTCTGCATTACTCCATTCTATGTGTGTGCACCCCCCACCTCACCCACCCCTCACCTCTGCTCTCTGGCCCTGAGGTCCAGGGGAGCTCAAGGTGGAGTCGCTCGCATACCACAAGTCTCACTCCAGCAACTGTAACGACAACATCTAATGCTTGTTTAACTTCTGGGATTGCCCGAAAAAGCTATGTTTAGGAGAAAAATCTAAAAAGTTGCCCCTTTGACTTGTGCTCTCAGGAAGTTCCTGGCTCCTGCAAGTCTCTCTGTACCAAAGCTAACTATTAAGCTCTTATTATTGCAGCCCATTTCAGTAACAGCAGTTGCCCAGTAAGCATTACATTCAAACTGCCCTAACCTTCTAAAAATCACATTAACGTATAAAGGATATTTCATTCTATCAAAACACTTCCACTTCTTAATTTTCTACTGTTATTCACATACCTGAAATAGGAATAATTGGCAGCCAAAAATAAGTTTCACAACTTCTAAAAGGTAACAGTTGTATCAAATATATCAAACGTCTTCCCAGAAGCATATGTGTACACATTTTTTAGTATTAATTTCTGGCTTATTTAAAAAAAATGAATTGAAATTAGGACACCTGCTGGTATTCACCCTCTGCCTAATTTCAATTATTGCAAGCCCATAATAGAAAAGCAAATACAAGCAGTTTCAAACAGCACTAGCATTTGATATCATATTCCAACACTTGTTTAAAAGTATGCTAACTGGAATAGGCTATTTTGATGGAAAAAAGTTAATTTTATGTTCTGATTTCATTTTTCTTTTAGAAGATAGAGATGTACAAGACTTCAAAGACTCCCAAATTGAACAGTCTTACAACACTGCAGCACAATTACAATCTCAGTTACATGCATATTCAGAAGCCATGAGCAGCAGATTTTAAGAGAGATTCAGAAGTATACAGTTATGGGATGAGCTTTTGTAAGCAAAAACACCAGCTTGAAATTATGAGGATTATTCATTCACTGCTTGTCCCAGAATTTATGTTAATGAAATAAGTTGTGAAAATCCCTGTCCCAGCTGATTTATAGTCAAGCTTTCAGACACAAACATCAGATATATTATTGGAGTGTATTTTAAAGATATTATAAAAGTCTCAAATAAGTTTGTTTTTTTTAATTACTCTTTGTGGAAGTATGTTGTGGAGAATAGACTTGAACAGTGGCTCTGGCTCCAAATAAGTAATCCAACCTTTTAGTTCCAAAGTCCTTGCAGTGGGCTACCTTTCTAACTGTGTTGTACCATTTGGAAACACAGGTGGGCTGGAGCATAACAAATGCCAGCTGGTATTGTTTGTTATAGCTCCAAAAACAAAGAACCAGAGAACAACCCGGAAGAGCTGAGTGTTAGGTGTTTAATATGTCCTCAAACATGCCAAAAGATTTAAATGAACAAAAAATAAATATATCCTCTTTTCTTTTTATGCCAAGGGGAACTTGCATGTAGAAATAAAAGGTATCTACGGCTGTGACATTGTACTATTGGCGGCACCATGAATTCAGCCACCAGCCATGCTTTCCTTCTCCCTTGTCAAATCATTTTGCAAGGTTTTTTTCTATCAAGGATCAATAATTCCAAGGTTACAGCCCTTCTGATGCCCAAGGTAGCCTCATTCATCTGCAGACAGGCTCAGTCCTAGCAGTATCTATTAAGAGGGTCCACAGATGTGTACCAGCTTGCAGTTGAGTTCAGTGTAGCTTTGAGAGCACAAGACTGGAACCCAACTTACTATGGAATAAGAGAGTATGCCTGATCTGATATCTATAAACACCTGAGCAGATTATACACCTCCTAACTTTGTGCTAACCAATGTGCTCTAGTAATATGGTACAGGCCAAATACATCCAAGATCCTGCCTTTGTAGTCTCTGCCACAACCCTTCTTCCTTCAGGAAATAAGTTCAGGGATGGCTGCAGAAAGCAGCGTCCTGGTGCTGATCTTCTGCAGAAGGGGATGCAAGCGCACTCAAACACTGAGTTGTGAGACCGATAGCAGCTGTCCAGGGACACCCTAGACCAAAGGGAGCTGGAGCTGACTGCAGGAGAGCAGCTGCAGCAAGGATATGAGCAGGGGAAGGAGAGGGCAGTGGCTCACTAGCTAATGAGCTAACAGCAAATGAGCACAGAGGACAGGCTGGCAGCCCATGCTGGGACCGCTCAGTCTGTGGTTTTACCCAAAGGGCTCTGGTTCTGCAGGGAAAAAAAGCATCCAGAAGCCAATGCAGACAGCTGGGAAATGATACTGGCCATGTCCAAACCCAATACTGTGGCTCACCAGCCTCATTTTTTTTTAACATCTTTTCACATCGAATGTGAAACTTCATTGGAGGTGTTTCAAATCCATACATATACTTACTCATTTAGCAGCTACTTTTGTCCACATCTGTGCCATGGCTGTTTTAAGAGGGCATGTTAAATAAGTGCAGCTTTAAGTGACTCTACCTTTAACTTTCTAATAGCACAGGTGTCTCCTGTTCTGAAACTGCTGTGAAATGTTATCTTTCACCAAGCACTTAATAAAAATGTGCTTTATCGTGATGTCAGTGTTTGTGGTGTGAGCAAGTCCTCCATCCTGACATTAGCAGGTGACAGTACAGCTACTAGACATGTCTACACTGAATGATCTCTTCAAGATTTATTGCAGCCCCAATGAAGTTCTGGGCTTGAAAGGGCTTAAACCCTCTGCAGCAGCCAGAAATCATAATTCAGAGGCAGGCAAAAACACAGCTTTCTAACTGTAGACTGTTTATATTTTCCCTAAACCAGCAAAACTAAGTTTTCTAAGACACAGTGGGAGGGGTCAGCTGCAGATGCACATTGGGAGATTCCAGGGTGAAGGTGTGCAATACCTCTCCAAATAAAACTGTGGTTCAAAGTACATATGCAGTGAGACAAACAGACTATCAAAAAAGTGCCTGGGCCTTAAGCCTAAAAAGACAAGATGGGCAGTGAAATCCCCAAGGCCTTTTAAACTATTTTGAAAAATTACAGATTAAACAGAGAAAAGAATTTTAAGCAGGCTTTTAAACCACTTATTAAAACAGTATAAACCTTCTGGATATAACTATCATCAAGATGTAGAGGTTTGCACGCAACTTAAAAGGTGATGGGGGAGAGGATTATTGTGGGGGTTTTACCAGAAAGAGTAGAAGGAGGGAAAAAAAAAAAAAAAAGAAAAAAGAAATAAAACCTCTCAATGTCAAAAAAGGTAATGGCAAATATGACAGACTTTTACTGTGCTGATAAAGCTCCAACTGAGGGTGGAAGGAGTTTGACCTGGAGTATCTCAGCTCCTGGCTTACAGGGTCTCTGCTGACTGGAGGATGACCTAGTGAAACATCACCTTCTAGGGCTCAGCAGCTAGACAGCAGCAAGACACGACTGCCCTCTGCATCCCACCTCTGCAGCACTTTGTTGCTGCTCTTTGGTGGAGGTTGCCATCTCACAGTTCACAGGCTGGTCACAACCTGCTGCATAACTGTCCAGAGGAAAGGACTGCAGGAGACAGGATGGACATCCATAAGCACTAATTTCATGAGAAGTACAGCTGTATTTGAAAGAGGACAGCCGCAAACAGCCAGCTCCCCACACAAATACCACTTTAGAAAGATGGGCAGGGGGGACAAACCTGTGCTGGGTGCATGGTAGCCACCAAAGCAAAATATTCAAGGAATGACATGGGGAACAGTGCACTCAATGTCTTCACAAGCAATGTTTTTAGCAATGTTTTCAACTTTAAGCATTAATTCCCTGCCTCTGAGCAGCTGGTAAATGGATTCTTGCAGACACTTTACAAGCAGTCCTTGGAGCTTGGTATCATTTCAGTGGCTCCTAATGAGGGATTCAGTAACCATCAGGTTTAGACCAGGAACCTAAGAGTGACAGTATGTTTTCCAAGGGCTTTACAAGTCACTGTCAACAGTACATGGGGAAATCTGACTACATTCGAGAGAGGAGTCAGAGAAGAGACATCCTGCTTCATTATGTCCAAAATATAACACCCTCTAGGTAATGCCTCACCAGCAGACACTTCTCCTGTGACGCCTAATCCCATGAGAACAACTGAAACCTTTGGAGAGGCTATCCAGTTTAAAAGCAGTAAGATGTTTGTTTTAAAGCCTATAAATGTTGTCACAAGTTAACTCTCTGTGAGACCATGCAAAGATGACCTTTGGTTCTCACCATGTTAAAGGCATCCCTCCTTTTTTTTTTCTATTCCCATGCCAGTTAGCTTGCACCCTTCAGTTTTGTTTCTCCAGCCCTGGAAAAGGGCTCAGCATCCACATAAAACTCTCAGATGTGTCATGCCTCTGTCTTGGTTAACAACCAAGAACATGCTGGATTTATTCTCCCCATTTCAAACCACCCCAACAGAAACTCTGATACCACTTGCTTGAGCCAAATGGGTAATTTAAGGAAGGCAGCTTGTCTGGCCTTCTAAGAAAAATACCACACAAATGACACAGTTTTGGCAAACAGGCCCCTTCTTAAAAGGCACATAGAAGTTTTCCACGGGCCAAATGTCAGTGTTGCGCCTCTTCTTGCTGCCACATGCAACAGGCTGATTGTGATTTTGAATATGCAAAGCACTGAGGAGCTGGCAGACATCTTTTTCTCTGAAAGAAGCTCCCCCCTTTCACATGTTCACAAGCCCAAAGCACTTCCAGAAGCACCGTGATGGATTTGGGGAAGCCAGGAACACATTCAATGGTGCTGGTTACATGCAGTTTCGGCATGGGGAGACACCATTCCTCTGCCTTCAGTTGCTCAGTGGGAGAGTTCTGTTGCAGTATTTGACACTCGCTGAGCCAGTTCTGTTTTGATGAAAGGCTGGGGATCTTCATCTGCTTTGTCATATTCATGACCCCACATTGGTCTAATCATAAAGTTCCTTTTTCTGAAAAAAATATGGTAACAGCAATGACCAGATGCTTTTCAATGGGACTGTGCACCCTTTCACTCGGCCAAGCTCGTGGGAATGGCATCCCTCACATTCAAAACCTCTGGGTTTATGAACAGCTGTATAATCATTTACAAAATAGCATCATTTTTTAAACTCCTACCTAGGAGCCTGGATTACTGCTAGCCTCCCTCAGGTCCACATAGCTCCAGAGCCAGTGTTGAGCAAGGTGACAAGTACTGTTTAAGGCTTCGCATCTTCTTCTGACATTCACCTCCTCACCTGTGAATTCTGCACCCTCTTCTTCCCTTCCAACACCCATTAGTGAATAATATTTGCATCACTGCTGTGTGGGCTACAAACTAAACATATAGCTGGTCTCATTGTCTAAAGCACTTTTTCAGCCTTAAATTGTCTATTAGACATGCTGCATTTCTTCATGTATCCAGAAGTCATCCTTTATCATTAAGGCTTTTTTACAAAGAGAATCAACATACATTGTACAACAGTCAAGGAAACTGTTTCTATCCTGGGTCATCAGTGTTCAGTTACCTGAAAACAGCACACATCACGACAGCAATCACACAACACAGCCTTGGCTCAAACAGGACTGTAACTGAAAATGACATCTTTTTCAATGCTACAGTAGTTATACACAGCCAAATAAAAGGCACATAATTCAGGGCACTGTGGATATTCTTAGTCAGTGAAGTAAATTATTCTAAGGTACCCACCCAAAACATCTAATTTGCTAAAGCTGCACATTCCTCCTTATCAGTGCATACTGTCCCAATAGCAGCCTCCAAGCTCATTTCCCTGTGGCTATGATAATGTAGCTGATATTTCCCTGGTCAAGAAATGTCTTAATTTCTTTGAGACATTTCCCATCCTAGCTAGGAAATCTGGGCACTTTTTCACTGGACTCCCACAAAAACCGATTGATCTGTTCTCACCCCTACCGTTAGCTCACTACATGTAAAAGCCATTTTTCTGGTTTTCATGAATATAAATAAATAAATCATTCTCCCCACACAGTTAATGGCTCTCAGAGATCACATGATAGCATTTATTTTGCTCATAACAACTTCAGCTTCCCATTTTAAACATTACATAAAGCTCTAATTTTTTAATCACTACACCCTTATTCCACAATTTTTTTAAATTGAAGGTCTTTCCACAGAGTTGCTTTCCTGTTCCTATGCCTCCTAGAGTATGGATATTCACTTCCCTTTATGATATTTCCTCTGAACAGCTTTGACTCTCCAATATAAGCAATGTCTCTGTAGAGTTATTGGCTTCCTGAAGACAGTTTTCCCAAGAACCACTTATGCAACTTGTATATGATGCAAATGTTGCTGAAAGCCTAACCATTTCTAACGGCAGTACTAACACAGCACCTCATTGCCCCATTAGGCATACCAGGCATCTACTTTTTGTTGCAAGACAGGACTCTCCTCCAACTGCAGACTTCAGCTCCTGTGTTTTTCCCTATCCTAATGCTTTGGAAGTGCAAATCACTTACTTTCAGGCTCCATCTTCTGAGGCCATGCTGTTGTGCTGGACTCTGAAGAACTGAGCCATGTTGTCTTTCAGGAAAGCAAATGCATTCAGTGTTTCCAGGCTTGGTGGGTCCAAGGAGAAGTCGCGCTCCCTCACCCCTGGAAGTGCTGCCTGTGGGCTCAGCAGCAGGAGCTCAGGTTTGGCAGTCCTGGTGACAGCCTTGTGAAGCTGTGTAGAAGCTTTCAGGAAGACTCCTCTCCCTTAATTAAGAAAATAGAGTTGTTCTGGCTCAATATCAAACATCACCTTCTAGATTTCATGAAGAGCTGAACTTACACCAAAACGTGATGAGATTTACTTGTCTGTCTTTTTTTTTTTTCTTTTTTTTTTTCTTTTTGCCAGAAAGGATCTGTGAGTAATGAAGCCTGGCAAGCCACTGACGAACAGTTAGGATGTACACTAGTTATTATTTACTATAATTGCAGTAATTATTAATTACCTGCCATTCTGCTGTGCCAGAGAATTTCCTTTTTCTGACAGTCTCTTCCCCTTTGAGCTTATTAACGACTCCCGCCAATGAACTTCTCCTCTTTTGTCCCTGTTATATATGAGATTCCCTTCATATCAAGTAGTCTTGTAAAATTTTTTAATAAATCCTATAATTACTTTGGAGAAAGGCTTCATACCACATAAAAAGCTTTCCAAAAACGTGCTTCAATTTATAAATTCACAGTGACCAGACTCACAGTTACAAAATCCCCACAGATCCTAACCCAGGGGCTTCCTCCTTTCCCTGTCCCCAGAACAGAGGGGAAACCTCTGTCTTGTTTTATGTACATGCATCTCTACACACTGTGGGCACCAAACTCTAGACCCAGTGGGAAAACAAAGCAAGCAGAGCAAGGAGGTCTCTTATTCCCTGTGTTATGCTCCCCACAGGGTCCATACCCCCCATGCAGGCAGAATCAGGCCCTCCACCACGTCAGCAGGCAGGTCTGCAGGATGCTGCCCTGCTTCACCTCCCACACCAGGTCCTCTATTCTCAGGCAGACAGATTTTGGTAGTTGGAAAGATGGAAAAATATCTAGAGACCCTTGCAAAAATGCCTTCACGCCAACAAACTGTATCTAGAGCAGGCACACACATATTTTACTCACACTGATGTCATTCACTTCTGAGATAAAGCCAATAATGCAGGCAATAAAACTAGCTTTTTAAAATACACCAAAGCAGTACACACAAACAAACACACACTTTCCAAGCATGATTTAAAAAAAAAAAACCCTGCCAGGGAATGAAGACATGCTAGGATGTGAGGTTTCTTCTATTTTCACCCACTCGTACTCAAAAGCTTTGACTTAATAATAATAGCAGTAATGAGCATTACTTCCTAACCACTAAGTTTGCTACCTAAACAAAAACAGACACGTTTTAAAATAAGACTCCATAACTATATTAACGAAAAACATGCTTAAAGTGAAATTTTACATTAATTTGACAAATACCAGTGGGAAATCATCCCATCCTCTGTAGATCTATCACCCTGCAATAGAAACTGGAGTTATTGCTTGGAAAACACCCTGAAAAAAAACCAGAAAAAGTAGGGTATGTACGTACAAATGGGGTCATGAAAGACGCACGTGTATTTTGCAGCCCATCAACAGTTCTGCCCAGGATACTATCTGACATAAATGCAAGGGGCAGCTTTAATGCTAGCAGCTGTCTCAGGAGGAGCCACTCTCTGCACAGCCACTGAGTCGAGCTTCACTGTCTGTAGTGGGCATGTTATGAACATCTTATCTCTACCTGACACACAACTGACTGGAGGAAATGGTGATCTCAGTCCTCCTCACACACATCTTCTCATCTATGAACTAAAGAACTTATTTTAAGTGAGTGGACTTTTCATTTTTAATATTTTGATGGAAAACAGCATCACAAGGCCTTCCTACAGAACCACAGGATGGGTCCCCTGGCACCCAAGTCCAGCCCCACTTGCAAGGAATCAGGCCCTGGCCACGCAGACCCACCTCAGTGTCTGAATTCCAGATTTGAAAATACTTCTTCTTTGTTTAAGCATGCTAAAGTGAAGAAATACAGCCAGTATCACCATTTCTTCCACTGTCAATATAGTAATCACCACCTTTTAAACACCTAGACACTTTACCTAACAGACCTTTTTTTTTCCTATGGCACATTTTTATCGATTTTTAAGATTTGATTGGCATTGATGCTCTCCAAAACTTGTCAACTCAGAGTCAGGTATTCTTTAAGCACGTTGTCATTTTCTACTGTAGTGTAAGCAAGAGCTGCATTTTTCATAATGTGTGTATTTACTGAAGTCAGGAAGGGCTCTTCAGTTCAGCCCAGTTGAGACAGATAAATTAGTGCATCCCAGGTCAGGTTCAAGGAGTCTGGAGGCAGCACCATTATTCCCAGCCACGTGGCAGGGAGAAGCTTTTGTCTGTTTTTTGTTTAAAGTGCAAGAGGCTGCTTGGCTTTAACCGGCCTACTTAATTGAGCTGTGTAGTTTCTTTATGTAAAGTCTAAAGATTTTGCACCGTATTAGACACTTTGGCAGACACTTCAGCTCCTTTTCTGCATAACAGCCCTCTTTTCTTCAGGACACAATAGCAGAGCTCCCTCAAACTCAATTTATTTAATAGATATATAAAGGGCACCTCCTTCCCTTCAACTATCCTTTTTCTTTAGGCTCATGAAACCTTGAAACAACAGCATGGCTTGTGACAAGCAGCCATCACTGTCTGAAGTTTTATTTGCTGTCAGAGGGACGGGCTGTCCCCGTGGGCTCTGACCTTGCCACAGCACAGCAGAGCTGTTGCTGGCAAGCCCATGGTGGGACCATGACATCTCTGGTCCCTCCAGCTAAATCCTGCAGGGACCATGATGCAGGTTCCCATGGCCTCGCAGAGATCTCATACCAGCACAGTGTTTGCAGAAAAAGCCCGGGAAAGTAAAGCGTAAAACTCAATTGATGAATGTTTATCGTGTTACTGACTCCCTTTTTAATTCGTGTAATGAAGCAGCAGCCAACTCTCTGCCATGGGTGGAAGCAGGGGATTTGGACACCTTTCTTCCAGCTGCACAACAAAGCGCTCTGCACCATGAGGAAGAAGCAGGCTCTATGAGGAAAAAACCCAAAACTTTAACTAATTCACTCTCTGGTGAGAGTGTCATCATTCATGAGAAATAGTAATTTTAGCTGGTTCCCAAACATTATAGTTTGTTTCAGTTCTGTTTTCCCCAAACACTAAGGCAGGGGGTGAGGGGGAATAAAAAAAGTTGTAGGCTGCTCTCAGTTTCCCTTGTAAGGCCTTGATCTTCATGTGAAGAAAGTGACTAAAACCAAACAAATACAAAAAGTAGTACCAGGGCCCTGGGGAGAGGCAAAGGGCAGGGTGATGTGCCCAGCAGCACCCTGTGTGGGGGCCGTGCCCCCCTGTCAGGGCTGCTGCAGCCAGCATGGGGAGGCAGCTTGCAGCAACACAACATCTGTTTTCAGTTAGGTCCCTAAAATGCATAAACTGCAATCTGGCATCTCACTGTAGGCTTTAAAAGTATCCTGGGGTAGTAGGGGGAGAGTGGAGGGATGTGATGAAAAAGCAGTATCGTGGTTATTAGAACATATCTCCAACACTCAAATGTGATTTCAGTCACCTGGTTTGGTGTTGCTTTTCCTCCTCCCCATGTTGGGTTTTCATGTCAGCACACAAGCCAAAGGCACAGTCTGGGTCCTGGAAAGCGAGAGGCTGCCTCCCAGAAACCACACTGGGGTCTGGAAGGCTCCTTGCTGTCCACCCCTGCTGCTGGCTGACTGAGGTAGACCACAGACTTCTCCATCTGAGGAGCTCCCTCTCTGGCTCTGTCACAGCGTGCCTCACATTTGAGGCAAAGGCCATCATCTGCAACCTACTAAGGAAAAACATGATAAGGAAAACTTAAGGGTGAATATTATTATCCCGTAAAATACGGCTCAAGATATGATACTGCCAGTTACCACTCTGCCAGCACACCTGAATGTGCCAGGGAAGACTGGTGCCCAGAACCAAGTGGGTAAGGACCACATTGCCTCAGTGCATCACCTGCAGCCCTGAGTAGCCCTATTGGCAGCATGGCCAGGTGCGATCAGCCACAGATATTTCACATGGAGACAAGAAACCGGGGAAGTCCAGCCACTGCCAATCACTTTTTTCAGTGCTAGTAACAGCAGAGGTGATATCTTCAGAAGACTGAGTGGCTTGTAAGGTGGAACACACATCTGGCTCTGGGAAGCAGGCCAGGAAGATCCCATGTGGGGCCGGGCATTGCCTCAGGGCTCGGGGTCTCCACCATGCAGCAAGGTGTCCAGCCCCACAGGAGAAGTGCCCCATGGGCACCGTCCAGTTGTTTGGTGTACAGGAGTCACAGAAACACTGGCCTAGGGGACATGCCTAAACCTGGAACCTTTTAAAAAAGCCTATATCTGTTACAAGGCAAGCAGACGTTGCTGTGAAACCTCTCCTGCAGCCAAAACTTCCTCCTTCAAAACTAAGGGGAGCAGGGCCCCATGCTTTTCCATCCTTGGCAAACTAAAGGATTCACTTGGGACTGGGCAGATCGCTCCTCCTGTTGCAAAGGAAGCAGAGCGGTGCTCCAGCCCCTGCAGCAGTCCCTCATGCTGCAGTGCCAAAAGCCCTCTAGGCCCCACAGATGCTGCCAGTGCCTCTGGGGACACATGGCAGCTATCATCATGAGCTGCCAGCCAAGCACTGCCTTCATGGCCAGGGGACATGCCAAGCACTCCCTATGCCTGCAGCCAAAATTCAGTTTTACACATTCCTCCCAGCCTGCCCTGGCCCCTGGAGGCTCAGCTGTGCCATGCCACGCTGTGCCATGCTGTGCCTGCCATGCTTTGTCTCTTCCAGGTGCCTCTCCTAACACACAACTGCACCACGCAACTCGGGTTTGACTCAGCTACTCAGACACTTGCCTCTCAATTAAAATGTAGGTGGAGGATGGAGCCACACTCCAACCTTTCACCTAATAGCCTAGCAGTTACAGCACTGCGCTCTTCAGATGGTGGGAAACTTCTGCCTGAAGCCACGTCTTTCAGCTACAAACATTTTTCTTCAGAGAGAAGTGCTGGCTGAGGAGAGGCACACCACTCCTCCCATTGCTGCTCTTCAGTTTTGCACGAGTTTTATAAAGGCAGTGGTCTTCTTGTCTACCCAGTCTCTCGGGCTCAAGGAAGGGTGATGCTCTCCCCCCTCACTCCTGCCCCCACAAAGTGATTTGGGGCTCACAGGAAGGAGTTGGCTTGAGGATCCTCTCAGACACAGAAACCCAAATCCCTTCCTTACACCCCCCAGCAGGTCTCCAGGCATGGAGCTACTGGATAAGAATGATGGAAACCAGCCATTTTAATATAAGATAAACCTCTTTCCGTAAACACTCAGTTCCCTTCCTGGCCTAGGAAGGGAACTGGGGATAACTAGCTGAGATGTTGGCACCCACAGCTGGGGAGATAAGTCTCTGAATTTGATGCTGAATCATGTGCAGTCTTGTCTGGGAGAAGCACCTTGCAGCAAGCTGCTCAGCCAGCACAGCATCAGCAGCATGCGCTGCACTGCCACCAAACTTCAAACGTCTGTGGGAAATTGCTGGTAAGAACTAGGGTGCCTCTAGACCTACAGGTATGGTGGCAGTTTTCAATGAAATAAATTTTTGGGTAGGAATTAGGTATCTTTTGGCTCTGGGTGTCGTTATTTAGAAGTGCAGAAAGGTGAGAGCAGCATTAGCATGATGCTGTGTTTGAGCTCATAAGCCTTTCTGAGCAGTAGAGTATGTCTGTCCTGGCATGGCACCACATTAAGGCAGCCCCAGCACAAAGCTGACTCACAGCCAGCCATCCCTGGGAGCAGTAGCTGTCCCAGTTCCCTGGCGGTTCCCTGGCTGCTCATCCTCCACCAGTGGCACAGCAGTCACCCCTTGCATTCTCTCCTGTGGCTCTGCAGCTCTGTGCAATGGTCAGGAGCTCTCCGTTCTCCAGTCCTCTTCACACCCCACAAAAACGTGATTCACAGCCTGCTGCCGGGGAACAGACCAGAGCATATGGGCAGACACAGTAACTGGCATCTTCTCCTTTTCATATGAGAGCATTCCCCAAAATGTGGCTAAATCCAGTGTTTTTAACATGGTTATGCCACGATCAACATCAACCAGGCATAAGCTGAAGTGAAACGGTGCTTTCATCTGGGGAAGCAGTCTTGCCGCAATCCCAGCTACTCCATGCAGCTCCCAGCTCCCAGCAGAGTCACTCCCTTCCCTGTCCAAACACGGACGATTTCATTGCATGACAGCACAAGCCACAAACACAAAACTCTCACTACAATAGGTCGCTCTTTCTCACGTACTGTGTCTGCAGGGCCCTATCTACCCTGCCATTGCCAGAGGCAACCAGACTAGGACAGGGGGCTCTATGGCAGTGAAAACAAGCCAAAACATCAAGGAGCAGATGAATGGCTACCGCCTACCATTGCTCAGGTTCCCATTTTCATTGGCTTGGCATGCTCTTTAATGTCATGTAAAGCTGAGTTAACTGAGGCATGAGGCTGCTTATACTATTCTGGCTGCTGTTGCAAGGGTACAAGCCAAGAAAGCAACCTTCCTGGGGAAGAGCAGCAGGGTTGTCATGCTAGGAAACAAACTGATGCTTCTGAACCACAAAACCGCTTGGTTCCTATTTCATTTCTCCAGAAGGTCAATGAGCTAAAATATTAGGCAGTGAAATCACCATCTTAACTGCCAAAACCAGTGTGATCCAGCAACTGGGCAGCAGCACTTAAGCCTGCTGTATTAGATACTCAAGGTATCTGTGGTTTGTGAGCATCAGGCTTTTTTGCTTTAGCCATGAATGTTCGCTGAACGGCACACCCAGCTGATGCACAGCTGGACCACCCATCCAGCTGGCAGTTCAAATGTAGGTCTTGCCCTCAGCCTCCATCCCTCTGCACTGCTCACCTTCATTGCCCTGCATGTGATGGACCCAAATACGGTCAGCTATGACTGGGAACCAGCACATGCTCCCAGCCACTAAAGCCAAGGGTGAGGGCAGCAAAGTTTTGCCAGGTAGCTATTTAAAAAAAAACAACAGCTGCACATGCCTGTGTAAAAGCTACATCATAAACAGAGCCATACTGATATGAGCAAGCCAGAGGAGCTGCTGCAACATCCAACTGCACTGAGAGAGTTATGCCGTTCTGATTATGCTGACACAGTCAGAGCAACAAACTCCTCCATGCACCAAGAGCTTATCTAGAAAAGGTGCTTACAGGGATTAGGACTTCATTCCTGTTGTTAAAGTCAGACAAGCTCTGCCCTTGATTTCAAGGGCTTGGGAGGTTACACGGGGCCAAGGACAAGCTGGGAGGGTTTGTACTGTTACCCTCAACACAAAATCCATGATGCTCATGTGGTTAGTGCCACTGTGTAAATCAGTGGCTTGTGAAACACAGGACCAGGTCTTCCAAAATTAAAAGGCATCATAACAAGAGATACAGACTCTGTCTTCCAGCATACTTTAAATAACTGTGAAAAGTTAACATGTTTTAAAAGAGGCACAGAATTTGTAGATTTGTAAATACCTGTTAAAAGTGCACTAAGAATCACATATAAATACATCAAATACATTGATAGAAATATAATTGAGTCAAATGTTTCAAGGGGATGCTGTAGAGGGTTAATCAACATTGATAATATATGGTTGTGGGCTTGCTTCTGGGGTGGTGGGTTGGCTGATGTGGATAATGTACAGCTGTGGCTTGTTCAGGCTAAGTAGCTAAATAGCACTGAGGAGGCTGGAAGAGAAGGAGCACTGGTGGAAAGGAGCACTGGGTGAAGAGAGAGGAGACTGGATGAAGAAGAGCCCAGGGATGTAGGAGAGGCCTTGGGAGAAGCTGAGAGAAGAAGGGGGCCTGAATGAGGAGAAGCTGGCTAGAGGAGAAGCCAGGAACCTGCACGCAGCAGAGGCAAGAAGCAAGGCGGACTGGCCTGAAGAGGATGAAGAAACAGCATGGACAGTAGACGAACTTTTGGAGGCTTGTGTGGGAAAGCCTTGTTGCAGCTGGCTAGTTTTGTAGTGCTGCAACAGGATGCAAAGATTTCCATTTAAGCTGCTGATTCTGGAAAGTAGCTTCACTACACACTTTTTGTGGAGAACTTGTGCAAGAAGCTGACTAAAAGTGCAACCAGAAAATATAGTCAGTGACAGACACAGATGGATCGCCTGGCAGTCTTTTTCACTCTGAGTGGAAATCAGATCTGTCAGCAGCTATTTTTAATAGGTACAAGGCCATAAAGGACTCACTACAAAGTTTTCATATGCTTTCACTTACCAATACTTAATATTCCCTGTATCAAATTCTGGGGTGAGGTAAACTTCTGCAATTTGTGGAGACAAGCATCATATGTAGACAACTCCTACTTGTAGGAGTTGGCTGTTTCACCAAAGCCAGAGGTCCCAATTAACATGTTTTGTGTAAAACTAAGAAGCAGCTGGTTTGGATTTCATAAAGATTACCACAACAAAGTTGCAATGGAAGAGGCAAGCAGAGACACACATCTAATCTGAGCACCTTTTATCCAAATCATGGCACACACTGTTCCCAAGACAGGCCTGTCCAGAAACCAACCTTGGCAGCTGCTGTGTCAAGTGTCAAGGAAGGGATTGTGCACACCATGTAACCTAATCAGAGGCTGAAATAAGCTACATAACATAGAAGAACTCACATATGTTGCTGTTAATCTACCTGAAGTACAAAATTCAACTTGCAAAATTCCCATCTAGACTTATATTAGCTTCTCCTGCCCCTTCTTTTTAATAAGGGGTTCGCATGCCCCTGGAGTCATGCAGCTGTGACTGCAATAGGGAGATGGCCCTTAGCTCGGTGGAGGGCCATCAGCCTTGAGGAGAATTCCTCAGTGTGGTGGCCAAGAAATTGTGCAGAATCAAGATTCTTGGGCCAGATTCTGTCTTTCTCCCTTTTCAGCTAGTCAGTAGTGACAGTAGTATGGAATTCCCTTTCCACACTAACTGGGAATTTCAATATCGCAGCATGAGTGACCAGCCTGCAAAGATGTGCATCAGTACCTTCTGTACCAACCTCCCTTTGAGCTTTGGCTGCAATGAGCTGGAGAGGAGCCGAAGGGATGGAAGAAGATGCAGTCACATCACAGCAGTTTTTAACTAGTGTCCCCATTGTCCAGGCACTGCAAGTAAGGACAGTATGCAGGATGCTGTGTTATACTGAGTTATAACCAGCTCTCCAAATATCTGTCACCAAACAGACCTTGCCTACAGAAAAGAATTTGACCCACTGTGTGCATAAAAATGTGCATGGACTTGCAGAAGATGCAATTAGATTACAACTTTAACTACACAAATATTAGTCAAGGAGTCTTTAAGAGATAAAAAAGCCTGTGAAGTTGCTACATCTAATTATACATGTTGTCATCCAGAACAGACTTGGGTACAAGTACCACTAAAGAACCAGTAGTGCAAACGCTGGTTGATAATCCTTGCAATTTGAGCAACAGTTATCTTTTTCTGCTTAACCTTAAAAAGTCTCACTGTCATTGCCTAGAATTTCAGATGGTTTTTTTGGATTACAGATGGAGGAATTGCCCTCGTGGTATTAGCTTATAGGCAATCTTTTGTCTAGAAAGCTCACCAAAAGGGATTATTTACACTAATTGTGCAGTGGAACCTTTGAATTGTTCGGTGTGGAAAAGAAAATGAGTATCTGTACTCTGTGGACTGGAGAACAGACATGCAACCTTAAATGGTAGAAGTCTTGGTAACTTAGCAAATTGCAAGGTAAGATTGAGCCCCCAGTTATCTGGAGAGGTGCCTGGACCTCCACAGTCTGTTTCCAGGGAGAGTCAAGGAGCACACTGTTGGCTCCTCTGCCCATTCAGCTTACACAGATAAAAAGTATTTCACCACGCTGGAACACAACTCCCTGCTCTCAGGAGGGCTCCACACTCATTCCCAGCCATGTGCAGGGGCACCAATACAGCAGGGCTCTTCCTGGAAGAGCACAGCTGGGGTTCAAAGTGTCACCAAAACAAATCCTGAATGCACTGATTGTTAGCACTTAGGATCTGATTCAAATCAGCCCAGAAAAAAAAAAAAGATGGCATTCTGTCTAAACAGAAGAGGCAGTGTCTGAGGAGATGGCCAGGTAGGCATCCATGAGCTGGCAAAGCATGCAGCGGGGAATGGTGCCCTGTAGAGGGGCTGTGAGGAAGATCCAGGTTTCAGAGATCCTTGGGTCTGTGCTTCACTGGGCTGCCAGCGGGCAGGCTCACTCCCTGGGGTGACAGTATTGAGGATACAGACAGCCCACACTAAAGTGTTAGTGTGGTAATGGCTTTTAAAAACAGTGATTAGGCAAAATTACTTTTTTTTTCTCCCTTTTTGACAGAAAATGGCATACTGGTGTTACAGTTTTCATGAATGTTTTTCTTCCCCACAGCAGCAGTTCATCCTTAGGAAAATCCAAAAAATAAACATTCAGTAGTTTTGACCACAAAAAAAATTGTCCATTGACAGAAAAAGGAAAAAAGTTCCAAGTTTTTCCTTAACATGGCCTTCCTCCCCCTCTTCCCCAACCATCTCTCCCACCAACATTGGAAATTACTGGCTCTGATTTAAACAGTTTATGAAAATCACAGAGGCTGTGGGAGCAAACATATTCTGAGATTTGCATCACTGACTGTGCGAGGCCAGCATGGCTGAATCAGTTTTCCAGGGGACAGGGCCACGGCCAACCCCTGTGCACACCCTTGGAGGAAGCACAGCCCCAGCCTGTAAGGGGAAAGAACTTGACACAAAAAAAAAAAAAAAAAGCCAAGAAACTGCAGGCCTACCCGCCTCCAGAGTGAAATAATATTAACGACTTGCCTAAATATTCTTCATGTTATAGTTTTGTTCCTCTAACTCAGGAGTAGCAGAATGAGACAGCTAATGATTAATATGAGATTTTGGCTTGCAAATCTATCGTTTAGCCATGTGATGGCTCTCTCTAAACTTCAGGATATTGCAAAGCAGTTCAACTTTTAAAGGCATATTGATATTACACTGCAGTGACACATTAAGGTGTCTTCCCCTCACTGAACACAGAACTGTCAGCGAACTGTCTGAGACATTGGTCCCACATGGAAAATGTAATTATGTGCCTCTATTTTTATTCTCATGTGTTAACGTGCCTGTGCCAGCAGCCCCTGTCTGGGAAACCCCTGTGCCCACTTCACCAGTGCTGGTTATTACCCCAGCATCTCTAAAGACCTCTCAAAGTACACGTGGCTGGCAGAGCACCCAAGCACTGAGAGTACCAAGGAAGAGCAAAGGACAAGGTGAAAGGACAAACAAGTCACTCCCTGTTCCTGCTGCAGAGGGCCTTTCACTCCAGCCACTTCCCAGCTGGGCTTTTTAATCTGTGGTTTCAAGAAACAGAGTCTGAGCAAATGATCTTTTGCTGTCAGAGCAAGGCACAAAGCTTTATATCAGCTGTTAAGAGAGAAATTGGACCAGGGAAACCTAGCCTTGTCTAAGCTGGAGAAGAGGGAGGGCTATGACAGACTGCAACCGTGTCACCTGGCACAGCAGGATATATTGCACAAGTCGGCCCTCATAGGAGAGCAAATTCCCCACTAAATATGCACCCGTTCATAATATCCTTCCACACAAGCCACGTCACAACAGGACACCCAGCCTCCGAAAGCCCCTACCCCAGGCTGGCACACAAACTGTATGAGCAGCAAGAGGCAATGCAGCTCACATTTTCTCACAGACGCTCCTGCAAAGCATTTTCTTGGGGTTTCTCATTACAATACGAGTTGGTGTAACCACATCTGACTTCTCTGAATCTCCTCAGTCAGCTGGCGCTGCTCTTCCTTGACACTGGATGTCAGAGGCAGCTACGGCCTCACGGACCGGTTGGGCGTGTGAATTACATTTGCAGGGTGATGGCAAAAGGGGATTTATGGGAAAAGCAAATTGGCATTAGTATAAACATACCACTGAGAGAAAGAGTTTCCCCAGGGTCGTAGATACATATTGCAATGGCTTGGGACATGTAATTTCCTTGCAACATAATATTTAATTGTACCACATTAACATTCCTGTGCTGTAGTAAAATGTGCTATTGTAGCATGTTTTGACATGAGCTCTAGGTTTTGGCCAAGAATTGTTTTTCACTGGTAGTGCCATGGTGTGGCTCCTTGCAGTAACTACATTTCATATATTCCTTGCTCAGAAACACAAATTCTAACCCTTTTGTTCCAAAATAAAAAGCTTCCAAAACATAGACTGCAGCCTAGGATGCAGGGTACCATCCACATTCCTGATGGTACAAGGGAGCTGTACTTTTTCCCTCCCTAACCCTGCTGTATATGAGGTTAAAGTGTTAACATCTAAGCTAGCAGAGATGGTGGTGGCCCAAGGAAGTAGGGAGCCCAAGGTGGTGCGCCAAACCTGAGAAATCTTTCTGATAAAATACACAGCTGTTGTGTTGATGCTGATTCTTCTTTTGTTGTTTTTCCTGCTAGTTCAAATGTTTCTTTAAAAAGTAATTTATGTAAAAAAAAATAGAAATGAGAGTGCTAAGCAAAATCACCTAGACAGTGCTGCGGATTACTCCACTCACACAGTCATCCAGCTTCACAGGGCAGACCCAAGTGTCTTGGGGGGATTCTGGATGCTCTTGCAGAAGAGCAGCATCAGCAAGAGTGGCTCATCTCTTAAGCACATGGCAGAAGAGGGATCAACTGGGGCAGGGAGTGCAGGCACATCCTGACCTTCACTCTCCTTGGCTTTAGGGCCATCTCTCTGTTCCTTGTTGGCCATCATTATAATCTCATTTCTTTAGCTCAAACTGTGCAATGCCGAGAGCTGCCAGCCCCAGCCTGGCCAACCGTTCTAACAAAGGTCATGTCTGGAAGTGCTTTCCTTCAGCTTTGCAAGGCTTTGCTTTCACTCAGGTATTCCTTGCAAGGCACCACTCTGAAACGCAGTAAGAACTGTGAAAGTGCAACCAGACTCTGATTTACCTGCACATTCCTACCACGCTCCCCCTTGCACCCAGCCCCCAAAACCTGGCAAACCCTCAGGAGCTCAGCCCATGGCAGCTGCTGGAGGAAGGAAGCCCTGACCCACTGCAAGGAAGGAGTGACCAAGACACAGGAACAAGCTCCCTTCTGCCCATTCGTGGCTCGTCTATGATCAGAAATTTGCCAACACGCAGTTCACGCAGAACATGGGGTGCAAGTAGAAGAGTTCATTCCCAAAATCTGGGCAGCACCCAAGTTGAGGCGAGGGCAAATGTCACTGACCTTTACAGTATTCCAAGAACTAAAATCCCTCGGCTCCCTTCCACTCACTGGAGAAATGGCTCAAAACCTGTTCTCTTTCCAGTCTCCCCCCAGGGGAAAATAAGCATCAATCTTTATGCAAGTATATTTGTTCTGCCTGTTCCTTATTTTATATTTTACGAAACGATGCCAACTTTCAGTCATTGAATCCAGACACTCATGTTAACAAGGGATGATTACATTTTCCATCTGAATTTTTGTTCCCACAAGCACAAGCATTAACTCAGAGTAGTCTTTTTACAAGTAATAGTGTTGTAACGTATAGTAAGATGAAATATTTAACTGGTGCAGATGAAACTGCTTCACTGGAGCCAACAGAGCCATACCAGTTTACATCACCAGAGGCCTTGGTCCACAGCCGTTTCACCACTCCTGTGCAGTCAGGATGCTGTGTTTGGGCCAGTAGGATTTATGACCATTTTAAATAGAAGCAACTTTATCATGCACATCGATACACTGCTGTGCTATTGGACTGCAGGCAGCTGAGTACTTTTCCACTCTTTTTAGCTATTGCTATCAGAAATCATGGGTTAGTCGATAACCACATTCCTCCGAGATGAGTTTGCCAGCGCACTGAAGGAGATCTGTTCACACTGGGAGGCATTGTTTCCCAGGCTATTCCAAACAATACAGAAAACACTGTGTTCTCATTTGAGTACTATGAAGAAAAAGCTCAGTGGATGGGCTTTTAAAGAACTAGCATATGCAATTCTATAAACTATATGCTTTAAATAAAGAAAACCCCTCTATGTCATGCAGAACTAAATCATGGTTCACTCATGGACTACATCCAGCATCAGAAATATGGATGAGCTTTGGCTGGGCCTTCTAAACAACAGAAAGAAATACTTTATTCCCAGTGGAGGGGTGGGTGGGGAGAGATAAAAAAAAAAAAAAAAAAAAGAAAGACAAAAAGCAGAGATTACACTAGCATTTGAGGCCACTTTATCCTCATTAGCAAAACATAATGACAAATTCATTGAAATTAAGCAGGATCAAGATATTTGGGATGAGACCTTGTCCTGAGTTAACTCACCTCAGAGACTGAGCAGCACAAATATATATTGGTTTTGAGGTGGCCCTGCAAACCAGCAACGTCCTGGTGGAAAGTGAAGCAGGCAGATTCACCTGTTTCTCATTCCAACCCAGACAGTAAGAGCTGAGTAGACTCCTCATTGCCCAAATTAGAAATGAATGGGCTACATTTTTGTGCTTTTTGCCCTCGATTATACCATTGCTCCAACAAGGGACCTCAGTCTTTGAACCTCTTTCCTCTCATTCAGGATCCCTCAGAGCATGTACTTGGTTTTGCATTGCTTGTTCTCACCTCCCTGCTTACCTGCTGAACCTAACAGATTTCTTTTAGCTTTAAAGGCAGCTGGATCAGGCCAGAAAACAAAGAGCAGTAATTTTCCCAGTAAGAGGTCAGCACAGTCCAACAATGAAACAAGCTTTTAATGAGGCACAGCAGAAAGAACATGTGAAACAAAGAGAATCATTTTCCATAGTGGAAGCTTGAACTATTTCACCTAAATGACTTAAATTCTTCAGAAACAGGATAATTTAAAACCACAGCTACATTTCTGTCCTCTTATCCCCTTCCCTCCTACCAGCCCTTACATGCAAGCAGCCCCAGAGAAGTCCATAGGAGATGAACGGACAGAATGTCTTCGCTGGACTACAGTGGGCTTCTCTGCCTGGCATAACTTGGCTTATCACGTTCCTGTTATTCTTGCAGGAATCTGTGCCTGAAAGAGCAATTCCAAACTGAGATCTCTGCGTCACAGTTGCTGCCAAGGAAAGTCTCCAGGCTGGATAACAGCCAAACGTAATGCTGAAGCTTTAAAGGGGCAATTTCGGTTCAGGCGTTTTTGTTTTGTTTTGTTTTTAAATCTAGTATATTTTGCATTGCACAACTATATGAACTCACATTCATGCCACACTAAGAGGACAAAGAAGGGGAAAGCAGTGGAGAAGAAAAAGAAATATAGCAATAAAATAGCAGGTCAGGTCTGTTTTAACAGAGCTAAAAGTTCCTTGAACATTCCTCCTTACATGTTTTTTGCAACAGAATCAGGTCTGAGAACAGATTGTAGTATTCATATCAACCAGCATGACAGCTGCTGGGACCCAAATCACTGGCCAGCAGTTACAGCACCATCACTTTTCTTTCTAGACTCACAGTGCCGCTCCAGATCTTAGGTAGACAAAATGGCCTTACACGATATCATTCAAAAGTGACAAGAGAAGCAATGAGGAAGTGTGTATGTCTTAAAAGGAGAAAAACTGAGATACAGTGGTTATCCAGAGTAAGGAGCATCATAAATTTTCTAACAGAGGTTATCTCTCTAAACGCACCAAAGATTTCAATGGACCTTTGGCTGGGCCCTATGCCAGGAATAAAAGGAAATACTCAATGAATTCCTACAAGACGTCAGTCTAGGTTTTATGTAAAATGTTGTGAGTATTCTTTAAAAAAAAACACAGAGGAGCAGAAGAACAGGAAATTTTCTGCCCCAAAAAAAAGATTTACATTTTTCTGTGAGGCTCATTCAAGGTGGAAAGACTAGAAACATGCTGTAAAAGGTTCAGAGATACTAAGTTGATCAAAGCGCTCGGCTAGGATAAGAAACTAAAGAATTTGAGTTATTACTGCTTGGAGAAGAAATGGCAGCTGGGGTGGAGATAGAAGGGGCAACAAGAACAACAACAACAACAACAACAAAAAGATGACTATTCTTGCATTGTGAACCTGAAAGGGACCCAGTGCAGTGCTTACAATCCAGTCACATTACACTGCTGGGTAAAAGTAGTTTCCTGACTAAATACAGCAGTTAACCACCTCTCCTCTAAGCCAGTGCAGGGTCCTTCCAGCACCACTGGAGCTGCCAACAGGCAAGTGCTGGCAGCAAGGCTGGTGCTTACAGGCCAGGCCACTCACCCCAGTGTGCCGCGCAAAGTCCCTGACCCCTGTTACACAGAATGGGTTCTGGGAGATGAGCTCTGGTGAATACAGCTGCAACAATGGGAGATGTTTCTCCCCAGCCCTCTGTTCCACCCCACTGCCGCAGGCCGTTGCCCAGGAGCAGAGTGGATCATGCACTGCAGCCATGCCAGCCCAAAACACAACGTCCTGACCCCAGCTGCCAAGGAGCTGATGTGTGCCTGAGGGAGAAACATACTTTAACCCGTTTTAGCTGCTTGTCAAGCAAATATGAGTCAGATCCCTAACACGCCAACAGATATTAAATGGCAGCCAGAGCCTGCTGGAGACTGGGACTTCTGCTTTTCATCAGAGTTGAGCCAAGTAGAGCTGAGTAGTTGCCAAAAGTGAAAGAAATGAAAGTCCCTGTCCTACCTCTTACACTGGCTCAGTTACTCATACAGCTTGGAAATACGGGAGAGCTAAACCCTAAGAAAATTGAAATCACTTAGGTTTTGTTGTTGTGATTCTTCTAGTTTTCTGAGCATTCAGCTCCCTGAAGATGTCCAAATGAGCGAGGGAAACAATGGGAGCATGCAGCCAGGAGCAAAGCCATACTCTCCATGCAGTCTCAGTTTTCTGTTGGTTGGTTACCCAACCCAGCAAAAAGAAAGGTTACCAATATAGCTGGCCACATAAGCACTAATACCAGTTCAAGGGAGACTGGGAAAATTGCAGGTGGGAGCAGGGAACAGAACCACCGCCTTTGGGGAAAAATAGTACTTACACCAGACCATGAGGCTGGAGCCACATAGTGATCCCCAAGGTGACCTTGGTTAGTCCGTGCATCTCCAGAAAAGGAGAAAACAAAACAAAAAACATGTTTACTCCTGCTTACACTGGGGAACTATTCCCTACAATACTTCTCTTAGGAACCCAGGAGAGGCCAGCATTGCCAACAATGCAGCTTTTCACATGTCAGCGGGCACTGAAATGGCAAGGGTGAACCAAGGCAAGGAAGTGCAGGCTGAGCTGGGAGCCCTGTGGCCAAGCTCAAGGTGACAGCTGTGCCTGTGGTGTATGCAGGGGGCCAGGGGAGCACAAACCCATCAGCCACTCACATGGTGTTGCTGGTGGTACATAAGCTTTGCAACATGCAAAAGGAGGGTAAAATCACTGCAGCTCATTTTCACACAATTTCATGTTAGCCTTGGTAGAGCAATACCACAGTAGATAGAAAATTTTCATATTGAAGGTCATAGCAAAAGCTAATCTGAATCAACATCTTTAGGTGATAAGGGACTCTATTCTGTGGACCAAAGTCTCTTCATTTCCTCTTTGCACCACTGACAGATTCAGCTGGTACTTTGCAGTCATAAAGGTGGCTTGACAACAATGAAGTGTTCATCCTGAGCTGGCATACAGTTGAAATAAGAAAAACATACTGGCAATCACTGCACAATCTAGACTTACTTATAATGCAGACAAAGATCCTGTTTTCCTTCTTAATCTATACTAAAACTGTAGCTGAGACTAAGGAAGTCTAGCAACTAATGAATCTAAACCACAGGGGAGGGAAAAAGACTTTAAACAGAATTCATATTTTGAAGTCCAAGTGATATGATATCTTTAAAATACAAACCAATTGGGGGTGGGGGGTGTTACACTCTGCTTGGTTTATGTCCAGCCAAACATATTAGGCCCAAGTTTTGGGCCTGGAGAGCTTACAGGAGTCTGAACCAAGAAGCTGGAGCACTTCACCAATAGAGGAGCAGCTGAATTGCCCAGACAGGTCTTGACAGCACCAGTCAAAGAGAGGGAGGGGGCAGGACATCCTTTATTAGCAATCTTGGAGGATGTTAACCTCGTTAACCATCAACATTGCACCAGTGAACCACAAATGCACATTCCCTGCACACCCACGCGGGCTCTCAGAATGAACACATGGCTGGGAGCTGGATTGCCACGAAACACAGGCTGGATAGGTATGGCAGTGGGAAAGAAACCTTCCACCTGAGCACTGCCCCCCTCCAATAGACGTGGCTCCCACTCCAAATTTAAAAAGCAGTCCTGAAGTTCTCATAACTTATCAGGAAAAAGACCCCTTAAGGGCAAAGTAGGTGTTAATTTTATCTAGAAAGCTTCCCCTTAATCTTGGCTGATGCATATGGGGCCACAGTGGTGACTGGCACCTGCAGGGAATTTCTGCCCGGGAAGAAGGGAAAAGGTTTTTTTCGTGGAGTAAATCCCACATCCCAGACTGATCTTGTCAGTAACTTGTTGAATGGCTCTAGGGAGTCAGCTAGATTTTGGAACCAATTTTTTAAAAGTGTAAATGTTTGTCTGCTATTAAAAAAGAAGTTAAATATTTTCAAACACCTGTAATGGTCTGGCAACTTTCCAGGAACTTCCCCCTCATTCTTTGACTGAAAATAAAAAACAGACCCAAAAGATAGCTTTAGCTGCAGTAGAGTATGTTGAGCACTTACTTTCCTAGCCCACATTAACCCCAGCCTGGGAAGGTGTTTTCTGATGCTCCCTTATATAAGGATTCAAAAAAGTCTCATGCATAGATAAAAGGAAAGGCACTCTGGAATCCCCAGAATATTGCACTGTTTGTTATTTGAATGGTAGAAAGTACCTCTAGACAGGCCAAGGAAAAAATACGTTCCTTACGAAGTTGAATGCAATCTTTTTGTATTATATTAGAGTCCTCTCACTCATCAGCTTTCAACTTGGCCGAAAGCACACTTCGGTTTTCAGTTTCTTCCTGCATCTTGTATCATCATACCTCCAGTTACTCATACTGAATCCATTCTTGCATGCTAGTAGATTTGGGGTGGTTTTTTTTTTTAAATTTAATGATAGTTTGATATGCTGCATCACACGGGGCTGAAACTGCCGAGCCAGCCCTAGTACCTCCAGAGAAAAGAGAGATGCAAAGGACTTACCAAGCCCCTGCTTTTGGTCCTTTCTGCTTGCCAACTAACAGCTCATGAACACAGACTGGGCCTTGGCAGCTCTCTGTTCATTATTAGCAAGTTAACAGCTTCGTAATTCCTCCTTTTCTTTTGTTCTGTGTGCACGGATATGCACACATGCATGTGCGCCTGGCAACTCGGTCTTTTTTCATCTTGACCAAATGCTTTCTCCTGCTCATCCCAGTTTTCAACAGCGCAACGGGGGGTCGACCAGGAGAGTTTCTCAAGGCCTATCAAACAGATTTGTTAAACTTGTTTCCAGTTCAGTCCAGATCTTTGTGAGGAAATACAAAACAGCCATGAAAAAAAAACATCTTTCTTCTGCAAGACCTCTAGGCCACTACTGTGAAGTGAAAATGTGCCCAAAATGTGGGCCGTTTGCAAGCACGTGTGCAGCAGCCTGGGTGCTGCAGAGAGCATAGCTGCTTTCTGGAAAGATCTCTGTGTCAGGGCAGACTCACTCCCCAACGCACCGAAGCTGCAGCTGTTTTTCCCCCTTGCAGGAGCAGCCCCGAGCAGCCCAGTACGGGAGCGGGACCAGGCCAGGCTCGCCCCGGCCACCCAGCGCCACACGCCGCTCGGGGACCCTGCCTGGCTTCTCCGGCCACTTCCCAGGCTGGCGCCACTTCAGAGGCCACCCGCGGCCATTGTGCGGTGCAGATGAGGCCCCGGCGAGACTCCCCCTGCCAGGCCATCTGAAGGAAAGGATTGTTTTATTTATGAGATGAGAGGAAAAAATAAAGCTCCCGTGCTGTTTTCCATTTGGGATAAAGAGGAGGAAGAGCTTTTTCTTATTTTTTTGTAGCTAAAGCGTGTTCATCGTGCATTTCTTTCCACAGGAGAAGAGGAAGAGTGGAGGCTGGGCATTAGATGTGCCTGAGTTGCAGGCAAGGCCCTCTCCCAGAGGTGGGGGCCCTCTCCCAGAGGTGGGGGACCCTCACCCAAACCAGCCCAGCAAAATGCAGCAGCTGGGGCAGGGCCTCCCACCCCCTGCCGAGCGCCATAAGCCCGGGGCCGTGGGGCAAAGGCAGCCTGGTGGGGGGGGAGGCCCCATGTCCTCCATCTTGTGGATCTGCCCTTCCTTTCTGTGGTGTCTCACGCAATTCAATGAAGTGCTTTTTTTCAGGGGAAAAAAATTGTTTGCTTGACCCAAAATGAACTTCAAGTTTTTTAATTCCCCAATAAGCCATGACAAAAAATGTTTTTTTGAGTTAATGCCTCCAATTTATTTTCACATTTATGTGTTGACAGCCAAACAAAAAAATAAGCATTCACACAATGAAGTTCTGTCTTCCACTTGTTTTTCACATGAATGAGATTACATATTTCTAGTTACTGGTCCCAGGAAACTTTCTCTAGATTTTATTTTAAAATTAAACAGAAATGCTTGAGAGAAGAAAAGAGTTAAGATTATACTAAGCATGGATAAGTTCTACTTAGCAACTCTGTCCCTTGGAGAAGGCTTAATGCTATTTATTTTATTTATCTGCTACATTTAGCTGGACAGATTCCATATTCCATTACAGTTCAGAAGTGATATATTACAACTTGTAATAATAATTCCCAGTTAATTATTACAATGAAACATGTTTGATTAAAGCCAAACATGTACCAAAAATCATGATGTAGAGCTCATTTCCCTAAGAATCAATGTCATTTTATTCCGAATTTCCATAAGAGAAAATACTATTTTAAAATGCAAACTTGTAGATACAATGGAAAATGAATTCCATTCAGATGATGCAATTAACCTCCAGTATAAATAATCTGTGGTGTATATTGTAATATGATAATGTGAAAGTCCAAAAGAACTCATTCCCAGACCACATCAGAAAATCTACTGAGTCAACAACTGCAGCAGACAATAACAGCATGAGTTAAAGGAGCAGAGCTTTAAAGCAGGTTAGTTCAAACTGTACAGTATTTAAAATGTCGCTGACAAGATTAAATATGACCATTCACACTCAAGCACTACGTGAATTCACTCAGAAAAGATTTGGTACGTAAGAACTGTGTGTGAAGCAGCAACTAGTTCAACTTGCTATGTCAAATTACCACACGTGGAAGACTGTTCCTGCCTCTGTTTTGCGTTATCACCACCAGTTTCAAATCGTTTAAAAGACAAATGATTTGCTTAATCCATTTGCTTAAAATTTGTATAAATTACATTAAGCAAACACATCTGAAGCTCACTTTCTCACCTAAAGATTCTCTGCACATAGGATGTGGCTGTGGTACAGATGTAAGGAACTGAAATGAAAAAAGGGCATTATTACAGCAATAAACATGTTGTTTCAACTGTTCTCTCAGATCAAAAAAACCAGTATTTCAGTGGGATATAAGTGCCTTAACAATATATGTAGAAACAGTGCAAGAACCATATGGTATTAATTACTGGAAGTGCATAGTTCACTTTTTCTTGGTAAGAGCCACATGGCTTTTTTTAATCTATTGTATCACATATATGATGTAACAGTATATCAATGCAAATCAAACAAACGCAAAGCAGCTTTCCAGCAGAGGCTCCAGACACACAGAAGTTGGGCAGCTCCAACTTCTGGGTCCCATTCCCAGCTCAGCCCTCAACACTTTTTCCTCTTCCTAGCCGCGACGTTAAAAATGCATGGTTTAAATCACTAGAGAAAGGAGACAAACCACCACCACATTTATTATGAATTCCAACACCACAGCAAAACTGAACACAGGAAAAAATTATCTCCCTCCAGAAGCCGCCCAGAGTGATCACCTCGGGTAGGAGTTACTTATCGGTCTTAGCAAACACACGGGTGCCCCTCTTCCTCAGTGACACATTCACCATGCAGCTTGGTTTAATATCAGCCTGCCACTCGGCCCACAGCTTAAGTGCAGCAGGGAAACTAAACAGCAGAACTTCAGCAAAAGTCCCAGCTGCTAATCAAGAGTATATGGCACTACATGGAAAAAGCAGCCAAGATGAAATGGCTGTAGGTCAGTCCTGCTAATAATTTCCCAGGTGTCGTGCACTTCAAATTCAGTGTGGTAATGCTTTAGAAACTCCTTATTTCAATGTCCTTAATTTCTTTTTGAGACATACAGTATCTAAAGGCTGCAAGAAAAATATCACGGCCCCATGACACAACACATGAACTGGTGTGAGTTCATGACACCGGATCAAAACCACTCCAGAGAGAATCCTGATGGGTTAACTATGTGCCACAAGACAGGCTAGTCCCCTGAGAAGGGTGCTCCTGGGATGATCCAAAACTTTGTACCACACCATCCCAAAGGGGAATGCAGTGTCTGGGATTCCCCGGTGAGGATTACCCTTTGCCCAAGGCCAGGGGCATGTGCAAGGCCCTGCTTGACTCCTACCTGTTCCTGTGACAATCCCAACGTCAGGCAATCAAAGAAAAACACCTGTTTTACAGACCATTTGCTACTTCTGGCATACTCTGATTTTGGTTTTACTTTCAGAATCTTATTTTCTGGGCACACAGCTGAACTTTGCTCTGCTGTTGCTCTGCAACCCAAAACACCAGGTTTGTCCCACCTTGACAACTTTGACTACCAGGAGACTTCACATTACTCCTCACAGCAGGAACCTGCTGCTCCATGCACCACCCCTGGCCCTGCCACCTCTGCCTCCACCAGCTCCCTCTCTGCATCCACCACATGCTGCTGTACATCATCTGCTGCAAAGAGCAAAGCCTGCCCTCAGTGCCAGCTTCCTTGGTATGACTACACAGCCACCGACAAGGGTGTGATTAGGTGCAAATCTGGGCCCTTGTTGCACTGCTCAGGATCAAAGTGAAAAGGAGCTGGGTGAGATATCTACTCTGAGGCAGTTGGGAATACCTTCAAGAGTCTGTTGCACTGGGCCATAGCTGGCTCTGTAAGGAAGGCAACGACCTAAAAACACCTCCATAGTGCAGTACCGCTCATATCCCATTGTACACAGGGCATGAAGCAGTCGTCTTGATGCCATGCAAGCCAGGACACTTCATGGCTTGTGCCAGCCAGCAGCAACTGTTGTCACATGAGCTTGCTGTCTTGGCAGTGGCCATTCAAAATACAATTGCAGGCTACACCTACCTGACTCAAGCCTGTATCACCAGTTCTATTGCATTGCACAGAACCAATTTTAATAATCCAAATTAATCCTAATTAATAGGGGAAGCTGTGGCAGCATCACAAAAAGTAAAAGGCATTCTTCACATTTGAGGTTTGGATTTCGCAGAATTCACAGATCTTAATTTCAGAAGTACATACTAAGGTCAAACCAGAAAAGGGATTAAGTTAATCCAGTTTCTACTTCAATGAACAGAAAAAAGGCTCCCATCATAGTCCCATCAAATCACTTAATATTATACATCACATATAAGTAAGATGATCATTTATAAATCCAGAAAAATTAATCACGTTTTTCTCATTCTGTTAAGTCTACAAAGTTTAGATGTGGCAGGAAAGTGAGCTAATTTAAAATTATTGTTTGGGTCAGCGTATCTATTTACAGTGTTCAATTACATGATCATATCATTTTGCACAGCCTTCTTTATATTGGCAAGCTATAAAAGAGCTTCTTCGAATGGAACAATTGTTCTGCTGCACACTCTAAGAATAGCATAGACTATATATAAGGCCTCAGCTCCAGGGCTGTGCAGAGGACCTGCCTTGATAAATTCAGAAGTTTCCTATTGCATCAAAGTTCCTTCCTCCTTTCTCTTCCCAGTCTCTCTTGCCCAAATAGACCAGACTGTATTTGGGCCAAGCAGCTCCCCGCCCCACTCCCACATAGATTAGGTACTGATCTTCTGTCTTTTCTTTCCTAGGACAGACAACAGCATTTTATTATTTCCAGATTGGAAAGGCTGCTCTTTAACCATATTTAGCCTAGCCTGTCACAGAATAACATATCTAGGTGTTATTTGCAGGTCAGTATTTTCACTTCCTTGCTAAGAGATGCTGGCAGAATGCTTCCTGGGGCCCTTACCCAGCCCCTCTTCTGTTTGTCAGTGGGTGATGGTTCATCCATAACAGAGGAGTGGGACTTCAGTCCTGAGTCAATCATCGTAAAATCATTGGGAAATCTACTAGAAAACTCAGTTTAGGATACTTTGTACTTTCTCACAGAAATATTACGGTCAATAGTATAAAGGTCTTGAAAGCATCTACAAAGTTTTATTCTGCTTTTAGCTGGTGAGAGGAGAGAAGAAAAAAAAAAAAGAACAGCTTATTTTCTGGCTGGTTAAAGAAATTGTAAGAACATCACTGTTGGTGATGTTTGATAATGGATATATGGAGGGTGGGTAACAAAAGATAAAAAATGAACTGGCAGGAAAAAAATCCTAGGTTTAAACCAAGGAGATAACAGAGGAAGCAAAAAGTTATGAAAGGAGCAGCAACTCCTTTTTACTCCCATCAGAGATTTTCAATATCCTCCCAAATCAGAGTCATCAGAAATTTTTCAATATCCTCCCAAATCAGGGTCTCAGTGAAGGAAAAGGGAAAAGCATAGCTTATCCATCTTAGACTACCAGGGAGTCCCAAGGGCACACTGACGTCCAGAGACAGGAAATGTTTTAGCAAGACTACTTTGCTCTCTTGCCTGCAAAGGCCTGTGCTTAAACTCTTAGCAAAGAAACTGTGGGATAAAAAAACACCTGTGCAAAGATTTTGGTATCTGTAAGAGTTTGCCAGAGCTTCTCGAAAGTCTCCTAAATAAACGAAATGTAAGATGGAGGGCAGTGCAATTTCCAAATATCACTGGAGGCAACATCAGATGAGCACTCATCCACAAGGTCCAGAAGTGCCTGACAGACACCGAAGAAATCAACCCAGGGCATCACCAAGAGGCTAGATTTCACCACAGTGAGTGACTAAAAGTTATGTGGGAGTATTTTTTCAGATTTGTAGCTCTTTTCAAAACTATGCAGACTTTCCATGCAATTTCTTCTAATCTAACTCACTCTGCATCCGAAACACGCAGGCTGGGAATGCAACAGTTCAGTCTGGCATGAGCTGCTCATGAAAGGGAAGAGGACCCAGCTGCTATTTATACATGTTATACACTACTATCCACTCTCTGTTAGCAAGTGACTTCAGACTGTGGCATGGAGAAATACTTGAGGGATAGACCCTCATTTCATTTCAGTTTTAGAAATCCTATCAGCATGCTCACTGAAGAAACACCTCCTAGAAAAGCTGCGCATAAGCTTATGGAGATAGATTTTAAAACCATGTCAGTCCTGGCCTGTCTCTGGTCCCTCTGGAGTTATTTTAGCCAGCACTCTCAGTTTCTGAGAATCTCACAGGTAATATTACAACACAGAGATTTCTTCAAGCACACACTCTGATGCACCATGGGGAATTGCTGGCATCTTTAAAGAACCTGACTTCTCTGGAACTGGAAAGACTATGAAAGATATAGAAAAATAAAGGCAGCGTAGCCATATTTCAGGAGATCCCCCTTCGAGTCCCACCGAGTTGTGTGAAATCTTTACATTGGATCAAAAAGGATCTTCTGAAAAACTAAATGGAGCAAACTTGGCTGATAGAGCAGAGACCAACTTATAAAGTAACAAAAAATGCTTTCACCAATAGCTAGAGTGCTTATCACTTTAGCTGGGCATTCCCCTTTTATATACTTGAAAATTCTACTTTGATGAATAATATTAGAGTGTTATTTAAACAAACGTGCTGTCTCTGTCCTCAAGCAGTGGCAGTCTTCTGTGTAGCAGACAGTGCTAAAAAACAAGGTCCAAGAACATCTAAGAAAGTGGAAAGGAAAAGGAAAAGAAAAGAGCGCTCAAGGTACTGCTTCAGCTGAGGTCTCTGAAGCAAGCGATGAAATGCCTAGCAATTGTGAAGAAGTAAAACCTGGCCTTCAGGAAGGAGGTCACTCTGGTTTTAGAGTGCACTGAACGACTTGGGTTACTTCTCTGAGAAATGTATTTTGGCTTTACTATTAGCAGCACCACTGGATCATTTGGCCTTTCCATTGACTTCTGCCAGGATTTAATTACAGTTGCACTGGGCTGCATGCAAAATATAACATGCAAACATGCTACCTGGCAAAGATGAAATATAGGTGAGTAGCATCTGTTCCACTTGGGTGGAAGAGTCACTGAGCAGAAGGAAGAAACAATTTGCTGAGAGCTGCAAGCCAAACCTGTGGCAGACCCAAGCTTAGAAGACAGGCATTCATAATTTCTAAGCAAAAAAGCTTTGAGATGGTGACTACTTGCTGCATTCGAGGAAAGAAAGGGACAAGAAAATCCTTTGCATTAAAACTAAGTGCAATGTGTGATTTGGTTAACCAACTATGAAAGCATCACCAATGCAAAATGCATCAAGCAGCTTGGCACACTGAAAGCTAACGAGCAATAACCAGTGATGCAAGACAGGATTACACTAAGTCCTCTGGATAATGTGATAGATCCCATAATTCATTATCATCCCCCAAATAAACCGCAGAGCTGACTTCATTACTTACACCTGTAATATCACCAGTCTGTTAGTGCTCGCTGCTGGTAGAGGGAAGATAGCACTCATTACAAGCATGGCAGCACAAGCCATCCTCCAGATACCTGTACACTGAAATGGCCCCACTCTGCTCCCACAAGCACCCTGTATAAATCCAGGATGGTCCATTTGTATTCTTAATGTTTCTGGCCGGTTTACAGTAGCTTAACTAAATCTTTAACATGGGTGGCTGAACAATATAGCATTCACATTTTCTTCACAATAAGAACCAATTTTATACCCTCAAACAGCAGAAATAATTTTGTTTGATAGAGCACTTTATGAAAATGGCTTATCATTTTATAGAGATAAACAAGAAGTGAAACGTCATATAAAACAATATCACAATACTAAGAACAAGGCTGAATTTTAAAAAAATAGGGGAAGAGAAAAAATTCAATTTGATGGGTAAAGTATTTACCTGAAAAACTAAAAGGAAATACAGCACATAAGTCATAAAAAAATGGTCCAGAACTCGCAGAGGCCTGCGAACTCAGGTAGTACATCCCTGTGCTATAAGGACTGACTACACATGATTTCTGACAGATATGTCTCAAACTTGTTTTTAAAAACTTCAGCATCCGTCTTCACCATCATCAGGCAACCACTCTCCACATTTCACTATCCTTTTCCTGAGAATGTATTTCCTAATAGCTTTTTCCACTAAAACTTCCCGCCTACACTTTTTTTTTTAACTTAAACCCATTAATTCTTGTCCTAGCAACAGTGGATGTACCATGACGCCACATTGCCTTTGGTTCTGCAGTAACCTTTTACTTGTTTGAAGATTACCATCATGTTTATCTTCACTCAGAGAAAAGTGAACAGCTTGCTTTCTGTGTCTTTCGTCATACTTTAAGTATACCTCTGATCATTCCCATGTCCTAGAAACAGTGATCTCCAATTTATTTCTTTATTTCAAGTATTTAACATTGCACACAGTGCTCTAACAGAGGGTTTGCCTCTGACATACACCCCTCCTTGGTCCTGGTCCCATTACAATGCTGCTTTTCCCCCAGCAGCCAGGCACAGGTTCTTACCAGGCATCTTACCTTTTAACTCACCCAACAAAAGAGCCTTTCCAATGAAAACCACCAGCTCCCACCACTGTTGATTGCTGCTTCCACAATGGGATTGATTGTGGCCTTCCTGTGCTACAGAAGTAGCAGAAAAATTTGAAGGTTTTACCAGTACAGTAGCTCATTCACTAAACCACCAACTCCCCACATGCTATCGGTGTAGCAGACAGATTTTAAGCTTTGATCAGGGAATTTTCATGTGCTGAAATTACCGGGGATACAAAGACATTTGGAGCTGGCTGATAGTCTGCTTAAAAATACTAAGGGTACAGACCTCAATGTGCAGCATGGGGCAGTGCAACTGAACCGCTCCAGGCAGGGCCAGGAGCCACACCACATACAGACCCCAGGCTGAGCTGCCAGCTACACTGTGCAGCCCAGCTTGCTCAGCTCTGCTAGTGGTACAGCACAGGTACATCTCCCGCTTCTCCAGGTTTTGTCTGTGCAGTTCTCTCTTTTCTGCACTTTTTTTGGCTGCCTAGTTAACAAGGGAAAAGCATCACTAATACGCATGCAGAGTGTAAGAAGCACATATGTCACTGAAATTGACTATCCACACACCGAAAAGGAAAGGAAAAAATATCTTTCATATACAAGGCAAACTGAGAAACACGCCCCACCCCCACCCCCTTCCCCCCGTAGTTGTGGAGGAATAGCTTATCAGGTCTTGGTGTATTACCTGGGTGGGGAAAGCTGATTCTTTTATGCACATTGAAGTTTTCACATTAAAAAAGTGGGTAATGATTCTTCACTACATCTCTCTACAAATAGTTCGGTTGTGTTTCTGCTTTTGTTACAAGCAAAGGGCCCAGTTCAGAAATACTTTCCATATTAGATCTCCAGTGAACCAGAAGAAACAACTGCTCCTACTGTTGTGCACATCAGTAAACCCTGTCAGTCTTCAGACATGCAAAGCCTCCAAGGAAGCCATCTCATAGAGACAGTAAGGTCTGGGTCTCTGCTGCACCCATGATCTCAGCCATCACAAAAAGGTAATCTCACCACATAACATTTGAGAAGCAAAAGCAAATGTATTTCTCTGACTGTATTCCCCCATCCTTTCATCTAACAATCATCACTGTTAAAATGCTTAGCCAGTGTCATGGAGTTTTTATTTCCAGAGCCCTTTACAGATACTAGCAATGGTGGTGGAGACTGCGGTAAGGAGAAACACAAAGCAGATCTGCAGAAGTGAGGAGAGCTCCCTCTCAGAAGCCTTTCATCTATCATATGATCCTTTCTGGTTAAGTGATCACTTCTGATTTGTTGAATCAGAGTCTTAATCATGTACTTGGCATCAAGCAAAGGAACTACCAGCAATATTAACAGGGTTATCCAGGACTGGGGGTGGAAGTCCCCATTGTTTAAAGCAAGAGTTAGACAGTATTACCACATGATCCCCTCACTCAGACTCTTTGAAGTGTTATGAAAACATTTTTAAAGCAATATTTGCCACAGGGTAGTCACTCATGTTATATCTGTCTTACCCCTCCTCTTTTCATCTGTGAGCACCTCATTACCAGTGGATAATACTGATGCTGTAATACCACTTTCCCTTGGGAACAAAATAATAATCATCTGTGTCATTCGAGAAGGATCCTGCTTGGGCCTTTATGTGCAGGAATGCGCAGCTATAAAGCATGCCTGACAAAAACATTTGATTTTGTTCTGTTCTGAGTTCAAGAAATACAGGTACAATGTGTGATCATTTGTTTCTAGTAAGAGGTTTTGAATACTCTTTTGTTTGCACAAAGAGCAAATGCATCTGCCCATTAAGACAGAAAATATACTAAAGACAACAGTAAATGGAACAACAATGCTGTTTCTGTTAATGTATTTCTATTTGTCTATAGACTATGATAAGTATTTCTTTCATTAGATCCATGATTCAGGTCTGTATTTTCTTCTCCCAAGAACGTAACTTACTAGGACTCACACTGTAATAGGTTTTGTCAGAAAATGACCTGTTCAAAGCAGCTCAAGAAGTCGAGGTTAGGGTAAAAAAGGGCACAGAAGGAAAGACAGCAAGTGCCAGCAGATGTACTGAAATCTTTGTACACAATGTACTTATCTGTATTTTAAGGGAATTTCTGAAAGAAATATTTCAGATTTGGGCTTGGCAGATGATACCATTAGTGGAAAGGAGGAGATAAAATACAGCTATGATCTAGAGAGGTAAATGATAAGCTCCAATCTTGTTTAGGGAACTTTGATTCTGTCTCCTTTGCCTGAAACACAACTGTCCCTCAAATCCTCTAAAGCAGACCCTTGTGTATTGCACTTCTCAACTGTGGAAGACCTAAGGTAAACTCTCCCCACTCTCCCAAATTATTGTCAAAACCTCCATCAAGAATATTTAGACAAAAGAATAATGCCTTTGCGGAAACCCAGCCACAGGTCTTCTTGCAGGCTGTAGGCTTCACAGCCATGCTGCAAGTTCCTCATCAGCAGGACAAACCATCACTCAGCTCCAACCGCAACACAGCACCTCCATTGCTCCACATCTGCTTTTTTAGGAAGGCAACCTCTGCTCCAAATCTTACAATCGCCCTGGTTTTGTTTTGCTTTGCTTTGGAGATCAATGAACTTCAGGGAAATACAAAAGGTAACCTCCAAATACTAATACAGCCTAATGTTATATTCAAAACGGGGGTGCTCTTCTGCAAGAAAATGGGACATTTCACACTGTCGCCTGTCCCGGCTCCATTTCCCAAAACGCACACAAAACAGCCTCCACAGGACGGTGTCCAGCATGTCCAAGCCCTGCCTCTGGACAAGAGAGTGAAGGTCACCCCCCTGAGCCAACTGAAGGAGGATAACAGCCGAGTGGAACAATCTGAACTGAAGCTATTTTTAAACTTTATCATCAGGGGAGTTAAAAGACTGTACTTAATGCTAGCTGTTGTCAAGATTAACTATAGCATCGTGGGAAAAAAGGGGCTAAAGTCACATAATAATTACATGCACTTTGATGTTTATTAAGAACAGCTACTCTTGTAAAATTATAATGCTGCCTTCACAGATTAGAGCTTAAGTTCTGTCAGCACTTTTGTCATAATATTTAGTGAGATTAGTCATTTTGTTAATAAAACATACAATTGGATTATGCTTTTTAAAAATGCTTTACGTACAGACCTTTTAACTTACAAGTATATGACTGAGTTAGTTATACTTGAGTGTTACATCTATCTGCAACAATGACCCTCATCTTGTGTGCAGGGATGCATGTACACACACATTTTAGCTTTTGACAGATAAGTGCACTTCTACTCTTATGTGAGGCTCTACATTTACAGGAGGTGAAAATCCCACTTTACTTGGAAATGACAGCAAGTATCAAAAAGAATTTTGTCCACCATGGCTGGACTGGACACATTTGCAGAGAGTGGCTTATATTGTGTGCATATGAGAGCGAAAACAAAGAAGGAGATGCATGAAGAAAAAGTATCCTTCCATAAATTCTCGTCAATACAAAGATACATCTAGAGAAGGGGGAAAAAATAACTATTCCTTCAGTTTGCTTCTCCTGGAGCAGAAGCTACAGTGACTAGATAACAGTTGTTCTCGGTACATACTAACCTCTGCTGTCATCATGGATGGATGTTTTCCAAGCCTTTGAATATTCATTACACAACATCCTGGAGAGGCAGCAATTGTTGTTATTCTTTTCTGGATGGAGACTGAAGCAGAGTGAAAGAAAGGGCCTAATCTGAATGAATAAATAAATAAATAGGCACTTAGAGCAATTTAGGAGAAATTTGGCTATGCAAGTTCAAGCAAGTGATCCATAAGATCTCCACCCAGCTGCCTAAGGTGTGAGGTGCCCAAGTTCTCATCAGTCAAATGAGGTTCAGGCTCTCGTGCATTTTCTGAACACCCCCAAACTCTGCCTGTTGACTGGGTTAAGCCTAGCCCAAAACACAGCAATTGTGAGCACAGAAGAGGACACCAAGTTCAACCACCTTCCCCATTCTTGACAGGTACAGACCCAGCACTCTCACCTATCACCTCCTGCCTTAACAGCTGGACTACTGGGAAGAGAAAGCTGGAAGTCAGTTCTCACTTTGGAGCTGGAACAGTGTATGGAAAGGAGGAATACAAAATTCAGAGCAAGTGTAGGGCAAAAGAAGAGGGCAGGATTCCACTGTTGAGTCCTGGGTTCATGCTCCTGTGTCCTGTTCTGGTTAATACAAAATGTATAAAAGACAAATTTAAGAAGTTGTACCTAAGATGAACAGTTAGCTGCACTGCTCTGGACTGTTCTCTAGAGCTAACTTTATCTGATTTTTATCTGAATTACAACTTATAACTAAGCTGAGTTCGGGTATCTACACCAACTTCTGCTTGCAGCACAGTCGTTACACTTAGAAAAGGAATGAATAGGAATGCTTGGCTAAGGGTAACTCTGGTGAAGTAGGCAGAAGAAATAGAAGGGTGGCTAACATCCATGCAGTTCTCAGTCTCAGGTTCACAGCTGTTGAGAAAATTGTATTCTGCAAGATACCCAAAGATGCAGAGTACTGCAGGATTACAATGAATTTTACTGTTTTGTAGACAGTGCTGACAAGGAAAAGTGAATGTTTTCTAATTATTACAGGCAAAACTTTTCAATCTTCTAAAAAATAGTACTAGAAACTGACAGAAAGGGAATTTTAGTTTTGCCTTTCATGTTTGTTCACTATTAGTTGATGGCATCTTTATTGGTCACTTTAGTGAAGCAGGAAGTCAGGCATCAAATCTGATTACATATCCAGCCTGGAATTAATTCCTCTGCAAGTCACAGTAGACACACCAATGGGGCAACACAAAGCAAAGTGTCTGTCATACCTCAGCCATCACAGTGGAAATTTTATTGTTTAGAGCTGCCAGTTTTTAAGCACCACATTCAGGATACATCTTCATTTTTTAAAAAATCCCAGTCCCAAAGGCCATCCAGCTGCAACAGCTATACTGACAGATGAGCACTGTTTACATTCCTCCAGCAGAATGAGATAATACAAGAATGCCAAAAATTCAGCCAAATCTACTGAAGAAAATTTTGTCCTTTACAAAACATCTGAATTCTAAGCAGTGGGATTTTCCACAACTGTGGAGTGCCATTTTCCAGTTTCCCCGCTTTCAGGTGATCTATTGGCTGGTCTTGCACCACTATGACCACAGTGGTATGTTTTTTAAATTACATCCTTTTAACCAGATACTTTGTTAATCCCCTATTCAGTTTCCTGGGCAGCAACTCTGAAGAATAATAGTTGAGTTGGAAAAGCACTTTATTTTGACATGAAAGACTTATGATTCTTTTCGAACTGAATGAAGAGAGCGAGTACAGTCATTCTCTCACAATACAGTACCCTGCTTTAAAAAAAACCACACACACATTTTCCCCTTTACCCTCATCTCTTCGGCTTGTACTTCAAAAGAATGTTCAACTTATTATACAAGGTGTTGATATTCTGGTTTAAATCACGAATGTTTGGGAACAAGGAGTCACAACAAGAATGATACTCCAAAAGGCAACACTTAATTTCAATTTGTGACACAGCTTCAATACAAGTATTTTTATATGAGGCATTTCTTTGTCTTTCTTTCCTTTTTTTATGAGATAATATTAAAAGCTGGCAAAGCAAAAGAAGGATCAACAATTATTCTTTAGATTAATAAAATCTTACATAAGAGGCAAATCCTGCCCTTGCTGCTTTGACTTCAATGGAAGTCAGATCCAGCATTTGATGTACATCCTATGCTCTGGGCACAAGAGCGCAAAAATTGAAGTACACAATCCAAAACAATATTAAGGACTGCCTATCCCACATCACAGATTTATATCTCGCAGCCTACACAAGAACAATTAAATCTAAATTCCTACATGGAGATCAGATGGCACAGAAGATTACAAACGTAATATGGGTCATTTCATCTCTAGTTTACAGTTTTACATACAGTCCAAGCGAGTGTAGAACAAAAAAGTCATTAGCAGAAGACATCATCTGGTAGACAAACGAGCTGATCTCAGTCCAGCTTTTCCAGGACACACAGATAAATTGGGACACAGGAGAGGTGAGAAAGAGAAGTGGCAGGGGAAGCACCAGAAAGTGTACACAACTAGGAAACTTCCAGTCTCTCTGAGAGAAGTCTAGCAGTGCCCCATCTCTTGATCCTTAGCGGCCCCACCAGAAGTTGACAGGCAAAACACCACAAGAACGACAGCAGCACTTTACTGGGGATTTCAGTCTCCAATGCTTAAGGATTTTTTGCAAGCAAGTCTATCTTTAGAAAAGGATTTGAAAGTTACATAATAAATAGCTTTCCTATATTAGAAGGAAGCCAGAAATTATTCTGTTTAAGTGCACATGTTGTTTCACAAGAAGTCAGGCTTTCAGACACTTCATCAGGACTGTCATCACATATCATGGCACTGATTTACATTTAAAGGGGGAAGGAAGGATTTTGCTCTCTAAATCTAGGCTCTACCATAAATAGGCCTGACTTAGGTGAGAGCCAGGTTTCAACTTCCATTGCTAGGCCAGCGAGCTACAGGCAAGAACAAAAGACATGCGACATGCTGGGGAAGACAGACACTCCTCGAGCAAGTCAGAATTAATAAGTGCTTCTTAAAAGACCCTCTTTCCTGGGAATGTGGATGAACACTTCCAGGCTCCACTGGCAATGAAGTAATGCACACACATACACGCGGGTACAGCAATACACAACCAAAAGCAACAGATCTCACTGAGAGGTAATACCATGAATCCTAAAAATGAGAAAGGTCTATGGAAGAATGAGATGCTCCATATTATAAGCTCCTCTTCCTTTCTTCCACTCACATTTTTTTAAGCATTCATTAAAAGATTAATAGGCTGCCAGATTATCTTTAAATCTCAGTGATTAGGCAAAGAACACAATCTATAGTTAATTTGCAAAGTATTCATTTTGTCTTTTCCCAGATAATAGCATCCAGGTAATCAAAGCCAGACAGCATGGCTGTAAAGTCCAGGCAGAACCAAACTCAGGAACAGCAAGAATAGCAAAGAGTTAACATCAGACAATATCAAGCCATTGTTTCCATTTTAGGAATAATTATTTGAACTAAAAATTCAGGCAATTCCTGAAATGCGAAAACATCTGTTTAAGAACCTCAGTATAACTTAAGTCATCCCAATATATACAAAGAATGAATAAAATTACTCAACAGATAAGCCAAATACTCTTTATTGGTTACAAATATTTAGTCAGTTCCATTCCAATTCTTAAACAAGGATGGATCCAGAGTTTGGAGGAGAAGTTACAAATATGTTTCAGGTTCCTTAAAATATTGCTGTTAAAGAGAGGATGCAGGAACATTATGACTGGAAAGTTAGAGTCTGTTGTTCTGTTTTAATTAGAATTTAGGTTGATGAAATGAATACAGGTAAGTAACATGTAAACTAAATGAGATAGTCAAAAGTCACAAATGACAGATTTTTATTGCTATATTCTTCATCTCTCCAGTTTAATAAACTATTGGTCATGTCCCACAGTGGTGCAGAGGATCTTCAGGGACAGAGCACAGGATACTGACACTTATTAAATAACACCATCAAATTCTGGGGATATTTTTGAAGTAATAAAAAACACCATTATTTTTATACCTGGAACAAGTTAGAAAGATGAACTATTCCGCCATTCCAACCTAAGGGAAAGCATTAGACATATTACATGTTGTGGTGGATAGTGTTACATTTTGTTACAAGCTAAATCAAGTTTAAAACCACTGTGCAGACAACAGCTCAGTTGCCTTGGTATTGATCAGGCTTTTTCCTTTTAGAACAGATCTTATTCTGTTTTCTGTTTGTTCTTTCCTGTGATAGTAAACGCTTGAATCTCAGTTCAGAGCACTCCTCTTAGTAATGTTATGAACTATAAATGAAGTTGATGTTATACAAAATTTGTCAGATAGGAAGACATGATTGTTACAACAGGCTTTGCCTACCATATGCTTTGCTTGTTTGCATCAACAGGAATCGGTTCTTACTTTCTTTTTGTTGAACTGCAACATTCCTTCACACTTAGCATTGCAAGATTTTTAACGGTGAAATAGCACAACATGGGGATTGATGGGAAGACTGACTGCCCAATTCAAGTTTAATTTTATTTCTTTCTCTAATTATCCTTGGCTGAAATGCACCAGCCACTATTTTCAGCTGGTTTGGGCTGTTCTGTCAGCAGCTGATCTAGTAGAGAAAGGGTGGAATTGAGGAGCATGAGGAGGCCAGACCCACTGCCTGCTCCACAGGAAAGCACTTGCAAAGCCATTTCTGGATTTCAACCTTTTTCCTGCCTTCTGATCAGCAGCTTTTTCTGCACAAACTGTTGATGCATTATCTTTCTTGAAGACATCCGCAGAGTACAGCCACAAGGCAGGTTGAAGAGGCCGGCATGCCACCACCCCTGAAGGAACAGTCTGGGGAGCAGCAGGGGTGAGTCGTGGAATGTGCTCCCCCAGAAAGGAGCAGTGCCCTTCTCCTGCTCCTCTTCCCTCTGCCTGTGTGGACCCATAAGCTCCCTTTATGCCAGCACCAGTACCTGTGGTGGTCCAGACCTGACCTGGCAGAAGGAAAACCTGAGAGAGGTAACTATGATCAGTATCGAAAGGCTGAAAACAAGAGCCAAAACGAAGCACAAAAGGAGAATGCAGGACCACAGCTCCCTGCGAGTGCAGCCTTGCTTCTGCCTTAAACCTCATTCCTGAGTGGAATAGCCCAAGAATGCATCTGGGATGTAACCACAAGTAGGAGAGATCACAGTCTTGGCTGGGATGCAGCACTCATTTTGCCATGTGCCTCCATAAACAGGTCACAGAGACTGCACTGGCTCCAGCTGCCAGACTCTATCAGCCCAGCCAGACCCGGGGTAGGGAAGGCGGCTGGGCAGCGGCCAGTCAGCCACAGATGCCACCCATGGCCCCTAGTACAAGTGGGCAGTTGAGCTGACTAGATTTCAAGTTATTTATACCAACAAAAAGTTTGTCCCATCGATGCTGTATTTTATAACTAGCTATGCTGCTTCTGTTGGCCAGTAACATCTCGCACAACACTGGACAGGCGCTGCTCCCAAATAACTCTACTCCGGTTTCACATTCCTCATCTCCACGTTCATGCTGCCCGGTGGTTTATTTTACAGATTCCCTGGCATTGAGAGGCTGCTATCATGTTCCTCCGTCCCAGCCGCAGCCCTCCCTCCCTGTCCCCTCTTAATAGGGCTTTTGTCAGCGGCCATGTGGCACCTGGGAGCAGCCCTTGCCTGTAGACCTGCTGCCTATCTCCCCAGGCCCTTCTCAAGAGCCACCAGCCCTGATCTGCCCCACACAGAGCCTTCAGTGACAGGAAAACAAAACACAAGACACCACACAAGGCCAGCAAAGAAAAGCCCTGACTCCTTTCTTCACCTACAGTGTGTTTTTGCCGCAGTCTTGCACATTCCCAGGAAGAAATTAATCCTTCAAAACAATGCAACTTGTTCCTTCAGGCCAGCCTGGCTGGAGCAGAATTCCTGTGCTTCACTTTAATCCTAGACTATCTGTCCACAGCTGTTGAAAAATAGACCATTTTGGTTAATTTCACAAAACTGCAAATCCAAGACTACACTGAGTTAATCCTGTAAAATGGTTTACCACGATCAAACTACATGACAGGCACAATGTGAAAGTGACAGTTATTTCTTATGACTTTTCCCAGTTGTGTCTTAATTACAGGGCAGGTAAATGAGAAAGGCAGCTCTGCCAACAGGCATTCCCAAAAGATGACACTTTCTACCCAGCAATTACTGTAATGAGGCCCTAATCCTCCATTAGCGTTACCACAGGCTCCCAAGATGCGAATCAATAACAGGAGTCTCAGGTTGATCCGGGGCCGAATTCTGAGCTGCTCCCAGAGCTGGAGACAACGCATGGGATTTTGCCAGTGCGACGCACACAACTTGCCCGTTGCCTCTCACTCAAAACGCCCGGTGAGGGTGCATGGCCACGTGGCTCACTAATTACTGCTCGCAAATGCAGGTCACACGTCAGGACGCAAATCTCTGGAGGAGTGAAAGCAACAACTGAGTACAATAGGGTCCAACCCATCATGAATAAAGACCTAATAGGTAAATATTTGTGTACCTGCACCTTTCTTAAAGGCTGTATTCAGCTTGCTCTTCAAAGAGCAGGTTGAAAGAGCACTGCCTACCCTCTATTTATTCCCGTTAGAGACTACTATTACCCCTTTGGGCCACAGTCTTTAGCTAATGTTCTGATTGTTTTTGTTGAGGAAACTGAAGACTGAATTGTGTATAAACAGGGTAGCAACCCTGTTTATTTACTGAAAATGGGCATTAAATTGTATTTCTGTTAATACAATCATCAAACAGCAAGAAGGAATTTCTTTGCTCTTTATTCCAAGCCTTTCATTTACCAGCCAGCACTTCACCCAAAAAACATGACCTTTTTTCTCAGGGGTTTTTTTCTCCTGTTAGGGCCCCATTACTGAAGCTCATTTGACCATTCTTGGCTTTCTCCAGTGGTCTCTGCCTGCTTTTGTGGTGTCTCGGCTGCACAGCCTACACACAGTTTTGCACAGCTCACACCCAGGCATACCCTATTCCTTGCTTTCAGCCCCTTCTGAAACCCTTGCAGTGATACAGCTCATGTGCCAGACAACCTTCGATGTATTGTGTCATGGCCATCAACTTCTACCATTTCAGGTTTTTTACATTTGTTCTCAGACAAAGGCAGCTTTTACAATCGTGAGCTTCCAGGAGACCAGACAGCTTCCACCCCAATGCTACTGCAGGGACTCTGGAGTGCTCTGGGCTCCCCAGGTCATTGCAACAATCAGACAGTGTCAGTCTCCCCACAGAGTGCAACTGGGAAGCCCCATAGTCCTGTATGGAAAACATCTGTTTCCACTGTTTTCACTCTGAAGCCTGATTCCCAGAGGTGTAAATAAGACGGAGTGAAGGAAAAAGGTGTGTAACCACACAGCTGTGCAACCTATTCCATTCTGCCAGGTGTCACATCACAGAGAGAAGCTCCTACCTGTGCCTGCACATGCTGTGTGGCAGTCACACCGTAAGAGTGGTGGCTTGGGCCAGCTGAAGCTGAGGATAGACAGTATGACTCCTAGTTTCTGTGCAGTTTCATCTTCCCTCCTGCTACAAGGGAGAAAGAGAAGCCACAGCACTTGTAGAGCATGTTGCCACTGCAACACCATGGAGGAAGGGGACTCTTGAGTACTTCGGTTCCTTGACTTCCCAAGGACCCCATAACTGGAATGGCCTCACTGTGGTATCATCAGTCAGATATTGATATTGGACAACATTGATTTCTTACTTTAAAACTCTTCCAAGACTGTAAATAATACATTATCAAGAAAATAACAAATAAGAAACCAAATTCCTTTTAGAACAGCTAGACCATATTTCAAGGGGCTTTAATCAAACCAAATTGTATGCAGTTTAGTTGTAGATCTTTACTGTCAGTAAGAAAGCCTGAGAGGTGAGAGTTAATGCTGGTTTTCTTGCATCCTGAAAAGACAGCTTCATTCAACTTCACCCCTCAGAAGCTACACCAATAACTTATGCTTCTTATGAAGCCTGCACAAACACCTCCTCCCAGCAGAATCAAAATGGCACATTTTTGTAGCTGGGAAGGGAAAGGAAAATGAAAGAAAAACTGGATTTGTCAAAACACAACCAGATCTCCACTCCAGCTAGTTCATGATCCCCAAGTAGTACCACCACTAAATATGTTAAGGAAAAAAGGTACACAAGCAGATGTAAAGATTCTGCTTTCCACTGAAGTTATCCCAGCCGCTGAGAACTGCAGATGACTTCGCAGCCTGAGTTTTTTTCAGCTCTCTGCTACTGTCTCTCAAGATGCTGCTATATGGCAGTTGCTTACCTGAACTTTCACATGAATTGTTGCGTCTTGCTACCTGTAATTTTCTAAAACGCATAGTGGCAATGAGCTCCGCTCTCTAATCACACGCTGTCAAGAAAAAGTTGCTGCTTGACTATCCAACCTGGACTGGGCTACCTGGAAACTATGTAACTTACGATTAAAGGAACTACAAGTGTCCTGCTGACCCTTGCTCAACATACTGCTTCTTTTAGGGCAACATAGAGGCAGAGTTCCACAAATTAAAACTGCTTGTTACAGATACATTTCACTTCTGTATTTGTTTCATTTTACACTCTGTTTTGTGCTTTCTCAGGCTGCGGCACATCTGTTCAGACACTGAACCCTGCAGTGTGGAAAGCCGACCTGATGAAGGCAGAACTTCAGGGATATTCCTGAGAAACCGTGGAACAAAGCTTAGTACCTTGATAGCTTCTGTTATTGTTTGGACTTGATTTGAAAATGAAGTTGGTAATCTTTTGATCATATACACTGTAAAATATTATTGTACAGCCATAAATACTATTTCCTGCCTTAAGAAAAATCATGGGCTATTTTCCAGCTGCATTGTAGCAAAATGGGCATGGCATCAAAAGACAAGATCAATGAGTACAGAAAAAACATATATTTCTTTGTGTGTATATATATATTTTAAAAAGTTAAGCTACTTGACAAATTTGAGTGGGAATCCTAACACATCTAAGGTAAGAAGGAGTGGCCGACACAATGCACAAAAATTTGTCCCTTTAACAGACGTACTATGAAATATGTGAAATATCCCGATTTTGTCAGAAAAGAATGAGCTAAATCCTCATCTCAGTTACTGACTAGCTTCAGTTCCCATGGGATGGAATTTCGTGCGGTGAATTTAACAGGAAACAATAGACCAAACAATCTCATCGCCTGTAAAAATTAAGCACTGTATTTTCATAACTTGGGAGTTATGTAAGGAATATCTCAGAGGCATGCAGTTATAAGAGCTCCACACTCAGCAAGCATACTTTGAAGCATAAGGCCAAATGATAATTGCCTCCAGAAATTGGGAAGTATAGAGATCTCAAATAATTACAATCCCCAGAGCATGTTAGTCAGTTTGGAAGTTGTTTAACTCACTTTTGGAGAGAAGATGTGGGGGGAGAAGCACCAGGGGAGGGAGGCCTTCATGTAGCCAAGTTTCATCATTCTTGCTATATGTGCACATGCTTGTCCTTAACTAGCTAAGCATCTTCTTCACCTGAAAGTCCCAAAGCATATATGTAGGCAACATATACCCATACCACTCCCAAGCACAAAGTTAAATACACTCCAGTATTTTCAGAGGCAGAAACCAAGCCCCAACCACCTTCAACATCACTGGATAGGCTGTTTTTCCATCAGTAAAAATATCAACACTTTAGTCATGCAGGACAGTGGCAATCACATACACACCCTTCTGTGTGTATATTGGCTAACAGAGACCTCAGCCCAGAGTGCTTAATCCTATTTTTAAACTAGCTCCTTTTAAATTTAATAAAATACACATATTTGAAAAAAAATATGAAAACATTCATCCAGCTGAGAGACCAGATCTCATGGCTAGTGAGGACAGGGAACAGGAGATAGAAAAATTCTTAAGAGCCCAGCCTTCATCTTTGTTTTGCTTGTTAATTCTTCCCAGACAATGCAGACACCAGGCCTGTGGCTTTTTGGCCACCTTGTGGTCTGCTTTGTGTTTCCCCTACATTCAGAGCTCGCTTGCTCATGACTGGAAAGCGATAGTGGAAGAAAACTGTAAAGAATTTAGATTTTGAAGAAAGGTTTGAAGAATGCAAAGAGCAATCCGGAATGACTAGAAGGCAGCTGCAGAAAGCACGAAGAGACACAACAGTGGGAAGATCTCTGCCTGCAAGTCCTGTGTTGCAACCGAGGCAGATTTGTAGAGCAAGAGACTCTCTGCTAGAGGACCGAGCAACCACACCATGTGCCTTTCAAGGTTTTCTTTGGATGAGCTCTAGCTTGACCCTGTGTCCCATTAGGTGTGCTCCTGGAGAACATCGACAGGATTAGCTTCATGCAAAAGGAATTCAGTCAAGCTGTATACTCCAAGGCTTGCAGCTCAATTTAAAGCACAGCAAGTGGTGATGATGGGAAGGTTTTCTTCAAAAAGCATTCCTGATCCAAGATGGGCGGACACAACCCCACGAGACATGACATTGCCAAGGCAGGGTAACCAGGCAAAAAGAGCTCTTCTGGAATTTTGAACAAGGAAGAGGCTTTTGAACTCCATATGGGTATAAATGAGGAACTTGTGCACACTATGCAATCGGTTCAGAAGAAATAGCAGTTTATTGTGATCAGCTATACTACACAACTGAGACCAGGGGAAGGGTAGGTTTTCCATACTCTCCTACTAACCAGGAGCAAAAGAACCACCCTGCCAGTCCATGTCCCACCATTAGGTATGCAGCCCTTCCTCTCACTGTTCCTATACCCCCATACCGTCTTGATGTGAGGGAACTTCTGAAGGTTACCATGGCTACATACATATGTTTTCGCTTTGGTCTCACAGACCTTATATCACAGCTCTTTAGATGCACTCACAACCCAAATAAAGGTGTAAGTCCTCCATGCAGGACTGTATATGCCTCTAGGACCGAGTCTTAGGACTGAACAGCCTTTTTGTACGCTTGTGAGATGCATTGGATACAGGCTGTGATCCAACCTGGGAGACATACAGTTGTCACATTTCCCCAAAAATACCTGCTCAGGCAGGAGAAAAATCACCAAGCTCATTCGATGTCTTGTCAGTTAAACTAATGCAAGAAGTCACTTGAAATATTGACCAGAGAAGTAGTCCATCTTCTTATGCTGCTCTCTACAGGGCTGGCACCACAGTAAAATCAAGTTTTGCTGGAATGCTTCACCATCTTTTTAAACATGGACTTTCTGACACCTGATCTCAGAGACAGAAGCCTGCTGTTTCCAAGGCTTGCTCTACTGTTTGCTACCCTTTGCTGCATGATGGGGAGAGGGAGTCAGGATCTGTCTCATACAGCAGAGCACCATTGCTGGATTTCTGTAAGACCAAAGGCAAGTGGGAACATTAGAAGGGAGCTGCAAAATGCAAAATTCATCCTGTAATCAATATGGGAATTATGACAGGTGAATATAGGCTGTTTTTGGAGGCCATGATCAATGCTACGCTCATGGCCCGTGTGAAGAATAAAGCCCCAGCTCAGGAACAGCCAGAGAGTGTCTGCTGGGGCATGCAGGACCCTGTGTGTCTGCCAGGCTCAGAGTCAAGCGCAGGCAAATGCTCAAAAAACCAAAATGGCAGCAGCTTATGTCCTCAAGGCCACTTTTGAAGAGCAATGTAGATATCTAAGTAATATCTAATTATTATAATAAGGCTCTAAGAGTAAATTACTACATAATCATTCATTTCCTGAAATAGATGTAGCCTCTGTTCCTCTTTCCCACTGAATTCATTTGTCTATCTGCTTTTCTGCCTGTTCTTAGTGACAATAGGTTAATCCTCAACTCCACTATATCAATGCATATTTCCCACTGGCTTTCAGGGAACTTGTGGTCTCCCTGTATTTATCAATGGGAAGCAAGCATAAAGATTGAAGTAACCAGTAAAGATATGAATTAGTCATAAAGCCAGACTATTTATTAATGTAAATATGTTGTTGTGCTGCAGATACCAATCCTTCCAGAATTATTCAGAGACGGTTTCTGAGAAACCCCACTCCGTCAAAGTCAGTGGGCAGAGGTGCAGAAATTCAGTTCATATTTGTGATCACAAGCTTGAAACAAAAATAAGACAAGCTGCAACATGCAAACAGGCATGTTCCACTCAAAGTATTATATTAGAGCACCCATCCCACATACACGGCAAAGTGACAGTCAGTTATCACCCTGCACTGTCAAGCCATGAAGCGTCTAAGGTGTGGCTCTTCCTGAATGAACATGAACAAAGTAGTCACCATATATAGTGGTGTGATTCTCCTTGGCTACCAAACACTGTTCTGTTCCAAGCCCCAGGATTTTTTTCCCCCCAACCTGCAGGCTCATTCATCACCATATCATTCGAGTTTCATGCTGTTATAACTCTGTTAACACCAGGTCCATAGAAACCCTGATTGCCTGTTGATACTGAAAGAAAGCACACATCTTTCCAGTAACATAAACCCAAGTTTTGTTCTGTAGTTTCTTTCAAAACAAGCTGTTCCACTGCATTCAGGTGCATGACAGCTCTGTAAATTAAGGGGCACTTGGCAGCAGAGTTCTGAAAAAGGTAAATAAAATACATTATTAAAAGTCAAAACTTGACTACATAAAGCAGCTTTTTTTTTCCATCCCTTTCTTATTCATCATTTAACTCCTGAGGTTTTGACAGACCTGTAATTGTTGTACACTTCTTTTGCAACCACCATAAAACGGGGGGAAGAAAGGTCAATTTCTTTATTAGACTATTTATTTAACATTTTAATCCAGGATATTCTCCCACCACACTCAAGAATAATACACAGTAATACCCATCAATTTTAAAATCGATAAAAGAAGAGTTGTCTTGTGGGCTTGCATTTAGCCATTTCAGCTGAAAACAGCAAACAAATAGCTAAAAACAGCTGAATCCAGTAGAATGTAAATAAGACACCCTTGCCAAATCTTTCCTGGTTTCCAAATGCTCTACCAAGTTTAAAGATCCCAAAGCGATACCTTTGTACTTTATTTATAAGGCTTTGAGTAAGCCACTCCCTTTCCATATTTGAGTTTACGCCTGTATTCCCACGATTATTGCAGAACAAATCCAGGTGAAAGGTTGTTCTTGTTTCACATCAACATTCATCTGACTTTTTCTCCCTTTCCTGATATATTTGTAAAACTTCTACTGAAATCTTAGAAGAATTCAACCAAAATATTTGAAGTTCTGTCAGAAACAAGGCACCTTTCACAAAGCACTTTAACTGCATAGTGGGTCTCGAAGACCTCATGCTAAGGAGTTTTTGTGAAGTTTCCAAAGGAGGAAAAACTTTTCCTGCTTTTCTTATTTCTCCAGTGCACTGGGAACTCTTTGAATCAGAGTAAAGAGACCAACTATTTGGGATATCTTTTCACTTCATCAGTGATATCTGTGCAGTACTGGATACACTCCCAAAGTCCTGCCTGAACATATTCCAGGCTGAGTTGTGCAGGACTTAGGAGGGGTTCTCTGAACACCATCTCTCCTCTGCACCTTTGCTGGGAAAGCATAAATGCATTCCCAGGGCATTACACAACTTCACCGCAGGTAAAGCACGAGATACCGAGTGGGAATGGTAATTGGAAAAAAATCAAAATTGAGTGACCTTCCCTTAGCGCTAACATGCCACATAGTACTAGCTTTGTCCTGACATGTGAGGCACTTCTGTATCTAATCCAGGAATCGCTTTACATTTCATGAACCTACATGCAATGTGAGTCAGATATAAACAGAGTTGCCCAACCCTTGAAAAAATTCCATTACCCTTACTCTTCCTGCCAATTCAAGTGAAAGCTGTGAAAGTTTAGGCAGAGCAGGTGACCACAACTCTCTAACTTTTTTCCTTTGACATGGGAGGCTGGGATGAGACAGTGGGTGACAGTGCAGATCACTATACGCACGCAGCCATCACCAGCTATGTTTTCTCAGCTCGGTCCTGCTAAGAGCTCTTTTCAGATCTCTGACACACTCCAGTCTCTGGCTGGCATGGTCTTTTTCAGGTGTCAGTCTCACTAAGTTTCACGAAGGATGCCTTTCAGGTGTCATCTCATGCCTTGCATTCATGGTACAGAGCTGACCAGACAGCTATACAGCTCAGGAGCTTCCCTTGGTGGGTTACACTTCTCCAACACATACCCATGCCAGAGCTGCATGGCTTACAAAATAATAGGAATTCCCTATAATCATCAAGTCTACTTTCTTTATTCTTTCTCTTTTTTTTTTTTTTTTCTTTCTTTTTTCCAAGCCTCGTGATATTTCCTGCCCACCCCAGAGCTCCACTGAAACGGAATGAAATTATTCGATAGGCATCTCCTCTTTTACTATAAAAAAAAGGATCTGTGGTGCGATCTACAGCCTTGCCAGTACCTCACAGGCCCACAGACAAAAAGCTGAGAGAAAACAAGGATGTTTTGTTTGCAAAAATGGGGAAGAAAATACTTTGTTTTCGAGTTCTCAGTACTGAACAGTAAAAGTTGCTTATATTCACTTACCCTTTACTGCACAAGGAGCTGGCGCAAAAGGTAACTGTGGGTTTCACCCAGAGCTTTAGAGAAGGCTGTCTGCTATAGACCAGAGATTTGAAGTTAAAATGAAGCAAGTTCATAAAAATTAAAGTGAAAAAATTAAATTAGAAATTATATGCACTTAGAAAAATAGGCACATAGGGCTAGAAAAATACATCTTTGCCCTCCACCTAGTTCCTTCCTGAAATGCTTGCTTGCTTGCTGGCTGATTACTACCATCCTCCCCCAATATAAAACAAAATAAGAAATCTTTATCTCCGACCTCACTTCAGTGACTCACACCAAAAACATACCCTTTTACTTCCCTGAACTTCTGAAGAATTTAGAATTGCAATTCTCAAAGCCCCAAGGGAAGTTCAGCATTTCATAATAGCCCAGGAGCCCCACCTGAGGTATGAAGAATGCTTTGAAACATGCCTGTGATTAATTAATTAACATATTGGCACCTAACTAGCTTTTTAACACTCCACCTAATGTTTTAGTTTAGAGCTGCCTGTGCCTGTCACAAAGACTGTGTGGATTGATGCCACTATCTTGTAAAGAATAATGCATTTTACATCTAAGTAAACATAACAATGTAAGATAGATACAGCAAGTTGAATTAAGGATTAATTACAATGATTCGTAGTGCTTAAAGAGTAGGCAGCGTACAAAGGGAGGAAGCAATTACTTTTAAAGACAGGGGGTTTTGCTTTAACATTTCTGAGCACTTGCATCATTCTTACTCCTGACAACAAAGTCAAAATCAGCACATTGGAAAACAGCCCTGCAGCTGAGAGTCACAGCTCAGCCCTTACATCTGCTCTCCCCAGTGAAGTGAAGGCATGCTCTCCCCTCTCCCTCGTAAGGCTGGAGCCCTCTGTGCCTAGCGCTCCCTGGGTAGGCGAGCGCTGGTAGGTGCCCTAACCTGTACCCAGGGTGAAGCCCCCAGTGGACAGCAGGGAGCAGAGGTGATGGACAACTAACCCAGCAGCCTCATGCACCCTGCTTCCTTGTGGATTACATGACCCTGGTAATCCCGAGATTTAGGTCCTGTGCACTCTTTCCTATCAGCTGAGGAACTCAACTGCATCATTTAATTTGTAAAAAACCGATGTTTGCTCAAAAAGGGTGAATTATATTAAACCTTCCTTGAAGTGTTAACTAAATTACTTGGTTAACCAGGGTATTTTGGAAGATTCCTGGTTGTTTAGGTAAGCATAAAACCCACACAAACATAATAACAAAGTACAACCAAAATGCTTAAACACAAATCCTCCTTCTCCCCTTCCAGCTACTAGAATAAATAGCTTGTTTGTTGCATATAAGAGAGTCTTTGGCAAGTACTAAATCAAAGGAAGGAGGTTTGCATTTAGCCCTGAGAGTAAGGAGGTTCATGGCCATCTGTACATCTTGTGGGAGTTCACTTCACCGTGCAGCTGTAACTCCAGGGAAAGCTGCCTCCCATGCTCGTGGCTTCCCCGTGTCAGATAACAGCTTTATTATTGTAGGGGGACTGACAGCAGAGGAGCGCTTCATCAAAGGCAGTGCTGCCACAACTGCTTGTAGGTATCCAAGGTGGGATTTTTGGGCTGATTTCCATCAGCTTGGAAGGGCAGGGTCAGTCTGCAGGTGGTGGCTCTGTCTGCTGTCAGGGTGTGTCACTTCTGGCTCCTTGAAGAGGAGCCCATGCAGAGCTGAGAGCAGTTGTTCCTTTTTCTTTCTTTTCTAATTTGCGGACTACAGACAGCAAACCTCCTGAAAGACCAGGAAGCACTACAAAGTTATATACCAGATTTGGAGGTGATTTATGAATGTCCCATGGATCAGTGGAAAAGTCATTTGTATCCAGCTTCCTAATTTAAATCATGGAAGAAAGTAGTAAGCAGCACAGGATTTCTCTGGAAACGGTGTGACGTCTAGGTCTTGCAACTGTGTTCATCAAAGGAGGCTGCTTTTCTCTAGTGATGAGTGACATGCAAGATAAACACCAAAACTGGATCACTGCTCACAAATAAAACCATGAGATAAAAAATTTGATGGAAAACAAGCAAGTGAGATGCAGTTTAGAAAAAAAAAATGCATATAGTAAATAATAACCCTAAACCCTTTGAGAAAGAGCAGCCTTACTAGAAAAGATGGAGTTGATACTGAATGTCAAAATGTTTATAAGCCTAAAAATTTATAATTCGGTACTGTTGGTACAGAACTAGGATATGCTGATCTTTCTTGTATGACTCTATATACAGATCTGGACACCTCAATACCAGAATGACAGCCACAAATTGGAAGGAATTCAGCAAAGAGCAACAGTGGAGATAAAAGATCTACAGAGACTAATGTATGTTGAGAGAGTAAAGAGGTTAACACATAGCCTGAGGGTAAAAGAAAAAAACGTAACTCTTACAAAATGTTTGCAAAGTGTGAACAGCAAGGAATTAAACTGTTTAGATTACCATACTAAGAAGTAAGACTAGTGGAAATAGGAATAGTAACTTATCCTACCCATTGTATTACTAAAGAAATATAAACATCATGTACTGAGTAGTCTCATCTGGAGGTGGAAATTAGGAACCAGCTTTGTTTCAAATCTGTTGTTGCTGTTTGGTTTCCACTTTTTTACACACTAGTGTAATCTTTTTCTCTAGAATGACAGCATCATAGTATACTGAATTGCTTCCCCAAAAGATTTTGCTCACTCTCTCTAAATATACATATAGGCTAGCTAAGAAACAAGAGTGGAATTTTCTTTACTACTGATTAAGTATCTGTCATTTCCACTTTTCCCACATTTCCAAACTGTGTACTCTAGGAGTTACTATGTTTCCTCTCAGCAACAAAAGCATTACAACCACAGCCAATGCCATGGGTGCTTAAGACTCAGGCATGTCCTACAGAGATGAGTCTTGACCCAGCATTTCATCGTGGACCACGCAACCAACCCTATGCCCCTGCAGGTGGCCAAGTTTTGCTCATGATTACATGTCTGTTGCTAAGCTTGAAGGTATATTTGTAACCAGAGCCCTATTGCCTTGACAGGATCATAAATCACAGGCTGATCAAAAATAGCTGATGACAGCATTTGTTGTTCAAGGGAAGGAAATAGCCTTTGAAGGGCATTTCCACCCATCGGATTTCATTATGCAACACGGAAATACATCTTTCTGAGCACCTTGGAATTTCACATCCTGCACCTTTATAAAGTGCAGATTTCACTCTTACCCAAAGGGATGATGGGTGAGAAAAAGCTATCAGGTATAAATTCCAGAACCTGCTTTTCTCCTCCTCCCTTAAAATTTTCAATGGTACAGCCTGAGTCAACTAGACTCAAACTCTCTAGTATGATCATATTTTTGTCAGACACTTCTCAACTTTTATTCTCAATACATGGTACAAAATACCACATTTTTCAATAAGAATCACCTGTATAAAATGTTATATTCATCATTTGGGATTCTCAGTTCTGAAAAGGTTAGAGGAAAAATTTGAAGTAATGTGAGATTTATAATATTCAAACCATACTAATCACAAGCTGTATATACTGATTATATATTTGTACAGAAATCTAGTCATAAAGGATCATTGAAACACAAATTCACACTGTATGCTACCAATATCTTTCTTGGAAAAAATTACTTGCTTATCTAAAGACCAATTTTTATTTTTGTCAAATATTTGGATAACAAAGGCAGTGAGAAATTCCAGGCTTAATTACTCTTCTTCCACATAGCTTCCCTTGACAAAAGCTAATCTAATACTGTTACACTACCTGTTAATTATAGTCAAAATCCTGTATAAGCTTGGTTTTATGACTAAATTTTGTAGTTCTTAGTTGAGAAAAATTATTTTTTAAACCAAAAGGAATGTTGAAAAATCAGAACTGCAAACTTCAGTCCTGTACAATTATAAACTGTACAGTTGTTTGTATATGAAAACAGCAGTATAAATTAGTCCAAAATCTAGATTAAGAACCATGATGCAAAAAGAAAATGTGTCCCAAAAGAGTCAGAGACTCAAGGACTTGTTTATTATTTTTAACCTCTCAGATTCTTCTATAAGTTCAGCCATGGGCGACAACACAGAAAAGCTGCTGCATCTCCTCAGTTGCTTGGTGGCTGTAAGTGATGTGGGTGGGTGGTCTCTGCTGGACCGCTGGCCACAACCAGAAACTGCCCCTGCAGCTGGCAGCAATTTGTGCACTTGTTTAGGAGTGGGAGGCCATCTCCAAAGTGACTCTCTTCTCCCCTGAGGCCTGGGCACACACTAGCGACACTCCCCACTGCTTCTGCCCAGGCTCAGCTTCTCCCGTGGCAAAAACTCAAGGGTGCAAGCCTGAATTCGCTGGAGGCCATAGCAAGGGTCGGCAAGGGTTGCACTGATTTCATGCCCTATGACTATTTCACACCCTGGCTTCAGACACCAGAATTATCAACCTGATGTTTTCCATCACATCATCAGCAACTAAAAAGAGAAGCAGGAGACCAAAAAATTAAGTGCCATACGGAACAAAATGCCAAGCAGGGTACGATCCTCTGTGCATGCATCCTCCTCGGCATCCCATCCCTCTGGTGTTACAGGGACACCCGGCACTTTGCAGCTGAGAATATTTCGGCAGTATAAAAAGCCAGATTTGCACACAGCCAGCTCTGATAGGATTGACCTGTTGAGTTGTCCATGTCTTACTAGCAGAAGTATTAATCACTTACTGGGGGTGTTAACCCCATAGCAAGGAAACACAGCTATGCCATTACTCTACGCACACCAAGGCAGGTTAATGCATTGCATGAGACTGGATTCTGTTCCGTCCAATAATCTGACCTTTGTAAAAAAGAAAGAGCCCATTAGGAATTAATGTACTGCACATAGAAACGTCTGCTTGCATTCCTCTTTCACAGACATGTGTTTGGCGCCTGGGGTATTAACTTTCAGACTTTGTTTCTTTTTACTGCATATTCGTCTGCAGTACTGTTCCCTGAAAATGGGGTGCAGTAGAAAAACAAGCTGTGCTGCCTTTGCCTTTTCCCAGTTCTCTCAGACGAAAAGGTAGTTCATTCATAAGGTCATAAGTGATCTTAATAATTTCTTATATGAGATGCCATAATCTAGTAAGAGTTTATTTTCAGTTTTGGTCAGAACTCTAACCCATATTAAGTTTCTATTTATAAGTAACATGGGGGTTTTTTAATGCTCCAGTAGCAATAAACCAAACAGAATTGTAATGAATTGTCTCTGGAACACAAGATGAAAATAACAAATGCCTAGAAACAAAACTAAAGGCAAATCATTATTGTTTAATAAACATACAATTGCTTCCAAAAATATTACATCCTTATCTGGTTCAGAGCTACACTATACGTTATTTTGATTAGGCTTCTTGCATAAATAAAAAAACATCTTATTTTGCAGACACAAGAATGAAATATATATTCAGCAGGATGTTACTCACAAACCATCCAAAAAAAGAGTTTTGACCATAATGCAAAGAAATCAATCTGACCAATGAACTGTACAATTTATGTTCTGAAAAATCTCTGTTCTATAAAATCAAATTTGCTAAATTTCTTCAGAACTAACATATTTCTCAATTTATATACAAACATATCATTAAGTTCAATCCAGTATTATTTTTTTTAATATAGCTGAGAATATGTTTTGATTATATATCTTTCCCTGTGTTCCAATGCATTTTTAGCAGTTCTACTCCTTTATCCTTATTTTGCAAGAATAACCACACAGGTTTCTATTTTGACATTAGCAGGTTACAACGCTTAAGGAACACATCAAGAATTATATAACTCGACAAGTCCCTATTTATTTTTTTCTATGTATAAAACAGTAGCTAACAACAAGTATTGGTACCTATGTAAAATGCATATTATATTCATGTGTATAACGTATATTATATTCATTCAATATTAAGCAAAAAATAATTTCAATAGCAGGATGTAACTGCTCATACATTGTTAAATAAAGAAAGTTGGAAAGAACATTTATGTGGATAAACTGCAGAAAAGAGTAAACTGCAGGAGAATACTTGGGGCAGAAGTCATTTCACCATCTTCTAACATGAGAGCAACTGTGTGTTCACATATGCACAGCTACTCGGTGCAGGAAAGCTGAGATTAAAAGCTCCTGTGCATGAATACATGTGGACAATGATGTTAACACTAGTCACTCAAAAGGGGATAAAGAGGCAATGGGTCAAAAAAAGGAAGTGATTTTTGTTAGCAGCATTATCCTCATGTATTCACTAGCACCAGAGCTTTTAAGGCTTTGAGGGCAGAATTCCTTATTCTGTGTGCATGGTCAAAAAAAGGTTCACACAGACCATAATAAACAAGCACTTTCACACAGTGAAGTGGTTACAGTATTTACCTTCCTAAGATGGATGTTACTGGAAATGACACGGATTTGGAAAAACACTTCTTTTCCCCTACATGAAATACAAACAGGTTTTTATTATTATCATCATTTTTTGCTCATTGTTTAAAGCTACTTCTAGTGGTCTCTGGATTTCTCGCTTAAGATCCCCTGTGGGTAATCCATTCTAGATGGATTTCATGATGACGTTTCAAAAAAAGAAAATCTTTCCTTGGCATTTTCACAGCTCTGTACGGTGCTATAACATATCAGTAGCCATTGATCAACTGGATGCTATGAACCAGAGTAGTACCTGCTATTCTGCTCACAGAAAGGTATATTGATCTGGATGTGATGTAGTTATTTTAGTGATGTTTTTATTTTATTTTTCAACATCAGTTTTACTCATTTCAAACAGCTGTACAGAACCAGGTGTTGTTATTATACAGGTAATAATGCATGGTTACAGAAAAGGCTTTCTTCATCTGTAAAGAAAACCTCATCCAAACACTGTTATTTACAACTCCATATGTTTGTAAACTGAAATATGCAAATTCAGAGGCAAATTCTCATGCTCCTCCCTCCTCTCATCATGAGAGATGAGCCCCTTTTCTTCTGTCTTGCAATGAATTTTAGCCCTTGTTCCTTCGCATACACAGAAGTGGGAGCTCCCATGTGGGATTATACTCCTTGAACTGTCTTCCTGCCACCACCGTTGCCACCATCACTCCTGACCCCAAGTGGGCAGAGAAGCAATACACCAGTGAAGGGACGCAACATTCTTCCAATGTACTGGAGCCTCCTGAGAAATTAGCAACATTACATTAATGTAATGCACTCGATTACACAGATCTAGAGATGAGTCCAATCTGAAAAATTTCCTTTGGCAGCCATCCCATGGGACTTCAGCGGGCAAGAGGACCAGCACCCATGAAGCCCCAGCCTCTGTCTTGACCCTGCTGAGGAACCTCCAGGACAGAAGCCAAAGTGACTTGCTCTGGCTGGGACAGCTCTGGGTCATTAAACCATTAAACCATTAATCACATTAAACCAATACATCTCCTCTTTTGAAAAAGACAAAGGTGAATTCTTCTCTCCCCATGCCTTCCTTGTTTTTACCTACAACAGGTGAGCAAAGCCCCAAACCAAGAAAACCTGACACATCCCTTCACTAATATCACTTCAGTGCACTATTTTACTCTAATTAGCTCATAGTTACTTTACAGATACTTGTCCAGAAACTTGTCTTGCCTCACTACATAACAATGAGTAGAGATTTCACAACACACAGCTGAATCTTCTGTTAGCTGTGGGTATAAATCCCAACTTTAATGTTCTATTAATACATTTCTAAATTGAGTATTTTTATTCCAGTTAATTTTCAATTTTAATCATCTAGATTTTAAACCAGATGTCCTCAAGTAAGGATGTGAAAGCTGACTTACTTCCTCTTCAAATGAAAACCAGACAGCCCTTTTTGTTCACAGAGAAATAATATGACTCACCCATTATTTTGTAAAACTACTCTATGGAAAGCAATATGATTGGAGATGTTTAGAAGGAAAGAAAAGTCACTGAAAGAAAGAATATTTTCACCAGCTCCATCAACCACCAATACCTTCCTCCATGTTCCTTACATCAGATTTGTTTTTAATCAGAAGGAGAGTAGAAAGCATAAGAACAGGGATCACAACTTTTCCAAAAGATTTAAATAATGGAAAGAAAAAAGAAAAAGAAGAAAAAGTTTTGGCAGCCAGTTATGCCACTGGGATACTAGACAACAGATGTCACTTCTGGGTTCGGTCAAAGGCTTTCTGAGTGACCTTGGCTTAGATAAGTCAAAATCCCTCTGGGCCTCAAGTCCATACATTAAGCAGGGATAACAGTAATGCCATCTTTATGAACCTGTAGAGATAGTTCCTTAGTGTAATAGCTGTCTCCTAGTAAGTCCACGTCAGGCACCTACAACGTTATTGACCTCCTGGTCACAGGGTTGACACTGCTCTGTGATGCAGGCGACTATGATGATGCAATAGCTGGTCAACAACTTTCTGCGTAATATCATAACACCTAATGCAGATCCAGTTAACCTTGTGCACTTATTCAGTCCCAAATAAAATTCTATGATTCTATCTCTCCTGCTGCCTAACGCTGCATGCACCTACATCTTCATCAGCAGAATTCTTCAGCTCATTATCTGTTGCCTGCACGTGAGCCAAAGTCACCAGCAACTGCTCTGTGACCCATGTCCTGTGATATCTACAGTACCACTGTACATGCTTCCTAGTGCTGCGTGGCACATGAACACACTCCCTACACCTATAGGTGTAGCACTGGAGGAAGTATTGCAGCAGCTACTATTTCACTTAGAGGAGGAAGAGAAAAGTCCTCTTATGCAATAGCCTAGCAATTACAGAAGATAAGGGAAATCTGTTCCCAGATCCCAAGCAACTGCAAACCCACCTTTGCCATTGCTCAGAGACAGTCTGAAGCAGGAGGCAAGGCCATGCTGCAGTAAGGGTGCCCCTGAAGCAGTCACACTGCATATGGCATAAGCGATGATCCTACAATTTGTGTGTGAGAAAGAGCCTGTGTGACTCTCCAGTCGAGGGGTCACATACTGGCCAGGAAGGCAGGACCTCTGAGTTTCCAAACCTGCTCCAGGTGCGGTAATACTTAAACAGCTTTGTGTCATTCATGGTGGAAGAGCCGGTGAATCAAATCTCAAGGACTCCCATATATTCACACACATGTACATATATAAATGTGTCCTAAGAAAAATGAGTCACTACACATCATTTTTTAGATGAATAGTTAAGTACCTGACTACGGAAGGCTTCTGATGGAAGGAAGGCTCCACCTACAATCTAGAGTTAGCTCCAAAGCTGAGTAAAGAAATGGGGTTCAGAACATACCTCATAATAAAGAAAACCTGGGAAGAGCAAGGACAGATGGACAGAGGTCTGCAACAGCTTCCAGGTTAAGGAAGCAATCATAATTCAGGACTCCACAGTCTGGGAAACAGATGACTGAGGGATGTGGCAGAAGTGTGCAAAATCATTAGTATCATGGAGAGGGTAGTCTGGCAACAATTTTGTACTGCAACCATCAATTCAAGCGTGAGGGATATCAAATGAAGCTCCAGATAAGAATTCAAACTGAACTAAAAGGTGGAGTTGTCATGAAATCGGTGGAATCCCTCTTCCTATGTTCTTCACTAGTCATCCACTTAAGATCACTGTTAGTTTGGAGGTAGGAATAGTTTTTTATTTAGGAGAAAGAACAAAAACAGTGTCCCACATCACAAATTTTACAGCTGAGTTCCCTGAATCTGGGGAAACCGCAGGAGTCAACCTACCTGAAGTGCTAGTGATGAGAGTCACTCTCAAAAACCACCTTCATGATCAGAATGTCTCTCTGTAAGACAAGTATCACAGACTGCCTGCTGGACCAGGTGAATCCTTGTTCTGACCCAGCACAGCCATTCTTATGTTCAACCAGCCCCATGGTATCTCTGGTGATTATCAGAGTCTGCTGATATTGACTATCGCTATCAACTTGTTTCAGTACCTAACTCCACACACACCCCTGCTTTGGCATCCACTCAATAGGAATCACTTACCTAGATGATCCATTGGCATTGCAGATCTGAGTGCTGCAAACCTGTGCTTCTATTTGGAGCTAACATTTAGAGCCAGCTTCACGTTGCTTAGCAGGCAGCCCAACACCTGAAAAATGGACCTTGTTAGTCTGTTAAGACACTAAGCTGGGAGCCTAGGCATCACATGGAATGCGGAATGGTGTCCCCGAGGAGCAAGCTAAAAACCCCTGCTGAGGGGGGAGTTACCTAGAGGCAGCCAACAGGAAATAATTGTTTTGAGGAATACACTAAGGGCCACCCTTTCTGGGATTTAGACACACTAAATACTTCCAATGGGTCAAGATGCAGATTGTAAAAGGCAAATGAGCCTATCTGGAACAAGGCATAGGTGCTGAAATAAACATTCATCATCATACTCAACTGCCTATGGTCTTGTAGCTTTGAAAGCTGCACAGGTTTTCTAACCTCTCTCCTTCCCTAACTTCTATCTGGATTGCACAGGAAGTGTCAATGAGGTATTTTGGATCTTGCCCTTAACACAAACATGTCTTGAGGGGAGAACCAGTTAGCTAAATACAAAGAGTCTGATGAAAACTTAATTAAAGTAGATGGAAGTAGCCCCATTGTACATCCTACTCTGGGAATATATGAACCTTATGGAGTTTGAGTTTTTGTGAACCTAAGGGATTTTTAAACTCTCCAAGGGCTTGCAAAATGAATTTGGTCTCTTTTTACTCTGTCATTTAAACTCATAGTTTGTTTTATTTCATATAAGGATAATTCAATTTTTTTAAAAAACCACAAAAATGTTTTTCTAGCTACAGAAAATCATGTGCAATCTATTAAGGACAGAACAGCCTCCAAGTCCAAGGTTTGGCACAGTCTCAGTCCTAAAGAGACATACTTACAAAAACTGGGACTTTTTTCATTCCCTGTTCTCTGTTGCTTTCCCAGGGTGTCTCTTTTTCACACAGTCAGCTCTGTGCTTCTTTTCTCACCCTGTTTTTCACCATATATGCCTCTGTCTTCTCCTTTCTTCATAGTCACCCTTAAAGAGGTAAGTAAGATGTGCTCTCAGTAATGCTGGAGTCGACGTCAAGATTTTTAACGAATACTCCTTCAGCAGGTTTGAAATCTGTCAGAATGTTTTAGCCCACGTCTAATAAGAACAGGATGTCCATGGATTATTTCCAGCACTCTCTTCTGAGTTTATTGCTTCTGATTCAGAAGCACTGCATTTCGAATAGCATCAGGACAAACCTTCAAAAAGTGTTCACTCGAATTAAAATTTCAGTTTGTTTGGGTGTCTTCATGCTCCCTTTTGCATTCACTCATCACGAATGTGCCAATACGTGAAATGATGACAGAACTGATCAGAGTAAGAAGTTAATTTTAACTAAATACAATTTTAACTAAATACATAAAACATTCAACAATTGGCAAGGACCCAGAAAGTTTTTTAACAAATTTGAGATAGCTGCGAACAGTTAATGGGGACTTCTGTAAGGAAAAAAAAAAATCTAAAAATTTGAACAGGTACATACCAGTAAAATACTCAGTACAAATATTGAGCATCCTCTTTGCCAAAGACAAAGTTGAACTAATCATCCATTGAGCTACTCCAAAGCAACAGCCCAACCTCCAGGGCCACCAACCGCTGGCAGCAGGAGGAACTTTAAAGCCAAACTCAGCTTCTACTATTGTGGCACATGATCATGCACATCATCGGTAGTGGCACACATCTCAAATTTCACCTAGCCTCCTACAAAAGCATCTTAAAGTCTAGGAGGTTTATTCCATATTATGCATCCTGGGACACTGGAGTAACATCACAACATTTACGTGAAGGATGGAGCAAGAGCTACTGGTTTCTAACCAGCTTCCTTCCTCAGAGACAATTTGAAGCCCAACAGCAACTTCCAGCTGAAGAAAGAAAACCTGAACATTTATAAAGCAAGGTAATTTCCAAAGAATAGTACTTAATGTGCTATCGGAGGCGTAAGTTTCACAAGCCACAGTTTTTCTGCAAATAGTAAACAGAAGGTGCATTCTCATACCATCAAATGCTGTCATTTCTGAGCCTGCTTTGCACAGAGGATGCACTCTATTGGTTCTTTCTTCTGTCACAAAATGTAAAGTAGTTCACAGAGTACGGTGATTCAAATTCCCACATTTTGAAAGACTGCAACTGCTTCTCCAGACTGTAAAATAAAATCCTTTTAAAGTGTGCCAGTGCAGGGCCTCATGCTTACCTGACCAGCAGGTCAAAAGGGTTGCAGTACTGGCTGCTCTGCACTGGCTTAAATATCCAGGTAAAAAAAGGGGGAAGGTGTGCATTGATTTTGGGCATACTTCATTTCACACATGTATACATTTAGAAACATTTATTGCATCAAAGCTACTGCCAGAAACCAAGCAAGCAGATTTTTTATTTGAATTTACTTTTTGTTGCTTTTTTAAGGAAAAGTCCGACAATACAGGTCAATCTAGTCTCAGCTTACAGTCTTTTAAAGTACAGTGATAAAGTCCCTATTACTGACAGCAGCGTTAGCATTAGCATCTGCCTATTGCTGTATTGCCTGGGAAGTCCTTGGCAGAAATCAGGATCCTGCCTGTCCACATGTTGCAAGTGGGGCTTCGTGAAAAGGTCAGTATTAACCATGATTATTAGAGTTAGCCGTAACCAGAACCACTGCTCAAAGGGAAATTTTGGAAGATCTTGGACCCTCATCAAACTAGCTGCTCGGGCCACTTCTGTGGTAATTGCTTGGTCTGCATTCTTGAAACCCTTAGCTGCTAACACTGACTGGCGTTAAACAGGAGCCCCTTTTCCTGTCAAAATCCCGAGACACAGAATCTACAGAAACAATGGAGGAGAAGAGGATGTTACTGTACTTCACAAAGTATCAACTGAACACAGCGTAAGGACAGAGGCTGCACTGAAATGTAAGGAAACTGCAGTTTTATGTATTGCAGGCAGTAAAGTGCCTATATCTGAAAGGTTCTTTCTTTTTCTCTAGAAGCAAAGAGGAGGCTGTAAGCGCAAACAAATGGTAAAATTATGAACAAAACAGGAAGAACTAAAACAAAACAAAAATAAAAGACATCATGGAGTAGTCAGACTCTGTCTCTTAAATAGTTAATGACCATCTTGCATTGGTGTACTTGCATAATCTCAAAACACATTATTATTGAGAAATGAACACCGATTATTTCCTTTACAAATATGACAGCCAGGATATTTCTGTTACTGCATAGGAGGTTCCTTTCCTTTACAAAATGCCGTGACTCCAGTCAGCAAACAATACAGTTTTGTTAACTAGTTACCCAACCTCATATGCAAAGCAAGCAACCTTGTGGTACGTTGCTCTTGCTCCATAAACTCTGATAAATAAATGTCTTTTGATGATAAAGAAGCAGTATCTCCCATCCCCCTTGAGCGAGTATGTGTCAGTTCTTCAGCATTTCTGTGCTACAATGAATCTACAGAAAATATTTGAGGCGATGGAACAGATTTCATAAAGTATATTACAAAATGTTTACATTGTAAATTCCTCTGTACCCAGAGTTACAAAGGATGTGTAGCAGCTTGCTGCTTTGCTGTAGGAGAATCTGCAACACACATGCAAAATAATGAAAGAAAACAAACATTTTAAAGGACCTGATCTTGCAAGTTGTTGAGTCACCACCAATGATTTCCATGGGAATGTTTGCGCTCAAAGTTAAGAACGTGTTTAAGAGCTTTGCTGAGTCAAAGCCAGAGAACTCAACTTCTCACCGCATTCGTATTTCTCCTCATTTGAAACTACAAAGATGATCTTGACACTCTCCTCAGCTGTTCTAATTGGTTGGTGTATTCTAGATGTAAGCAAGTTAGAACAACGTGCTTTCTCTTTCACTTAAAACTGCACTTTTACCTGTGTGTCTAAATACTTTCAGAAAACTGCTGCTCTGCCTAACCTGAAAAGAATGCATTGACACATTATTATATTTCATAACTAATTACAGTGAGTACTTTGAGTATGTGATTTACCATGTGTTTTATCTGATTGCATTTGATCTGCCTGGCCTTTTATTCAAAAGGGGAAATATATTTATCTGTGGTGAAAACATGACACGATTACCAACTGTGCCTCACTTTCTAGAATGTATAAGAACTTTTTGTACCAACGTTTTACAACTGTATAGTGAGTCATCTTCCCAGCACAGAGATGTCATCATGTTTATGACACCATGTTTTCTTTTTCTTGCCCCAGTTTCCGTTCTGGCTTTAACTGAACAGTTTAACCTTCGACTTTCCCCATGGCTTCCTGTGCTAAATCCGTGCTGCTGAGAACTCTTTGCTGATCTCTTAACCTCTTGCATTCACGTTTACTATGTATTGCATAGTCATTATTAAAATCAGTAACATTTCCTTGGAAACATTTTTAAGGCTGTTGAAGTATTTTGGACCGCTGCCTGCTAGTAATCTGCCTACAAAGAATGCTGTAAATCAGTGCTTGGCCAGTTGAACGACGATTGTTGCTTATGTTATTGGTGTTCTCAAATGTTCTCATTCTGAAATGACTGGGAATCTGGTTGCAACAGGAGCTTCACAAATACAGGAAGAAACAGTACAGAAGTACCCACTGTTGCCCAGATGATACAGGTTTTCAAATTCTAACCAAATGACACATGACTTTCATCAATGAACAATGTCGCAATGATTCTCACACTCTCGGCCAGGGTCAAAAGAGCTGCTTTTTAAGAGCAAGTTTTTCACAGAAGCTGAAATGTTAAATCAATGCTTTAGGCCTTATGCGCCTAAGTAGAAAATTTCAAATGCAAGTGTCTACAATAATTAGATTTAACATGTCATACTGCAATGTACTCTGGATCTCAAAGTTAAAGCCAAAATTGGGATGCTCTTGTTTTGTCATGGTGAAAAGCATAATAAATATGCATATGTTCAGACCATTTGTCCTAAAAAAGCCAAACAAAATGCCCTAGCTGTGTCCAGCCATCTGCACAGTCTTCCAAGTAATTTATAGAACATTTTAACATACTTATCCTAGAATAATTTGAGGAAATATTGTCTCAGTGATTGCTTCACTTGTCACTGGCTTCAGCAGCAAAACCAGTTTAAGAGTTGGTGTACTTTAAAGTTGGGCTTCTGTTTCACCACACTGGTTTGCTGCCTCCCCAGCAATACCCACGGAGCTGTTGGTGGGACTCTACGGGAAGGTGGATTGCTGAAAGGATCTTGGTTAGGAGTAACCCTGGAGAGGTTGATACATTGTGGTGTAGGGATATGAATGACAGATGAGAAGAAGAGGCACATATGAGGAGGCAGGACTCCTTGAACCGACATTATCTTCGTAACACAGACTGACATCCTGAGAAGTATCCTCCTGTGGCTGGGGAGCATCTACGGGGAGGTGTGAAGAACTCTGCTGCAAGTTCCTAACACCTTCAGTGAAGGGGAGAAGGCACCAAGTCTTTAGCAGCAGTTGTGACTTCCAAAGGCAAGTTAATCACAGCCATTATAAAGGTTACAAACTCATTCCCCCACCTCAAGGTCTACAAACTACAGCTAAAAAATTCCTCCCTTTCCTGGGATTTCTTGTTCCTTCGGATGTTGTGATGTTGCTATTTCACTGATGCTGCTGTCACCTTACACATTTTTCTTAACTGAAAAATACACTGAAGGTGAGGCTAGATTTAAAGAAAGCCCAGTCAGACAAACTTCTCTGGCTGTGGCAGATCCAGTGTCAGTGGTTACCCAAGCAGACCTCCCCGAGCTGCTTACTCAGGTCTCACCACCCATCCTGGGCAAGACGGCTGCACCTTTCCATCTCCTGGCATCACTGCGTGCATAGCCTCCTCTAACCTGGTTCTGTCAAAATTGATCCAGGGCTTTATTCTTTAAATCCCTAACTATGGAGTATTTAAACTCACTCAAATCATTTTGACAGAATAATGTTAATGAGTAACCAGACATTCAATTCTGCTGGAGGCTGGGGGTAGGAAGGGGGACAAAAATTTCCAGCTGGAAGAAACTGGCAGGCAGGTGACAACAGCCTGGATAAGTCAGTCCCTTCTCCCCATTGGCAGTCACCCTATGTAGACTGGTCTCACACTGGTTAACAAAGCTGGACCTAACCCTTCAGTTACTCCTAACTGATGCTTTTCAGTCAGTCAACAGCATCTGTTACTCAAGAACAAGTAGACAAGACAACTCAAGAGTGCCCTAGCCCAGAGAGTGTCTGGATTTTGGGGTAAAAGATGAAGAAGTAATTTAAAAAAACAAATGTAAAAGATACAACATCTGAGGTTTTGTTTACACATCGTAAAGTATAAAAAACTGAAAATATCCATTTAAGTTTCAACTTTTCATTTCAAGTGACAATACTCCTTGAAATGCAAAATATCATTTTTGAATGAGAGTTGCAAAGTTATGGGGCAAGTTAGCCTTTTAGGCTGCACATTTCCAAACTTTAATAAACCATGGAGAGGCCACTGCCTTATCTTATTGTCTTGGATTTCTCAAGTTCTTTTTTCCATCAAGTATGTTTCAGTTGTCGTCATATGCCATTGATTTGGTAACTACATTTGCCCTCTTTTGGACTAATCTTGTATTGAGCAAACACTGAGTTAAATCCAGGTCAGTTCATTCAAAATTTGGCTGTGCCAGAAGTGGACCTCTTCAGTGGCAAAAATCACTTATTTATTATTCTAATGTTTGAGATACTACGGATGTGATTCTGGTTTTCTTATCCTGATACAATGCAGTGCCACTCAGTCAAGAGCAATATAAAGCAATATAAAGCAATATAAAGCAAAACATTGCTTTAAATCAGGCAGTACTGTTGTTCACTAACACAGCAGCAAGAATCAGTCTCCCTGAATCATTCATATCTTAAGGGCAAATCACCTGGCTGACACATCATTCTTTAATGTAATTTTTCCATGTCTTGCTCCTTTCAAAGGAAATGCAGGGCTATACTTTAGAAACCATGTAATACATAGCAGGTGGGGTATTTGGTAACTTCACTTGCATTAAATAAGCAAGTACTCCTAAACAGCCCTTACAAAAATGTAAGTTTGGTCTCAGGAATCCTGCCTTACCACACCTAAAACAAAGGAGTTACGTATAAGCACACAATATCTGCAGCTAATTTCAAGGTTGATGAGTGGGCAAAACATTTTAAAATGTTTGCTTGTGAATCTCTTCTTTTTCATATGCTGAACTAAATAACAGAAAGTGTGTAAGTGCCAGTGCACCTCAAACTATTTATCTTCTTGCAACTGGCCTTGGAAAAGAGTGCAATCATTGTTAGGAAGAACAGCAAATCCATCTTCATCACAAGTTTGGACAAGGAAAGACTTTACAGGAAGCTTTAAGAAAGGAAAGCACTTTCCACAGCAAAATATATTGTCAAAAGACCATCCTTGTAAAGTATCTCTTTATTGGAACTCATTGAAAAAAATAACTGTAATAGAAACGTTCATTTAAAACACATGAAATTATGAAAAATGTGGGTGAAACCCAAATATATTGGGTGCCTCATTTTCATGGAGAAACACTGATGAAAATGAAAAAAGTCCTTGTCAACATTTTTTTGAGAAAAATACAATTTTCTAATGAAGCATGCCATTTATAGCACTTCAGTAAGGAAAACAAAATTATACTTCCAAAAGTGAAAAAATTAATACCTTTTTCCATTAGTAGGAAAACATATACACCATGGTTTACTCCGAGTACTACAACAGCTCCAGCTCCTGAATGTTTGTTCCCTTCCAACAATACTTCTAGTTCCTGATCGTATTTCTAACTTTCTTTCTCTCCCTACTCAAAAATGCCCTTTTTTTAGATAAACTAGGCTGAACAATTTAATTTTTCACCGAACAATTTAAAGTACGAATATACTAAAACAAAGTTATCTTACGATTATGTAGGGCTGATTTCTACATCCACAAACACAAAGAGGGAGGGACCATAGCAAATATAATTCCCCTGGTTGTGTGGAAGAGGCACTGATGCTTCAGGCTATTGTCTTTTCAGCTTTGGACCTCATGAGGGCCTTCAGGACTGTTGCTGAAGATGCTCAGCACTCCCAAGGCCTGGACAGCTTGACACAACTTTGTTTCAACTGTCTCAAGTCATGGCATATCAGTAGAATAATTCTCCGTTCACACCATGCCTGTCCTGTGAGCTTCAGTAATGAAAAGTCACTGACCAGGACATTCCGTACCCGTTACATTGTACAATACTTATCCCAGATCTGGCATTTTTCAGTATTTTCACTAATGATTTGTACAATGGAATCAATAACACTTGTATCAGCTTTGCAAAGAAGGTAATGCTTGGAAAAGCTGTAAGCCCTACACAGATGGCAGGATTTGAATTCGGAAGGATGAACTGAAGAAATAGAGAGGATGCATTACCGGACTATGATGCATGTGGTCATTAAACAAATGGAACTCATTTCACTAAGGACAAATCCAAAGCACAGCACTTGGGAATAATTGACTGAACAAATATAAGATGGGGATGACCGGGCAGCAGTCCTACAAACGGGAGCAGAGGTCGCAGTGGGTCACAGACTGAACATGCGTCAGCGATGCCACAAGGTTGCAAGAAAAGCAAATATCATCCTGGAAAATGTCAATAGGAAGGCTTTGTTCAGATGGAGTACTATCTTCAGACTGAAGCATCATTTCCACAAATGCCAGGAATCAAATGGAGAGAGTACAGAGGAAAGCGGGTAGAGCTCTCCAAGCCTGAGAAACAATGAAAGGACCAGGCTCTTCATCATCTACAAATGAGAAAACTGTGGGGAGACATGCTAATGGTCTTCAGACATGTAAAAGGCTACTGCAGAGAGACGAGACAGTAGTGGATTTAAATTGTAACAAGGGAGAACTGGCCAAATCTCTGCCAAGAATGATTTAGGCATCCTTAGATACGCCTTGAGAACAGAGGATGGACTAGCTGACTTTCAAGGGCTACTTTCTTTGCCTGTTTTCTATGACTTCTTTAATAAAACCTTTGAATTGCTCCAGAAGCAAAACACAAACATGTAAACAGCTTTGGAGGCTTCTTTTTCAGTGTATATATAAATTAGTCTAATACTCCCCAACTAAAAATTACTACCTCTAAGTTTAAGAAATAGTCAAAGACCAACTTCTCTACACCAACTGTGAGAAAAGGTAGAAAGTAGAAAAATTTCTTCTTGATAATGAATAGAAGTATTTTCCAAAAAAAGAAAAAACACACTAACAAGATGATTGCTCAAAACGTTCACGACTGTGTTAATGCCTGACAACTGTATATGAATGCTGAGGACTTTTGTAAGAACTTGCTTCCTGACAAAAAGAATCAACAAGCTTGAGCAAAATGACTATTTCTTGTGTAGACACAACATTTTAGAATAAAGTATTCACCTTGTTCTTCAAAGTAATTTTTTTCTTGGAATGGGTTTTCCCACAGGAGAATTTTAGCTACAGAGTTAGAACAGATTAATTATTCTATTTTACTACCACCCACAAAAGGAAGGAGACTGGCTCCTTAGGCTTCCAATTAACCAGAACCTGCTCTTTGGACTCCAGGGTATGCTCAGTGTTCCTTTTTTTTTTTTTTTAATCTAGATAAATTCTAATGGGGGTTTTAATTGAATTATCCCTTTGCTTGGGACATATTTCCTGGTATTGTCTAAGTTGGCAGGAGAAAAGAAGGTAACACTTTGTGTCAAATATTTCTCCCACACAGAAAGGACCATGTCTTTGTTGTCGATTTCATTCACAAGTGCATGTGCACGGAAAGGCATAATCTGTCATTCTAAACTCAGAGAAAGGATTGCACAGATAGGCTGGAATAAATTTGCTGAACAGCTACAGACAGTAATATTATATTAGCAGAGAATCTGCCTCAGTATAGACTCTGCCTTGCACTGCTTGTACAGCAGTATTTGATGTTAGTCAACACCTGCACCTCATTTGTATGATTGTTATCTTACACCTACAAGAGTACAGTATCATCAGAGTAATTTCATGCTTTACAACTGCAAGAGGATAAATTTTACAATATCATTTTGCTAAACATTCAAGTGTAGCTATCTTTGCACCAAAGTAAGATAGCTGGTCGTTGAAACAAAAGTCTGTGAGACACAAAATGAAGAATATTACATTTGAGATGCTGGCAGAAAAAAAGAAAGGAAGGAAGGAAGGAAGGAAGGAAGGAAGGAAGGAAGGAAGGAAGGAAGGAAGGAAGGAAAGAAGGAAGGAGGAAGAAGGACAACCAAACCAGTTAGAATTTCAGATTTTGCATATACAGCAACCAAAAGTAAATATACCACTAATTGGTTGAACAAGCCTCTGTGCAACTTTAAGCATCCAAATAAATTTAAAATTTCACAGTAAGTATTTATTCCATCCAAAATATGGAATATCTTCCTCAATAATATACTATCATAAAGATCAGAAACAGCACAGGAAGACCAAAGTTTAGTTATTTTGTGTTTCATTTCCACTGGAAATAGGAGATTTACAAAAATAGAAAGGCAAGAATATAATCTATTACTCACATAATCTTTTATTTATAGACCTGGAGAATGATGAGATACTATACTTAAGAATGCATATGCCATTACAAAACTCTATGTCAGCTCATGTCGGGAAATTCTGAGACTGTTTGGCCTGTATATTTAGGCACGGTATTAAAGATATCTGGTTGTAGAAATGCATGAAAATGAGAAGTAGAAACAATAATTTTAATGTTTGATAGTTCTTTTCCTGTATCTCTTTAAGTTACCTGGAGTAAGCAGTACTTGTTCAGATTTCAGAAGAAAACTAAGTTTTACTAGCCTTCACTCTCTTGCAGTTTCACTAGTTTTAAAGAAGGTAATATTTGAGTATTTAAACAGAAACAAAAATGTTAAATGTTCTACCCAGCACTGGGCATGACAAACTACAGACTTCAGTCCCAATCCCTATGTCTGCATGCCTGTGAGGAACCTGCTGGCTCCACTGATCTCCAGGACATACATGCCCCGCTGAATGAAGTCAAACCGTTAACAGAAGTAGAGCGGACCACACCATCCCATGTCTCTTCTTCTCTTCCCTTCATTTGCACCCAAGAACTCACCATGTATCTCAACTCAGCCCAGCTACAAGAACAGTTACCAGTCACCAGATGTTTGCAGTCACAAATTTAGTGAAAGATACTATGTCCAGAGCTGAGCTGATGAAAGACATGTGAGGTTTCTTTATGCATTTCATGCAAAATAGCTTGGGTTGTTTAAAATTATCCTGGAAAGCTATTGACTTTGCTCTGAAACTAATGAGGAAACTTCACAGCTGGTTTGGCTGTGGGAGCAGTGACACCCCAGCGCAGCACAACCTTTCTGCAGCGAGTTTCTTATCATGGCATTAATATGTGTTTGGAACCTGAGACCATGCTTGGCTCTGAAGGATTACAGCTTCAAAGACAGCAGCTAGGAAGAACTGACTGAAGAAAATCCAACTGCCTACCCACTCAGATATACGCTACCAATTATATTATCTGTTCAGCATTCCTGTGTGCCTAGCTTCTACATGATTATCCACAGATAGATAGAAGGCTGAATTAGTCATACAAGTCCTGATAGTGTTTAAAAGAATCACAGGTTTGTTATTGTAGCTGCATGCATTTTACGGGCACATAACAACAAGGATATTTGTAATTTCTAGCACTGGAATATTTTTTAAAATAATTATGTGGTCTCATACAGCAATGATCATCTACATATGGTAGTGCGTATGCATGTATTTGTGTGTACAGAAGCATGAAACCTGATAAGACAATACTGTAAAGTTCTACAATCCTGTGTGCTTTAAAAATACAAGTATTTGCATAGTCCTGTTAATTTATAGAAGTAGAATTCTCCTTGTTTAATTCATTCAAGATTAAGGAATAAAAAACCTTGAGAGAAGATGTTACAACAAACTTACTGCCATGTTTTGCACTCTATAAACTAATGTAAGACTGTACTGTACTTCAATACTTTTAGCTTGTGGAACTATATCAGTTAGGAAAGAAGAACAGCTATATTTTAAAATGCAAAGGCCGTTCCATGAATGTTGGGTTTAGATGTTCGCATAGAAACTGATTAACTAAGGTATGCATTTAAAAATAGATCATCATAATCTAATACTGTCTTCATCATGGTTTATAAGCAGCTGAAGCTTCAGACTTGAACTAACTTCTTTTTTTTTTTTTAAGTGTAGCACTCAGTCAGAAAGTATTTTGTTTACCCACAAAAGTTTGTAGTGACTTTACACAGAGACACTCCCACAACTTCCTTTTAATAACTGCAGGATTTGGTCCCAAATCCCTCCTGAAGGTCTTCGAATACAAGCAACATAACATTATGTAAATACAAAATCCCTACAGTAGTAAAAGGTGTCTTTAAGTGCTGTAACATTTTGGAAAAACGTTGATTTCTGCTGCGTGTACTGAAAGTCACCAAGAAAGACACAGCTAGGTAGCACGAAGCTGTAACATCTTTCCAGGAGTCACAAAGGTAGGTAGAGTATGAAGGTGTATGTAGAAGCTGGGTCCACCTGAGGGTGTGTTCTTACCAAGTGTTTGATGAAGTTAGGCAGTTATCAAGAAGAGACAGATACATTTTGCCGCAAGGAAGGATGAACTAGGAACCTATGGGAACCTCAGGACTAGCATGCAGAGACCACCAGCACCCCCAGCAACAGGGCAGTCCCACATCCAGATAGGACCAGGGTGGTGGTAGGGTGACAGTCCACCAGCGGTCCCAGACACGGGTATTGAATACATCCATGGTCCATCCAGGGGCTGCACCCTGGTGTTCCTGCAGGAGAGCTCCAGGGATAAGGCTGCCTATCATGTGAGTTCAAGGTGTGGCCAGGAAACAGGGCCGGAGACAAGGTTGCCTGTAATGGTAGGTCCAAGGTCCAGCCACGAAAGCAGCCAGCAAACCCCAACTGCAGGAGACAGAGCTGGACACAGACACACCTGCAACACCACGCAAGCAAGAATGGGATGTCCAGACCGGAGCTTAAATGGGCAGGGTGTGGGTGGGGGTCCTGGGGGGGGCTAGTTGGGGCAGCTGTACAGAACAACGCAGGTTTGAGGATTCATTTAACTGCAGAGGGAGGTTTCTTACAGGACCCGACTCTCAAGCAAAGGGCTGACATCCTGACTCTGGCACCAGCTCACAGCCAGTCAGTACCCAGGTCCTGCCCTGTGCTTCCTCCCATTGCTTGGGGGGATTTCGTTACAACAGCAAAGGATTGCCAGGACATGAGGGTATGCAGCCCATTCTGGGTTGTCACAGACCTTTAGGGACATTGGGAATACATCAAAAAAGAGTGCCAAAGGGGCTTTGTGCTAGTCATAGATAGCCTTACTCTCAATGGTCCTTCAATTTTTGGGATGATGGTGTACGAACGTTTTGCGCCAGTGACAGGCAACAATATTATACACATGCAGGCAAGAACTCAGCCTAGGGAGTACTGCAGTAAGGGGTCCATGACAAGTTCTTAATGGAAATTTAGTGAACAAAGTGATGATCTGGTCTCTTGATGACTTTCTTGCCTCTCCGTGACTGCTCCTAATGAGCCCTCCTCTGCCTCTAGACTCATTTTTTTCTTATAAAACCTTACTATAGGTTCATTTCAAAACTGCCATAAAATCAAAAACGGCAGAGCAGTTTTGCTATGTCATTAAGGTTTTACAAGGCGCCAATCTGATCTGAGGAGTAAGGGTCCTGGACCTGATGCAGACAGCAAGAAACAAAGCAGACAAAGAACAACGGAACAAAAGATGTCTTGCCAGCACTTAGGAGAACTAGAAGGATAGGTGTGGAAAAGCAACACTGTCAGTTTTGTTTAATTTTCTACATGTTTGTATGATTTTGTCTAGGTCAGTTACTCTCTCTGCTGTGATACTGTCCCACATATCTACTGTAAGAGGAAAAAAACTTTCTGAATTTGCGTATTATCTAAAACCATTTTGGCAGCAGTGAAGGTCTCCACATTTCTATTTGGCAACAAATGGTATTTGTCACATACAAACCCAACTACATTAAAATAAAGAATATTTGTAAAATTTGGGGGGTAAAAATAGATTATGGGCATGTCTAGTAGACTGATATAAAAACCTACATTCCCTTCGTCCTGTGGCAAAATTTTCATTTGTACTATTATCTCAACAATTTTATTTCTTTGTGACACTTTTCCATTTCAGATTGTTTGTTAGAAAATTATACCAAATTAGACCATGACCTTGAGGAGTTCTGTAAACTAACATGATGTTAAAAATGACTTAGCAATCAGAACAGAAAGGAACAAATTGTGTTTAATAATAGCATTCACTAGCCAAGATTAACTCTAAAGTCCCATCAAAACCAAGTTGCTGTTCTCTTCTTAAATATATTACCTATTTCCCATTAATTAGTGAATCTACTTAACAACATCTCACAAGACAGTATTTTAAATTATGTTGAATTTCTCGTGCAGGGATTCCATGCCTTTCTGTAGCTCCCTTGTTCATTAACAGCAGCCAAGATCACCTGCTCATAAGTTTGTCTGCATGTGTTTGTGTGCATGTGAGTGTACTGTATGTGGAATAAAAAGGAGAGTTTGTGATCTACACTTAGTGCTTTTCCTAATTTGAGGTGGTCATGAGTTATGTAGATTGTTCACAAGTGTGCTGATCAAGAATTAAACTACAAAATATCATTATGTATTCTATACAAAATAGTTATTTATGGAACTGTCTGCTATTTTAGAATTCTTCAGATAATTTGTACGATTTATAGTTACTTTTTCATGTCACACCACAATGAAAGCTTAAGATTTCTTAGTATGGCATGACAAAATCCCATATCACATTCCAATGCCATTATTTCAATAAAGTATACTCTATCACAAACACTGCAACATGAAATCCATCACGTCCAGTCCTGCAAAAGCTTTAGTACATGCACAAAATCACGCATGTGAAGGCTGTATGACTCTGTTCAGATGAGTAACTTTCCCACACAGTGAAGGCTCCGTATTATGGGAACTGAGGTACTCATGGGCTATAAGAAAATCCAAACGACCTGAAATTCATACCATAATCTTTTTTCAAGCCAAAGAAGGCCATCAGAAGAATGGTGTAATAAGCACTTACATGGCAACAACCAAATAAATGCACTCGCTCCTTCCCTGCTGAATGCACTGACAAACCTTTTTATGGAATACCACGGGAGTATGGAATTATGGAATACCAATATATCCCCAAAAGATGTGTGTTTACATGACAAATGACAGTAAAATCTTTCATGGTCAAAGGTAAATTTCTCCCTCTGTTAGAAGATTGTACCTATACATTGAATAAAAAAAGCAATGGCTGAACGAAACATGAAGTACCATGCTGTTTATGGAATAATTATGCTTCTAGCAGTCACATGAACTAACTACTTAAAGGATTTTAAAGTCAGTAATAGCTGCAGATATTTCTGTAAATGTAAACTGGATTCTGCTTGTCACAATTCAAACCTGTATTAATACATTCAAGGTAGAGAGAATTGAAAACATCGTATAGGTAGGGGAAATAAATGTATTAGACGTATTTATGGTTCCATAATAAAACCTTCCTACATTTATGAAGAGGAAGGCAATGTTTACAGCTTCTCATAATTTATTTTGGCCTCGCAAACTATTCAATATAGGTTGTATATTGGTATCATAAAGTGTAGATTATCTAGGTTTAGACTTAACCACTCTAGTTATGAACAGATTTTTCTTTGTTCAGGAAACATTGCCAATGGAGAGCACAATGTCTCTCTCAGATCTATTACTACTCATATATTCCGGCAAAATTCCCTTTGAATAACTGCACTGCAGAACTGCTAGTTCAGCACATGGAAATGAACACTATTATATTATTTTCTTTAATAACAAATCGTCACTGCCAGTAAATAATTTAGCGTGGATGGATTTTGATTTGCTCTACATGGCTGCCTAAACACTTTTCCATTCTCCTGCTTATAGCATTTTCAATGTAGTCTGCTATAATGCTGTGTCATGCTTTCATTTCCTAAGTAAGGTGCGTGACACTGCTCGCCTGATACACAGGAGACAAGGTTTGCCAATTCTTAGTAGAAAGAGGGGCTGTCAGTCATTCAGTGAAACCGTGACTCAGCAGCTGCTGATTCTGTAAAAGTACTCTGCACACAGGAGATAAACAGGAGGGGCGATGTCTCTACAAGCAATGAAATTCTCTGGTACGTATACAAACAAAAATGTCCTTCCCACCATACCGAATTTATGTAATAATTTTCTCATTTTGAATCTTCTCATCGCATATAAGCGAGGCTATAAACTGGTTTATTTAATCATCCCTAATTTTTGCCAGGAATTGATCCATGCAGTTTTCTCTGACTAAATTAAAGTTGTCTATTTTGCTCACCGAAAAATCATACACACTCAGGTAGGAGAGTGATTTTTCTTCCCACAAGCAAAAAGTTTACAAATGTTGCTCATAATTATTTAAAACTAAAAACCATCTTTCCGAAATAAAAAAATAAATGGCTACAAGTTTTCCACATGCAGACACCTGCCAACGTAGAACACACAGACCTACAGCAAACACCCAGTCTAAAAAGCCAGGGGCAAAGTCCTTCCTCTGAGTGTGCAGATGCGCATACATCAGCCTGAACACAGAACTACAGCAAAAATATGTAAAGATGAAATCTGCTTACGGGCACTTTGTAAGAGACTCTAGGTCTAAATTTTATTCTCTAACAAATGAGAAGACACTTGTAACATCTTGAACAATCTTTATTTTCTCTAGTACAGGAATTCAAGGGAAATGAAGACATGAAACAGTTTCTATCAGATTGACTGGGACTCCTCAGCTTCAGGAAAGATGACCATGTGAAGTATAATAAAGGTAGACAAAACCCAATTCTTACTGTGCAAAACTTGGGGATCTCAAATGAACTGATAGAGAAGAAGTCTGGGGGAAAAAAATTAACAAATGGAGGAAGTTTTTGTAAATGCCTACATAAGCCTTGCCACCACTTACAATAAATATCAAATTAAACATGGGTTCAAAAGTGATTCCACAATTTCATGCAAATGAGTACCAGAAACTATTAAATACAAACATGTGGATACAACCTTTGGCTCAGTAAATCCTAAACATCAGAGTGCTAGAACGCATAACTGTATGGTCCTGTGCTCCTTCCTACCTTTTGTCACAGAGGAATCCTCTACCAGCCACTGCGAGAGGAAAAGCATCAGATTTTAGGGACCTTTTGTCACACTGTATTCTTGTGCTTTATGTACTGGAGATGAAAAGCAGAATTTTAAGTTCAGTAGATAATGGTTGTTGTCCACAAAGTAGGATCCAGTCCTCAAGTCATCCAATCCTCAAAATATTTATGAATATCAGCAATTTTACCAAAAAAAGGATAATGCATACAAATTTACACACACACATTTACAGAATGGAGACCCAGCTATAATACAATTTATTGCTATGTGTTCTCACTGTATTTTTTGGCAAGAAGGCTTTGTTTTCCATCAAAGCATAGTGCTTGTTGATCTCCTGCCCTTTTTCACGCCACCAGCGAATCCACACTCACTCTAACCGGTAAAGCACAGAAACGTCTTGGTAACTACACAATTATTCCAGTTTTGTACCCTTCTGAATACAGCTTCTGCATAGAGCTTTGCCCAGAGAACTCCATCTAATTTCTTAAACTTACACTATTTCTAAGGGAGCCACAAAAATGCAAGTGACTTTTCCAACATGTGAAGCATTATTTAGTTGACAAACAATATCCTCAAAGATCTGCTGACATAATAAGTGATGCTGATGTACAGACTGCTGTAATTATGGCAATAACATCTCTGGGAATCCAAATGTATATCTGAAATTGAACACTCTGCCACCAGCAAATGGTAGACGAACAAAAATAGTAGCTCTTATTCCCGTAAGAATTCAAACAAAAATACATGGGATGGCTTATAGAAAATGACAGAGTTTCAGTTAATTAACAAATACCATTTCCAAAGTTTTTCTAAAGTTGTAATAGAATATATATATGTACATGTATACATTTAAAAGCTTATGCTAATTTCACACAGGGGAAAAAAAAAAACAAACTGTGTTTGCTGAGTGGAAAAGATGAATCAAGATTAATGGAGACATGCTATTTTTAAAACCCGTAGAAATGTTAGAGTTAAAAATATGAAGTAAAATTTATTTTTATAGCAGCTGGCAATGTCCATTTAAGGCTGACAATTTCTTGCAGATGACTAGTACTATATATCTCATGCAGCGCCCACTGTTTTGAGTGTATTGCAGTACAACAGCATAATCAGATGGCTTTAAAACTCTCAGATGGCTCAGAATCTCTCCCTATTTTTGGCTTAAATCCAAGTTATAATTACAGTAAATGTACTATTTTTTAAAAGAATGCTGTTTGTTACGTTCTTAACATAGTGATTTTGTTGTTTTCATATTGCAAAACTGAAACTAGACTAGGATAAACACAGAGGGGAAAAATTAAGGCTTAAACCGAGTTTAATATGTAACTCCATTCACCATCATAAAGCCCAAGAGGCAGGATATGCAAACCTGCATTCCTTACGCACTCGTAATACCTCTTGGCTTCAGTGGAAGTTTTGTTTGAGAAAGCATATAATCAGAACCTATAATTTCATTAATTGCATGCCACAGGCAGTCCATGTGAGGTAAGAATAAAGAACCAAACTGGTTGGAAGGGCGGTGGAAACCTTAGCCCCGCCTGCATCTTTGTGGACCACTGAGTCCACACAGCAACACCGTGAATCCTCGTTTTCCCCACTCGCCCACACTTGAGCTCTTCCTTCCGCATGATAGACTGCGTCTGTCATGTAGAGGAGATCACAGTGCAGATGCCTCGTTGGGGACACAACAGCACTCCCAGGTCTCTGTCACTACCCTGCATTACCATCCTTCCCCAGGCTCCTGGCAGTACTGAGGATTTCACCCGATGCAGATCCTTAGTCTGTTGGGATTTTCATACTACGTACTAGGCACAGGAAAATGAATGTTATGTAGCTATTAGTACTGACTGTTTTGACATAACATATTACATATTTCATTAGATATCCTTTGGGCAATTTAGGAAGTATCATCTAAAAACCATGCAGATGGACTTGAATTTTACAGTATTACTGTACACATAACTTTTCGATGCATACCATAAACATAAATGACTCTACTGGGCATGTGCTACAGACAGTTTTACAGTATTCCACAAGATTTGTTTATATATGTAGGAAGAAATAGCATGAAACAAGAACCTCCCATAGTATAAAGACCTTTTATTTGCTAAAACACAAAGTAAAAACATAGGCACTTGCCAGCTACTTCTTCTTTTTCTAAACATAAAAACAACTAATCCAATTTAAAAAGAGACCATTCACAGACTAAGAACTGGTAGGCCATGTTACAGTGAGGGGTGAATCTACAGTGTAGTCTCGGCTGCAAACTGACATTTAGAAGTGCAGAGCAGATAGCTCTTCAGCTACAAAATCCCTGTTACTTTCCTGTACAATAAATTGAAAACTCTAGTTCATTTCTTCCTGTATAACTGAACACAACTCAATTTTTACACCTCACTAACACCTAACTTACAGTTCCTTTTACAACATCCTTACAAATAACATATCTTGGTTTTGTTTGTCTGGTTTTGCTTTGTTTTGAAAGTATAAAGCGTCATCCCCTTAAATGATTATAAGGTATTTCAGCAAGGGAAACCTAAGAACAAGACACATCACGCACAGCTCTATATTAAAGAAAATACAGAAACCTGGGGTTTGGTATTAAAAAAAAAAAAAAAAAAAAAAATTTAGCAGTCTTTAATCTCCAGAATTGTGCTGGATTATCTTATGAATACTTAAAGTAGAAACAGAAATTTCAGATTAAAAAAAAACCAATAAATCATTGTTAACTATCCTAAAGGCTCAAACTTTGTAAGGAAGCCTGCAATGAGCAGATACACACAAACGAACAAAATAAAAGGCAAACAAATGGAAGGTATAAAGATGAGTGTGACTGACGGATAAGCAGGATAAAAAGAAAGGGAAGGAAAAAAGAACATAAGAACATTTTTAAAAGGGAGAAAGAAAAACAAGACAATGGAAACAAAATGAATCGTTGAAACTATGGTGGGAGGAACTGATGAATGTTAACTTTTATTATTCTGATTACAAAATACATTTCAAAATTGGCTTGAAACACATTGTATGTATGTTTTGCCAAGGACATTCTTGGCAATTACAAAGTTAGGAAAATTATAATTCAATCAGTGAGGCATTGCTTAAAACCACTTGAAAAAGCAGACCATTTGAACCATCAAACAGGCTGCATGGATAAAGATTTTAAAGACTCAGTATTCTGGAGCAGTGCAGATTGCACTCGCGTGTTGCACAGTGAACTTTCCAATAAGTGGGCCATTGGAAAAATAGCAATTTTTAATCCTGAATATATTTTACCGATTTTTCTTCTCATAAATGAGTAACAAAGCCTCATCGCCTTTTTCCATACAAAATGAGGGCAGTTCTAATAAAGAAAAATTCAAGCACTTGTACAGTAAAACTTTTATTTTGCTATAAAATCTGGTTTTAACCCTTTAAGAAACTGTACCGTTCATAGCAACCAGGTCACATCTGTGAGGATGGTTTCTGTATTTACCAGATGCGTGCAGGGTACTTCACCATGCACCAGATCTGCGTGGTGGCCTTTGAAAAGGATGCTACAGTCCTAAAAGCGTTAAGGCTACGGCATCATGCTTGCTGCTACGCTAGCAAAACCCACAATAAACAGGTCACCTTGACGTCTGTCACGTAAACTGTAATTTCACAGAAGTGCTAACACCTGAAGGATGGGATTGAGTGAAAAACGTGCAAGGCATTCACTGCTCCCGTTCGGAAAGGCTGCGTGACTGCCTCCCCCGCAGCAACGCGCATTTACGCATCACTGTGATCGCACTTGGGAGCGGAACGGTGCAGCCGGAGGCCAAGCGCAGCCCCAGCAGAGCGCTGTACCCTTTGCAAACTGCCCGTTGCCAGTTTTCGGGAGGCCGGTACACGCCGGCCGCGGCACTCCCGGTGCGACAGTGAAACACCTCACGGTGACGAGGGCGCGGAGCGGCGCTTCGGCGCGTCCGCCCGGGGCGGCAGCC
>JAVJGI010000060.1:52400244-52424672 GCA_035590275.1 Ibycter americanus | reverse complement strand
GCTGCGCGGGGGGCCCTGCGCGAGGTGCCCGCGACGGTCGCTAACGATGCAATGGTTTTTCCAGCCACTATGCGGATATCGATCCAGAAAATCAGAATTTCTTGCTTGACTCCAATCTTGGAAAGAAGAAATATGAAACTCAGTATGTAAGTACATAGCAATGGCATTTCAAAAAACCAAACCAAACGAACAAAAAAGCTCTCTTTATGTTTGTTTTCAATTCTGAAATAACTTTCTGTTAATTAATACCTATCTCCCTTTTCTCAGCATCCGGGTACTACTTCCTTTGGAATGTCAGTGTTTAATCTGAGCAATGCTATTGTGGGTAGTGGCATCCTTGGTCTTTCGTATGCCATGGCTAACACTGGAATTGCTCTGTTTGTGTAAGTATCTTTTGGTTCATCAAAAACAAAAAATCTTTCTGCTGTGTAATTAATAATGGAAAAATACTTGATGTAAGAATATGACCTTTACAAAATACCCAGTCACTGCCATAGGTGCAGAACTGCATTTTAGGATTTATGGCTTTTTTAAATTAAGAGGTTGTGATACATTCAGAAGGATGTGCAAAAATAAACAGATTCATTGCAAGCTCTGCAACCCACGAAATATTTTACAGTGAATTTTCCTTTACTTAGCCGTAGTTCCTCCACAAATAACTGATAGACTTCCCTTGAAAATTCCATTATCCAGCTGGAAAAGAGAGGTTGCTACTTGACAGACTGAAGTCTGTGCTAGCTTTTTCCTTCAGAGTTCATGACTGAAATTAATGGCAACAGAAACTTTTCAATTGGTGGAAGTCGTAATTGCACAGAAAATACAGGATCAGGCTGTAGAGAGAAGAAAAAAGTAGGCAGAAGGGCATTATTTTATTTGCCTCTTTTAAGTCTGGCCATGACTACTCCTAAAAATTTCTGTGGCCCAGTCCTACCAATCAGGGACATGGTTTTCTTTTCTTCAGCTGACATAGTTGTGTTTCTGGAGGTACAATGTGCTTACACCAGTAAAGGAATCCTTTTTACTGCTGTGCTTTTACTCGCTTCAGGGAACTGGTTTCAGCTGCACCTGTAAAAATTGCTGTCACTCTGCAGGGGAGGGATATGGAATAACCAGCATGTCTTTATTGGTATTGGCAAAAGCTTTCAGGTATAAGACAAGACTACAGTAACATAATCGAAAATGACATGAGGAAACAATTATGTACAGTGCTTCTAAATGTCTTGGGAAGGTACGCTTTTCATACATTGGAGACAGCTCAGCTCACACAACATGTAGTATCACTGACTGAGAGCAAATTGGAATCCATGGATATGTTTAAAGGAACTTGTTATTTTTATCCTGAAAGTAGATAAATGTGCTAAATGTTCAAGAACAAGTGGAGAATAACATTTAGTTTGAAATTTGCGTTACTATGTTGCCAGATTTCCAGAAAGTTGAAGGCCAAATTTACTTCCAGATATTTCGCAGTATATCAGGGTGGCATTCAAGTTTCCTGAGGAAACTACCAGTGTGTGAAGTTTTGATTTTATTTTAAATATATGGTGATTTGTTGATTTTTTACTAAGACTTTTACTTACTTAGATGATGCTAAACTGAATGAACAACTTAGCAGCATGAATTCAGAAAAGGTAGATACTTTCATCTCTCCTCCACGTCATCATGCTCTAAAGATGTTTTGCAGCACATAAAAGATCAGCAGAATGCACATTAGAACATCTCTGAGGAGAGGGGGGGAAAAAGAATTTAAAGTTAGATATTTGAACAGATTTGCATATAATGGGGGTCCTTTTTTCTGGAGAGAAAAAAAGGTCCTAAACTGTCAATTTAACGGCTGGGTGCTGAGGTCGTTTAGTTACCTTTCATTTCCAGATACTGCATTCAGATCTATTTGTGTTAGTACTGATTCAAAGATAAACTGCTTAGTGTAGTTTGTATAGTTTCCAGGCAGGAAAGCAGTCAATCACTGATGATACTGAGGATTTATGATGACACTGAGGGCATTATAGACATCCTTTAATAACAACGTTACAGATTCAGATCCAGATGCAGTTGATTAAGGCAGTAAATTCTTTGAAGACTGTGTGGAATCACTTGTGTCAGTGCTGTGACTTGTCACTTGTGTCAGCACTAAATGAATGAATGATAGGGTCTGGAAGCCAGAAACTGAGTGAGCTTCAAGATGAGTTTGCTGACTGATCTTGTCAACACTGTGGGCAGCCATCCGAGGATAGGACTGAGGGGTCCAGGATCTGTGCTGTTTTAATGAAATGTAACCCTTGTGTATCTCACTGTGCTGCTTCTAGTTGATGGCTGAACTAAATCCTGGTTAATCTCTACCTGTCAGAAATACAGAGGTTTATTTGTGTGCATGTGTTGGTGCTGAATTGACACAGTAACACGTTTCCTGGATTCCTTGTACAGATCTGTGAAGCTTTTCTCAGATGTTCTTGTTTCCAGTTCTTTGTGCTGTGTTTACTAATTTCACCAAAGTTAAAAATGACACAAAAGGAAATGTAAAGAGTACTGTGGGAGCTCTAAGTGGTTCTTGCTGGTTTTGAGCAGATGTGCTGATTCTTAGCTTTCCTGTAAAGCAGAATGCTTGTATTGGTATAAGAAAGGCCAGGGTTTTTTTGAATATCTTGTAATTTTCCACTGTGTTCTTCAGCAGTTGAGAAGTCCCCCCTAGTGTGCCGCTCCGGGAAGTGCATTTGTTGTGGGAGAGATTGTTGTTGAGAGATCCGAATTTTAGATGTTGCAAATGGAAATAATATATATTGCGTGTAAAAGCTGTGGGGAAGATGAACAAGCCACTAGCGATTCCCATGTAAGCACACATGAAGAGTAACTTTTGAGCAAAGAAATTTTTTTATTTTTTTTTAAACTACAATAAATATGTATTTCCATTTGAACACGCAACTCTCGATGCATCCGAATGTTCAGTGAGTTCTTTAAAGCTGTTGCAGTTTCATCCCTGCATAAAAAAAGACATAACACACATTTAAGCTGAAAAACTTACTTGTTTAAGACTGAGAGATAATCTTCATTTAGCTACAGTTAGTCACAACTTCATGTTCGGTAGACGCATGACACCCTGTTGAAGACAGGAGAAATACAGTTTCTTACGAGGATACAAAACCATTCCCATTGATACTTTTTAAGTTATTTGTATCAGATGTAGCCAGTTATAATGGTCCGACACTTGTCCGTGCTTATGTCACTTTACACTGAATATAAGTGTTGTTGAATCCTATACTAGAATTTCTATGCCTGCCTCTGAAATGCATTTTAGTATAAAATCCTTCCTAAACTAGGCATTAATTGGGTTTTCAGAATGCTTTTAGCTGCCCTTAGCATCTATGGTTTTTCCCAGATAATATTTTAATATGATTAATTTTTATGTTTTATCTGCATTTATTTAATAAGGTTATAATAAGTCATTTATGGCTACTAAAAATTTGCATGTTTTCCCCTCCCCAGGATACTCCTGCTGTTTGTCTCAATATTTTCTTTGTATTCAGTGCATCTCCTTTTGAAGACTGCCAATGAAGGAGGTAGGGCAACTTACTATTTCACAAACATACGGTATTTGTTTCATTTGGTATCTTTGTGAAACACACCCTCCCAACTGATTATTTTTGGGTTTTTTAGGATCTTTACTGTATGAACAGTTGGGAATGAAGGCATTTGGTATGGCTGGAAAACTTGCTGCTTCCGGATCAATTACAATGCAGAACATTGGAGGTGAGGACAAGATTTTAAAATGCCTGTACTGTCAATAGTTCCCTACTTATTCTTGGAGACTTTTTTTTCACACAACATGTGTTCATTAACTGCTTGTGTTCAAGTGAAGTTATGAAACATGTTATGTGATTCTTGCATCTTGTGGCATATTCTATATTTGTAATGATCTATGATGTTATTCACCTACAGCTATGTCAAGCTACCTCTTCATAGTGAAATATGAGTTACCATTGGTCATCAAGACATTTATGAACATCGAAGAGACCACAGGGTAGGTGTTAGAACTCCTCATCAGAGAAACTATTAGGAGAAACAAATACGGAGACTGTACATATTTTTATATGAAGACCACGTTCGGTACACCATAGGGTAGCTTCTTACTCAGACAGAGATACAGTAAGTTTGCCCTTCCCCTGAGTGCTCCACTTCATTTAGATCCAGCCTGTCCTGGGAAAAGGGTAGAAAAACACAGGTATTGCATCATATTACAGAAGGCTGTTCTCTAAAGAACATAAGGTAAGTGTTAATATATGTACCAGTGAGTACATACTTTCAATAAGGAAAGGTAAATGTGGTTATGGTCGGTTGTTTTTTTTTTTTCTTTTTTTTTTCCCTTACTGCATTCCAACTGGTTTGGACTGATTATTTTGGTTTTCTAGTGCTAATATTGTGGAAAGTGATTAAATATAAGACTAAGGTGCGGTTATGTAATGAATGTCTTCAGGAACAGTTCTCAAAAAGGCATGAGGACTAAACATTGAGCTAAAACAGAGTATGTATGCCCGTGAATGCATTGCCATTTAGCCCTGGAGACTTCTTGACTCCGTAGTGGCTTTCCTGCTCGGCTTTAAAAGTGGGTGCCTCAGGTAGGGTTCATTTTAGCTAGGCATACCATCTGAAAGTTAGATTTTGAGCTCACCATTACTCTGGTCTTTGTATAATCAGTGGAGGAGGGCAATTCTCTGTAGTGGTCAGTTCAGCGCACCTGGCTTAGACACCTGTTTTGGGCATCTCCAAAGAACAATTTATCATATCACTATATGGAGAGGTTGTGTAAAAACAGCTATCTAAAACAAGATGCCTGACTTCAGATGGATAGAGTTAAGTGCTATAAATCTCACTCTTCAGAGTTGTACTTCTGTGCCTTGTCCTGAAGTGTCCCAGTCTTGAGAGGGCTGAGCAGCTCAAGACTCCAACTTACAGCTAAGCCCGAGTTCAGAAGGTAGGCATTTTTCTGCCTCTGTTCCCCAAGGGGTTCAAGCCATTTGTTGCTGTTCATACAGCTTACTGATAGATATTGTCATGACAACAGTGCTAGCCATCTTTCTTTTTTTGTTTTGTTTTTTGGGGGGTTTTGGGGTTTGGGTTTTTTTTTAATGTAATCAGAAAATGCACCCACCCCATTTACTTAGTAGTGTAATATTTACAGATTCTTTGCTGGGAAGGTTCATTTCCCTCCTTTGTCTGAATTGAAGTCCTTATTTCCTACTTCTTAAGAAAGTCCCTGGAGTAGCCAGTACTTGCGAGGGGTCTTGGAGGCAAGTATTTTTAACTGTCCCATCTTCAGAGAAGAATTCAAAATCAGTTGCACTTCAAGAGGGAAAATGAAAGGCTGTGAATCTCACTGGATATAGCTGCTGCTCTGCAAATCTGGCAGACAAAATTGAGAAATTGAGATTTGTATCCTAAGTGTTTTCTTGTTGGCTAGTACTAGGTAGCTGTACAATGATTTAAAGTAAATCTTTTCTCGGTGCTCTGGCAATTGTGGACCCCATTTAACTGACTCTCTCCATGCATTGCTTAGGGGAGTCTGGGTGGCTACCATTGGCATGGATTCCACTCTGGCAGCCTGGTGCCTAAAATGTAAGCACTTACCTGTTTAAATGTCCCAAAATAATGCTTACTGTAGAAGATACTCTGGAATTCCGAGACCATATTACAAATACTAGCTCCATTGTTTGAATTAATTTAGCAATTTTTAAAATGCTCAGCTGTATTTAAAAGCTGTGCAATCCCATTCTTTTCTCTTCAGCACAGAAAAACTTTTTAAGTCCTTGGTCTGAAAGTCCTGATGGCCTCCATGTGGGGCATGTGCAATAACAGTGCACATTCTTATGACTGTATTAAATGCAAGGAATCTCTGTGCTGTGATTTCTTTGAAATTTACCATAAGACTACTACATTTAAAAAAAAAAGACAACAGAAGGTACATGACATTAATGTCCTGCACAGCCAGACTTTCTCAAATACAGTTTTTACGTTTAGTTATGCCAGATAAAACTGGGGAAGAGATGACCAAATTGTTTTTGCATTTACTACATAAATCCAGAGCAAGTCTGTTAAAGTTATTCTGTATTTCCAGTACCATATGTACTCAAAAATTCACTTGAGTTTGAATGCACAAATTTCCAGTTAGGTCATTATTTTGTCTTTGTTTACCTAAATAGTATACAGCCAGTTTTGAAATAAATACAGTTAGATGATACCATAACAAGACATAAAGTGTTAATGTTTGGGAGTAAATGCTTAGTGTTACTTTAATTGCTCAGAGCATATAGGATGAACCTGTAGGACACAGGAAGAAAGCAGTTACCCTGCCGTGATTAAATATTGAAGATCAGTTTTCCTGTTAGTTCAGTGAAATTACGTTATATTCACACAGATCTAACTTTTGTTTTTCTGTGTTTCAAAGGGAGATGTTAATCTTGTAACACTCCAGAATGTTTTTCAAAAAATAGCTGCTGCTTCTTATGGAATAAATGGCAAAAATTATCTGAAGGAAAGAAACTTCTGAGGTTCTTATTATAGTTTCCCTGCTGAAAGGGGCTAAACATGCCTCCAGGAGCCTCCCAGTGCTTGTCGGAGTTTTCTCAGCCAGTGGGCTTGAGCTACTGCCTTAACTCCAGCCCTCACCTGTTTTTCTTAAACTCCTGCAGGGCACCCAGCAGAATTTTATTCCCATTAAAAATGGCTCACCACCCTGCTGCGGCCCTGCAATATTCGAATACATCTGGAAAGTAGGGAACCAACATTTAAGCAAATTACTATTTTTGCCATGACTGATCCCAGCTGACCTTTTTTTCTAACCAGTCATTTACTTTCCTGTCTTCTGACTTTCAGATGCATATTAATTTTAGAAAAGGACACTAAAGGAAAGGCACAATGCAGGTTTGGGGTGAGATAAGAAGGAGATAGGAAGGTATTGTAGGGCTTTAGGTCCATAGAGGAAGTTGAATGCTAATCATTTGTGACATCGGGTATTACATTTTTTTAAGAGGCCATGTGTTGTAGAAGATAAGAGTGAAGACGAAACTGCAAATGTCATAATTTCAAATACTTCGATTACTTACAAATACTACATTTTTTCTACAGAGAATGGTATCTTAACGGAGACTATTTAGTGCTGCTGGTGTCTGTCATCCTCATTCTCCCCCTGTCCTTACTGAAAAATTTAGGTAAGCAGTAGAGAACAATAAAAATAAAAATGCATTGTAAATACTGTGGGGGAATGCGTTGATGCAGTGTTTGAGTCTTGCAAGTACTACGGGAACTAAGAGCTGTCTCCAAACATGTCTCTTGGGACTAATCCATGTTTAGATAATTGCTGTCAGTCTACTTAAAAGAAGAAAAAAAGGGATCAAGACAAGTATCTTAAGTTACAGATGTGTTTGCGGAAAATGAAGGGACAATAGCTAGGGTAGCTTTAGACAAGACTGAACAGTAACTTTCTGTTTGCGTTCTTATAACAAAGTTTGACCTATTTTGGTCAGCAGTGAAGTAGTATAAAATTGTTATTAGCTAATAGTGTTGTTAGCTATCCTATAACAGTCTCAAAAGAATAGGGCTAGCCCTGGGCAGTTAAATTGTCTTTGCAACCTAAATAGAAGTCACCTTTTGCATTTTAGATCCCAAGCAGTAGTAAAGCATCTCATACCAGATGCTTTATCTGAAATGGCTCAATTCAGTGATATATGTGAATAATTCAGCTAGCACACTATTTTTTCAGAGAATCCGGTAGTGGAACCTTACTGAGAGTTTTAATGTGAATTACTTGCTCAAGTTACTACTTATTACAAAAAAAGTGAGTTAATAAAAACAGAAGGGAAAAGGCTAAATTATCTCATAGTGCATTCTGTTAGAATTAATCCTGTAATCTTTCTTAGTATATAATAAAACATTCACATAGTTGGGGGGGGGGGGGGGGTGTTGTGATTTTTTTTTTGTAAGTTATAAAGTTTAATATTACAGACTCGCTGTATGTATAGATCCTAATATGTCTGAGAACTTTCAGATCTGGGTTGAGATTAGCAGAAAATCAATGAATAATTAAATTGTTCTATGTAACACTAAGAAAATGGCAATCCATTGATCACTGACAGAATATATTTTGTCATAATGCTATAACTTGAATGGTGTTTCTGTTTATTGTACCTTAGATTTTTTTATCTTTCTCGATTACAGGATATTTGGGCTATACCAGTGGCTTTTCCTTACTTTGCATGGTCTTCTTTCTGATTGTTGTAAGTATAATCTTGCGGATTTCCAGTGCTTCTAAAACTGCATTTCAAAGTGAAATTAAACGCAGTTTCTGAAAAGTTTCACATATTGCTTTAGTCACAGTAACCATAGATACATGGCTTTATTTCTAGGTAATTTGGAAGATGTTTCAGATTCCTTGTCCTGCAGACAGTGACATCATGAACATAACAATAAATATGACACTGGCACCTTTGGTAGATGGAAACATAACAAGTGATGATGTGTGCAAGCCAAAATACTTCATCTTCAATTCACAGGTAACTGACTAAAAATCAGACTCTGTTGAAAATAAATAACTTAGCCGATGAATTAGGTCATTTTTCCTTCCAGTAATTGCCCAGTTGTAGATTTGGGATGTGCTAAGTCTTCCTGTTCCAGTAGAGTTAGGCACTGTTTACCTCATGTAGACTGGATGTTTCCACACTACAAATACACAGAAATTAGAGGAGCTTGAGGTGCCTGCCTGAGGTGAGTGGCTATAAACACATCTATTATTCTTCAGCACAGCACTTCTCAAGCTTTGCCAAGTTAAGTTGGTAACACAGACTGCAGAAGAAGAAGTAAATAAATTAAAAAAAGCTTGCAAATGGGAAATGTATGCCAGGGTTTGGAACAGACTTTTAAGTTCACAGTCACAAAGTTTTGACTTTCATGAATGCTCCCAATTACAGTGGTGAACCTCCACACACGGGGAAGAAGGATATGTACTGGCCAATACCAGGCAGCTAAGATCAGGCTGTAATGGCTTAAGCCTGTGAGATGCAGAACATAATTCTGAATGGAAATACAGTCAGCTCAGCATGGACTTCAGTGAGATTTGAGAGTATTTGGTACCTCAGGGTTTGGGTTTAAGAAAATACGAACTTGTTTTAATTTTTGCCAAAGTTTCTGTTGTGAAGAATAGCTAGTCTTTAACAAAAACAAAACAGATGCCTAAGTCGAAACTGAAAAATCTACTGATGAGTATTTTAAGACTAAATTTCTAATGTCTGTTGAGATACTTAAGAAAGATACATTTGTTTTTCAGACTGTGTATGCTGTTCCAATCCTAACATTTTCTTTTGTCTGCCATCCTGCAATTCTTCCAATCTATGAAGAACTGAAAAGGTAAATGTTAGATATGTCTGTAATTTCACTAAACAAAAGTAGTATAAAACAGAATGTTCTTGTTGCTAACGTTTCTTTTTCTCTTTCTTGTAGCCGAAGCCGTAAAAGAATGATGAATGTGTCCTATGTATCTTTTTTTGCCATGTTCCTCATGTACTTATTGGCTGCTCTCTTTGGATACCTGACATTTTATGGTGAATATTGCCTTCTCTGCTTTCTTTTAGATGAAATACGGTCTGCAGAAGCACAGTATTATTTTTAAGTTCGAACAAGCAAGCATTTGCTCTGGGTTCTAAATAAATGCTCTTTGTTGGTTTTGGGTTTTTTTAATACTGTTTTAAGTGCATACCCAGAAGGAGATAAGCAGTAGAATTAGGCCCAAGGCACAGGATTAAAACTGGATTAAAACAGATTCAGTGTCTCTAAGTTATCCCTGTGTAAAATGGAGGTGTGCTTACAGGAGCTGTTGAGGCTTTCAGTTCATGTTGCTGTAACTGTAAAATTCACATAATATTTAGAACAGAAGTGGTTGTTTAAGAAATGTCAACTATATCTATCTGAAATACTGCTTTCTTTATAGGAAAAGTTGAACCAGAACTGCTTCATACTTACTCTGCTTATCTGGGTGCTGATGTTCTTCTTCTTATTGTGCGTCTCGCTGTACTTATGGCTGTAACCCTTACTGTACCTGTAGTTATTTTCCCAGTAAGTAATTTATTTTTTTGGTCTTAATACCATTTCTTATTTTCATCACCTGTCCTCCTGCAGTCATTTACTGATTTGGCAACTCCCATTTATTAATCAATAGAATTTCTCTCTTAACTGAAAAGGGAAATTTAATCTAATAAGCTTGAAGACTTATGTCTGTACTGTTAATTCAAATACATTAAATAAATAGGCAACATTTACAAAGCAGTAGATACAAATACGTTCAGTTATGTTGTTTTCCTAATATGGTTTGATTGGGGAGATGGAATAGATTGCCTGTTTATAAAAGTACTTGCACTACTGTATTATCAACTTACAAAAGTTTTTTTTTGGAAGTACATTGTGAATATGAATTCTGGTTATTTAGTTATATATTGTTGAGCATCATCCTTAGATGTTACAAAAATCCCTGGGATTTATTTTTGTTCAAGACAGATGTTTTTCCTTGGTTTTTTTCTCCATTACTGGCTGTGCTTTGGAAATCTAAATCACTGAAAAGAGACACAGACCAGAAACACAGAGCTGCCTCTCCAGTGCAGGAAGTAAATATTGAAAAAAAAAAAAGAAATTACTTTCATGTCTTTCAAGTTTTATTAAAATCTGAAGTGTTCAGGAAAATTACATTAAAATACTTTCTGAAGGAAAGTCTAATTCAGGTGACAGTCACTAACTTCCACAATGAAGACTAAACTGTCTGTATTTTTTTTCTTTTTTCCCCTCTTCGAAAGATCCGCAGTTCCATTACCCAGCTGTTGTGGGCAGGGAAGGAGTTTAAATGGTGGCGTCACTGTTCCATTACAGTTGCTCTATTGGTGTTTACCAACGTGCTTGTTATCTTTGTCCCTACTATTCGAGACATTTTTGGATTCATTGGTAAGCATTTTCACATCAGTTCAAGTAGTCTTTGAAATCTCAGAAAGTGCAGTTCAGATTTAATTAAATTATGTTTACTTGTTTATGAATATTTATTTCTATGCTTTTTCAATACAGGTGCATCTGCGGCTGCCATGCTGATCTTTATACTTCCTTCTGCCTTCTATATCAAATTAGTGAAGAAGGAACCAATGAAGTCAGTGCAAAAGATTGGGGTATGTATAGACAAATATGCCACAGTCATACTTGCTTACTAATTCAGAGCAAGAACTTTAGGGTTTTTCTTAACAGTTTAAGAATTTTGAAGTCCTGGTGAAGGGCAGCAGTGCATCAGCATTTAATCTTATCTTAGTTAACACGTGGGAGTTGCACAGGTACTCAAAACTGAGGAGACAGCCATCGCAAGGCTCAGTTCACTTCAGTGACTTGTCTCACCCTCCAACCCCCAATCTTAGCAATAGTTGGGTCATTCTGTTGCTGATAAGAACCAGATTTCAACAGATTATCCTTAAGAGCTATACTAATAGTCTTGTTGTTCTCCTTCAGATTTTCTTTCGAGACTTATTTACATAATTTACCCCAGAAAAGCTGATCTTCAGTAGTCATTTGGGTGGTCCTGACTGATCTTGATGCTCTCACTTACCTTAGACATACTGACTCAGAATCAAATTTTAGACATGCTGAGTCAAAATAAAGTCACTGCAGTGACACAACCTGAGTGGTATCAGCAGCTACATGAACATCCCTCAGTTGAGGGTGAGGTCTGCTACACTGAAAATAAATGTACTTTTTTATTTGAAAAAGGACCTCAAGTATGAGAAGGGTACCTAGCTCGTTACTGTTTTCCGTGATCTCGTCTCTTACTTCAGCCTCCATGAGCAATGGCATTTGTGCCATAAATGGGTATGACTTTATGGGTGTAGTAGCAGAATCTGAAATACTTCTTTTATATTTTCTTTTTTCAGGCTGCCTTCTTCTTTCTAAGTGGTATACTTGTCATGACTGGGTGTATGACACTGATTGTTCTAGACTGGACCCAGAATGTTGCATCTGATGGCCATTAACTGTCCTGGTTTAATCTCTAATACTCCACTTCAAATGCCAGTGTTCACTCAGATACCTACTGAGAATGAAAATGAGCTATTCAGCTTCCTTTAAAACGCAGATTCTTTGTTGATGGTTCTTCTGATGGTTGAATACCTGAACTCTGTCTTTAAGAAACTATTTCCATGGTGGAAGTGGATATAAACATCAAACCACATGAGTGTCTGGCTGAAGGAAGTGACAACTTTATTCCATTCCAGAGAATGGACAGAACTCTCTGTAGACTTTTATCAAGCCATGTTTGGCTTTCGTCATTGTTACTTGGATATTTTGTTATTTTACTTGAATGTGCCTAATGGAACCATTTGATGTGAGAAATAACTCTTTAATTTACAGCAAAGTGTTTAAATAACCAATGAGAGAGAGAGAGAGAGAGAGAAACACTTATTTTTTATACCAAAAATTCTTATGGACCTCAAAAGCACTATTTTGACTTTAAGAAACATTTTTCTAAAAAGAATGAAAGAATAACATAGGAGAGCTCATAAAAATATTTAATCAGTGTCCTAAATTGAATCTAGGTTGCCTTTCTGTAGAGGCATAATTAGAAATTTTATTTTAAAAAATACTTCTGATGACCAAAACAAGAAATTAACCAATTCAAGTCAAAATTCTCTAATTACAAATGCTTCCCATGAAATTCACTTAGTTTGAAGTAAGTTTGAAGATTCAGAAAATCATTTGTCAGCTTAATTAGCTACAGTTACCTTAGTTCCAAAAAATGGTGTGGAAACCCAAATTTTCGAGCTTTAAAAAACTCACCCTTTAGAACAATTATGTTTGACAAAAATGTAGTTAATCTAGAAATTGTAATGACGGCGTTGACATTTCCCTTCTTGAGGTACTCAGTAGTGCAATTGAGTAAAACAGGGTTTGGGGGGGTTTGCTTTTTTTTTTTGTTTGTTTTTTTCCTGTTGTAGATACAAACTCAGTGGCACTGGAGCATATGATGCCATTAATATAAAACTCCCTCCTGGAGTTCTCTTTATTAACAAGGTCCATACAACCAGTTGTAGCAATGTTTGTTGGGGTTTTTTTGTGTCCAATCTTACCTTGAAACACTCTGTAGGAAAACAGAAGGGTCCTAATGTAGTTTACCAGTTGTATAATATTCAAAAACTGTACAGTATTTCTCAAATTACTCATCCATTATTGGATTTTGAATTACTTGACTATTCTGTTTCTGAGTCAGATCCACAAAATAACTGCACCAGTATTTCATGCTTGGTACAAACTCTCTTCGCATATGTAACTGGGATTCCTCTTCCAATTTATACTGTATAGTAGTATTGAAGATAACCTCATAGGCTGGATAGTCATCTCATACTTGTTTGCTTCAGAAATAGGTAAGTTTCTTATGAGCCCTAGCTAGCTAGCTGATGAAACAGGTGCTGTATGGTTGTGATTAGCTGTTTTGTTTCTAGTGCATGTTTACTCTTTCATTCTTATCCCAGGTTGAAGAGAAGTAACATTTGTATAACAGCGTACTTGGCTTATAAGAGGTTCTCAAACACAATATCGGGTACAAAAGCCTAGATAGAGATTATTAATGAAATAATCATGGCAGTGTGGTCAGCTGTCTTCACCTGACATGATGCTTTAAAAATCTGATATACAAAGTTCCACTCGGTCATTATGTCAGAGGGAACAAGTAAGGGCCTGTAATCCATTGATCAAACAGCGCCTAAGACTTTTTTGCTCTTGTAGAATTAATCAGGAACAAACCTAAATGGTAGTCACAGTTTGGCAGATAATGTCAATCTCTGCCCAGCCATTTAAAAATCTATGAAAAGAGTTGCAGGTATTTTGTATTGATATTTCTGCATGACTGTAAGTACTGGTCACTAAATCTGTAGTGTAAAACTGTAATGAGAAGTTAGATTCCTCTTGTGTTGTTTGTATTACTAGTTTGGTGGTACTCAACTGGCAATTAACAATCCTGGAGTCAGCACTGACTAACGCTCCTTAGGTACTTCTCTGCTTCAGGTACTGTACATTGGACATCCATGGCTAGCTGTTCCATGTTACCTGATCTCCACAGAAGCGCTGGGCGTGTGCCTCCTCAGTCCTTTGGCAGCTTGGCGTCTTCCTCTCCTCAGAGGGAGAGAGGTGGAAGAGGATTAAAATGTTTTCTACCTTTGAGCAATTTGTAGCACATAAGGGTTGAAGCACTTCCTCAGCCAGCATTTAGAAAGAAGGAAACAAAGAGAGAAATAGCCTCCTTTTTGTCAGTAACCATAGAAGAGAAAGGAGGTATAAATGAGAAGTTAATACACAGTCAGCAGCCAGAGAAGAGGGAGATTTTTGTGATGACGCCTCATAATGTACCATATATGTCACTTAATTCTCTGAATGTAGCAATTTCCAGATTTTACGTGTTACATGAATTGATGACTGGCTCTCCACCTGCAACAGTTGAGTTCCACTTGGCTGGGTTGATTTCCAACATGTGAGTTACTTAATTATGGGGTTTTTTCGAAACCTGTCTGCTTAAAGTTACCTACATTACAAACCACCTAAAAGAGCAGCTTCAGTATTAAACCACTGTTTTGTCACCTCAGTTAGACATTACTGTCTTCCATGATATTTCAGTCATAAATGTAGTATGTTATTTATAAAACATTAATCCATTAAAACTAAACCTATTTTTCAATATTTATGATAGTCTATGTACATAAATTGTATGTGTGTATATACTGTAATTATGATGTATATAATGTAGGTTTTGAATCTGGGATTTATGTATATATTCCTCTCTCATTACTGATTGTTGCATCATTTCAAGGAGTTGTTCATGTTGTACATCTGTATAACAACAGGAAAGATTCTTTTACAACAAAATGTAATGCTTACAAAAATAGAAGAAATGTGTTACACCTAAGGTGTGTAAGAAAACACTAAGACTGTATTTATTACAAATGTATATGTTGCAATAAACACAGGAGTCACTTGGGTCCATAAAAAGCATCGTTCAGGTTCATGCATACTTTTCCTCTAAAATTTACCATGGATGTTATGATTTCCTAAATGCAGCACTTAACAACTTTGACGATCTAATGTATTTGTTAGGCCACCAAATTCAGGCATCCTACGGTACATCCGTGTACATATGTAAATATCCACTGTATTGTTAGAGGCCAACAGTCTAGCTATAGTTGTTGGCAGGGAGTGCAACACAGTTTCAATGAAACATTGTATGTTTGTTTTAACGGAAATAAATAAACAGATAATCCTAAGCAATGTTGTGATGCTTTTTTTGAGGGGGGAGGAGGGGAGCATTTGAAGGATTTTCTTTTTAAAGATGGTATTACAAGTGTATCTTTAATTTCATATATGTTTAACTTACAAGCATTTCTCAGGAAGGGGAGGGGGGAAGGAAAAATATCATACAACTAAGTCCACAATTTATGACACTACAAGAGTAAACAGAACAAGTCTGGACATTAAAGAAAACGAGAGATTAGATTATGCAAGGAACCTGTATTATGTCATTTTTTGCAGCACAGGTATCTGCAGACAAGACTGAATGTGTTAGATCTTGTAAAAGTATAATAAATCAGTGAGTCTTGCCAAAATTCCATGCCATTTTTCTGCAACTGAATCTCCAGAAGAATAACTGTGTCTGCAAAAAATTTCAAAACTGGTGCGTCTGTTTTACTTGTATTTTAGCAGTTCGATACAAACCAAGTGTGGCCTATCAGTTCTTTGTTCTGCAGAAACCTGTATCAATTCATATGAATCTTTGTCTTTCCCAAATATTAAGAACTGAGTGAGAGAGACCTGGGAAGTGTAACTCCGTGTGTTAAATAAGCAACAAAACACTATAAAAAGAATATTAAAGAGGCATAGTTAAGTACCCTGAAATTAGGAAATGCCTCAATTAAGGTTGCTTTAATTACATGATTGCATAGTATTTTTCGCTGGAACTCCTACTGGGTAGCTATTCATTATTTTTTTATCATGTTTTCTATGTGTTCACTGTGTGTTTGTATTTGTTCAAAGTCCAAAGCCCATCCTGATGAGGGATGAATGTCCTCATTTCTCTAGTTCTCATTTTAATGTCATCTTTGTGAAATACAAATGATTACTCATCTTCACAGCATTGCAGGCCTGTAAGAAGGCGTTAATCAGTCTACACCTCTGGGGACCTGAAGTGTGGAGAGGCAGCACTGTGAAGCAGCCATGCATTTGAGTCCACAATTTAATGTCGTGCACTTGCTTAGTTTGTACTTCAGCATTTGCTTACCTGCCTCTGAAGCATAACTGCAAACAGATTTTGAGTTATCATCAACAAGAGTCCTAAGCTTCAAGTTAGCCACTTGATAATCATGTCTGGAAGTGCTCAGTGTCATAACATGCCTACCATCATATAGGAATTTCATAGCAGTAGAGAAGCCCTTTCCCCAGAATGCCACTTGACAGGTTGAACAGTTAAGCCCACCTCTCTGCAATCAGGCATTTCCGCCAACTCAATATGTGAAGTAGTCTTCTCTGCGCACTTCAGATTCCCCTTAAGAGCTAGCTCACCCTGTGTGATGAATGAGACAGTACAATACTTTAAAAAAAAAAAGAAAAAAAAAAAGAAAGTGAAATTACATTGTGCAACAGTGCCTAATGATTTGAACATCTTTACCCACCACAAGGCTTTTGCTCCAGAAGAGGGATAAGCTGTCACTCAGGGTTTATTCACAATGTTGAGATTTGGGAATCTCTTTATGCCTCTGCAGGTGAGATATGCCATTTTTACTTTCTTCTGGTTCCCCTAAAGTTTACCTCTTTCTTCCCCCCGGCCTTGCCAAGTCTGTCCTGTCCCAAGGTCATGCCTAGGCAGCTCACTCCCAAGTGTTCATGCAGCAGCTGGATCACATCAGGTCATACCCAAAAGGTCCCCCATAGTTTAGCTCATATACCTGTTTGTAGGGCAGCACAGCTCCCATTCAGTCTGTGTGCCCAGGTTTCCTTTCTGGAGAAAGAGCAGAGGATGGCCTGAGGTGTATACCCAGGTTTAAGCACCAGGAGCTGAGATGTCATGAGGGAGCCCCCAGCCCTGTCCTTCCGGGAATGTGGGCATGCCATCCCATCTCCAGTGCAGATGTGGCCAGTGCCTGGTTCCTCAGCCTTTCTGGTTTCAGTCTCTTGAGCATGACAGTCTAAACCCCACCTGCTTTCACATGCATTTCCTTGTCTTGCACAGCTGCTTTCAGCTGTCATAAGGTGACTCCTTCTCAGCTCTGCCACTCTTGCTCTGAACCCAATCCCAGTTTGTCAGCTCCCCAGTAACACCACCTCTCACAGCTCCTCCTGCAAGCCACCTTCCCTCATCTCACTACCTTCCTGACTACATGCCTGCCCAAGTCCAGCTCCCACCCTTCCACATTCACTTTACCCAGGCACAGGTAGAAATATCTGCCTTTGGTTTTCCCAGCCTTTGCCCAACTAGTCTGCTCATGGCCTCCACTCTAACTACAAGCCTTATGTTCTTGTTCTCTGGCCATCTCTCCAGTCCTGGCTCGCCAGCAGTCCCCATGGACTCCTTTGGCGATCTGGAGAAGCCCACTTCCACACTCAGTTCAGGCACCTCTTGCCCCTCCAGCCTTTGGCCGAGTGCAAAGCCCTGCTGTAGAGACGGGAGGGGCAACTTTTCCCAGGAAAAATGATTCATTATTTCACTATGGGAAAACATCCTCTTTCCCCCAATTTTATTCTCAAATGGGTCAGATCATTTAGGCTGATTGTTTTTCCACGCAGATGCACAAAAACACCACCCTGCTGCAGTTCTCATAATGGAAAACATCGGAAGCTAGGTAATGTTTGAAAGAACAGAAATGTATTCCAGTAAGAGCAGAGTCAGGTAATCCCAGTAACAGCTGGCATCATCAACCACATTTGAAGAGGTTATTTAAATTAGAAATAAGTGCTAGTTTTTATTATCATTATTATTTTTATATATATTTTAAGGGGTGGGCGGGGGGGAGTTTTTCCAATTTCAGAACATAAATTGATGGGTAATATGTGTTGGATAGGTACTAATAGTAACATAGAAATTCAGTATGGGTCTTGGAAAGGAAGTGTAGCTTATATTACTAGCTTTTTGGTGATCTTTAAGAATCTTGTTCACATCATCTCCAAACAGCTCAGATTGCAGGAAAATTAAATGGAGCCAAGTGAGGTACTGTGGGTATTCTCAAATGCTCAGGAGTTATTGGGCCAACATGGTAAACCACGTGCCTACTTTTTGTTAAAATAAATACCGGTTCATGAATAGCCAATATTGTTCCTTCCTGCCCACTTCAGTAGTGTGATTTAACATGTAGGTAGAACATAGCTCAGGGCTGGAGCCCAGATCACTACACAGAACAAACAAACAAGTCTCATGACAGGTGGTGTGGGCTGGGAGCTGCCCCCTGGGCACCTCACCCTGCCCACAGCGGTGTCACCTGGAGGTCCCGCTTGAACCCCCACCGAGGACTTGGGTGACGAGTAAAACTGGCAGGTGCTTCCACTGTGGGCAGGACATGGGGAGCGTGCCCCAATACCATGGCTGAGGAAAGCGCTAAGGAAAATGCTAAGATGGCAATCAAAAAGGCCACAGCAGAGCCACAGCTTTGTGGAAATGTGGAGAGCAGCCATGGAGAGAGTGAACTGTTTCCCTCTGTGTCAGTCAGAAAACAGTGGCAACCAGGAGACCTTCGTAAGACTGGTTTGAAAATAGCTGCCACTGAAATATTTGCATTTGTGCTTGCTCTTTTGACCCAGCTGGGGAGGCATCAGCTGTGAAACTGTTGCTCTGCAAGGATTACTGGACTGCAAATGAAAATGGCATAGAGGGTATGTGTTTTTCTGCGGATCAAGTGGGTAAGTTCCTAAGATTACCAGCCGCAGGAAATGGAGCTGTCACAAGAAACTGCGAAAGCATTACCAGAGGCCAGTGCTGGGTGCAGGTATTTCCTACCGAGGAGCAGCAAGCCTGCTGCATACGCCAGCCTGCCTGCAGAGATGGAGCCAAAATGTCTTGATTGCAGGAAATGATGAAATCTGCACTAACACCAATCAACCGCCCATGGGAACGATCTGTAGCTCCTGCCATCACCCAGCTCTTGCTTGTGCAGGATTTTGGCACTTGCCCTCTTCCCAAACGTCAGACATGTCTCTCGCCTTACTGCAAAGATGATGTTTCTGAGAACAAATAAAACTTACATTCTTCTAATCAGATTATTAAAACCATGGGTGTCCCAGGAAACATTTTGAAGTAAATGAGTCATGCTTGATGTAATTGATCACAGTTTGGGGTGACTCTGTGTGTGTCTGTGTCTGCATCTGCATGTGCGCACTGGGAATAGAGGCTATAAGGGCTCCTCCCATCTGCTTGGATTTACTTGGAAAGACAATAAAAAGTCAAATGAGGAAGTGAAACCCACAAGTTCCCCTCGTACTAAACCAGACAAGAACCAATATTGATTCCCACACCTACATTATTTTTCTCGGTCCCAGAAAGGTCCAGGATTCTCCAAATTCATCTTGCACATTATGCTTTGGAAGCCTGTACTCACTCTGGTAGCCACATACCTGGCTCCTTCAGATCTTACACAGTTAACTTAAATACCAAATTGATTATAAGGTGTAAATGTAGCAGCCTTTCCTTTCCCGGGACCCAGCCCTAAGGTGGGCCATGTCACCAGCTGGGTCACACTAGCATATGAGCTGTTTCAAAACTGAATCAGTAGTTTAATGTAAAACAAATGTTTTTGGGTTTTTGCTGCCACAGATTTCCAGCCATCGTGGTAGGTCAAATGCAGCACTTCACTATTCCTACACTTAACAGAGCTAGTTTCCATCTTGTGGTTAAATTTCTCAACCCATTTAAACAATCCGTATCTTGGATCAACACACTGCTTATCTCAGAGTCTCAGTGGAGAAGTCCTATGACGGTTATTATGTCTGAGCATGGCTAACTGCTAGAATATTCATCTGTTCTCCCCTGCAAATTTCATTTTGGCAGGGAACAGCAGTCCTCTTCTACATTTTCTAGCAGCAGCTTGACCAAAACTAAACCTCTGAAGTATTTCCTTTCTTACTTGTAAATGGATAATTGTGGGAAAGAATCAGATACTATCTCTGTCATCCAGAAACTTTGGAGAACCATTAAATCCTTCTGAAAAAGGCATCAACAACTACTTGGAGTAACTACTTTGATTGCCTTCTTATTTTTATAAATACTGAGAACATTTAAACACATGGAACCTAAAGTACTTCTACAGATTATTTTATTTCTGTCAATTCTGCTGCTATCCAAGTGGAGTTGCCTGTGTGATTCAGACTTCTCCATGGTGCACTAGACATGGTGCTTTCCCTGTCTGTGCACAGTGCGTTATTATACACAGTCCAATAACACAGAGATCTAACTAAGGAGGATGCTCTGCAAAATCTTTGCTACTTTCATTTCTTTCACTCTTCTTCAGACTAATGCCTTGTAGCTTTCCCTTGTCTCCTCCACCACAAGCACCCTAAGCCATTCACTTTTCAAATTCTCACAAGGTTTTGCAAACTTCTTAGCACTTCTTTTTTCCCACAAATAAATGTCTTTGCTTTTCACTCACTGTGCAGTTTTCCGTATGATCTTCTCATAGACTGCAAAGATTAACTGATTTCAGAGAGGAAGTACATAGGTCCTTTTCACCCAGTCCAGTGAACTGACTACCATATTTTATAAAAGTATAAAAGAGGGGGAATTTTTGAAACACTCAGTGTTAAAGAAACAGTGACAAATATTGCAATATCATGGCAGTGAGTACGACAGCCAACAGATGCATTAATGTTACTAAACCATGGTTTGCCTTTGGCACTGGAGAGCGTACCTGAAAACATAACTGCCCAAAGTTTTCTCTGCATCCTCCTGCTGCAGCTTGACCATGATTACCTGCTACCCTGCACACTGATCTGGCTTGCAAATCTTCAGGGTTTGTGCTTTTGTCCTTTAGCTGGTGTTACGTCCATGAGCTCACTCACCTTGCAGTCTCCCAGGGAGCTGGCAGATGCAGGGGCAAAGGAGTGGGCAGGCCGCTGAGCTGCGTGCACTGCACAAAAGAGAAAAGTGTCCAAGACAAAAACTTGAGTGCGTGCTAATGAAAGGGATGCTTGACAAATGGTCCCAGCCTTGTGGTGCCTGAAGGGTGGGAGCAAGAGCTGCCAGCAGCCAGATCTTCTGCACAGTGAAAGTACCTATCACAATGGGGGCTGCTGGCCCCTCAGGTCTCCTTCTCACCCTTCCCAGCATGTTCGCAAGCAGGTCGGTGTCACCGAGGGCTCCCACAAGCATGAGTGAAGGCATAGGCAGCAACTGCATTTTTGGAGTTGGCAATGGGGCTCACTGAAGCCGCAAGCCACGGGGGAGGAAAGCAAGCCAGAAGAAACACAGCAGGAAAAAGAGGCCTGGAGAGGAACAGAAAAGGAGAATAATGTCATGATTATGAAGAAGAAAGAAAGTGGATGCACTGACAAACAAGAAGGGAGATGCAAAGAATGTCTGTGTAAAACATCAGAACTCCCAAAGTGATTTCATGGTTATTTGTTTGCCTCCTTGCTTTCTCTGAACAGGAAGGGAGGAAGGACTTTGTGGAAATAATCCTGGATGAGGTACATTATAACAGAACCTGTGAAGAACTGAACATCAGCCAGCCCAGCCCATAAAGCAGCTCAATTAATAAATATTCATAATAATTTGAAACTACTTCAAAATTATGTGAAAAAATGTTGGAGAAAACTGTATCTGTTGACAGTCTCCAAGGGAAACCTGAGTCATTACTTAACTCTTGTTACTTAGCGCCCACAAGGCTATCTTCTATCCCACTGGCACATTAATGTAAGTAATAAATCACTATCAGCCAGAACCCTTTCCTGCTGACTGTGAGCAATTACTAGCATTTATATGCTCAGTGAAATCAAGAAGATAGTTCGTCCAGGTAGCATGGAGATCCAGATCACCATCTGAACATGGATTTTTAGAATGGATGACCATTAGAAATAAGCCAAAACAGGATGAGTAAGTTTTCAGACTTCACTTGTTTCTGACTCTAAGCCAAAGATACATAAACCTTTCCCTGTCCTGGTTTTCAAGCTGACAATGAGCAAACTCATCCTGGAAAACAAAGGAGCGCTGGGTCCCAGCACAGCAAAGCGTCTCAGGGCAGCCAAGAAGTGGTGGGCAGCCACAGCTGGTGCACCAGCCATGGCCCATGCACCAGCCAGTGCAGCCATGCAACAGCCCTTACAGGCAAACTGCAGGCAAATCATTCCTCCTCCTTCTAAACAGCCAAAGATCAAATATACAGGCATGTGTGTGTGCCCCTCGCCAGAAAAATGTTTTCTCTTGTTATGGAAACCTTTTGCAGTGATAAGTTTTTGTGCTACAAATATAAGGCGTAAAACTTATTCCCTAGAGAAACGGTCAGCCTGGTCCATAGCCTTGAGGGACCCCAGGATTGTCACTCTATACCAAATTGTACCAGTGATGCTACATGCTTTTCTAATTGCAGTCAATTACAATATCCTAAATCACAAGAATCATGCAAAAATTTGCAAAGTCACAAACAAGGTTCTGACCTTGAGTTAGTAACTTCACTTCCTGAAAATAAATCAACAAAAAACATTAGGTTTGATGCAATTTTCCAAGAAGCAGATAGGAAGGAAAAGAGGGTAAGTATTTCCTTCTGACCAAGAGATTGATGGTGATATTCACATTTGAAGGGAGGAATTTGCCTTGACTTATAGGAAATGTCTTTGTTCTTGAGGATTTAAAAACAGCCTTTGTGGAACAAAACAGATGGCCTGAACTATGCCTGTGTTTCGAGGAAGGATAACTTTGCCTACTGAAAAGAATAACAAGGTGAAAAAGTATTTTAATGGAGTGTGAGGGCATTTTCATTTTTCTTTATAGCTGGCTGCAGCAAAGGCAGATGACAGTGGTAAATTATTTTAAAGAGGATAGCAACACAGAAATTGAAAGATGTTAAGATTCTAAATAATTAATTTGGATTATGTTGCTCTTGTCAAGCTCTTCACTTATCTAGAAGACACAAAAATGGATAAATTCTTTGTTCTGTAGGCATTTCAGTCTTAACAGTGGTGATCTCATGTAATATCAGTACTAGCTGTCACGTATTTAGCCCAGCTCACATTTTTTAAACCTACCACAAAGTTAACAAGGATTACTTGAGACAGTTACAGAAACAGAGCTGCAAATCCCCTCCAAAACCCAGTGAAAGTGCTTGCTCATCTTCTAACCAACTTTTCTATGCACAAGAGTGGCCAGGGCTTGTTAAAACCATCTTCAAACCTGACAGCATCATTATTCAGTCCCAGGGTTGCTTTGTTTGCTGGAACATAAGCATTTGTACCCCAGGTGCTGGAGGAGACCAGCAGCACTTGGTCCAGCTTTGCCTGAACTGTAAGGCAAAGTCTGCATTCATTGCACTGTGCTTGGGGCTCTGGGGATCCAAATGAAGTATATGCGTTAAGCAGATTGAATGGTCCCACTAACTTTAACACTTATTTTAAAGTAGTTTTGGACTTGAGCCTAAAATAAGTTATTTTTGTACTCAAGTCCTCCTATGTGGAATTAGTATGGAAACCGAAAAAGAAAATGGAGCTCAAACTTGCACCGCAACAAGTAAGTAACTTGGGCACGTGCTGAGAAAGGTGATGGGGAAAAGCCCTGTGGCGTAAGAAGAGTTACCCCAACTCCCCAGCCTGCTGCTGACACCTAATCCTATTATGAATTGTGCCTGGATCGTAATCAAAACTGTTCTCATGATATTTTCCATTTCAAAACCAAAAGGCCTGGATGCGTTTCACAGCATCGGACATGGCACCCTCAACAGCGCTGGCATGGCCAGGCAGGGCAATGGTGGTAAAACAAGCTGTGCTTCTGGGACACATTTGCCAGGTATTTGGCCTTTGAACAAACCACCTTTTCAGTTTTATGGCCTTTTGCAAAAATCCCCAGACCTGCTCCAGCTGTACCAGTGAAGGAATTTCTCACAGATGCCCTTTCATGGTAAATGTTTCGAGGAACTTCTCAGATAACAGACCTGAAGGTATTTCAGGGAAGACAGGGCCGCTTTTGGAAGGATACTTCTCAGCAGGGGAATTAGGAAGGTGAGGAGAACAGCCTCAGCGTGGCTGCTGTCTGAATATCTTATTTAACCACTGGTGCGGGCCTGCGGCCACCGCCACGCACACCGGCGCCCGCACACAAGATGGCGGTGGGGTGGGAGGGCAGCAGCCACGCTGCCGGTGCCGGTGCCGGTGCCAGGCCTTCCCCGGCCCCTCGCGTGGGCTGGCAAAGCCACCGTCATCCC
>JAVJGI010000060.1:52388234-52400234 GCA_035590275.1 Ibycter americanus | reverse complement strand
CTGTGTTTCCTTCCCGATGACTAATTAGTGGCCAATCTGATACCTAAGAGAAATTAGGACAATTCCTGCCTGCTGCTGCTAAGTAGTCAAGTTATGAAAAAGCAACCATTTCCTTTAAATTCTCTTCTCATTCACCTCTTGTTACAAACATCTTTTCATTCTGCTGTGATGCAAGACCTTTTAACATTTTCTGTCTGTTAAGTTTCCTGTGTGGGAAGCATCGTCCTGGCACACTGTATTAATCCTTAAAGAGGATCAAACAAAAAAAGATAAATATATTCAAATTTCAGAGTTATTAGGGTTCTCTTGAGGATGATTTTCTTGTTTTCCATTTTCTGTCAGAATTTAATTTTGCAAATGAAGCTGACATATGCAAACCCTGATAACATCTTGCTATTAGTTTTATATTTAGACTTATGAGTATGATTTGGATTTAGCTTGGGATTATCAGAACTTCAGCTGCTCATTTCTTTAACTCTGGGCTCTGAAAAAAGCTCTGCAAAGAAAGCGTGCCTGAGGACAGCATCATGATAGATCAAGAAGAGCATTATATGTCATAACTCTTTTCTATTAAAGGAAAAGCATTTCCCGCTTGTCTGAAAGGTGTACACCTATCTCCTGGAACAGCAAAACGGAAAAGAGACAAAACTATATACATCCCAAACCAAATGCATACCAAAACTGATGGGGAAAACAGAAATAAACAGCAGAATTTTCAATTTGGACATCAAAGAACTAACATTTAAATCTTTCTATACATCTTAAACAGAACTGCGGAAAAACTGCAGCGTAGCAGAGGAATACATACTCTCAGTAAAGTAAAGTCTGTTATAAAACCTGAGGTATCTCATAAGAATCCTGATTTGATTTTGTTACTTCCCTCTGTGAACTTTGTCACAAGAATGTATCTCCTTCACATGCTGTAAAATGGAAAATGAGAATGTGCTAGCATATGTATCTAAGTTAGTTGTATTCAATGTATATTTGTATCAAAAGACATAGTATTATTGTAGCCAAAAAGGTGTAAGAACATAAACAAGATAAGTTTTGTAGGTAGATGAACTGGTCTAATTTTTTTAAAAAAAGTAATAAAAAAGAAAAAGCTTGCAGGAGCACAAGATCTTGTGCAGGTCTGAAATAGGAGCAGCAAAGGTAAGTTTGCTATGAAACTAAATTTCATGGCACATCACAGACTGCTCCTTTCCCATCCTCACGTCAGGTGGGTGATGCATTACCCCGTGCCACGCTTCAGGGGACAAATTTATCAAACCTCTCCACTTTGCTGCACAAATACCAGCTAGCTTTTCGGTCAGGTGGCCTAACTTAAACACACCTAATTTGGCTTAGAGCAGCTTTCCCCGACTTCTGCCGAGCTTTGAAGTTTACTTCTCCATCTTACTTAAAGGAGACCATTTGTGCTCAAAAGTTTGTTTTACTCAGTGTACAAACCTCTGCTTGCCAGCATGTGTTGGTGCATGCCATTGGTATGAACTGTGTCCCGGGTCATTGCCATCCTGCACGATGCGCTAACACAGAATAATCCAAATGACTAGAAACCAGAGGGCAAGTTTTAATGCAGCAGCATGATAATGATATGAACAGTTCAAGCATTGAGCGTAATGACATTAATAGCCTTGTACCACTGGCATAGGAGAAGATAAACACTTTCACAGTAAGAAATAGTTTCTTATGGAAAATGATAGTCTTGCAAATGAAATATGAGTGAATTCTGTATAACACAGTATTTTTAGACTGGATAAATGCTGGGGGCGGGGGGTGGGTGTCATTTTTTGTAGTAGTCAAATATTAGATTGAAAAGTTATTTTAAAAAGTTTTATTTCACTCTCCAAATGTGCAGCATGGACTCCAAAACTCTAAGAGAGCACGCATATAAATATCCATACTCAAACAGCCCCAAACAGACCGCCTCGGTTTCGCACATCATCATCAAGATGCGGAAGGGCGCAGTGTGTGCTTGCTGTCCCTGTGCCCCATCGGGCATACCAGGGTGAGGTCTGGATCATCTCTGTGGACCCAGCACACTGGGCAAGGCGGGTGAGCTGGCAGCGGGGTATTTTAATTAGCAAAGTGTTATGCCCTGAAGGTAGTGGAAAGAGATAATTTTGTCTGCCCTTAACTAATGACATTGGCACTCCACCCTTTCCATGATGTAACATAATATAATGTTATCTATGATATAGCCTAGCCTTAAAAGAGGGGAAAAAAGTAAGGAAAAAGGCAGGGGAAACCCCAAGAATTTTAATGCAGGAATTTTCCAAACATGAGATTAAAATGATGAGGAAAAAATCCCTCCAGTTCTAGAAGCCCGAATACAGCACGACTGTGTACAAAAGGCCTGAAGAAGGTGGCCTTTGGTTGTGTTACCATCGTCTTCACATTACACAGCTCATCAACTCTGTTGTCACAGCATTTTCAGGCAATGGATTACCTGGTTAGGAAACACAACTTAATGAGTCATGAGCAGCAGTGTTTGTTGTCAGTGGCACATGTTTGTTTAATCCATATGAGAAATTAAATTAAAAGCATCAGTAGCCCTTTCAAACCAGCTGAACGTCAGAGAAAAGCAAATAGCTTTATATATGTAATACTACACGCTGTCACTGAACCCCACTCCTGCGTGAAAACCAAAAGGCAAACAAGGAGCAAGTGAATGCTTGTGCCCATAGAGGCTCTGTACGTCGCCGGCAACAGCTAGCCGTGAAATTGAAAGCAAATATTTGCTCTGCTTAAAAAATGTTCAGACTGTAATAATTGCATACTGCTGTAAGCTTCGAGAGCTTCTTGATTGTTTATGGACGCTGCCTCTCTGCCTGCTGAATATTTACTGTGAGTGGGGGGAGGTTCCCAGCAATTCACTATCAGTCACTCCCCTGTTTAAACCCAGAACACTTCCAAACACAATTATGCAAGTGAAACAATACACCATATTTTTCCTTCCCTAGTTCCCTGTAGCACAGGCTGCTGGTTTTTGTTTGGGTTTTTCCTGCTGCAGGTATTGGGTATGCTCCAAAGCCTGATCACTTTTTCATTTAAGGTTCTGATTTGGGTTTCTTAAAACCACAATCAAAATCTTGACATTTCCTATGTCAGGCGTGCTCCAAGCATTAGGTGGTTTGAGAGGAGTTGTGGGGCTGGATTTGCCCTGTCTTAGCCAAGAAGAGAGGAAGGGAGGCTGTGGAGGTGCTCGGCTACTTTTTGGCTGTCACTGCTGGCAGATCTGCCAGGCGACACCCAGGTTTTTCACACCTCTCACCTCTGCACTAAACCAAGGGCTTTAGTGCAAGCCCCAAAAAGTGCAAAACTCAAAGAAAATTTCAGAACTGTTCCATTTACCTGGGATGCAGGAATAAATGCAGTTTGATAACCCGGAGAGCCATGCAGCTCCTGTAGACCTGCGCTCCCTGCGGCAGGGAGCTGGAACGACCTCCAGTGCTCCCTCCAGGCTGGCATATAGAGCATCCTCTCTCAGTCTTACCAGAGGTTTGCATCGCCAGCCCCCTCCCCTCTATTGTCAGGCAGCCCTCATCAGATCTGACAACGCTGTGACCGTTGTCTGAACCCCATCACCCCAGCCCTGCCCCTGTCGCCTCATGTTGGTGTGCCCCAGCTGAGGCTGCCTGGGTCCCAGAAAGGGACTTGCTCTGGTGAAAGGAAACAGCAGCGCAGTGGGGACTCTTGAGCACCCAGTCTGGGAAGGGGTGGGAAAAAAAGTCTCTCGTCCAGCAGTGGAAATTTGGGTCCCACACAAGTTCTTGCAGACAGCTCACATGGGTTAAAAAGGTTAGGTGAGGCTCCAGAGCAGCAAAGCCGCCTGTGCACCACCTGCCTGTTTCTGCCTCTGCACTGGCCGTTCTGTGAACTGATCTGAGCTCAAGGCTTGGGAAGGTGCTGTTCTTAACCTGGATGTGTGCCCCAGCCTGGCTCAAAGCAAAAGAGATGTCTGTGCAACCACAGGCCACAAGGGAGGCGTGCTCCTCCCCAGGCTGCTCCTTCCCCCTGGACCCTTGTCACTTCTGAGCAATTACTTACATCATTATGTCCTGGTCTCCACATTATAGACTAAATTTGGCAAAGTGCTTCAGCACAGGCTATGTTTTATGTACCTGTCTTCATTGACTTCAACGAGCTTCCAGTCAACCCTAGCAGTGCCTGAGACTGCCAAAGGCACAACTTCCCACAGCCCCCCTGCACACAGGGAGCGAGGCAGGGTGATGGACTCTGCGAAACTGGCATCACGACTCTTTCTGAAAACAGCATTTTTAGATTACGATCTTCTAGAAAAGCGTCCACAACCTGAACCAGGTAGCATTTGCGAAGAACATGAACATTTCAGAACACATTTACAAAATGCGCTTCTTACTTTTACAACGGCATTAGGCCATGATGGTAATCCTAAAAACATATTGAGCCAGGCAGCTTTGCTCCTCCTGAGTCTCCTCCAATGAGACTCCAGTACTTGAATGCACAAAATTTGTATGATCAGGCTATGATTTGCTGTTAAGGCAAGGCTTTAGGAATTTTTTCTAATTTTTTTGTCTAATGGCCATTTTGGACTACGAACAGTCTAACAATCAACGGTCAGGTTCATGCATCAAATACAAGTTCTAAACCCATTTGCAGGATTTTTTTAGATTTATTTATTGTACAAGATATAGTAGACATTTGTTAAATTATAATATACACTATATATTTGTAAATTTTAGCTATAAGATAGTAATGTATATAAATTTATATATACTACATATTGTAATATATCATCTGCCTTCTGGTTACCTAAAGCCTTATACACCAGGTCTACTGGTAAAGTACATGTTGTGTTCTGGTCTTGTAAGAATTTTTTCTACTATCCCTTACCTCAGGATAATGTCTTTTAAACCAACTTTTAGACTTTTATGCGAGTCTTAGAAATTTTATTGCACATTTCCTCTGATACAGTTTTGTTAAAATGTTACCTGTTGTCTTCATCTTCTGATTAAGTAATGTGAAACAGATGGAAAAACAGGAGGGACTTGTAGATGAGATAAACCAGTGGGAATCAAAACTACTGAACCCCTCTTCTGGTGCGAAGAGCCTCTACCAATTTTGAGTTATGTATGTTCCACTGATAATCATTATCTTGTTTGCTGTAGGAATGTACATAATTAGTTGTATGAATTGCTAAGTGAACAGCGTCTTCCGCTAAGCCCCATTTATCAGAAAGGGGAGTAGGACAAGGTAAGTGGTGTTCACTCGGATGTTCAACTTCTGGTCACACCGAGTGTCCCAGATAGGACGCTACAGGGATGTAAGCCCAGACAGAAGAGGGATGTAAGCCCCCAACCCTGCAGCGCATTTTAGGTGGGCAAATATACAGCTGCTGGAGGACAATAAAACAGTTGCTGGTAGGGAACAGGTTCGGCTTTCCACCTCCAAAGGTGTCAGGAGCTGGCATGAAGGGAGACCTACCTCCATAAACACATATACTGATAGCTAAGGCAGACACATGAAGTCTTTTAGGACGTCTTTTCTCTTGTAATACTGTGCTCCTATCAATATGACCACAAAGAACTTCCTGGTTATTGTACAAAAAGAGGGGAGCTGCTCTGCGAAAGAAAACTTGCAGGTGCTGCATCCAACTGGAGGCTGGGAGCAGTCTCATTTTGCACCCAAAATCTGTAGCACCAGGACCTGCATGGAAGACTCTTCCACCCTAAAGAAATGCAACAAAAGGTCTTTTGCTTGTAGGATCCCCTCAAGGACATTAAAGGAAAGGTAAGCTAGTCTTGAACTAACTAGTCTTGCTCCACCATTTGATGGGAATCCTAAATAAATAATGTATTGTCTCATTTTTCCCCCAAGTTTTCAATCTGCAATGGGACTAATAATACTTTCCCTTGTAGCAAAATACTAGGAGATTCTGAGACAAAAAACATTGTGTAAGTTCAAAGTACTTATCATAATCAATAATACTACAATATGATCGACTCCTCACTTCAATCAAGTGCACATTAAAAAAAAAAAAGATGTTCTCTAAAGATAATTTCCCAAAGACTATCCCTAAAATCAGAGGATTCAGATATGGAGTACTTAACCAGATTGCAGGAATGCATGCCATTTCTAGTCCTGTAATTAGGCAACAGAGCAGATCTAATCACTTCATTACTGTAATGACAGCTGCTATATGAAGCCCAAAACCAGAGAGAGAAATAGGTTACTGCGCAGGTACCTCAGAATGTTTTTAAGCATGACTGCTAGTAGAGTTGTATACTTTCACACTTTTGTCTGCTCTTTGCCTTTTTTCCTTATTTGCAGCTTGAGCTCAATAGCATGTCTGGGAGATGCAACTGGTGTTGACCAGCTCCGTGCTGCAAGGGAGGCATGGGGAAAACAGCCACACCAGCAGTCGCTGGAGACGTCCCTGTCTCAAGCAGATCAGGAAGTTTTGCTATATTTATAAAATGAAGTTCCAGTTATCTTAATTTTATCAGTTTAATGGGGTTTGTACAGAACTTGACTCGTCCATAAGCACATTATTAAATGCATGCACATTTAATAACCACTGAACATGCACGCACAGAGCATTGTTTTGGCTTACTGCACTGTCACAGTCTCTAGGGAAGAACCTTCACAGAATACATGATACCCAAAGCTCTGTAAATTATGGATCAAATTTTGCTTTCACTGATTTCATTTATGTTTAATGAAAATGTTTAAAGAAATTCCATTTCTTTGCATTTCAAAGAATTGCAAAAGCTAAAGTAAGTACCAGAGGAACAATGGGATGGGTATCGGGCACCATGTGATGCACCTGCCAGGTTTTACAGGTGTTTGAACAACCTCAGCTTTTAAATAAGTTTCCTATTTCTGCTGTATTTCAGCCATACTTCCTGACATGCCCTTGGGCATGTCAATAGTTTTATTTTGGTTTATTCTTTCAAAAAATATATAGCCATCAAGATGTTCTTAAAGGACTTAATTTTAACCTAGTCCTCTACTACTTGAGTATGAATTTCTTCTGTGTAAAGCTAATCTTTATGGGTTGGTTGTTTACTGTGGTGGTTTAAAGAGCATCATTTTACCACCATCCTGAAAACTTTTGTCATCTTATTAGATGGGAATTGTCAAAAACAAGAATTCACTCCTTTTTTTCAAATTCACTCAATTCATGATGTTTCATGATCCCGTAACTTCTCCAGGTCACATTATTGCTGGATTACCATAAACTCGGTATGTGCAACCTGGATACTTATAGTTTGGCATCTGATTTCATATATAGTCAAGTAGAGGAGCACTCTGATTTCTAGAGATACTGAGTTCCCTCAGCCCCCATGGATTTAAGCAGCAGTGAGAGATGCTCAGCAACTTTGAATGTTTCTAATTAATGATATGGATTTAGATATATGATATTTGGTACCCAAACTCTTAATTAAACTTTCATATTCTTTTATTTTATGTATGTATCTTTTAATCTGTCTTTCTTAACAGAGGAGAATTCTATTACTGGACTGTGCACTAGCAGACTAGTCCCAGATTAAGTAAATTATCTTTAGTATAATTTAATTCACAACTGTTATAAATTATTTTATGTTTCTACGTATATCCCATCTTCCATAGCTATGCCTTATGCTGGGACTAGGAGTTGCAAGTTGCCAGGACCATTTCTGGCAACCTGACGTAACACGTACTATCCCTCAAAACACTGAGCAAGCCTTAAAAGTTGCTCTAAACAAATGGAATGGCAAAAAATATCCTTTCTGGGGAAGAGAGGATCTCCTCTTTGTGTCATAACACAACTCAGCATCATGGTTATGACAAAGTCTGAATTTACTCATTTCAGAAAGATTAAAGGTTTATGGTCTACTCAGACCATATAAACTGGTCTATAGCACTATGAATCGACGGTAAGAAGCAACACCTTAAAAGTGATTAAACAAAAGAGCATTTTGTTACATACTTTTAAAGCGTGTTTAAATGAAGCTTTTCCTATCACTACAGGCATCTACCGTACTTGCAAATCTCTTTGTTTTAGTCATTGCTGTTTCCTTAGCCTCATGCAAGAAGTTTGAAACCTTTGTATTACAGTAAAACACTTGATCTGACCAAAGATAAGAGTTGGAGCAGATGACCAGAAGGTAAGGAGAAAATGTACCAACTACCTGATTCACTGCATGAATTCCTGAATCTAAAGAGGAAGAGCAGAGAACTCCTCCTAATAAACCAGCGTTAGTCACCACAGTTTTATACCACACTTTGGCCAGGAAACTAACAAACGATAACATCTCATGATCATAGAGTCACAGACATGCATGCAAGATTTCGCAGCCCTTGAAAACTGATTGTCTCAACATGCAGAGTTGGAGGCGGCTGAACACATGTTTAAACACAGTTGATGCTATCAGTGTTCATGAAACCTGTGACAAGTGTGGGCAGTTCTTTTCAGAGTATCGTGCAAGACCAGTCATGTACAGATTGTATATTATGCATCGTAGTCAATGCTGTTTTTCCTTGCTCAGCTGCTAGGCAAAATACACCTCTCAACTAATGTCACAGAATCAGTCAGGACCCTGCTAGTACCAGCAGCCTTTTAACATGGCAGTAAATTTCCAAGAAGCCTTTATTTTTGTCTGATCACAAATCCTGGCATTGCAGACTAGAGAAACTGTAGATATTTGTTGAAAACTTTATTTTATTTCCAAGAAGAAAGTTGCACTGGGCAGTGCAGTAGCTCACTGCACCGCCCTAGAAGAGTTCATCCACCTCAGTAGACCCCGTGGTATGTTTGGGCTTGAACCACCCTCAGCCCAAGTAGGTACCAGCACTTTGTTCCTCCTTGCAGCACATCTGCAATACATTTTGGGCTCACAGAGTCTGTCAAGCCTTGATAGGAAGAGGATCTCACTGTCTACTTCCTAAAAGAGGACCAGTACTGCCCCCTCCTGTGAGCAGCCCCATAGCTTAGACTCTGCCTTATCAAAAATAAGCTCATGGGCTCTCTGCAGAAAATGGACACAAAGTCTTCTTTCCAAAAAACAAAACCAAACAAAAACCGCCCCCAAAGTCTATGTGCATTTTAATTCAACTAGCACAAGATTGAGATTTAGTACTGAGGTGCAAAAATAGCCATTGCCAACACCCTGTGCTTCCTCATCACTCCTGTCCATTCTTGAAGGGCAGTCAGAGACTTCAAAGGTGTTCAAGGTCACTTTCTGGCAGCAAGAAGATCCTCTGCAAAACACAGGATTTTTCTCCTTCAGCTGGCTTTCCGCTTCTGATCTGTTCTCTTTTATTCTCCTCTCTTTCACACAAGCACTAACATGTAAGTTCAAACATGCCAATGACAGATGTACTAAAATAGAGGTGAAGAGAACTCTGTAAGCATCTCCAGCTCCTCCTGTCAGGCTTGTCACGTCAGTCATGAATCCCTCTGCCCCAGGCACAGCTACCTCCGACTCCTTTCCCCTGGGCTGTAGCTATATATTTGCCCAAGGGTAAAATATTTGAACAGGTAATCATCCAAATTTAATGACCCTCTGTCATCAGCTTTGTTGCCAGGTGCAAGAATTGTGCTTGGAATCTCTTGTAGGCTTTGTTGCAATTTGGAACCAAAAGACAACAAAGAAGCCAGCCAAGCCCCTTTCAATAAAATGCACCCCAAATCAAATCAAACAGCACTCAGAAACTGTGTGTGGAGAAGCTTGCCAAATGCTCATGCATGTGATAATTTAGTCAACCAAAGAAATATTTGGTATCTTTTGATTTAAATTCACTTTTATTATATGGGTATATTTTTTGTTGCATACCTGCAGTTCCCATTACACAGTTTAAGTCAGTCAACAAGCATAAATTTTTGAAGGACAATTCAGAAGGGAATTTTCCAGACTGTGGAAGAACATTGCACTTCAGAGTGTAGTTCTGAAAATGAGAGTGGCTGTTGATGCATTTTTAGGCAGCTGAAATATATTCTAAAGAACATTTGGAAGTTGCAGGTCTGAACAAAAGAAGGATTGGAATGATGTTATCACAGACAGAGAAAAGCTCAGGGCTGTTTCAGAGGAAGGAGAAGAGGACCCATTTTTACTAGATAAAAGTGCATTGAAAGGCATCCAAGGAGAGAACTGCCAGTTCTAGATGGACAAGAGGGAAAAAAAAGATGGGCCTGAAATATAAAGGCAAATTCCTGAATCTTCAGTATATCTGAAACCAGATAGAAGAACAAGATTCTAAGTGAAAGGATACAGAGAAAGTCCCAGGAGGAGTTAATAAGGTCAATACGGAGTGAATGGCATGAAAAGCTATTGGGAAAAAGCTTACAATAAATCACAAAAGCTAGAACTAGAAGATACTGGCCACAAGCATCAAGGTTTCATAGCACATCAAAGCAAACAGAACCAACAGTGTTAAAAAATCAAAAAGATATTGAGAGAGAGAGTGGAGAAACTTAAAATAATGAAAGGGCAAAGTAAATATTCATTTCTGAGAGTGCTACCATCTTTGTGGAGTCGTGTTAAGATATGCTAAGAAGATTTCTTTCCAAATTCTATGAAAAATAATTGCCCTGGTTCCAAGAATGTGCCTGACAAGACAAGAATTAAATTATCTCTAAGGTAGAAAAGGCCTGCCTTCACAGGTATAAAATGAACGGTGGTAGCAGAACACATACAACTCAATGACCATTCCCCTGACAGCCTGATACACGTTTTGTTTTAAAGAAACAAAGCAGAGTTTCTTCTTATTCCCTACAACAGTACCATCTGACCACATCCACTATGTAATACACTTTTTTATTTAGTAACTGGGGGGGTGGGGGGGGTGGGGTGGGGAGTGTTGATTGTTAGTTTAGGAGAAATAAGTAATTGAGTAAGAGTGAATTGCAAATACTTTCTTCTCTGCTTTCGGGCATGGTGCCTTGCATGTAGGGCTGGATGGGGAAACAAGCCCCTGACTGGGAACCCAACCACACATTTTTTGTCCATCTGAAATTTCTGTGGGGCTGTGCCTGGTGCTGGTGTGAGCCCCAGAGAGGTTTATTCACATAAGGAAGTGTTTAAAGAGCAGCCCTTGGCTTAACGACCTTGGGCAGCTAGCCCTTCCTCTGGCTTCACTCTCATTACTGGGATGATACGGCTCTCGTCCTAGCGGTGTGCGATAGGTGTTAATGAAACTACTCTTTGCACAGTGCTTCACATTCAAAGAACTACCCTAGTGGGGGAAAAAAAAAAGCAATGCAAGCACCAAAACCGGAATGCAACTCACACATGCAAAGATGGTAATTTGAAAACAGCTCTTCGTGTGTGTCATCTGCCTTCTTGGCCTGACATTTAGGAGACACGGTAGGGGAACCTCCAGAGCAAACACCTCAAGAAGCTTCTGGCAGAGCTACCCCGAGAGCTTCCCAGCAGCCGTGGCCCCTCTGTGGGCAGCCGGGCAAACTGCCCACAACCCGCACGCTCCAGCATCCTTCTGCTCTTTGCCTTGGATACCCCGTGCAAGTCATGTGTTGCATGGAGCAAACCCAAGGACTGCGGTGTCAAGCCACCAGCTGCGATGCCCCCCTTGTTTCAGGTTTGTTCTTAAAAAGTTTTTTTCCACGCCAAAAAGCTCATCCAATGCTTTCCAGAGATTAGTATGGAAATAACAAGCGACAGCGAATCACCCGTGCATCAAATCCCCCTTTGCATCCCAAAGCGTGCCTTGCCCCCGTTGGAAACGCTCTGACCTCCCCCGCAAACGGCGGCACGTTCAGCACAGACATTCCGCATGGCGGAACAGGAAATGGGGTAACGCGGCGATGCCACATCTGCTGTGGCCATTGCAGGGGAAACGCCACCAAAAATTCGGGCGCCCGCCTGCCAGGAGGGGCTCTTCTGCGGGCAAGCCGTGGCGTAGAAAGAGAGAGAAGAACGATTTTGCTGCCGTTGTGAAAAGAGTAGAACATCGCTTTATTAAAAGAGAAAGGTGTTGAACGTACGTGCGGCCGGGGAGCGGGTGGGGGGCCAGGGC
>JAVJGI010000060.1:52320033-52387496 GCA_035590275.1 Ibycter americanus | reverse complement strand
CGCTGCCGGGCCGGGGCGGCTGGCGGCCGGGATGCTGCCCTAGCCAGCCGCGGCGGCGTGCCTGGAAAAAAACAAACAAACAAACGAAAAAAAAAAAAACCCACAGACCCGGCAGTCGGCAGCTACGAGCCTTCGCTGGCCGCGCCAAAAAAAAGAAGAAGAAGAAGAAGAAAAAAAAAAAAAGTGTTTCCCCCTAGCAAGCGTGGTGGCTGGAACTGCGCGGCTGGGCCGCGTGTGCCGCAGCCCCCGCAAGATGCGCGGCCGCGGGTTCGGCCCTGCCTTGCTGGGAGACGCTCTCGCCTTTCGCTTCAACCCGACGCTGCCGTGGGGCCGGTGGAAGTTTTGCGGTATTCAGAAAATGCAGGCTGGGCCCACGGCGCGCACGCGTGTGTGTGTCCGTGTCCGGCCGTATGCGTGTGTTTGCCCGTAAATACATAGTAACAGCCAAGCTGCTCGGTTTTAACGAGCCGAAGGCGAGAACAAAAAGGGCCAGGTTTGGATGCCTGGCTGTGCGTTTGCTCACGTGTACAGGTCCAGCTTGCTCCTGTGGCAGAGGTTAGTTCCATTGTTTTTCAGAGTTTGTAATGCAACCTGTAGCTAGGATGTATCTCCTAGTGAAAGAGGAGAGGAGGAGAGGTGTAAACCGCGTGCTTTGTGTATGTGACATCGGAAGGACTGGAATAAACCCTGTGTTTGGTAGCTGGTTTTATCGAAGGCGAAGCTCAGGTCTGCCAGTGCCACCAGCCGAACTCGCCACGCGTCCTTAGGGTATCCAGCGTCCCACGGGCAGCTCTGGGGCATTGCTACTAACCTCTAACTATCCAAGTGATAGTAGCCTGTGCTCTGTGGTGCTTCATTTGCCTTTAGGTTGGTTTGGGTTTTACACGTGCTTGAGAGGCAAAATAACAGGTACTGGCCATTGTTATAAAAGTCAAGTATTAGAAAAAGATCCTTGTTAATTGGTAAAATAAATACATTCTGGAAGAAAAAAAAAAAAAAAAGATAATCCGAGTCTAACAGTCTTAGATCAGAAGTAAAAACAGCTAAAGGGAGAAGGAAAGAGCATCCTTCCGTCTAGCTTTTACTTCATTTGCCATCAAAGTACCAACTTTGTTTAAAAAGCCTCTAAAAGGAAATTCCATCTGTTGCTGAAGGACACAGGGTATCAATAACTGCCCTTTTCAGGCTTGGAGCCCAGGCCAAAATTGCGCTGAAATCAACAGGCAAAACCTGTCTGAAACCTAGGAATTGCCATATTGCTTGTGAGCAGAGGCCTTCTGCTGTGGCTCGGTGGAAATTCACTGACTAAAATGGAATCTGCTTCACTGTCGTACTGAATGACTCCTATTTGACTTTGCCTTTTTGGAAGGGTTTTTTTTTTTTTCTTTTTAAGAGGCACCATAGAGAGAGCACTTCACTGAAGCACACTGCAGCATCCTCTGGTGTGTCACTTGAGACTGTTTGTGCTGTAGTTGGACCAACTGGGCTCTCCAGCCCGCGTGAGAATGGGAGACGTGTTGGCAGCGAGCGCCACAGCTCCACATACCCCTGTGCAGAGGATTATCCCCCGAGTTCGAGGCTTTCTGCAGAGTGCCGTAGAACATGGAAGATCAATTGTCCTTCATCTCCAAATCCTGCTTTTTACAAGGGTTTTAAAGGATGGAAGGGGAGGCACGGCTCTCTCAGCTGGTCCATTCGCGGGCTGCTCATTTTGGGTCTCTGTCCTACATTTCATCGGGGTTTTCTGGTTTGGGGGTTTTTGTTCTTTACCAAGGGAAGAGTGGTGACTGAGCAGAAGTGGGGCTCCTTCATCCTGTGCTCTCCCCTGTCTTTTTCTCAGCTTGCTCATTTCAGTAGAAACATGCTTAGCACATAGCGTGACAGTAACCACCGCTTTAAAGTTTGTATTGTGAAGGCAAATGAGATCTGGTAGGAATATTTAAATATTGTAACGCTGAATTCAGTTTCCTTTCTGATAGGTATTTATTGCTGTGACTGTAATTCAATCCAAGTTTGCGCGGCCACTCTTGGGAAAAATGGGAGCTTTTTCATGTTGAAAGCGTTTTACGGCCCTTTTGCAGTTAACACTCGTAATATTTGTGTGAGTTTATCAGGTAAATATCTGCATCTCTTACAGTCAAGAAAACTGAGGCAAAGAAATTACTTGTAAACTGGGGCAGAAGGAAAAGTGAGTTGTGTAAGAACTTAAGCAAAGGGTGCTTGCTTGTGTAGTACAAAATTTATTTTAAATAAGCGTTTCAGAGCTGCTGTTTAGCCCTTACAAATACACCTGGACAGTCTGTTTTGTTGCTGTTACCCATCAAGCCCCACTCATACAGTGCTTCCACTTTCTGTGGAAGAGTTCATTTGTACTGGTGCGTTCTGGGATCTCTTCAGCAAAACCGAGACTGTTGAGAGGATTTCACAGAGAAATATAATTAGGAAAAAATGTGAGTATATTCCTCTGCCAAATGCCTTCCCTAAATTGACTGGGAAGGGCTCAAAACAAAAATGTACTTAAAACCATTTTCCTTTATGGCTCATCTTTAAGTGTTTTGCCTAAAGTAATGAATCACTGGGTGAATCAGACTGGGATTTTATGATTTCTTATTTGCCTGCCTTTGATCAGCTGAGTAGCCTGTCGAGACTTAATTTGGGACTGTCTTCCCTTTCTTTATGGCAGCATGGAAGGGCAGTGTGGAGAGCGATGGGGCAGAGCAGAAATGTGTTCCTGGCCTGTTGCAGTGCAAGGTCATGCAGTAGCAACAGAAAGGTTGAGAATCCATGTTTGTGCTCATCACTTCACTTTTGCTAGCATTCTTTTCTGAGTTTCCTCCTCAAGTCTTCTGTCATTTGTTTGTTTCCCCCCCCACCTCACTTTTTAACTGTTTCCATCCCTCACGCCGTGAGGGCTGTGTGAGAGAGAAGGAGCCTGGAAAGGAAAGGTAGTGGCTTGCAGCCACCAAGCAAACAGCTGCAGCAGCTGGAAGGCCTTTGGCTGCCGCACTGCCCTCGGCCTGGCGGCATTGCCGATGGGCAGGACGGGTGCGTGCTGGCACCACGGTGGTTCTCTGGGGTGCCCTCGAGCCCCCAGGGGCTGGCCACTGGTGAACCCGCTTCCTTCCACTGCTCCTGCGGCCGCAGCCTGCTGCAGAGGGGCAGAACGGAGGAGCTGGAGGCGATGACATCTCAAGCACTGCAGATGTTTGCTCAGTGGATGTGAGTCAGTCTTTAATTTCCAAGTTCTTTGTTATCTCGGTGGCTCTTCTCTAATATCTCCGTTTTGTCCTTCCTGTAGATGAGGGGTAGATCAGGAGCTTTATGTTCTACATGTCAGGTGTCACTAATGCTGAACAAAAAGGAGATAGTTGCTTCCCCACCTCCCAGTGTGATACTGTTATGTATAAAGCCTATTACTGCTTTTTGTCATTTAAGTGAATAGTCCATACACAAGAGTTTCAGGCTCAGTGTTTCATTATTTATGTCCGTACTGGTCTTACTGGTCATATTGCTCTTCTTTGAAACAACTTTCAAAAGTATGAGAAAAGAAAAACGTATCACATCTCAGACTCTGAAGGAGTAAAAAAACCTTGTGTGAAACTCAAGCGCTGCATTCTGATGATTCGTAACTGACCAAGAGCAGTTCTTGGCAAAACTCCTTTTGAAGAGAAAGTTGAGTCAGATTTCAGCTTTTAAGCGAATTATTTTGAATTCCGTAGTTAAAATTGCTTAGCGTGTCTTGGATATTTGCCATTCCCAAGACCATTTGACTGCGGGAAGCGTGCAGTGAATGGAGTGCCCTGTGAGTGTGCAAGGGCACGTGACAAAAAACCAGACCCCGAGGTGAGCAAGATGATGTTCCAAACACCTCTCGCATACTCAGTCAGCTTTTGGGCAGCCATGTGTCTTAAGATGGCACTTTTTCAAATATGTCATTTACAGGATATGAAAAAAAAATGGCCTGTGAATTAAGCCATCACCATTACCACCAGGAGGGATGATGCTACTGTTAAAAACACAACTTCTAGCAAAGTGTTTTCTGAGATTACACCTCTTCCAGGTACTGCCCAGAAAGGATTCATGCTTGAGCCAGCAGAAGTAATAAAGTTTGGTTGTCTGTATTACCATATTTTTTCCAATACAAACTTTTTAAGCCCATTATTGCTGTTGTGAAATTTACCAGTCCAGAAAACTGGAGTTGCAGGGATATTTTTATTTATTTATTTATTTTTAATGTTTCTGAAGGCAACAGAGAAAATAACCTCAGTTCTTGGAATGTGCTTTTATGGCTTGTGAAGGTCTCAGTGTCCTTGAGAAAAATAAACTCATTTTATCTTCTTGTGTCATCTCACAGTCCTCCTTCTGAAGTCCATGACCAGTTGTAATCTTTCCCATATTCTGCAAGGAGCACACAATGAATAAATTATCCATAATGGGGTTTACAAGACATGTCATGGGATGTTCAAAGAGAAAGCCAAGTTCCTAGGCCAGAGCAGTGCTTTTTCTACTAAATGGAGGGGCTGGATCAGCTACCAGACACAGACCTTTGAGGTTCCTTTGGAAGGGTCATTAGCTCTTTCCTGTGTTTTTCTCAGGGTGATTCCTGCTTCAAGGAGTGTTTGCCCATCTGAGCAGAAAAGTTTGAAGCAAGAGCAAAATTCTTAGTTCTTCTTCTTGATTTACTCTGCGTGTGTCTGGAGAGAGAGGTTTGATGGCAGGTCTCTGGAAATTTTCTTTTTGGGAGGTTTAAGGCTGGGCAGAGTAGTAGGCACAGTGACTGGAAGCGATTGGGATTGCTGCAGTCACTCTTCGGATGATTATTTGCTGCCTTTAAATGTGAATTAGGAATAAAGCTCAGTCTAGGAACTTTTGCCAACATAGCATTTTTATTTGCATTTACATCATGACATTTCTTGAATGAAAAGGCCTTAAAAATACAAATACTACCATTCTGGCTTCTGATATAGCTCAGCATCGACATACGCTGAATTTTTATTAGTTGAAGCAATTTATTTTTTTTCTTCCCACAACATTAGTGACAGCTACACGTGAGGTAGCAACCTGCTTAGCTCAGCTGTCCCAACGCTGGAGCTCTCTTTAGGAGCAAAGCTGTTGCATTTGCAGAGGGCAGCTCAGCATGGCTGCACACCCCTCCCATGGGCCAGGATGGATTGCCCGCCGGCAGCACCCAGCTCTGCCGTAGCCGAGGCCAAGTGATGAGCCTGGAGTGGGCACTTGTAGGGTATAAAGCTGATTGACATGAACCCTGCCCTTTGGGATTGTAATTTTATTTAGACCCTATGATTTGTCGCATCTGTGAACTTGAAATGTAAAGTAGGTGATTTGGGGGTGAAATTCATGTGACTGCCTGTACTCCACTGACTGTGGAGGGTGCTCAGAGTGATTAGCAATGGCAAAGGGTTTGTTCTGAATATATCTTAAGGTAAAGTTATCTTTGCAAAAAAATTTCCATTTGCATAGTGTTGTTTCCCAGGTATCACGTTTCTATCACCCTTTCCCTCTGAATCTGCAAGTATGTCACAAACTGAGTGTTATTGTCGCTATTAGCATCTTAATTTTGCAGCTGGAGGTGCTAAGGACAAGTTGGTTGTCCTTTGCCAAAGACCTGCAGTGAGTTCATGCCATGACAGTGAAAGTTTTGATCCCCAGGCCCACCGCTCTCTCTTCACTCTCCTCGTGTTTTGGCACTGAGATCAGGTTTTTTCATACTTGGAAGTGCAATGCATTATTTCACTCAACACTTTTTTTGGTTTCAGGGTTTTGTTTTAGCAGGTTTTTTTTCAGTAAATCACTTAATCTAGCAAGAACCTGAGGCAGATTCAAAGATGTGCCTGCTGTCAGGAGCCTGCCTGAAACCTGGAATCCGCTGAAATGATTGCTGGTGCTTTAGCTGGCACTGCTTGCACCAAGATTTTGCTCCACCGTCATTCAATCAATTCTCCATAGAATCAGAGTTTTGTTTAGGATAGAAAAAGCTTGTCACTTTTGCACTGCAAAGATTCCTTGCGAATAAACCAGCGAGCCGCATTCCTGCCAGTCCGGCCTTGGAGCATTTCAGCTACCGAGGGGCAGAAGGGCGAAGCAGGAGCTGCACACCAGTGAGCTGTGAAGTCTGCTCTCCAGCACACAGTTTACCTCACAGGAGTGCTAATTTCAGCCCCTGCTTTTGGAACACTTCATGGGGAATTTATTAAGCACAGGCAATGTCAAGGCAGTTCTGAAAATCCTCATGGGAGACCATGATGCAAAACAGCACCCAAAGGCAAGCTTCTGTGCTTGAATCTTAGACGAACCTTTCCACAGGTTTTTTAAGTGCCAGGGGATACAGATCTCAGTATAGAGGTTGTCAGGTCTATTAAGGAATTGTTTATTTTAGGAACTCATGGTCACAAGAAGCTTCAGGATTCAGCGGGCTCGGTCCTTGCCACCTCAGCAGTCGCCGTCTCCTGTGGCTTTATCCTTTTATAAAAAGATCGTGCTTCTTTTCCAAAATAGGTAGACTATTTTGTCCCCGCGGCCTCTGGGAAGACTGTTCCAGAACGTCACTGCTAAAACCACCCTCTGCTTGCCAGTCTGCATTTATGTATCAGCAGCCTAAATCCATTTATTCTTTTTATCATGCCAACATTTTAATACCCGAGCGGTCGCTCCCCTGGTATCTGTAGTGGAAATCTCTTCTGCAGAGGAGTTGAAAAGGGCCCAGCTCACATCCCCCCCAACACCGCCCTCGCACCAGGCTGTACCAGGCCCTCTCTGCCACCATAACCACGTGCTTAGATGCTCCTTCGGTAGAAAAGAGCAGACCCTGCCCCACTGCAAGCCTCGAGGCTAGCCTTTAAACTTTGCACCCGAAATTTGGACACTTTGGGCTCTTGAGGAAATGTTAAGAGCACACGTAAACTTTAAAACTACATTTCTGAGAAGGTATTTGTGGGGAAAAAACTGCTCATTTGCAAAACCCTTTTCTGCGTGGTGGGGATATGATGTAAATCAGAAGTATTGGATCCTGTAAACGTGATTTGAAATAGGCAGATGTCATAACTGAACAAGTGAGCTATGTCCTTCTACCCCAACATAGTGCCCTGCGAGAGCTGGGGATGCTCCTGCTTCTTTGGTTGCATGCAAGCAGTTTGATAGGTTTGAGGTAGCCCTGGGAATTTAAAAATATCCCCAAATTAATTTGGCATCTCAGCGTTCACCACGTACCCCAGGGTGAATAGTTGTTTGGCAATACTGCAGGAAATTCATTCACAAAATGGGAATTCAGAGAGCTGTGGTGCAGGAACTTGTTTGTGAATAACATCCTGTTGCCTCAGCGCCACGCTGGAGTTGTGGCTCAGCCGAGAGTGGTCGGACTCCGGAAAATGTTGGTCTTTCAGCTGATTTGCATTGCTGATGAGGAAATATGTCACTGTAGCAGACTTGTCTGATCTGCCTTTGGTGTTATTCTTGGTGCTTTTATGCAACACATCTATCAGAGGAGAGATCATCTGATCTCTAGATAATAACTGCTTGACACAAGATATACATTACTCTTTCTTCCCGTGATACATGAGCTTAGGGATTTGTTTTTGTCTGTTTCTGTCCTTGTTCAGGGTAAGTTTAACCATACACAAAGCATCCTCTGCACATCCTCTCTACCAAAAAAACTTAACATATTCAAATACCTGTAATACAGATGTTAGTAGAACAGAGTACTGGGATAACTCTATCCCTCTGTTCTATCCACTTAGCAACAGCATGGACACAATGTATTTTATAGTTTTAAGTAGGAAAGGAGAACATACAGAAGATGAATGCTGAATATTGAAATGGGACTTGGACAAGCAAATATTTTTTATTCCTTAATTTGCAGGTGGTTAATCTTTTTTTCCTGAAACAAGTAAGATTGGTTTGCTCACTAGTTTATAAAGACAGCTGCTGTCTTCAGCATTTGATTGCCGCACCAGGTAAATTTGTAAGGTTAGTGAAGCTGATCTCATTAAGGCGCATAAGGTTACTAGTGTTCTGCAGTGTCTTTGGGTTATAACCTGAGGTCCTTCTAACAGTACAAAACTGGGTGGTTAAGGACAGTCCCTCTTGCCCAAGTTTCACTGGTTTTGTCTGATGGTATTGACTGCTGTTGGTGGTATACATCTTGGGTTTTTTCTTGTGTTTTATTTAGGTTGCTGGCAGTGTGGCTGCAGTTTACTCACAGATACCAACCAAACACTAATAGTTGGAGAAACACTCGGATAGGTACAGTTCCTCACCCAGGATGCCTTTCAAAGCTGGATTAGAACTGACTGAATTGCAGAATATGACTGTCCCTGAAGATGATAACATCAGCAATGATTCAAATGATTTCACAGAGGTGGAAAATGGCCAGATAAATAGGTAAGTATTTTTCCACTGACGCTGCCTGTGCTAAGAAACACACTGTTTAAAAACAGCATTCTAATTTTCAGTATATGTCTTGAATTATTCATTATCAAGTCATGCTCCATTTGAAGATGTAATTTGAATTTCATATGTGACATCTGTCGGGCATAGGCTGCAATAGCGGATAAAGCAAACAGAGCGGCAATTTATGCATCGTTTTGAATCTTTCAAATTAGTCTAATAAAATGCACGAACATATAATGTAGCAAAAAGCCAACATTTTGAAATGTCTGCTTGCACACAGCAAAGAAGTAATAGTAATTAATACAGTTAGACCAGTGACATCATTTGGGGCAGATCTCTTTGTTGACCTTTGGTCTCTGAGATGACAATTTTAACTTCCCTGGCCACCTCCATGTGTCCAAGCCCATGGGGGTTTACAGCTGGTATGGGTGACAGCAAAGGTAGTGTCAGTCTACGTTTGCAATTCGGCAAGATAAACTGGGCAGTGGCTCTTGCTCCCTGAGGCAGGGATGGCAAGAAGATGGTAAAAGAGAGACTTAAGCCTAACTCATGTGAAGTTTAAAAAATGCATCTATTTATCAATATTGGTGAAAGTTACTAGGTTTGTTTATTATTAGGCTGTTGGCTTTTGCTGTAAGCTGTACAGTCATTTCCAAAGAGCAGCCTGTTCCACCTGAGAGCAGTTCTTCAGGCCTTCCTACCAGCCTCCAACAGGTGCTGAGCTGTCCTGTTTACAGAAAAGACCTACTGATGGACCCTGTTTGGGTTTTGTGAGCTGTAAAACAAGAAGCTGCATTTTGATCAAACTTCCTGTTCAAATATTGCAAACCAAGGTGGAGCACACCGACCGGCCGGCGCCTGTGCGGGGATCCAGCCCTGCCCAGCACTGGTGCTGCTGGGAAGCCTCTGCCGGCACATCGTCCTGCTCCTTTACTGCTGGGCTGCTGCCACCTGTGTTTATGGTCCTTAAAAACCTCTTCTCTTGCCCTTTCTTCCTTTTAGCAGCAGCTTCTCTGGCTACCTGGAGAAACTCACTTTCTAGTGTAAAACCAAAATTAAGAGCTGTTTTTCCCCAAGAGGGCAGAGTTGCGTGGCTCTCACACCTGTGCGAGCAGACAGGGAGCTTGGCGGCGAGTGCGGGAATAAGGACCTGGCAATGGCCGTACCATGCGTGTAGCAAAACCAGCCAGCCATACCATGCGTGTAGCAAAACCAGCCAGCCATACCCTGGGACCGAGCCGGGGGCCGTGGCTGGCGGCCTGGGCAAGCCCCCTGGCAGGAGGGTGCCAGCCTGACCCCCCACCACCCGCCCTGGGGAAGTCCTGGGGCGGTCGCCAGCTGCACCGTGTAGTGGTGCGACCACAACACAGCTGCACTGAGGAAGATTAGAGCTGGTCAGGAATTTTCTGATGCAACTGCTTTGATGGAAAGTGCCAAAATGAAACATAAACCACTTCTGTTAAAAAATAAAAAAAAAAAAAAAAGGAAGAAAAGGCAAGAGCAAGAAAAAAACCCCTCCAACTTGCCAAAACAAAACAGTTCTAGTATGAACCTGCTTGCTTTCCTGCTGGCTTACTTCATAAGGCAAGGAGCTCAGGGGCTGACAGTGGTAAATTTGCTCCCTGGAGCCTGCTGAGGATTTATATACTCGAGAGAAGGAGTGGCTGTACCGGGCTGGCTGTGGCTCCCCAGCACTTTGGCTGCTGCCACCAGTAACTGTTACAGGGGAAAAACCCTGTTAGCACTTCATCTTTTAGTGAATGTTTGTGGAGGGTGCCTATGTGCCTGATCCTCTGTGGTCACAGTGTGCTTGTGGTGTTAGGGCATAGTAAGCGTGGCAAGGTCTGGGTTGGATCCAGATTGCCTGCAAAGGGAAGAAGAAAAGTGGGGCAAGCAAAGAGCGTCACAAACTCAGAGGCAGAATTTCTGATTACTGTTCCAGCTCTTAGGGTTGACATATTCCACAACCCTAATTGTGGAATAACATATTCCACAATTTTCCATTCCTTTCTGGTTAACTTTTTTCCTCTGCAGAGCATCATTTGGTTGTAGGATGTAGCCCATTACAGTTGTCTAGTATCCCTCTTGCTGGGGCGCTCACAGGACAGCTACTTACTCATGCATCCCATACATGAGTATTTTGCCCTACATATCCCAGTATGTTCGTGTTCCCCTCCATGTGTAAAACGAGTTTCAAGGCAGCTCATGCTGACCACAGCTTCCAGCACCGCAGCACGTTGGCACCGGTGTAGCCCCATAAGCATCCCCTGGGGCTGAGGCTGTGGCTGAGCCACCCATGGCCACTGCCCCAAGCCAGCACCTCCATGCCAACACAGGTGATGAGCAGGCGGGCAGACCCTGCTCTGTACCCCATGTCAAATACATCCTGAAAGGATGTGGTAATTCCCTTTCTATAACTATTTTGGCAAATCCCCTGTCTCCATGGAATAGAGGGGAACAGGCGTACGGAAGAACACATTTTGTGCTGCCTGACACATGGTGCAAGGCCTTGTGAAACTCCAAAGTCCATCAAAATCAGTAGAACTTTTTCTGTTGATTTCACTTGAGCTTTAGATTAGATCTGTAATTTTCAACTAACTTTTTTTTTGTTGTTTCAACCTGTTTGTTTTTGCACTCTGTATTTCATTTTAAACATTTTTTTTCTCCCTGTGCATAATTTTTCAAGCTTAATCTAGAGCAGAGTTTTTAAGGGTCTTTTGGAGAAGGTACACAGGGGAGAAGTTGATTCCAAGTCTGGTTGTAAACTCCAAATATTTCTTGATCTGGTAAAAGAATTTTCTAGTTTCCTTTGGATTTCCAGCCTTTTCTGGACCTAAATATTCATTTATATTTGCAGTTGTATGTAGGTAGGGGATGTTGTTTGGAAGGGGCTGTATTGGGAGAGGGTTTTCTTTGTACGCAGATGTTGAATTTCTTTTGGGAATGTCAGTAAAGAGACTTGCATCAAAACTGGATGTGGATTTGGTGACTTTTAACCATGTGTCCTGGCTATGGCTATAAAATTTTGCCATATCTGCACATAACTGTAAACCATTATTTATATGACTTACTCCTTATCTGTAACTATGATGATGCTCTCGGGAAGCTGATGGCTGAATGGCTGCCTTGGTTTCCAGCTACTAGTAAGTTATCAGCACCCGGTTCAGTCAACAAGGTTGTTAGTAGGTATACCCAGACCTGGTCCCAGTTTCATAGTGTAAGTCAGACCAAGGTTTCTTCTGCATTTCTTGTTCCTGCCTGCCCTGGAAATCTTTGCTGTTGCTCAAGTTAGTGCTCAGTTTAAGAAGCTGCCTAAGGATAAAGTTCTGTCATCTTGGCAAAACTAGCTTTCCCTAACAAATGTTAAAGGCATTGTCAAATACCACTTCAATTTAATTATGCTTAAACGTATCTCAGACAGCTAAATGTTTTTTGGCTAACTGCTTAGCCAAAATGGTTAGCTCAGGGATATCATCTTAATCAAACATTTCTCATTTAAGTCCTTTAAGAAATTATATTTGGAAACCATAGTTAAATATGGTCCTTTAAAACCACTTTATCAATAAGACTAAGTTTCTACTTTGCACTGAATCAGACCATGAAAAGAATTAGACGAAGAAATTCTTTCCAAGCCAGTCACGAGTCTTGAGGCATCAGAAGGATGAGCCAATTATGTTTTGGCCAGGATATTTTATTAATGTATCTGAAAAGTTTTGTATAAGCTGTTCATACTCAGCTGTGACGTTGGAAACACAACAGGAAAGCAGAAACATATAAGAACAGGTTGTAGGTTATGTCTTATAATGATGAGTAAAGCATTTGAAATGAAGACAACAAACAGCACAAATGGATTTCATGCTTGTCAGGGAGTCGGAAGGCTTTGATGGCACAGACGGTCCTACTGCGCATTTCCACAGCACCTGTCACAGTGGCCTCTAGTCCTTGGGAGGGCTGGGAGAGGCTGGAGTAAACAGTCATTTCACTTCATTCGTATCATATTTGTAAAGGTCAAATATACAACATTCTATGACAATGAATAGCTCACTTTCCAAGCACGTCTATTAAGCAGAGCAGATGCATGTCACGGTTTAACTAGAAGTTCCAGTATTCCAACATATGTTCCCTTTCATATGCTATAGAGGAAAATTTAAAAAATGTTTATAAAAAGCAAAATCTTGGAAAAATTTGTTTCTGTTGAATCCATTGGGTTACATTTCCCCTCGTTTTTTGGTTTGGTTTTTGGTGTTTTTTTTTAATGTAAGTTCAGTAATACATTCCATTATGGAAAACTTAGACTGTCATATGTTACGTCTGTACCACCAACCGAGCGTGATCCCAAGGCAACCTTCCTGTCTGGACTTGCAGGTTAAGTTGCCTGCAATAGCAGATGCAGCACAGCCTCTGGATCAGGCAGACCTCACATCCCCCACCACTGCATCCCTGCTGAGATTTCTGGACAAGCCATCCTGGGGCTGGGAAGCAGGTGCTGGGAAACACCTCATAAAAGCTGGGTGCAATGCTATGTACCTTGTGATTTGGGAGTCCAGTAGCCACATTTTCATGTCTGACTTAGCCCTCCCATACACGTCATACAGCATAAATGGAGAAAAATGTTCAGGGTGATGTAAACACAGGGTGGATGAGGAGCCCAGCTTGTAATGGAAGATGAGATGCTGGACAACAAGCCCAGTCCATTTTAATGTAGGACTAATGCAAAAGAAAGTACTTTGGGTCAATTTATCAAATCAGACTAGTTTTCTTAAAAGTCCCACACAGAAGAAAATAGTGTGTTTGTTGGCCACAGAAGATACCAGTTCTGCGGAAGCTGTTTACTCTGTCAAAAGTATTCTAATGGAAAGTCCCACATTTGCGTTATATTCAAGCAGGATTACTCAAATGTTGTCTTTATTCTGTGTTAGTTCTTTAACAATAATTTTCATTGAACTTCAATACCAGGTGGCAATAGTAATCGTTTTGGGGTTTTTGTGATTATTAAGGGAGGACTGGCTGCAGAGGGATGAGAAGTGGGGGGAACAGACTAGTTACTTCTATCATAACTCTGGCAAAATCTAAAATGACAAATGATCTTCATAAATGACAGAAGAAGGCAAAGTCCACAGATATTCCCAGCAGCACTTAGAAATCCAAAAGAGACAAAACTCTTCTCTGTGCTCCTGCCTGTACAAATTGCCTGCGGGGTGTTTCGAGAGAGAGCTGGAATGTCTTTTTCAAACTGTTCACACTCTGCTGCCTGCGTTCAAGAGATGGGCTTTAAACAGACATGAAAAAAAAGCACACACTCTGAATCAGGTTGAGATTCTATTCCATGAGGATGAAATACCTACACGGTGAGCTTTGGAAAGTTAATTTTGGATCAGTCTATCTTAGAAGTGGTTGCTTTTTACTTCTTAAAACAGTGGGGGAGGTTCAGCCATCTATTCCAACTGCATTAGGACTGGTAAACCGGACACAGTGTCTATATTATGCAGCAAATTAGTTGCTGAAGTTAGTAGTTTAAAAAATACAGAAGCCTACAGTTGGTTTTTATTGATATAAAGAAAGTCAGAGCAGACCAATGGGTAGGAGTCAAAGTTGCAACAAAACCAGCCAAAATACTGCATACATTTTGCCAGCTATGCCCAGATTTAAGGGATAAACTCAAAATGTGTGTGTATGTAGTATACAAAGTATTAAAGACACAGAGTCCAGTGTGTCAGCTGTGGAAGCCATGTCAGCATTACAACTGCACAGTTTTGGCATGCACTTAGAAGCCGTGCTAGCATATATCACTAGTAATGGGGCCACAGTTGGGGTAGTGGGGAAGTTCGATAAGAGTTCTGTCTTTATGAGCTCGCAGTTATATTACCAGCCTGAATACTGCTGGATGTACTCAAATGATGCACAGTGTCGAGTCACACTTTGAACTATACATCCCAGGCCAGTAGACATTGCCAGCTGTGGGAAGGGACCAGCGGTGCTGCTCTTTGTGTTCAGCATATCGTTTGTCTGTTTTAATCTAAGAAGAGCCCTTAATTTACCTACAGCAGAAAGGGTCTCTGACACTTGGTGACAGCCCCTGGTTGGGTACGTAACACGTACGATGGCTGACGCATTAGCCAGTACAGCCTAAGAACCAGCTGTGGATTTACGAAGATGCCAGGGACTTAATTGTGCATAAACCTTCAAAAGATGAAAAGCTGGAAGAATGCTTTATACAAGCTAAAATGTTTGCTGAAGAGAGAATCAGGGAGAAAATTACAGCTCATCCAAATCAGAAGTGTCGTAAATCCCAAGGATACCAACACAGCCACAGGAGGCAAATCTTGTTCTGGCGACTGCAAGTTCCTAAATGTGGATATATCAAGGACACAGAACAAGTAAGGGGTGCAGAGAAAGAAAAGCTGTTTATTCTGTGTTTCCCTGCACAGAAGTGTTTAATTTTGCAATATAGTGAATTCAGTATTGAGTTTTGTAAGACACTTACATGAAAATCCAGTAGCCCAGAACAGTGCACCAACAGAGCATGTCACCCAGTTCAGGATGGTCTGGGCAGTGCTGGCAGCATACAGCACCTCCTCCTCCTCCTCCTCCTCCGTTTAACTCCAGCCATTCCAACCCTATGGTGGCCATTTAGGGCTTTGTGGGTGCCACAGTGTCACCTGACACGGAGGGGACAGACAGGGTCTTGTAGGGATCCGTGGCAGAATGATGACAGCACTAAATTGTAGTTACAATTAAAGCTTTATTTTCTTAACAGGATGTTATGATGAGTGTAGCACAGAATTTATGATTAGAATGGCACAGGATTTCTACAAGCAGAATCAATGTAGTACAATCTGTAAGTAGCATAATACGGAATTTATAATACAACTTAACTTACAAATTCTAATCACCTGGACCCTCTGCAGATTGCATCAGATCTTAATACATGGTTTGCTGTACCAGTATATCAATCATAATCTAGACACAAAAATCATATGAAAGAATACAAGTGGCTCCCTCCGTCCTCGGAGGTAGCAGAAGACAGTGGGGGGTGTCCCTGGCCTTCGGGGCTCCCGGCTCTCCCTGTCCAGCAGCAGCTCCGGTCTAAGTCCCCCACTTAGGACTTGTAACTGTTTTGATTTTACAGACAGTGCTCTGGGTGCTGTCACACTTCCCTCTTCTCTGAGGGGGTCATCACCACCACCTTGGTGGGCCGGGTGCCTGGGACCAAGGCTGGCAAGGAAGGGAGTAATCGGGCTGGTGCCCAGGAGCCTTGAGGTCGATAGGGAGGGGAAGAAGAAATCTGGTTTGTCTATTTGGTTCACAGGACTTTAGGACCTGATGATGAGGGAAAGGGAATGAATATGTGACCCACTCAGTCACAGAGAACAGCTGCTTGCCTTACAGAATGGCGTTAGTTATGCTAACCACGGGAGCAGGGGTTGGGAGCAGGGGGTACCAGTCACACGCACCTTTGCAGGACACCGGGAGAAGTATCTCCTCTTAGTGTCTGTGCAAACAAGTTACTTTCCTGTCCACAAAATTGGCGCTGCTGCTTTACCACACCTTCTAAAAGACCGTTCTGTAGGTAGACATTTATTCTGGTCTTGTGCTAGTGTTACCTTTAGTGATGCCCAATGTACGCTGGTATTAGTGAGGCATGATCTAGCTCATGAAATAGTTACGAGTTCGACCTCTTTTCACATACAGTTTTTATATGTTGTGTATTTTGTAATAGTATGCTGCTCATGGAATTAATGTGTTCATATTTTCTAAACGCTTGCTGGGAATAAATACTCTGACATCTTTCAGCAAGTTTATTTCGGATCGAGAAAGCAGAAGAAGTCTCACAAACAGCCACCTGGAGAAGAAGAAATGTGATGAATATGTAAGTCTCTCTTGCTCTTCTTTTCCCTGTCAAAACAAACTGTATGTTGTATATATGAAGGGCCTTTAGACACGGTCTTCAAAAGTGCTGGACACACACAATTATAACTGAAATTCAGGTTCCGGTAGGAACTGCCTGTGCTCAGCACTTAAAAAAAAACCCAACCAAAAAAAAAAGGCATTTTGATCGAATTGAGGCAAGGGAATCCCTCTGGCCTGTGTTAGGCGGGAAGGAAGACCTTACAATATATAAATCATGTGCCTAAGGTGTTTCACAGGTGTAGTGAAAGATGGGGTTTAAAACTGAAAGTGTAGTATGAGTTATGTATTGCTGATACCGTTTCTGTCAGTTTACAAAATCTACAGGACTGCGATCGGAGTGTGGCTGTGACAGGGTTCAGCGACATTTTTTCCTCTTTCAAACCAATTTTTATTAAGTCATTTCCATAGCGGTAGTTACTCATACCCGATATATCGCAAAACGTGGAGTTTGAAGCATAGGTGCATTTCCCTGCTCCATGCCAAGCTGTTGCTGACACGTCTGTCTTTGCTTCTCCAGATCCCGGGAACTACTTCGCTGGGGATGTCCGTCTTCAACCTCAGCAATGCAATAATGGGCAGTGGGATTCTGGGCCTTGCTTTTGCCTTAGCCAACACAGGAATTCTCCTTTTTTTGTAAGTATTCATGTGGTGAATAGCTGATCTCTGTGCAGTTTCACTGCATTTAAAGAACATGTGCACTGCCAGCAAATGGAGGGATTTATAGTCCATCTGTAATCAAGTACAGCATTCAAGCCTGAAAATGTTAGCTACAAGTTTCGGACTTTTTTTTTCCATCAAATTTTTTTGGGAGAAAAGCCATGACTTCTAATGCTAGAGCAAATTAAGTCCATGTTATTTACTACAGACCTGAGCCTAGCCAGGGATTTTTCCTATAGTCCACAAGCTACACATATATTGGAAATACTCAGTAGTAATAGCTGCAGTGGAATAGTACCTAGTGCTTACTTGTGTCACAGGATCGCCAGAGCTTTCATCAAAGCATGGTGCAATAACTACTTTTTTTTCTTTTTAAGCAAGAAAAAGAATATTTATATTCCTTTATATGTTATATATAATATTTTCATCTCACTCCCACAGTTTCATCAGTTTCTTATGTGAGAGTCCTTGAGAGCCAACATAAATACAGCCAAGATTTTAGTGTAAAAAAGGAGCTGAGGTAGAGTACTTAACTCCAGCAAAAAAAGCATTTTGTAAAGGAGAATTTTATAGTTTAAAACTGAAATGGTGCCAGTGAATGAGTAAGGCACAGTGTTATTCTGTGTTATTCTGGATCGCAGTATGAGGCATTTAATTGTGAAAAGTGATTGTTAAGAAATCAGTTGGGAATTGTGTGCAGATTTCAATGATAAATGTTCATTCCGGAAGAAATATAATGATTTACAATCTTCGAGAACTGTTCAACACGGTTATTGAGTTTACAGATTAAAGAGGTGTCGTTTCTTAAATGTCAAATCTAAAAATCTAGAACTTTTGTTATTTCCTAGGTTTTTGGGAAATACAGGATATGAGCCCTGCATATAGCAGAGTGGATGGCCAGAGTGGTACATATAGCCATCTGCTCTGGGGTTTTGTGCCAGGATAGCTACATCCATGCTGCTAGCTTACAATTTGCTGTGGTTGGGTAAAATCTAGGAATAATCCGAGGAGATAATCCATTTACATTAAGAATGTACAAAGTCTCTGAATTCTGTTGTCACTAAGCTAGGCTATAAAGTAGCTGGGCTCTAATTTAGGTCTTTCTTCTGCAGAGTGACTGAGTTTATTTTTGCTGCTTTTTTTACCCAGCACTCTAACCTGTATGTGATACTCCACCCATGCTCTGACAAGCACACCTCCAAGGGCACAGACTCATGGTTGCAAAAACTGCTGTAACCAGAAAAAAAAAGTTACCTCTCTCCAGCCTTGTTACCTCTTCTGCGATGGTAGTGTCTCAGCCAGGGCGCACCCTCAGTTTCTCCTGACTGCTTTAGTTTTCTATAATCTTGTCCTCTTCTCATTCTTTCAGCAGTTTTTCATGAGAGTTAAGTGAAATGTGTTTGCTCTAAAGAATGTAAAAAGCAAGTTTCTTTTAAGTGAGGTAGATCAGACCAGTGATGTGAACACCAGAGAAACTTCTAAGAACGTGTGATGGTGACTGGGCTTGTCCTGGCCTGAGCAGGGAGCGTGTAGATCTGTACCACCACATTGTACAGAAAACTGCCAAAACCTGAATGTAGAGATTCTATACAGTCAATAACAGCACTACTCTCTACAGAATTAACTGTGTGTATTTAAAAGTAGGTAATTGTTTTTGTTAGCTTTATAGATCTGTTGGCCTGAAGATAGCCCAGCCTGCTGAGATGAAAGATGAGGAAGCTAGCAGGACCTAACTAACCAGGCTAGCAGAACTTTCCCCTTTGAAGCCTGGAGATACAGAATCCTAATGTGGTGTGTGCAGTTATCCTGAAAGTTGAAGTGCTTTAAACGTTCTTTTATCATGCAATGATCTCAGAGTTAAACCTAGTCAGTTAGTGTTAGATTTTTTTCTCACATTCTCATTCACTGCATTTTTCCCATAAATGTATACTTCTGCTGTTGCTATCGCAGTTAGATCTTAGAACCGTTTCTGCTTTACAGGTGATTATAGATAAGAGTCCAAGCAATACTTTCATTACTTTTTGCACATGAGAAAGCACTTAAATTCATTGCTTTTGAGTAGCACAGTTCTGGAAAGTTTCTAGGTTGCTTTATCCAGTCTTGGCAAGCATCATCCCTGAAAAGTAGAAGGCAGAGGCAGAAAAATTAAAGAAGCATTTTCAGTGCTAACAAAGCAGACCCAGCCTGATTTCCACTCACAGCTCCTCTCACAACTTTTAGACTCCTGAAGTGTGGACTGCCACGCACAACTGGATCAGTTCAGGTCCTATATTCGTGGCATAAGACATTGAAAATAAACATGTCAATGAGCATATACTCTCACATCCTATTTGCATAATTTAGTGCCATAGCAAAATATCACGCTTCCTAGGCAAAACAACTGAAGTGGGAAGTCAGAAGAATTTAATGCAGGTATTGTTGATAACTACAACCTAGACCAAAGAAGAGCATCCTTTACTGTATGCAAAAGTGGAGAAAACCTTGCTGCAGAAAAATTGCACAAAAAGCTTGGGAAGTTCAGAGGTGGGCTAGGCCACCTAGGGATGGCAGGAGCACTTGTTGCTGCCTGTGGTTTCATCCTGGAGAGCCAGGACCAGAGTGATGGATCGCGTTGCAGAGAGATACAGGCCAGCAAGGTGCCTCAGCCTGCATTTAGCCCAGCACTGCACGTGATCTGAAAAACCCTAAAACCCTGCTGAGCCACAGGGGCTTCTGGGAGGCCATATGGTGGCAACCCCCCCCATGCTCTGCCATACTCTTTTGCACCCAATACCTTATGAGGGTTTAGAGCTGTTCTGTGCAATAAGGCAGGTTCTTCTGCCTCACAGGTCTTCTGGCCCTAAAGCCTGGGAATCCACAGAGGGCTGGGGACAGCACATTTCAGATGAACTGGTAATGTGGCAGCTGGGAGCAAACAGCAGTGGCACTGCAGGAACAGTTTGTTTTTCCCAGCACCGTGTCAGTCCCCTGCCCTAAACTGTTTATTCTGGATATGTTGCGGGGAGGTGACTTTTGCATGTGCTGGTTGCTTGCATAGCTGCCAGGACTTCTTTAAAAGCAGACAAAATTAAAAGTAGGGGAGTGCTTTTGGGACAGCAGCACAAGTTCCATGCTTCTGTTTTGAATTTGTGCAGAGCAAGTGGCATGGACATTTTCATTCCTTTCCAAGGGGTGGTTCTGGCGTGAATATCCCTGTCCATACCACAGCCCTAACACAAACAAGTTTTTCATACAGCGCTAATGAAAATGCCAAGTGTCTCTGTAAGAACCCTATGGGGAGCTAAGGACAACAGATCAGCGAAATACCTGGCTGCTTGGGGGTGTTATTTTTACTGCAATGGCTCCGTGAACTCAGTGCCTGAAAAAGGGGAGCTTTTAATATTGAAATAGACTTGATGCTGGCCTGCGGAGCTGGAGCCATTTGGGGCTGGGAGTGAGTCAGCCCAGCAGCCGAGAACCAGGGGCTGTGAGCACCATGCCTGCAGGCAGGGGCGTAACAGCTCTGCAGGGAACACGGACAGGAGCAGGGCTTAGCAAATCTGTACAAAATGGAGCAGAGTGACCTCAGCTAGTACAATCTCCCTTCTCGCAGAGAAACACCCTTTGGGCTGTACAAACAGTGTGTTGTTATTGTCAACCATCCTTGTTTGTTGGCAAAAGAACAGTTCCTCCTATCACTTCTTTATGTTTCTCCCTGTTCCTCTGGCCCCAAGAAACTTGTGGCTCATTATTTGGCACTAAAGCATTTCTAGTCTGAAATAGTATTAAAAAAAGGGGGGGACGGGGGGAGCTTCCCATGCTGTCCTATGGAAAAGATGTGTTGCTTCCTATCTATGGCAGCAGCTCGCTTTCTGTTAAATTTTAGGCTTGTTTTTCTCTGTGTCCTGAGGGTTGTTGTCATAATAAAGAGAGGAATTGCCAATAGATTGTCTGAATGCTCTTCACACACATCATGAAAACATCATCAGGTCTTTGTGTGTCAGTGTTGGAGGGGAAGGCACACATGGTGCTTGGCTTAAAGACAGAGAGCAATGAGCAAATGTGTTTTTATGCACTTAGCCCCCAGCACTGACTAATTATCATTTGTGCCGGCAAGTTCCCTGCACAAACAGTTTGGTCATTACTTCCTGCAATTCTTCTACGTGAAGTCAAATTATGGATCACAGCAAACCAGAAGTGGCATCAGTGAGGGAACACCAGTCTCCACCTGGACAAAGCATAATAAGTCTTTGGTCTCTGCCTTTATGCCCAAGGAAAGCCAATCAAGCCTTGACTTCCCTCCTCTTCCCCCTCCTTGGGCACTGGGAGGAACATAAGAAGCCATTTGGGCACTCCTTCGGTAGCATATGAAACATGTCCTGGGAAAAGATGCTTCCATTTGGTATGAAAGTCCTTAAATAGAGGACTTTGAGATTTTTACTCTGCTTCCAGCACAAAAGCTTTAGAGTGGGTGGTGAGGGACGTACCTGGGTTATCTCTGTTCTGATGAAATCTTAATTCCTATCTGATAAGACATCTTTATTCTTGCTTCCTTCAGTATGGGGAGGTGTAACTCACAGGCTGTGCTCTGCAGCGCTGCTAAGTTTTACTTGGTTGAATCCCTCTGCATGCAGGGGTTTCTACCTCCGTGGCGGTGTGGTGGAACTGCAAACAGCATGTGACTCAATTATTTCTAGGGCTTTTTGCATTGTAAGAAGAGTAAAAAAATTATCTCGGAGTCGACACGAATATAACCTGACATGAAATATTGAAATGTTAGAGCTCAGCTTTTACAGTAAGCTTCATTTTCCATTCTTTTGTAGGCTGCTTTTGGTTTCAGTGACACTGCTGTCTATTTATTCAATATATCTCCTGTTGGTGTGTTCAAAGGAAACAGGTAATTTAAGATGTTATTATAACATTTCAGTAGAATTGTAAAGAACAAGAGGTGAAAAGTGCTCAAATAAGGCCAGGTGCTTTGTGTAGGACAGAGTGTCTATCACTTTGCTGGCACAATAGAAAGGCCTAACACATTTTGGGTCAGAAGCCCAGAGTGAACAAGAATTTATGACGTGGCAATGGAGAACAGCATCTGACCATCACTGTAAAGAGAAAAACTTACAACAAAAAGTAAATTCTACTACCCTGAAATGTTATCTTCAGTGAGCTAGAAGGAACAGCTCATATAGTTTCTTTGCATTACAAAACCAATTGCAAATGAAATTTAATGAATCTTTGCCTATGGTGAAGCTCGCCTGGAAATAGTTTGACCTTAATGGTTAGTGTGAAATTCCTGATAGCCTTTGTGGTGTAGTAGTACATTGCCTAGAAGAAAATAAAGGGAACAGTTTCTCCACAGAGGGAAGTGTATTTGTAAGCAAAATATATTCTAAACACAGAAATGAGAAGTTAGCTACAGTGTTAAATGTCACTGTGCTCTGAAGTCCAAGAGTCTCTTTACTTGGGTAACCATCTCTGAAGCCAGAGTTTGGAAATTATCTGTGCACAAGAACACTAATAGTTTAATATCTAATTGGATACAGAAGAGTTACAGTTACAGCATGTATAATGGCAGCAACTGCCTATTTAAATTAGGTACGTATGCCTAATTGTGGACACACTTGTGCTTTGTTAATTCCCCAAATCTACGCCTTGGTTTCTGTGCTGCTGGTACATTTAAGCTCAAAGTTACTGTTTATACAAGCTTCAAAGCAGAAATGTCAGCTATAAGGAAACGTAGAGAAAACCAAACAATGGGATGCATTTAAAAAATCATCTGTACAGTGTTACATCTGCAGTATTTCTCTTTCTGTTCTCATGTGTCTCACCATCTTCACAATGCCCTTTTTCTCAGCCCAAATCACAGCCAAGGAAAAAAAATTAACAGAGACAAACCAATTAATAGAGGAGTTTCTCAAGCTTGACAGATATTTAAAAAGAAGTTTTAGTTATAATTTATACCTTTCCCTGCTTTTACCAAAAACATGCCAGACTGAGAATTCAGAAGTTAAGGCTTCGTGATTAGAAATTGTAAACAAGTGGCTGCCCTCATTTGGATCATTTAGTCAATCAAAACAAGCGAAATTGCAGAATCACAGTACTGTGTCTGCTGTGGCCAAGCTACCAGTGCTGACTTGTGGATCCTGCTGTACTGAGTGTTGTCTGAAGAGGAAGCTTTCTACATCACTGTCATTGCAGGTGCAAATCTAATATGCCAGGATGGGGATACCAGAACTTAACATGTCACTAGGGGTATAGACAGACTCATTAAAGAGGTGTAACAGCCTCATTAAGAGCTCCAATTTCAAAACTGACAGCCAATGATAACATTTACAGATGTCAAGAAAACATTCCTACATGTTTCAGCCCTAGTAGTTACAAGAGAGCTCTCTATTTACTTGCAAGGGGCAGATATGGCTGCACAAATGGGTGGTTAGCTGAAGAGGAATCGCAAGTGTTTTGACTCAACAGCTTTTGCTGGGGTATTTGTTACCTTTCCCCTCGTTTCTTTTCACACAGGCTGTATGGTGTATGAAAAGCTGGGTGAGCAGGTCTTCGGTACCCCAGGGAAAATGATTGTCTTTGGATCCACATCTCTCCAGAACGTTGGAGGTAAAGGAGATGAGGGGTATAGAAAAACAAAACCCAGGAACATCTTAATAATGTTATGGCTACCAACCAGTTAGGTTCCTCCTTCTCTCAGTGACATCTTGGGATCTTCATGCTCTTTAATATAGCTGTGGCTAACACATTGCACACAGCCCTTTAAGGATGCTGTATTACTGAATGATCAGTAGTGTATAGTCAGTTACAGTTCAGGGTCTTCTATCATCCAATGCTAATGCAGGAAAAGATTCAGGATGCTTCTTTGTACTTGTTCTGTAAAATATCTTACCCGTTTTCTGAACTTGCTTCCTCTTTCAGCAATGTTGAGCTATCTCTTCATAGTCAAAAATGAGCTGCCTTCTGCCATAAAGTTTCTGATGGGAAAAGAAGAATCTTTTTCGTAAGTTCAATTGATTTTGGTGATTAGATTATAGAATTTAACATTGTGTAGATAAGTTTAAGCATATGTTTACAAAAGCTCTTAAGTAGTTGATACTCTTCAGGTTTGTCAAAGTAGATTTTCACAGGAATATCTCAGGAAGTTAATAAAAACCAAGACAACTTTGGGAAGAAGAAGAGGATGGATAGAAAAGGAAGGGTTAAGCCACCAGTAGTCACTCTCTTTGCACACCAGATTTTCATGAAGAGTTGTGATTTCTACAAACCTCTTATAGGATCCAATCTTTTACAGTGTTAGGCAGCATCTGAAGATACTGGGAACAATGCAAGTTTAAGATACTATGTATTTCCCTGTGTTCTTAGCATCTTACAGGATTTTGCCCCTGAAGCACTGTCTGTAGTATGAAATTCTTCAATACTAGCATATGACGGTGGCAGACTATTATACTTAGATTTCTGCCACTTATCACTCCTTGACATTTACCAGCTTCTTTAATCAAGAGGTATTTCTTTATAGTGGTAAATATCCTTTGCACTGGGTTATGTGGTGTGCTGTAGTGCATGAGAAGAAGGTAGAGAGCCCGTTCCTCAGGCTTTCATACTAAATTGGACTGAGCAGTGGAAATATGTCATACGGAACATCACTAAACTAATGCTGTGCCTTCTCCCCTTTCTCGCTTTCCAGCAGGATTCAAAGCACTTTGCTAGAAGGAGAGAGACAGCCTTGTGCTGGCTAGTGTGTGCCATCCCGCAGGAGCTTGGTTTGCCGCTTCAGGCACATTCCTGGGTGGTTTAGCAAACAAATTGTGGTGCCCCCCTCCTGCCCCACTGTGCTGTATATGCGGCCCTTTGCATGACCTTTCCTCATCCTGGCAGGGTGGCTTATATCACGTTACGGTGGGTGTTCTGCCTCTCAGTCCCACTCACTGATCTCTGCAGTAGTGTGATATTTTGCCTAGTGACTATGAAAATCTGCCATATCTGAGTCAGAGCAATGCCATGTTGTAAGGGCTGGATACTTAATGAGTCTACAAAGTTTAGATGTAGCCCCCATCTCCACTTTTGTAGGAGCTTGTAGGGTAAGAAGACCAAAGATAGTTCTGTAACTGCAGCAGTCAAAGAGGATGACGGAGTGTGAGGAAAACCAGAGAGGGTTTAAAGTGTGCTCATGGTGGGGTTTTTTTATGTTCTATACAGGGCATGGTACGTGGATGGGCGTATTCTTGTTGTCACAGTGACGTTTGGTATAATCCTCCCTTTATGTCTCCTCAAGAACTTAGGTAAGATACAAATGCCATTGTGGGAATAAACTAAAGGAGCCCAGACATCATGCCGTTGACAGCCACACTGGCAACTCAACTATAATTTACAAAATGTGATCTTATTGTAATCTAAGCAGCCTCCCTGGTCCAGGAATAAGCTGTGTTTTGAGCATCTTGGAACAAGTAAGCCTAAATTGTCACAGCGGTTGAACTCAGTATAAACCAGCTTCATCCATACATTTGTGGAAATTGATTTAAAAAATTATAGTTAAGAGTGTCCATTTCGTAAGGCAATTCTATTTTACATGTAGCCTGTAAAAATAATTTCACAAATTGTGAGATTACAAAAAATAACTTACTTTTCTATCGGCATTGAAATTTTTAGTGATGAGATTAATTGGAGGTATTGAAGTAAGATTGCATTTTCAAATGTGTCCGAGTCCACAGAGACACCAGTAGGTAGGTACACAATGTATTTTTTAAAACCACATAAGAAGTTTTGGCACCGAAGTCCTATTCGGATCTTGCTTTTGAGAAGATAACCCATACTCAGCTGATGTGGCTCATATTGGGCAATCTGGGTCACATTCTGATTACAATTACACATTTTCAGGTTTATTTTAATTATCACAGCCCCTTTCAAAGGAAAATTAGTTAAACTGCCATAACGGTGACCCTCGGGAAGTCAAACCAGTCAGAGCAAAGCTCAGGTCTGTCTGAAAGCTGGGAGGCGTGTGACGTGAGAGACTCCTACACCAACAGGACATGCTTTTGTCCTGCCCAGAAGCTCACGATACATATTAAATGTATTAAACTTTTCATGAAGCAGCAAAAAGTAAAATTGAAGATATGGCTAATAAAATAATTTTGTATGAGATTTCCTTTTAATTTCTTTCAGGGTATCTTGGCTATACCAGTGGATTTTCATTAAGCTGCATGGTATTTTTCCTGGTAGTGGTAAGTTCAGCTTGCTGTCTTTGTTGGGTGAGAGTCCCTTGATAGGATATTCACTATTTCTCTGATGTTTGAATTTTCATTTGATTTAGTAGTAGTAGTAGTATCAATTAACTGTCTTCCACCCTTATTCTAGGTTATTTACAAGAAGTTTCAAATTCCCTGTGGCGGATCGGAGCTAAATGCAACATCATCTATCCTATCAAATAGCTCAGCACATGAACATATGTGTAAGCCAAAGTATGTTATCTTTAATTCCAAGGTATGTTTCTTTTTATAATACTTATTTTTAATTCACATAATATATGCACCTACACCCTGTGTTCATAAGCCAGTCAGCACCATGTAGGGCCTGATTCTCCATGCTTCCACTCGTGCTCCAGTGGTGAATGTACAGTGGGTCTCCTTGCCCAGTCTTATGGAGATGCCATGTTGAATGTAGCTCTTCACAGTCTTGCTCTGCCCCAGTAGTAGATGTGCTAAGGCTGTGAGCCTGACCTACCACCAGACAACTAATGCTTTCTTTGGGAGTGCTTTTCTTTCCACTGCTTCTTACTATCTGTGCTGCAACTGCACCTTTAGGCTGTAGTTCAGCAGAGGCTGAGTAAGCCATTCCTGCATCCAAAGCCCAGAAGTAATCCCTCTGTCCTTCTGCACACAAACCACTTCTTTGTGACAGGGTATGTGTTTTATGTAGCCATACAGTGATCTGGATTGCAAAAAGGATACAGTTGAAAGCTAATCCAGCAAAAATTTGATTGCCTTTCAGCTGGATGCTTTCCTCCATCGCCACACAGCTGCAGGAAAAGTTGTGCCAAGAGAATGAGAAAGAGCAACTGGGCTGTAGCTGTGGGAGCAGGAGAGTCGCTCCTGTCAGCTGTGCTGGGGCGCAGGGCTCGTTCAACAGCACCTTATGCGGCAGGGCAGGGTCCTCAGGGTGTTGCAGTCGCATTCATAGGGAATGCATGTGTATATATAGCATATGCATGCAAAAATTAAATCTTTTTAAATTCACCCTACCAGCTTCAGTGAAGAAGTCAATCTGAACACTTTTCTTTAGTTTGCGTTAGCCATCAGCCCAGATCCAATGTGACGGACCAAGAACTAGTTAACTCGTTGTGCAATAGCAGCTTAGGTGTACATATATATTAGATAATGTTGCAGGGCAGTCTTCTCCTACAGTGTCAGCATTTGTCTGAGAGTCAATGGAGGCACATCAGAAGGATCGGTCCATCTGAATTAGGTACGCTGAAGCTGAACTCTGTAGATTTGCCCTTGGGGCCAACGGTTGGCAAATCATTTTAGCAACTTCGGTGTGTGAGAAGAGAGACAGTTTCACAGAATCATGGGATGGCTGAGGTTGGCAGGGACCTCTGGAGGTCATCTGGTCCAACCTCCCTGCTCAAGCAGGGCTGCCTAGAGCTGGCTGCCCAGGAGCATGTCCAGCCAACTTCTGAATATCTGCATGGATGGAGAACACAACAGTAGTAGCATGCTGTGAGCGAGGGAGAGGAGGTGGTACAGGCCTGGGTGAGGAAGGACTGCTGGAGAGCAAGCAGTGTATTTACTGAATCTGTCAGGCCTGGGCTGACGTGGGAAGGGGATGCCTGTGCCCAGCACGAGCAGATTTCAGACGGTTGGGGAGAGCTGCATGTAGGGATGGACTCATTTTGTCCTCACAGGAGGACAGATCACAGAATGATCTCTGCTCATACCCGTACCCTGGGGAGAATGGAAGTGCTGAGGTGCTGAGATCATTTGTGAAGTTTGGCTGTATGCTGAGGATTGAAACCCACTCAGCTTTTTGGTGGAGAAGGGGGTGAAGTCCCACCCGGAGGCCTCTGGCGCTTCCTGGTGACGTAACGGTCTCTCTCTTTCCCTAAGGAAAAGCATGCTCCCTCCACAGCCCTCCTAGCCCTTTTGTTGGCCGGGGAAATGAAGGGACTCAGTCTGGTACCTTGAAATATCCATTTATTTGTAAGTTCTGCATTCCTCTTCTCTTTTCTTACAGTCTGGATATGGGCTTCCTCTTCAGGACTTCAGCCTTAGCACCACGGGTGTGCACCCCTCTCCATGCCAAGGCAGGGTAGTGTAGCGGTGACCCACCATACGTCCCTGTTACGTGTGACGGCGTGCTAGTAATGGTGGCAGGAGCTGGGCAGGGAAACCCATCCCAGGGAGCAAAACCAGCAGCTGCGTGGCATCCAGCGCTGCGCTCTGCGAGCAGTCAGGGCTGTGCTCGCATGACCAATGCGAAGACTTTGTCCTCCCACTGACAGAGCACTGCTTTCCATATGTCATTAAATACGTGCTAACTGACAGGTCTCCTGCACTCTCTGAAGGCTCTCAACATTCGGTTGAAGAGTCCAGAGAGTTGGGAGCTGAGGTAGTTGAACACGGATCATTTCTTCATGCTGCTGGGGGAAATACTTCTTAACTTATTTTCTGAAATTCTCTCTGAACAGACTGTGTATGCTTTGCCCACCATTGCTTTTGCATTTGTGTGCCACCCATCAGTCCTCCCGATTTACAGCGAACTGAAAGAGTAAGCCTTTCTCTTTTTTTTTCCCAGTTAATTGTTTTGAACCACTTTACATGGAAAATGTTAGCGCAGAGGTGCTCTGAGTCATTCATGCCATTTGGAGGAGATGTGATTTAGTAACACCCAAGAAGCCAATGAACGGGGCTTGTTGGCTAGGAAATCTGACCTCCCAGACATGCCACTGGGGCGGGGATGAGGGAGGCTGAGGATAATGCAATACTTTGGGAGTTTTCTCTGGAGGTACACGGCAGCCTGGGGAGAGCCAAGTTGTGGCGGTCGTTATTTGGCATAGGAGAGAGGCGTGTGTTCTGCTAACGGCATTTGTTCCAGTGCAACTAAAAATCTGTTGCAGTACCAGGAAAAAAAAGTACTTTCAGCCTTACCTGTACTAAAAGACCTTTGCCAGTACGGCTGTCTTCCTGACACCTCCGGCTGGGCAGGGCTGTGGGGAGCTGGAGACTGGCCCTGCTGCGACATTGCTGGCAGCCCTGGGGGGCTGCAGTGGGGTCCTGGGCCATGGGGGGAGACCCAGGGGAGAGGTCGGGGTCAGTCAGACCCATGGGCACCCTCAGGTCCTGGCCACTTGCTGGGCACTTTTAAGTTTCAGGTGACTTCAGCAGGTTCCCAGGTGCCTATTTAGGGCATCCCTGTGTGAATTTAAAAGCCCAAGTTTAGGTACTGGCGTGTGAATATTTCAGAACAATTATCTGGAAATGAAATGTTTATACTTAACCTATTTTACAGGTCTACAGTGATCTGCATACTTTCATTATTTTATACCCATGTGGACACAAATGTTTCTCTGCAAACATTCAGAATGCTGGGAGTTTTTTTCCCCTCTGTATGATTTTATTCTTCCTTTATTTTGACCTTTTTATTTAATTACTGAAGTGTTTAAGGGCCATCCCTCTCCACTCAGTTCCACCCTTTACTGTTTAAGCAGGTATGGCTGGGGAGCAGAGCCACAGGGCAAACCCACCTGTTCTTGACTTAGGCCTCAGCTAGGGTCCATTTCCCCAGTCCTTCTTTTCCTTGTGTAGCTGTCAATGAATTCCTGTTTTAAATGAAAATGCATTCATGAGTCTCCCCAGAATTACTATGTTTATGCAAAGACTTAATACATTTTTAAACAGCTATTGAAAATCCAGCCCAACCATTTTTATGTGCTCTTTTTTTCTTCTTTCTCCAGCCGTTCACAGAAAAAAATGCAGTTGGTTTCAAATATCTCATTTTTTGCCATGTTTGTGATGTACTTTATGACTGCCATATTTGGCTATTTGACTTTCTATGGTAAGTATACAGTTCTTTACTGATCGAAGTAGAAAGGGAATACATGTGAAAACAATAGCATATGCCAGCTGGAAAGGAAAGTCCCATCCACTTGTATTAAAATACTTCTTCAAATAATTTTCCTTGGAATTTTTCATACTGGAGGAACAAATCCTTTCCTCCTTTTTCCCTATGGATGAAAAGCACAAGTGAAAGTATTATTTGCAAAAGGCATATTGAAAATATGAGGGAGAGATTTGTTTAACAGAACTGGGGATTAGCTGAACCCCACTAAGATTTTCATTCCCAGGTCCTCACCTGAATTTTGTGCACATTAGTAAAGACTGAAGCACGTATATCTGCATAAAATGCGAGAGATTTGAGAGCAGGTCCTAGGAAATGAGTCTCAAATCAGCCATCACAGCTTTTTAATTTTCTTATTGATGCTTTCATCATAGAGGCGAAGGACCAAATGCTTTCCCTGTGTCCCTAGAGCTGACCCCTTCAGGTCTTGGTTTAATAAAGTGACAGCGAAGGTGGGGAAGCTTTTGAGTGTTGTCCCAGCTCAGCCACCAAAGGATGGTTATTTCAGTGTTTGAGACTTGCACCCTGTCTCTTTTCATGCCTATCGGTTCACTTAAAGAAACAAACAAATGACGTTGTATCGCTAAAGGATGCAACGCCTATGCCCTAGAGGCACAATTATTAAGTAAAGTAGAATAAAATACTAACATTGCCCAGGAAGATACTCCCATGTTCCAGTATAATGGAAGTGTTGAAAAGTAGTGTCTTTTTCCATAGACCATTAAGGGATTACAAGACAGATGACAAAGCTGATGTTTGCCTTTTACCTCAGAGCCACCAACAGGTCGTCAGTCTTCTCCACCCTATTCCAAGTGACCTTTCCATTACAATCTCCTCATTCATGATACCGTTCCATGTGAGCCACCTATTGCAAGAGAAAATAAGTAAATATGAAATGTGGCTTTTTTTCTTCTAAAGGTGTACCTATCTCCTATTTGTTTTCTCAGGCTCTCATGCTGTTTATGAGGCCTTGAGTCTGCATGCATTGAAGTAACTTGAGGTCATCTGTTCTAATTTTCCCAATAAAACCACAAATACGCTGCAAGTGACAACAGCAACAGCCGCTCTCATCCAGCTGCTCCCGTCTAACACATTTTTGTAGAAATGCATCAAATTAGCAGCCCCAGGGAGCAAGTGGGTGTAAATCAGCGTGGACCCCTTCGCTTTGGCAGGGAGGAGATTCTGATGTGATTGCCCCAGGGATCTGAGGAGGCAGATCCGTGGCGCTCCTCTCTGGGAATCTCCCACACCCCTCAAGGACGAGGGTCTGGAGTCCATGGAGGAGGTAGGGGCTGCGTCCTTCTGGCCCTCCCGAGGGGGAATGGCGGAGGAATCCCTGGGGTGTCTCGTGTGCCTCTCCCCACGTCAGGCATCCCTGCTGCCCAGCACTGAGAGCCCGCGGGTGGAAGCTGCACGGCTCTGCTGGGGCTTCTGCAAGGGCCAGTGCCATGGCAGGCAGCAAAAACGACACTGAGGGAATATAAAATCTCTCCACTTTGATCCTTCCCATTGAGACTGACAAGACCTTACCTTTCGTATGTTCACTTACAGTTTTCTAACCCTCTTCTCTACCCTTACCTGGGTAAGAACAGCATTTTTATTGTGGCCATTTCGTATTTACACCAATAGTACGTACTTGTCTGTTTGCTGTGTTCTCGAAAGTGTTGCAGTGATGACTATATTTACATTACAGAATTACAGAAAAGAGGTGTTTTTCTTCCCCTAAAAGGTCACAGTGTGGTTGGGCTCTGTGGTGTATCTAGCTGAAAGGAAAACAGACCTTCAACTGTAAGCCTTGCCCTTCACTTCCTACCTGGCTGCAGTCCGTGAGCGGTACAGAAGTTGCAGTCTGTGCTTGCAGGAGCAGAGTAAGCTCTGTGTTGCAGAAGCTGTGCATGTGCCCGGCTTGAAAACCCCACTCCTAACCTGCAGGGAGGTGGGAGAGCATTTTCTTTCACCTGGTGGGGATTCAAGCACTGTGTAGGTGGCGTTGACCCATAGTCTCTCCCCAGAAGGGTGTCTTGGGGGGAGTACAGGCATTGCGCCGCGGGACAGATCCCTCTGCCTCCAGGAGTACATGAGGTTTTACCAAGCGCTGAAGATTTTAAATGAGACAGGGCTGCCGAGTTCCCTTTGAAAAGTTTAGTTTAAAAGCTGTGATGTTTTACCACCGGCTTTTTAAGATAGCAGGCAGAAACAAAACTTGAGCCTAAAAAGGGGCAGCAAGTATCTTCTCTGGCACGCTTAAGAGCCACCCCCTTAGGTTATTGCTCCTAGGTATTTTAAAGTTACAAAGCAAACACATAGGTCCTTCAGCAACTTGGTTTTGCTGTCAGCACACACAGACCCTCTCTGCACTATTTATCACAGCTTCAAGGAAACATTTTTGCAGGAGGTCATATTAAAATACCGCCAGCGCCTCCCCATTAGGCACTCCCCTGTGATTTGTCTTGGCTGCTGGGGCCACTCGCCGGCATGGGGCCAAGCTGCAGGCACTGCTGGAGGGGTGGCAGGTTCAAGAGAAAAAAACATCAGGGCAGCCCTCAGAGGAGCTGCCAAGGGATTTGAGTGCAAATGTCAGAGCGTCCCACTGAGAGTTGACCCGAGATAGGTTTTGTTCTTGGTTGAGAACAGGGGCACTGCTTTTTGCTGGAAGTTTATTTGCTGTTTAGACTATTTTAGCTCAAAACCTGGTAGTTTATATTAAGTTCAGCCATTGCAGTGCATGTGAATATTTTTGTATCATTTGAAACTAAAAAAAATGCCCACAGAACCAATTAGAAATAGCTTATTTCACTTTTTTTTTATATATATATATATATGTATATATGTAAGCAAGCTTTCATGTATGTCTCACTGTTGTCTTTCCTACAGTGAAAATTACCTTAGACTTAGGCATGTGCTGTCTTGAATTAGGATGCATTCCTAAATCAGGCCTCCAAAGGACTAATCTGGAATAATGGGATCATTAGGATTTGATTCAAAGCACTGTTTTAACTCAAGAATGTTTCATTCCATACTCTTTTGTTTGCAGATAAATCACTTGTTGTTCAAGAAGGCTGTTGTTAAGCAATGATTTTTGTGAATGAATTGCCTGTTCCCCAGAACACTTACCTTACTGTCTTTTCCATAGACAATGTGCAGTCAGATCTGCTTCACAAGTACCAGAGCAAAGATGACATCCTCATCCTGACCGTGCGCTTGGCTGTGATCGTTGCAGTGATACTCACGGTGCCAGTGCTGTTTTTCACCGTGAGTAAAATGTTCCACAGAGTCTGGAAGTCGGTAACGACTGTACACAGCACATTTCTTCAAAACACAGTCCAGCAGTTGCCGAGACAGTGAAGCTGCAGCTACAAAAAGAGCTTGAGCTTGGATCAGTCTTCTCCCACACCAGACTTCCACTAACTTCTGAAGAAGTTCTCCCTGCAGGAGATAAATTAATTGCTTTTGGTCTTAAATCTGTTTTAAATTGAATCCACAAGGGCCCTCTCTTACTTCACATTACTTCACTGGAGCAGGCTCAAAGGTGAAGTTCATTTTTAAGTGCAGAAAGATCCCAAAAGACATATTAGAAAGAGAGGAATATCCTGCTGCAGAGGCATGTATACCTACAGTTTTGAAATACCAAATTTATTTTAAGGATTATTTCAAAGGACATTACATCAGAGACCCCAAAATTTCTGATGGATCTATGCAGCGCTTGTCGCATGAAGGACCAGTTAAAATAAACATGGGGAGCTTTGAATTGGCTTATAGACTATTCCTGACAGAGAACTCTCTCTCTTCCTACAGGTGCGTTCATCATTATTTGAGCTGGCTAGAAAAACAAAATTTGACTTATGCCGTCATGTTTTGGTTACTTTTGTTCTTTTGGTTATCATCAACCTGTTAGTCATTTTTATCCCGACCATGAAGGATATTTTCGGAGTTGTAGGTACAGTATCCTGGTTTTGTACTGCTAATAAAAGACTGTTGCTAATCAGCAACACTATAATTAGCTGTTGCTGACAGCTAACGAAAATCTTTTATTTGAATTTTGCAGGGGTCACTTCTGCCAATATGCTGATTTTCATTCTTCCTTCATCGTTGTACTTAAAAATTACACAGCAGGATGGATCAAAGTTGACTCAGAGGATTTGGGTATGCATTCTTCTACATCAATGCAATGCTTTCATCTTGTCATTCCTTATAATGTGCTAGATGCAAAGCATACCTAATCTAAACATATGTGTGAGCTTCTTTACATTACTTTCCCTCCCTGCTTCAGTCAGTTGGCAGCCGTGCTTGCCCTTCTCCTTCGCTAACCCCGGGGGTCTCCCAGCAGAGGGGCCATACCACGCAGGGCACCCCGTGTTCTGGTGGACCCTTCTCTGCGGGGTGAGGGGCTCTTCCCCTGGCTGGCAGGCAGCAGCTCTGGAAGCAGCCGTAGCTGTCAGCAGGGCATGGGTACCCCTCCAGCCCACTTCAGCCAACCTTCCAGCCCAGCAAGCTTTCTCCATTTCACTGTGTTGATCCAGAAAGTGTGCAAAGCACTCCATTTGCGATATTCCTCATGGTTTTAATGGACCTGAGTCAGACTTAGGGTGCTACCACCAGAAGAAGCCAGCTGAAATGTTAGCCCTTTGGCATGCATGAGCAGATGGGAATAGGCCTTGGAAGGATTTCCTATGAGCCCTAGAAAGAGCTGCAGCTGAAAAGACGCAGCACTCCTGTGTATTCCCAGTCTAACAGGGCATGCACTGGAAGCATCATAAGGTCAGACCTTCTGCACTGAGCAGACCAGCAGGAAACCTGTGTTTCACTTCTGGTTCCATCCTCAGACCCCAAGTCGAAAGGGGTGAACTTCAATGACACACATCCGATGGGAAGAGTATACTTATTTCCATGACGCTTTGTAAGGGGCAGAGCTGATTGGTCCTAAAAACAGACTCACTTAATCCCCTTTAGAGATGATCAGTGTTTAAGAAGTGAATTGAAAGGAGAAAAAAATTGGTTTTGGTGTTCAACTCATTATTAATGACACTAATCTGTTTAATTATCTATGGGTCTTGTCTTTACCAGAAGTGCTATCCCATTTTAGCTGATAACTTTGATACATCACCTTGTAAATCTCCCTAAGAGGAGAAGTTAACATACTTGAATTAATTGTCTTTTCTTTTTATTCATTAATTTTCTCTCTTTTTTTATTCCAGGCTTCTCTTTTCTTGGCACTGGGGATAATGTTTTCCCTAGTGAGCATTCCCTTGGTCATCTATGACTGGGTACAATCAGGAGGCAGTGCCGAAGGCCACTGAAGTTCACCTCCTTCTGAAAAGAAGACACCCCTGTTTGCTACACACCAAAATCGCAACCATCCGTTCTGTTATCTATTCCATCTTTTGTGAGTTTACTCAAATCAAATCCAAATAATTATTATCCAGTACTAAAAATACTGTTATGGGTGTATTTTCTTGCAGAAACAGACCCATTTTGCCAACAGGCATATCACTCTGTCCCCCGACACTGAGTTATCAGATCAGCTCTAAGTCTGTGTTGTCCGTGAGACTATATAGAGCGTTGCTTATAGGAATTCATCACAGTTGATTTGTTTCCCCTCTTCCACCCATGAATTGCATTGTTCCGTTATTATCCTTAGCCCTTCAGCCATAAGCTCTGCTCCTTCAGGACAGCAGCTCCTGTTGTTATCAATCCCAACTGGAGTGATGTCAGTTCACACCCTTCCCCCCCGTCTTTTAGCCAAAACTCTGCTCTCCAATTGTACGTATCTGGTTTGTTGGTTTGTTTGTTTGTTCTGTTGCTGTTTCGTGCACCATTTGCTTCACTGGGTTAAGTGTAGCATTCTGGATATGGACACGAAAAGCACCGTAAGAACGCAAATGAGCGTTATATAAGTGTAGGTCCTAAATCTGGTGCTTTCTGATGTTTTGGTGGGGAAGCCAGCCCCAGGGCTTGGCCCTTTCGTGGCTTTGGGGAACAGACCTCTCTGTGTGTGTCTTTGTGACGGGGTGCAGGGAGCACAAGGACGGCCACCACCAGCAGCCACCGTTCCCCAGGCACACTTCAGTTGGAGCCTGACCAGAGCTAGACTTGACCCCCAACCCATGAGTACCTGAGCCTGAAGAGAAGCAGATGCTCCGAGATTTCCATAGGAAGTCTGCATTTTATTCAGCATTAAACTGTTTACTAAAGCCCCACTTGTCTCAGAAAAAAAAACAACCAAGCCCCAGTTTTATCAAAACCTACGCATTTAATCATACCTCATGCCTTTTCCATTCTGGGATTCATTTGTACATACCTTGTAGAGACTGGCTCCTCTCTCATGTCTTATCCTCCTCCCACTGAAGTCAGCGGGGTTTTTGACAGCAGCGGGAGCAGGATTTGACTCACCCTGCCAAACTACTGGATTTCTAATGGAAATTTAAATCTGTAACATTTCTTTAAGCAAACAGAAACACTTTTTTATATTTAATATGTTTCATTTACATTTCTCATCCATTCTCCATGACAAAGACATCCAGTTACTGTTAGCAGAAACACTGTAACTTGCATCTGTTGTCCACAAAATAAGCATTGGCCTAATGCCTTATAGCTGGTGTAGAGAACTACTTGTAGAGACTCAAATGCTAAGCAGGTGATCGTTAACCATCCTGAGCAGACATCTTCTATTAGTGCACTGCCAGCAGCATAAACGCGTTCACTTTGTGTCATTCACCACGTGAGCTAAAAAGTGTCTCAAAATATGAACCCGGCTCCCACTGAAAGAACTGGTGTCTAAAGGGAGCCCCGCTTCACGCCCACGGGCTGAGTGGTGCCCTCAGTGTGCTCGAGCCACACCTGTCAGTATGCAGTGACCCTCTTGTTCCCAGTAGCTGGTTCATTGCCGACTCCCATTGTCATGGTGGAAGGAGACTGTCATCAGCTGTGGGGAACCTGTCATTGCAGCTTCCTCTTTTTAAGGTTAGGGATGGAGAATTTGGGATCTTGGGATTTCTGTGAGCTATTAAATTGCCTCAGTTGCCATCGCCTTGTCCTACGCAGCTTGAAGTTACTGAGTGTTGAGATCACAGAGCACTTCTCAGGCCCTTGAAAGTTGGTTTCTAAGGGAACATCCAGAGAGGTTAGGTCAGGGCCTTTCTTGGAATTTGGGCATCAAGATGCAGACCATTCATGCTGCAGAAACTAAGCCTACTAAACCCAGACTTCTAGATCTGTACCTCAGCCTTGGCAGTGAGGTACCCGGCTCTGCCAGTACTCCACTGTGATCCAGAAATAAGGCAGAGTTGACTACCGCAGGCTGCCCAAGTCCCTGGAGTAGCCCAGCAGCAAGAAAAAAACTGGAAGCCTCCTCCCTCTGGGCAAAGTGACCTGCTAGACTGCAGAGCAGGTTCCCTTATTCTATCTTCCTCCTGGCCCTTCAGACCTTTACTCACAGGCTCCCAGCAAGGTCTCCGGTGCAATGTCCTTCCTCCCAAGCACCGCCCAGCCAAGCACTTAACACACAAACCACTGAGCTACTTGGGACCCCAAGGCTAAGGTCACTTGTGCTTTCCTGCAGCTGGTCTCAAACTTATGCCTGTGATGGTGCAGGTCACCAGTTCTCTCTGTGCTGTCTCTTTATGAGACTGGTCCCTGCCGTTATTCACAGAGAAGTCCATACCATAGCCCAGGTGTTTGTCAAGCTCTGGAGAGAAGAACCTGTGCTTGGTTCCTGTCTCCTCACACCTCGTTCCAGGCATCTTCCCAGCTCAGGATGTAAGTTTGTGGCTTCCCTTTTGCAGGCACCCAACCTTCCCTGGTCAGCAGGAGCCCAGCATCTCACTCTGTTTTCTGACTCAGCTTGCTAGGGTCACATTTCAGGTTTTGAGGTGCCTTATAATCTCTCTGGATCTTACCCTAAAAAACTTAAATCAGACCTGAGAATGCTGTACAGTGTTATCCTCAAGATGCTCCAGGGCCCTCCTGCTTTCCTCCCCCCTTTATCCTTCTACTACTGATTTATGAGCAGTGCAGCTCTGTGCATTGGGGGGTTGTGAGAGAGGAGATCCTGGGAGCGACTTTCAGGTACCCAGGTATGAGATGGAGGTCTGATCTGCTGCACAAGGTCCCAGAAAGGTCACAACTGTGACATCTCCCTCCCACCCACTATCCGCCCCAGTCTGTAGTCTGCTGTTTAAAATACCAACCATTGAGTTTTGGTACCCAGCTTCCTTCGACTTGAAGGGCTGTTGGGTGACTGATTGCTCCTTGCATCTTCCCAAATCTCCTCCATCACTACTCCTCTCTTTCCTCTTTGCTATTCTGCCACCTTCTTTTTCCCAGTTTATTTGTATGTTGGAGTTTTACTGGATAAATAGGGAGAAGAATGAGCTGGGTGTGTGCATAGAGTGAAATTACCTGAGGTACTGGACCATCAAAGCATATCTTAGATACTGAAAAATAGATACCCAAAATATTGAGTCTTTAAACAGACTTTGTTTCTGGGTCTCTGGAAAAAAAAGGAAAAAAAAAAGAAAAAAAAAAAGAGGGAATTTTGCTTAGACTGATTTATTGGCATCATATTTATAGATATTTATGGAAAGGAATCATGTGTTTATTGATGTCTGTGGTAATGAACGTGAAATAACGTGCTTTTTGTTTTCTCATCAGGTTTATACATTCTTAACAGAATGCAATAGACCCTGCTGTAACTGTCAACATCAGTGATGGATGACAATATTTGTATGAGGTTATCTGTAAAATGTACTGCTGTTATTCAGTTCATTTGGAATAGTGAACTTGTAGCCAACAATGTACGAGTCCCACATTTTAGCTAGGATTTTAAGAGCACAGTGAAATGCTGTAGGAGTTTCTCTGTTGTTAAATTAATAGGATCCAGAGTACCGTATCTACTTAGTAGGTGGTAGCATGCTTTCTTTTCATAGAGAGTTTATCACTATTGTGAGCACTGCAAATGTCATAGACTGGATGCAAAACTGCTCCTAATAACTACAACAAATTACTTTAAAATTCTCATTTGCATTATAGCAACAGTTGTGTGGTGAGGGACAAGGAAGGACTAATTAGAAGCAGGAGTTCCTAATAAGATTGTAGGAGTTAATCCTACACTTAAAAGATGGTCTTACTGCTTCTCCTAGTCCACAGCACATTGCAAAGAAAATAGTCATGAGCTTAAAGCGCCCTTACGGTTGCAGAATACAGCTGCCCTTCTCTGTCCAATGGCAAATATGCCTAGTAAGTAAAACACAGTAAATTGTTATCTGGGAACAGTATCTCCAGAGCAACGACCTCTCTGGGTGATGCTTGCTCCTGGTCAGAGGGCCAATGTCAAATTCGTGCACTGGCACAGACCTTTTGCAGGGCTGACACGGACCGAGTGGTGGTGCCTGGCCTGTGTGCAGGCCCAGGGCAGAACAGCCAGTCTCATCCTGTGAGGTCAGGGATGGGGGTCCCCATCTGCTCCTGAGGGCTGCCTTCCTGAGCCACATACCCACCCGCAGCTTGTGCTCCACTTGCAATAGGTCACGTGCACATGCAGGTTGGGTGATACATGGGTTGTGTCTGTACATCTGCCTTACAGTGCATAAGCACCACAGCTTGCTTTGATATTATTAACAGTAACGATTAATGGTATCTCTAGCTTATCTTTAAATGAATAAGTTTCTTTGCTTGAACCTTACATTAAGGCTAAAGAGCATCTTGGTCAAAACAAAACTCTTTCCATGTGGTGGTATCCCACCTCCAGTCCTACTGTCCCACCCCAGTGCCTATAGGAGAAAGGCACAGCAGAATGTACTTGGCTCCATCAGCAGCTCCACAAGATGGCTTTATCGCCTGGCGCCAGGGTGCTTTCTTAAACAATTCCCCAGAGCCCTTGGTGTCAGGAAAATCCTTATTTCCTGTAACTTACACAAAGAATGTTTTATTTGTATCTAATGTAAGGATTTCTGTAACAAACTGTGAAAAAAAAAAAAAAAAGATAATGAATTAATAAAAAGTACAGGGCTGGAAAGGTCCAGAATTCACAAATTGTACACATGCCTATGTTTCTGAAGACAAATCTATGCAGTTGTGTTGTATTGTAGGAAATTTCATTTTTATGTACATATATATATTGTAAATAAATAGGATGCTGTATATTTTTGCAGTTGTTTATCCCCTATGATATAGAAGTGTTGAGATAGGCTCTGCATATTAAGAATAATTTTAATAGAAATACAAATACTTTCGCTTCTGACTTAGCAAAATGTGTATCCTTCCCTTTCTCCCAAGAGTCCACAGTTAAATCCTAAACGTGAAAATATTATTACATCACTAATGTAACAAGAAAAAGAGAAAGAAAAGGCTCAGTGAAATTGCTAGGATGAATTCCAGTGCATGACTCCCTGTTTTCTCAACCGCAGGTTAGCCAGTCTTCCTGCTGGGTAAAATACCTTCCCTATAAAGGGCCTCTTTGGTACCCAGGTACCTCTTACCTCCTCAGCCGAGGCCAGGTGGTGGGAAAGTGCTGAGAAGGCTTTATGGAGAAACCAGACCAAACTGCAGCCAGGAATTTGACCCAGCATTATACCGTGTTGTATCCAGGCATGTAATTTACCCAACTAGTACAAACAGCAGTCAGGGCAGGACTTCTGCATTTCCATTTTCAGCAACCAGAAATGCCTGTAGTTCAGGAAAAATGTACTAAAAGCCAGGGGTGGGCAGCAACCAGAGCAATCTGTGCCGCTTCGAGCGTGCTCCCTTTCTGCAGAGTCCTGCGTCTGCTCCTCCACTGCAGACCCAGGCACGCTGCTATCATACGACCAAAACACTAGCACCTGAGGCTGACAAGAGCACCCCCAGCCAGGGACTGCTTACACATCCCACCCTGTGAATGGGCAGAGGCCAGTATTTTGGTTGTGGGATAGCTGCGTGTCCAGGGGTGAGGATGAAGGGAGGGGAGGGTTGTGTATGTCCTGCGAGTGCCTCCATCAAGAGCCTTGCATAGACTTTCTCACTGGTAAAAACGGAAACATGTTTTTTTCAGGACTGCTGAAAAATGGAGGTTGAGAAATGCATCTAAAAATAATTGTATTTTTTTTCCATGTTTACTTTATGGTCTTGGATGAAAATGAAACTTGAAATAATGTTTGCTTTCACCGTGAGCATAAATTTGAGGAAAAAACCTATATGCAGTCACTTCTACAGAGCTTTTCAAATTAATACAAGTGTACATTTTGTTTTCAGTGTTAAAGCCAACAAAATATAAACTGTAAAGGTATTTTTCCACAAGACTTGAACTTTAACTTGTTTATAGAAACCTGTTTTTAGTGTCCCAAGGTATGTTAAGGCTCATCCAGGTCCAGTATAAACAATACTGTTTGAATGATGTACGCTTGATATGAGCTCGTCTTTAATATATTGTTGAAGTGAGTCCTTGCTCCTGCTAACATCACCATACTTTGTGTTGCTCATATCCAAGTAAAAGAAGCAGTTTTTCAGTTTCTGTGTGTAAATAAAAAAAAAAATATGTATTGTTCTATAATCTCTCTGTTACCTCTATAGTTTTTAAACATTAAAATTGTGATCTAAACTGATATTGGGGCTATACTCATTCTTTCAAAGGGATGACTATATAGTATTATAATGCCTTAAACAGCACATGCTCCCCGCTTTTATGCAAGTATTTTCACTGAACTCAAGGCATGCAGCTCTTGCAAAGCCAGCTGTATTAGACTCAGTGCAGTATATAGAGCAAAACATCAGTAGATGGCTATGGAGTATTAATGTAGTTTCCGATACAGTTTTAGAGGGATCTGAAGCCAGAGTGTATGGTCACCACAGACTGGGGTTGCTGAAGATGACAGCACTTCCCAAGCCCAGTGCTTGTTTCTGCCTGCTCCTTGAAGACTGTCCCGACTGCTTGCCAGTGTCTGTTTCAGGGTCAAGTCAGGCAGTTTAGATTTGAGGGCTGCTGTTACGGTTAGGTTTGAGTTCAGGTGCCAGACTGGTGTCTGGAGTGACTGAACTGCTGCCAGACTGTCTCTGCTACGGAAGCAGAAGCTGTTAGCAGATGGATGAGGATACCCCAGCCGGTAATGTCTTAAGCATTCCCAGCTAGATCTACCAAACTGCCTCTGTCACAGCCTTAGAGGGTCTAGAAAGTGCCTTTGACCACTAATTTTGCTAGTGCTCAGACTGTCGTGACCACTCACAAAAAGACCTCTTGGCTAGAGTCCTAGCCACACAATGGAAAATCTTAACTTGACTGAACGGGATGAGTACAGCCAACACCTCTGTGGCACAGCTCCCTGGGCCCCTCTGCAGAAGTGGTGGGAGGATTTATGTATCAGAGGATCCTTGGCAGCCTTTGCCTGGTCCCCAAGCGCAGGGAAATGTCTCAAAGCCATAATTCTGGGAGCACCAAGGTACAAGCTTCTACGCTGACCGGTCTAATAGCCTCTCCTGTTTGGCATACAATTTGCACCCACTTCTTTACCCAGCCAAGCTAAATCATCTCATAGCCATACCTTAAGACATAGGAACATGGGTTGTGAAGCAGAGGAAGAAAGAGGAGAAGCTATAGTTCTTTTTTTTCCTTGCTTGCAGAGACAATAATAAACATCTGTCACATTCTGCAGTGCAGTCTGACAGCTTCACCTGAAGTTCACCTAAAACCACACAGACAGGAAAAAACATCAACCTCCTTTCCAGCCACTCTTCTGCCCTTGGCTTGGCATGGTCTTGTATCCCCAAAGTCAGACAAATCTCTTGAGTTCATCCAACCAGTACCTACTTGGGGGTGGAAAAAAAAAGAAAAATTACTGTTTCCCAAGGCAAGAGATGCAGCTGTCTGAAGGAAGGGATTGCCCCATATGGTTCAAGTGTGGTCTTAGTTTGACTTAAGTTCATGCAAAATTGCAGTTAGTCTTCAAGCTGAAGCCCAAGTTCAGGCCACTGTTAAGATGTTTCATTCCCCACTACACCAAGAGCTGGAAGTAAGCACTCACACCAACTTTAAGAAGCGTGGCGATGGTAGGAGCAGGGACAAGTGATAAGTCCATTTCCAAGCCTTTCTAACCATAAACCATAAATTGAACATGGGCTTTGCTTCTTACACCCTGTTCTCAGACCCATGCAGGACAGAAGCACCATTTGCTTTGCAGGCGGCTGTGTTAGCGATCTCTGGCTGAAATACTGACTTCTTAACACAGATCCCAGTGTGGTTAGACAGAAGTTTTCAGGCAGCCTGGCATCTTTGTTTTGCAAGTATTAAGTGCCACGCATTTCTCTTTCACCTTACAGTTATGGAAAATTGAGACTCTTAAAGCTGTTGGTGTTACAATGCTAAATGCCACAGTGCTGCTGGCTTAGTGTGCCTCAGCCACGCCATGATGGCTCACTACTTGAAAAACATGAGGTTATTGGGATTCTTGGAAAAAAGTGTAGTTTGGCTGAGGCTTAGGCAATAGAGCTAGGAAAGTAAATTGTGACGGGCCGGAGTGGCACAGGCCAGCCCTGTCCAAGAGCCAATCTGCACAGCAAAGCCACCTTGTGAGGCTGATGGTGGTGCCTGGCCCACTGCCGCCCTCTTTGAGATCCCTGTGCTATGGGCCCCCGGAGGCGGCTGCCCTGGGAAAATGGAGGGAAGCGTATCGTTAACAGGAGCGAGAAGACAAGAACCACATCCCCTCCTTGGAAATGCCTGTCATGGCTTAACCCTAGCTGGCAACAAAAGTACCATTTAGCTGCTTGCTCACTCCTCCCCACACTCTGGCAGCGGGATGGGGAGGCAAATAAGATAAAGGTAAAACCTGGGGTTTGACATAAGAGCAGTTTAATAACTGAAATAAAGTAAAATATAATAATAATAATAACAACAACAACAGCAGTAATAGTATTGTTGTTATTGTTGTTGTTTTTGCAATAGTAATGAAAAGGGAGGTAAAAAATGAAAGAGGAATAAAACCCAAGAAAAACAGGTGATGCATAGTGCCGTTGCTCACCACCCGCTGACTGATGCCCAGCCAGTCCCCAAGCAGCCATCGGTGGCTCCTGGCCAGCTCCCCCCAGTTTATATACTGAGCATGATGTTCTATGGTATGGAATATCCCTTTGCTAGTTCAGCCCAGCTGTCCTGACTTTGCTCCCTCCCCAGCTTCTTGTGCACCTCCTCACTGGCAGAACATGGGAAACTTGAAAAACCCTTGACTTAGGGTAAGCACCGCTTAGCAACAACTAAAACATCAGTGTGTTACCCACATTGTTCTTATACTAAATCCAAAACACAGCACTGTATCAGCTTCTAGGAAGAAAATTAACTCTATCCCAGCTGAAACTAGGACAATGCCACCTGGCTTAAAGTCTCAGGTCCTTTTCCCAGAGGTAGCCAGATCCCCCTCCTCTTGCCTGCTACATGCCCTTGGTCATGTGTTTGCCTGGTGGTCAGCAAACCTTAAGCACTGTGCTCTTGCCAGTTATGAGAAGCTGGTGAAATTCACCTAGTTTTTGGTAGCAACCATTACTTCAGACTACACCCTTCAAATGTACCAGGCACTGACTGTGTCCATGACATGCTCCCATGAGCTCTTCCTTCCTGGTCACCTTATGGGACTCATGCTCAGATAAGTTCCCAAAAGTGAGTCTTTCCAAACCCCATTTTTTTCCCAGCAGTGCTCACTTCACATAAGTTTTGCAACAGCTGGACCATCCCCATTACTGCCTGTTGCAGACCTACCCCACAGCCCAGGCAAGGCTGCCAGCTCCCCTCACCTCACTTAGGAGGGGTTTGCCCAACCATTCCCCTTGCACAGCACTCGATGGCAACAACCCTTGCACAGAGGTGTTTGACAGTTATTAAAGAAGCGAAACCCAAGTATCAGATACAGGAGCATTCGTGGCTGCCATTGCCCCTCTCCAGGCTCGTGCCATGAGCTCATGTTGGTGAGCAGCCGATGAGGATGAGAGGAGAGGGTCTGTTGGCCATATGTCTCCCCAGCCAGCAGGACCAGCTCCGGAGCTCCTGGATGTGCAGTCTGCTGCAGAGATACCGTGAGCGCAGGGCTTGGCAGCACCACCACAGGAGCCAAGCATGTCGAGGATAAAAAAGCAGTTGTTCTACCTCAGGTAATTATAAGGAAGCATAGCGGAGTTAGGTGCCAAGGTGTTGGAAAGTGTTATGATAACAAAGAAACTCATGAAGAGGGTGGAGAAATTTTTACGATGTGAGATCAGATTAATGACCTGTACAACAGCTGCAGTAAAAACAGCAGCATACAGATGCTACAACATTTGCAGAACACATTTCTTCAAACCATAACCAAAGCCTGTAATTTATGAAGATGTTAAAAAAAAAAAAAAAGAAAATTATACCTTCACTGACAAAGCCAGTTCTTGCAGACTCTGAAGTCTCCTCAGGCCTGGTGCAGGCAACAGTTCCCACTAGTATTTCTTACATGAAAGCTGGATCTCCTATTAATTTTCAGATACCGTTTGTAGATAATCAGAGGAGTACCAGATGCTGGAGAAACAACTTCCCTGACATAACGAGGAATTATATATCTCTTGCAATTAGATCATCATAAAATGAAAGGAAAACAGGCATCAGTCTGCCATTCTTGCATCCAGTGGCATTTAGACAATGAGCACAGTCTCTGTTACTGCTGCTGGCAGGCCTCCAGCAGCACTTTGAAAAGGCAGCGTGGCCTCCCTGTAAATTGACAAACAATCTTGTTGAGCAACAGGCACAGGAACATTCAAGCCTTTGTTAGATTTTGACTTGAGTAGAGCACTAATTGGCATCTTTCTGGGCAGAACAAACACGGTCACTTCTCCACTTCCCAGAGGCAGATTATTTTAACCAGAATCCACAGTCCCTGCAGTTAATGGAATAAAACCCAGGAATGTGGGTACTAAGAGATACAGAATTCTTTTGTTTTCTTAAAGAGTTCTGGTAGTGAAACAAGCAAACTCAGTCAGCGAAAAAGCCTGAGTAACTGAGTCCCAGCTGTGCTGATGGCTTCAACACACATTCAGTATCACTACAAAAGTAGATGTGTCATCTTCACACCTGATGCTGATTTCCTAGAGTAAAATGTGATCACTGGTTTTACCATTCAAGACCAATCTAATCCAGAGAAGGAATGATATTTGCATCTCTGCTCTGGGCCAAGGAATAAAGAATGGTCTGAAATATTTCATATGGGGCTGCCAGTGCCCACCAAGATGCAGAGTACTCTCTAGGGAGCAGGAAATGTACTCAGACACACCTGTACCATCTACTTATCTTCCTTCGTCCAGTGCTCTGTCATGTCCCTGCCTGCTCCAGATTACATGGGGGCAAGCTCAGCTGTTGGTGCAACTCACACTCTGGTCAGCCATGAGGAGGAACTTCCTCCTTACAGCTTACTAGAGCATGAGCCCACCAAGCAGCAGATGCACGCCATGCAATTTGCAAACGCCATGCAGGCAGCTAAAGCACTGGACAAGTGGGGTGGCACTACAACATACCAGGCAAACACATCACCAACACCTTGACTTCTCTGCGGACTATGCCACTATCCTAAAAGAGAGGACAATTATAAATCAGTTCATTCAAGTAAGAACATGTTTATATTTACATTGCAACCCTCTATCAAGCACAAGAGACCACTAGACCTGTTTACTGCAGAAATAACCCATACTTCCTCTGAGGGCATTTGAACACCACTCTGAGGGCTCAGGACACCTGTCTAAAATTGGAAAGCTTTTTTTTTATTTTGGTATTTACAAACAGTCCAGATGCCAGTAAACAAAATAGGTCAAAACTAATAGCTAGAAAACACCACTTGCAACATGCTCTTTACCTACCCACATGCTTCTGAGGAAACATGGTGGTTAGCACAGCTGAGCAATGAAGACAACACCCATAAAAAGTGGGTGTCGAAGCTGTCCCTGAGAGGTGTACTTTTCACAAGGCAACAAACAGGACAAGGGCATTTACTCACAAGAAGATGCGGTGTTTCCAACCCCACTACTCGTGCAGTCTCAGTGGACCTCCATAAGTGCCCCACCAAAGGCAGTATTGTCCCAGCACACAGCTGGTAACATCTGTGCTACCTTGCTGGGGAAGTACAAACTTTGGGATGTTCTATGGCTCAAAGCTGCAAAAGACATTTCATGTGTCTTTGCCATGGATGTCCCCAGCAAATCTACAATACCAGAAATCTTCCAGGAAGATCTGGATGAGCCAAAGGCAGAAAACCCAGTCTAGTTACAATAGACTGCATTAGCTATGTAGCACCCGTATACAAGTGCTGTACATTTTCAAAGAATTAAGAGTTAATTAATGGCTCACAAGGATGCCATTTAGAGTGCCAAGTTTTATGAGCAAAGAAATTTAGCCACAAAGATGTTGGGTTGGTACAGAGTGTAATTCACAAAGGACACCAGCAGCCACCACTAAGTGGTAGGAACACTACTGAAAAGGACCAGACTAACTTACTAATTAGATACACAGAGCTATTCCCAGGCATTACTTCCACAGACTTTCCAAGGTTCACAGCCTGCTATGAAATGGTTGAGGTCCACTGTGGTCAGTGGAATTAGCCTTAGACGTATTTAGTCTGATAAAATGTCTTAGACTTTCACAATCTGAAGAACTGCCTTAATGGATCTCTACTAAGATACTAAGTTATACATTAATTGCTTTGGGGGGATGGAGGGGAAAGAGAAATGCTAGGTAGGCTTCAAGCTTTTTTATCTTTTATTGCTGATATAGGACTAATATTTTATTGGTTCCGGTCTTGGTAAGAAATGAAAAATGATCTAAACCAACCCTGTGAAATATGTGAAGAATCAACAAAACCCCAGGAAAATAAAGAGCAAAGGATGCCAGTGTCACACCACCAAGGAAAACATTTTAAGGAATGAAAACTACCACAATGGAGTTTTAGGAGCTCCCAGTCTTTTAGGGCAACATTATTGCAAATCTCAACTGAGAACACAAAAAAATTAAAGGCAAGTGCAAGTGCAGGTGTAAAGCTCAGTGAAATCCCATCTAATGTGTGAGGCTTGAGCTGTGAGGAGGTAGCCCACACGGCTAGTGATGCCTATTGAGAATTGCACAACTGGCACCAGAGTCTTTGTTCTTGTGACAACATTACTTTGCATATGCACTCATATTTCTAATTTAGCTATTGCTGCTCTTTTTCCTCATCTCCACAGTCAGTTGAGCAAAACCATCATTAGCTATATGATTTCTCCTTGTGTGCTACACAGGCAGATTAATCCTTGACATAAATGTATCATTCTTATCCAAGTCAAGATGTAAATCAGCACAGACACCAGCAGGTTACCACTAAACCAATAGGCTTTACAGCAGTACTGTATGCTATAGAAAATACATCTGCTCTCAACTCCTGTGAAACCGGGTCACCAGCAGTATTTCTTCCTGCATTGTTTTATATCTGAACAGAACACACAGGGACTGAACTGTTACTCCAGTGTACAAGCTCCTGATGACCTGTGGAACAAATTCACCTCACCCAGCAAGGAAACAAAGAGCAACCACAAGCCTCACTGGGACCCAGCATTTTTCACAGCGTTAAGTCTGGGTTAAGAGATATACCTCATGTTTTGCTTCAATGTCCGAAAAACCACACTCCTACCACAATGCTAATGTGTGCAAGTCGTTTAGCAGCGCAGCTCACATGTCTTGTGATGGCCTTAATCTATCCGCAAGACACTGAGTGCCTCCTGCTTTTTCTGTTTCAAGTCAGCAGATGGTGCTTTTAGAAGGACTGTCTTCTATCTCAGCTTCTTTGCAGCCAGAAGAGTTTGGTAGACCCAGTAAAGAGATGCTCCGGCAAGCTGCATGTCACCTGGGAAGCCTAGAAGGGGAGTAAGAGGAAAAAGGTTGCACGCAGAACTTTAATACTGGTTGAAGTAAGGAAAGACTGACAGAGGGTCAGAAAGCTTTGTGTGAAAATATAGATCTCTTGATGAGCCATGCTTTCATTTTTAGTAATGTGTTACACTCTCATCTCAGCATTTTACACTGCTGTTTCTCAGGAGAGAGTCTCAGACTGCCCCCAGTGCACAGCCAGTCGAGATGGTGAAGTCTCTGTTCAAGTCTCTGTTCTTCAGAGAGGCACAAAACAAGCTGCAAAGGAAGAAAGCACCCACAGGAGACCCAACACCTCCTCAGAGCTGGCCAGGAGAGATGTTGGCCAGAAGGCCTGTTCGCCTACCATCCTACATTTGAGGGCCTCAAGGAAGATGGGGAGGAGAATAAGGCAGCTCAGTTTATTTTTAACTAACTGCCTTTTTAATGCTTCTGTCCTTTTCTGTCTGACTGCCTCTGCACTGTGGTTGGACTTACAGTGTCAGAACACAAGCAATCTGAACGCATTTTAATGTTAGTAATAATATTGTTACATTGTAACAACTGTAATAATTCAGGGAAATGCACATTGTTTATATTCTTAAAATGTGCATTCCCTCTGCCTTTTTGTTGAAAATTATCCTTTTCTTGAGTTTTTATAAAGATCCTGAGCATTTCCAGGTGCCTCCCCTCTCCCCTGTGCCCAGCTGGTGTAGTCACAGCTGGATTTTCACAGGGGCAGCTCAGACCTGCGGCTCCCCTTCCCCACACACTGGGGCGACCCGGGGACCCTCACTCTCTGCCTGCTTCTTCTTAAGGGCTGGGCAGAAAGGGCAGAGCTGGCTTCTTGGCCCCCAGCCGAGTTTCCAAACCACGTGAGAGAAAAAGCAGCTCACTGCATGTGCCAGACAGGGTTGCTGAACCATTCCCAAACTCATGGGGTCAGTGCTAGGACTGACTGTCCCACCTGTCATTCTTTTCTTGACATAATAACCCCATAAGTTCTTAGTCATTGCCTTTGTGCTTTCAAAGGCCCACCAGCAGCCTGGCTTCTGTAATGCCGAATGGAGCAAAGCACAGGGACAAGGCGCTCACACCCATAACTACCTACACTGCCCTTTTGCTGGTGCTGAGCTACCCTCTCTCCCTGCAGAGCCAGTGACCCATTTAAAGGTTTGCACTGCTGCGCTGTAACCTGAGTGACATCAGCGATGCTCCCATTTGGCACGTGTACTTATGGCATCCTGATATTACAATACCAATAGCAAAAAACAGACCTCTTCAGCTTTCATGGCTCCTTTGTAATAACTAAGAACTAACACAAACATTATTCTAATATCATCCAAGTAAATCCATAATAAATTTTGGTCCTGTATGGAAAATATTTCAATAAATGAGTTCTACATCAATTTTCTTGCTGTTTTACAGAATAAACCTTGTCAGAAGCATTTTAACTTTAGCCCCGTTGATTGGTGGGACTCAGTGTGTTTCATAAACCTAGCAAAACTCAAAAGCAATTGCAATCAAATTAAGGAGCGTTACTGGATAGTCATATGGAGGGCACACCACAGAGGGTTGTTAGTCCCAAGCATGTCGAAGTTAGCCAATATGGCTTTCTTGGTATATTGCCGCAGCAAATGACAACACAAAACTGATACTCAGCAGAAGACCAGCAGATCTGCAAACACCATAAAGGAGTTGGCTCTCTACAGTTGTCTTTGCTGTGCCTCCTGCAGTTTGTTATAACATCATTCACACATGGAAGCAGATGGTACTCTACGTATGAATTTACCATGCTTCTCTTTCACAGATTTTTTTTCCAGCTCCGTCTGTGCATTTTTATTCAAAAGGGGACCATATGGTCCCTGTGAAGTAGTTTATAAATAATTGTATATTTACAGTAGCAATCGAAACCAGAGTCACATGCTTACCTTCAAGAAGGCAGCTGAAAGTAGCTGGGTACTATAGGGTTTGGAATGATTTCCTCAGTACAGCATAGACATATGTGATGAATAATTAAATAGAAATTGATTTCGCATGGCCTTCCTGATTGCATTTGTTTGCTACTGCTGCAAAACACAAGGTTTCCAATCAGAGCTGGTTGAAGAGAGATGGGGCCATGCACACTCTGAGGGCATCACCTCCATCCATCATTTGCAGGCTGGAGCAATGCTCCTGTGTCCCCGCTCTGCTGGGGGCTGCATTAAGCTCTTGGTGGAGGGTGGCCTAGGAAAGATGGTCCTGTCTCACCAGGACACCCTCTCTTACTTCATCCTTGAAGTCTGCAGAGGCTGGATGAACACCTAGCTGAGCCCTTCCCCCAGGAGAGCAGTTTTCCAGGTGCAGATGGCTGGAGGACCGCAGATATGTAACTAGTACCACTTTCTCAAACACTCTGAGGAATAAAGGCTCCTGCGAATGACTGCCACGCTAGTGCTTCCTGCTGCTCACGCTTCCCCTTCCTCCCCATGCACTCATTGACCATACGGTACTTCAGTCTCAGCAAATAGCAAATTTACCTTAAGAAAAGAATAAATATCTGAAGAAACAAGACCAGAGTTACTCATGTAAAACCTTAACTTTTTTCAAGGTGGCAGCGACGAAATTAGGGGCCACCCCTGCCCCATGAATATTTTCAGTACTGCCCTCATTTTTGCACATCAAGAGTGAAAGACAAAACTGCACCTCCCTGGTACTAAGGGAGGGTGTGCAAGGTCAGATGTTCCAGATGCTCGGCCTCCCCACCAGGGATAAATTGCCAGAAGAGCTCAGCTCCTGCTTAGGTCAATAAATAAGAGCATATTTTTAAGAAGTGCTTCACATTGCTGTTACTGGCCAGGATATGTCAGTGAGAGTGCTGTTCTGGAGAATTCAATCTCTCTTTGTAAATCCTGACTACTCATTTGAGGGCTTAACTGGGCACACTGGAATAAACATGGCCTCTGACTCCCTAATCCCACACCTTCAGCATGAGATCCAGGCTCCTAGGGTCACAGACAATCCTGTAGTCCAATTCCAACCTCATTCCCCACCCCCCTGGTACAATGGCTTTTGTGTGTCTAAGAACTAATACTGGATAAAAATGAAGATAAAACTGATTAAATCTAGGCAGCAATGTTATAATTCTCTTTAGTTTCCATTCTCTGTTGCTTGCACTGCTGATGGGTAACAAGATTTGCTTTTCATCATGATCCTCCGGGTTGATGTTTAAGAAGAGGTCTGCACGGCTGTGATTTACCAAGCTGGGAGGCAGGATTAGGTGAGTTATGTAAGCAAGACAGCAAAATCAATCATCAACAAAATTTAGTACCATTCCAGTGTTGTGTTGAACCCTGCTCTCCCCCCTTCAGCTCGAGGAGAAAAATGGCAGAAATCTGTACAATGATATGAGAAATGGCTTTCAGACACTGTCCCTCCTACTCTCTCCCAGCTTGGCTGTTCACGCTGCCAGATGCTGCCACCACTTGTGCTTCAGCTATCCATCGTGTTTCATCAGTACCACATGCAGCAATGTGTGCCGATGGGTTTCTCTCACACAAAAATGAAAGAAAGGTAGTGTAACACATACCTGCAGTCCCAGCCCATTAAGTCTGCTCCTGGTTCAGTGATCAGTAATCTGAACTTGGGCAAGGCGATAGTTTGCCCACCAAGCACATCATGATCATGGGGACAAGCACAGCCAGCCCTAAGCTCTCCAGGGGTGACCATGGGGATGGCACATGGTGGGAAGTGGAGCAGGCTGGGTTTACAGTGTTGCAGAGACATCTTCAGAGATGTCAGGCCTCTGTAGTGCTCCAATTGTTTGCCTTAAGAAAGCTAGAAGAGGCATTGCCTGGAATTACTGTTGTCTCACCACTTCATGAAGTGGTTACAGCATGGTCCTCTCACTGAGAGGGCGAGTAGGGCTGCCTGCGTGTGTCCCCACCACAGCTGCTGGCCATCCTGCCCTTCCCTATGCCTCAGGTAGGTCGCCCTGCAAAAGCATCTGTGGCAGTGTGAGCTGCCGTGTGGAAAGCCACCCACCAGGGACTCAGCTGGTATCTTCTCCACTGCTGGATGTAAGCTTTCTGCCTGCTTTCCTTATTTAAAGAGTGAGAAAGAAGTTTTGTTTTTCACTGTTTTTCTTTCCAAGCTTGACAACCAGACTGTTCACAGTAATGGAGTTAAGTACAGATTAATGTGTTTCCATTATGAGGACTAATGTCTGACTCCACAAAGTTATTTAGGCTCCTAATAATAAACAAAAGCACCAGGCTTGCCCTAGATTTCCAAACTGAAATGCCTCTGAAGATCTGGGTCTAAGTGGCTGTGTCAGTAAAACCAGGAAACTAATTATACACAGAGGGCTATCAAATGCCTAGACTAATCAGCTAAAAAATAGAGATTGCTTTTTCCTAATTGCTTTCATTAACAATTATTTTGCTGTTATTGGTGATAATAGTTCAAACTCTTTTTCTCCTGATGGCATCCCCTTAAATGCTCTAATGCAATGCTCGATACCAATACACTGCACTAGTTCTGTGCTTCTGCAAAAGTTCCAGATGGTAAAAGTGACACAAAAATGAGAAATACAATTTTTTGTCTAAACTAGTTCACTGTGATAAAACAAGCAAGCAGAATACCTAAAAATACTGAAATTTTTAAAATGTTATTGCTTCATATAATCTACAATATTATTGGTTTAGCAATCCTATCTTTAAAGGTATCAACCTATTTTTAAATATACAGGACCAGATAGCACACTGATGCCAACAATAATTTCACTGATTTCATCAAAGCAGCTTGTAATTTTTGTTAAGTGACAAACAGATCCAGTAGTATCTGTCCCCTATTTTTAGCTTTACTCCAGATCTCCTTATTGTCCCTGGCATAGTAAAATGACATCTTCCACAAAGACAAGAAATTCATTGACTTCGTATTCTAAACAAGCCATTGTTAAAATAAATGGAAGTCTCTTAACTCTTAACAATAGTGAGTCAGATGGATCTGACCTCTGCGGGTGGGACTTTAATTATGCCCGCTATGTTTAAGAAAGTACAGTATTGTAATAATATTATTCATTGCATACCAAGAGTTCCATCAAAGGCTTGACAATCCCAGGAAACGATGCACATCCTCACTTACAGTACTGCTAAAATGCTGAATATGTCCGGTCATATAAAGCCTGATCCTGTGAAGTTTTGGCACTGCCACTTAATAGGAACTAACAACATCTCCGGCCATCCCTTTCCCTAAGGGATAGTCATTGTGCTCAATCACAGCTTGCCGCCTTTAGCCCTCTCTAAAAATGGATAAATGGGATAAAACTACAGCAAAAACAAGTGATATTGCTGCTGTACAATGAAGTGTTTGTGAGGGGTGGTAAGGAAGGGGGTGAATAAACAGTTATCTGGTGGGGAAAGCCAGGGACAAGTAATTTATAGCCTGTAGAGGACAGAAGGACTGCTGGAGGGAGGGAGATTGCAACATGACATAAAAGCGGTGCCTCTGCACAGCCTGTGGTCTCTCCTATCCACTCGGTTATGAATTGGAGTTCTCAGCCACCAAACCATCCTCTCGAAGGGAGACACACTGCCATGTACTGCTTTGGGGTCCAGCATGGAATGGGGGGTGGCTCACCAGGCTCTCCTGCCCAGCTGGTGGAAAGACCCATTGGGACGAATAAATCCCAGCATCTCCTTCAAATGATGTGGCTAATTGGTACTTGCTTGATAATTAGTTTTGAACCAATTTCATTGCAGTGAACAGAAAAGTTGTCTGAATGAAGTTGCTACAGCAATCCTTTTTCTTTTTTTTTTTCCTGCAAATACAGGATGCTGCCACTCAGTTATACTTCTCATTCACAGCTAGTAGTGTCCACAGAAGTAATCACAGTGTTATTCTGAGTCACAGGCTGTGTTTTAGATTCTGTTGAAACACTTTTTCAGGTGGAAATTAGCCACGATGTTCAAGCATCTAGAAAATTAAACTCTTTCCCTAATCTTCTGCTTTCAGTGCAGCAGTTATTTCTGTAGCTGGGGTCCTGTGCCTGCTGGCATTCAGCTTAGTTTTGCTGAACAGCTTGCTAAATCTCTTCCCTGTTGAGAACTGCTGGTTTTTGTGTTTGCTCTCTGTTTGAAGGCCTACTGATCACTTATGTCTGGAAGATAGCAGGCAGGAACCCTGCCAGCAATTTGGGAGGCAGCATCTCTTCTCCCAAAGCCAGGTGGAGCACCTCTTGGGATGCTTTGACCTTCCTCTCCTCAAACCTAGCTCCACCATGTGGCTAGTGGAGTTAGTTTGCATCTTCTGCAGCTCCAGTCATAAAATAGCTGCTCGGTGGCTGCTTAGCAGGAGCTGCCCAAGGCAGGTTGTCTGAAGGGGCTTACCAGCTGCTCATCCTGACTCTCATTTGGAGAAGACGCTCTATTCATAGAGGACTTTGCATCGTTTCCCACAATTATCTAAATAATTAAAGCTCAAGAAAATATGGGCACTTGTAGCTAACGTACAGTTTTTGTTTCCATTTACAATTTTCAAGAATTGATAACCATTCCAGAATCAATTGAAAAATCACATCTTCCCTCTAAAAATTAGAAATCTTCTTTACTAAAACAAGTGTAGAAATCCCCACAAACTACTGCCCCAGGAAGTGTTCCCAGGAGCTGTGGGGGCCCGTGTGCCAGCTGGCTGACGGGAGTTGTTGCCCTGCCACAGGCAAGCCCAAAGGCGCAGCTCACTCCAGGGCCACCTCAAGGACAGCCTCTCCAGTGAGCAAGCTGCACAGCTTCAAGAAACAGCACAGTAGGGCTGTCCACTTCTCTCACTACAAAAAAGAGAGCATCTACAAGCCAACAGCTGCCGTCTGATAAATTCATCTCACCCTTAAATGGGTCCCTACCCGTTTTTGAAGTCCTTTCGGAAAGGTGGTTGGCAAGGGAGGGGAACAGAAAAATTGCCCTCATGGGCAGCAGTACACTTCAGGCCACCACACCACCAGCCTCCCACATGAGCTCATATGCTGATGCCATGATAGGGAAGATGGCATCAAGGAAATGCTGCCTTTGCAGGACTAGAAAATGTTCAACCTATTCAACTTATTCCAGAGGGGCTGGCTGAACACAGAGCATCCATCACATTTCTGCTAGAGAGGGGCATTCTCAGTGCTGGATCTCACTTTTGTTAAAAATGTACAAAATGTTATCTCTTTAGCACTTCTATTATAGACTTTAAAATAGCTGGAAGAGGTTGATAGGCAAAAATAAATACTCTTATACTATGTGCTTAAAACGTTCCTTTTGAGCAGTGTACCCCAATACTTGAAACGTAAGATTTGTCACACCTCAGGTATGGACTCAAGTACACTTTCAATGATGAACTGAGCAGGTCACTACTGACCCCCCATAACAGCTTAGTGTTACTAATAGCTACAAATATAATGTACTCCCTTAGCAGAAATGTGGCTTTGTGATTTATTAAAACTTTATAACATTTCCTTCTCACTAAGCTGGGAGGATGGCATTTATATGATCTACTTAGCTCTCTAGCCTACCAATTCGGAAATTTATAAAGCAGCTCATCTAATTTGATAGCTTTTCTTTTCTTTTTTCCTGTACTTGCTCAAAAGCAGCTTGGCAGAAAAGGCCCTGGAAGTCCTGGTGGACACTCAGTTGAACATGAGCCAGCAAAGTGCCCTTGCTGCAAAGAAGGCGTATGGTATCCTGGGCCGCATCAGGCAAAGTACTGTCTGCAGGTCACGGGCTGCTCAGCACTGAAAGAGGCTGCCCCTGCAGTGATGGGTCCAGTTCGGGGCTCCCCAGTACAAGAGAGATATAGAGCTACTGGAGAAAGTCCAGTAAAGGGCCACACAAATGATGAAGGGACTGGAGCATCTGTCATATGAGGAGAGGCTGAGAGAGCTGGAACTGTTCAGCCTGGAGACAAGGAGGCTCGGAGGGATCTCAACGGTGTGTACAAATATTCGAAGGGAGGCTGCAAAGAAGATGGAGCCAGGCTCTTTTCGGTGGTGCCCAGAGACAGGGCTCAAGGCAATGAAACACAGGAGGTTCCCTCTGAATATTAGGAAACACTTTTTGTCTGTCAGATGTGACTGACCACTGGCACAGGTTGCCTGGGGAGGTTGTGTTCTCCATCCTTGGAAATATTCAAAAGATATCTAGACATGGTCCTGGGAAACTGGCTTTAAGTGGCCCTGCCTGAGCTAAGCAGGGTTGGACCAGATGACCTCCAGAGGTGCCTTCCAGCCTCAACCACTCTGTGATTCTGTCAGTTCTGTCTGATAAAAAAACAGATACACAACCATCCTGTACAGGTCACACAGATACATCCAGTGTGAAAACCCCACACAGACCGTGAAAGGCAATGGCTCACTAAAGAGTTGCTGTGGGCAATGAGGGCAGTTACCTGCAGGCACTCCACTTAAACAGGTCTGCGGTAACAGCAAGGTGTTGGGGGAAGAAGATAACTAAGACAGTATTGTTTCCTTTGATAGCTGGTTAATTGGGTTTGATAGCTCAGATCCCTTCTGATTTCTGACATTACATGATAGTTGCAATCCAGACGCTCTTTTCGTCTCCTGGGTCCATTGAAGAGATGATGGCTTTTCCTTTCAGACACTACTCCAAAATTTGTCTTTCACCTCTGTGTCCCGTGAGCCTTACTTGGGTGACAGGTTCCTATTGTGGCAGTCCCACTGTTACCCCACGCAGAGCTGAGAGCAGCAGGGATGGAGGCCCCACAGCACACGGTGTGCCCCATGGCTCCGGGGCCCCAAGACTGCCGCAGAGGGGGCATCAGAAGGTGTCAAACTCAATTCCTATTAGGAAGGTTACTTCGCTATTTTTAGTTATTATTTACAGGTGTGAAGGTGCTTACAGCTTTGGTTAGATTTTCTTTTAGCATTTTCAATTGAAAGGACTAAGAAGCTTCAGGTGGAAAAAGCCCCACTGGAAAAAATCCTAGCTTAACTACTGAAAATAATTTTTGAATGTAACCATAGGAGAAGAAAATAAACCAAAACAGCCTAGAAAAACTCTGAAGCTTGTGATGATGGACCTAGCAAATAATTACATTTGTGCTTGATTTCATATTCCGCGAGTAATCTCGGCGATTCAACAAAACTTTTCACAGTGGATAAAGCTAAGCACCTCCTCCAGTCCAGCCCAGACTAAGGCTGCCTTAGCTTGAGCACTGTAACATTAACAACTCCTCCACCTAGCTGCCTTTTTCCATAATGTCAACCCAAGCAGCTGCAGACAAGCAGAGGCTCGTTGAAATGTTATTTTGGGGGAAGTGCCAGAAATTATTTATTTCAAAACACTTTTGAACATACTGTACTATTATTCTTAGAGTGTATTAAGTGGGGTGTACTTTTAGAAGAGTGGATGCTTAATTCTTGTTTTGGGTACAAAGATTCTTTATTATGCACTAAAAATACACCAGCGGTGTTACATATGATTAAGGGATGTCCTTTTTAGTGGTGCCCTTATTAGTGAGTCTGCTGTGAAGAATGTGTTTATTAGATAGCTGACAGCACTTCAGTTTGTATTGGACCATTAGCTAGCACCTCATGGCTGACTCTACTGCTGTTTCTGGGTGATCAGCTGGGGATTACTGCCTAGGGACTGTAATAACATAGCCCAGTTTGGCTGCAGTAAATCACTAATGTCTAAATTATGTTATCAACATAAAGTATATTATAGTAATACAAAGCTAAATGACTGTTTGGAAAAGCTGATGATGATGATGTTGGCATTGATGTAATTCATGTGAGCTATACAGCAAATAGTCTGAAGCCTGAAAAAATTTTTTTAAAGTTATGGCCAAGTTTTGCTCTTATTTTAGTCACTTGGATTATTGCCTGTTGTGCTTAGGATTTGACATTTGCTGAATGCATTTAAAGAATGCATTTAAAGAAATATACACAACCCTAAAACTACTTAATAGGCGTTAACAGAAGAAACAGTCTGAAAGTCCCCTGAGAAGGTGCCCAGGCCCTGAGAACCACTGCCTCCGAGCAACTCCTCTTTCCATTTGTGTGACACTGAAATACATTTCTGTTTTCTGCCTTCTCTGAAGAAGACCCATGCAACCAACACAGGGGATCAACAAACTGATTTGGCGGACTCAGACTTAGTGAAAAGATGAAATGAGCCACCTCAAAATAGAAACAATTGAGTAGAATCATCTGTCTTTGTCACCACCTCACCAACTCTACCAGCACTACCAAAAGTGAACGTGGATTGTCTCCTGCCCTCTCTGAGTATCTCCAAACAAGCTTAGTTGACTCACATGGAGAAACAGAGAGGGTATTACCATCTCTAGTTATCTGCTTTTCCCTTTTGCTGATGGTTACCACCTCATAACAGGCAGCATCATCAATGTTTCGAACTGCACAGCATATTAACGTAAAGAACCATCAGTTTGAGATTTATTGGTTGATATGTTGAGTTTGGGGGTTTTTTTCCTGAAATGGAAACCTTCAGGAGAGGGACAGCTTAGACAGGAGGGGAAAGTAAAATCTCGTGGTATGAAACAGACAGACGTTTTCTGAAGACATTGTTCTGCATCACATTCTTTAATTTCCCCTGAATCACGACTACATGAGATGGTAGGCTGGATTTCAGAGACTCCTGATCATCCTCCAGTTACTGCCAATGCTAACCACAGAGTTACAGATACAGAATTCCTCAACGGGGGAATGGCAACTACAGGAAATTTTGAAAAGTCTGGTGTATTCAAAACCTCAATGAAGGGCAAATGACACTGCAAGACTCAAAATGTTGGACAAGTGAGGAAGAAAGAGATTTCAAGCCAGACTTGTTTTAATATTTTTTTCTATGCACCTTTGAACTTTAATAGTTAATCAATACTTCGGAGAAACTAAGTATGTGTTAAAGATTCAGCATTTTAAATTAAATATGGGTCTCTTCTATGGTAGAACCAGCAAAGGCAAGAGAGTGTTCTTAACCTCTCAAGGTTAAATAAGGAATATCAGACAAATCAATCCACCCTTATTCGTCATGTAAAAACTCAACTAATGGACATTTTGCATCTGTTTAAAAAATAAAACATTTTAGATATTCACATGAGTACAAAAATATTGATTCACGTGAAACAAAGCTATTAAATTGCAGTGTTATAGTATTCTCCAGTATGGTTCAGACTGCATAAGCTCTTGATAGATGAGATGTTTTCATCCCTTAGGGTAAACAAGAGGAAGAAAAACAGATCAGGAAGGAGCACTGTTTTATAAGTTTATTGATGTAAGAGAGTGCTGGTATGCAATAGGAGCAGTACCTCCATCTATGGAGTCCAGCTGTGTGGTACAAATTAGGAGTCAACATGCAAGTAACAAAATACCAATCAATGCTCCTATGTGACAGGCCTCGGAAAAATTTAATTTCATAGGGTTCCTTCAGTTCCTCAATAACACCTAGGCATGCCTAATTTATCACCTGTTTGTAATAGAGACATGCGCTAAAGAAGCCAAACTGATGAATTTGCAGTGAACAATTGCTTTAGCTGAAACACTATAAAATAACCAAAAAGGTGCAGTTTACCCATCACCTCATTAATCAAGAACAATAAAGGGTTTATTCTTATGCCAAAAGGAAAGAAAAGACAAGACCTTACATCAAGTACATTAAGAATCAGTCACTTAAAAATTCTGCATATAATTTTAAATGTTGCTCTTCCTACTGCCACATGGGAAAAGTATACATTATTTTCATTTATATGCTTTCTATATCAAAAGGATTACAATAAAGAGTTTCCCAAAGAGATGGCTGAATCTACAGTAGGCATGGACTGAGACTGAGAACCGAAAGCACTTTGAGTGCTAGCTGAGAAGGAGGTATCAAATGCTGAGTCTTGCCAAGCTACCTGTGTAGATAACTTTAAATTATAAAGATAAGGGCATTCATTGATCTATCTTAAAAACACTAACCAGCCATTATTTAAGTAAATAATATGCAGAGATTAATGCAAAAAATCAAGGAACAAGAAATAGAAAACATAAACTAGTACTTTAGAAAGGAGAGTATGAAAAAGCGGAAATGGATACTGGGGTTTTTTGCCATTCCTCATTTTTTTGAGACTACAAGGTTTTTGAAGGAGTGACCTATGCAGCTGCAATCATGTAGCACATACTTGGGCAGTATCTGAAAGTAATCACAACCAGAGTTGCAGCCTGAAACATGCAATCCCTGAAACATGCTCATAGTGCCAGCAGCTCCTAGTACACTCTGTACCTTCACAATGTACAGCTTGTGTGTGTGCTTCATGCCAGGTTTGTCCCAGGCATTCATGAAGCACACGTGTGTGGTTGCTTCACATAGGTTACGCACCGTTACACCACTTGATGGAAGTGGGTAGCTAGCAGTGAGATCCTACAGCTCGGTGGTAGCTAGCAGTGTGAGATCCTACAGCTCGGTGTGAGAACAGGTTGACAGAGGAGTAAGGAATCTTTCATCGTATTTTTGGTTATTTTGGTTATTTGCACAAATGTAAAAGACTCAGCCTCCCTAAATATTTCAGCTGTACTCTGTTTTTTTCTTGGTGTTACCGGTTAACTCCACTCCCTCTCATCCTCCTCTCGCTCTGTCACACTCACAGTCCCACAGCAAAACCTCCCTGCTCAAAGCGATCAAGCCTGCGTGTGCCTTTGATTTGAGCTTAACTTGGCTTAACTACAGCTATCTCCTGCAGTTCTTCTAAGATGAAGGGCAGCAGTTACACCCAATACTTTCAATAATATTTATCACAACCTGTTACAGCCAGTTTGAGTGAAACCAGTAAGCCTGTTCAGGGTGGTGAAGAGGACCAGTGCATAATGTGGTTCAGCTTAAGTCCAATGTGCTAAATTGGTTAGACAGGTCCCCATCCCACAAACCAGAACACATAGTTTGGAACAAGAACAGAATGCCAGCTGGTTTTGCTAAGGAGTGTTCTGTTGGTTTTTTGTTAGAAATTGCAAGGTATGCACATACTGTATGAGGGTGTTAGAAGCTCCAAACATATTTTGTCTTGAGACTGTGAATAAATGTGGTTGCTCACAGCTCACTGCTAGAATATTTACAAAATGCTCATGGGAACTCTCGAAATAATTAAAGAATGGTGTCTCCATGACAGGATAACACCCATCCCTTTTCTTGCTGAGGAAACAATATGGTTATATATTATAAATTATGGCTAATTATCTCACATCCTGTTTCCTCACAGCCCTAAACACAGGAAGCCTTTTCTTCTTCATGATATTCAATGTTGCTGTTAATAACATCTTTCATTTCTGCAGTGGGATGTATTCCAGAGGATTCCAGTCTGTCTCCACAGAGCGCAGTCAAAGCGTGACCATGACCTGGCATGGTGAGAGGAAAATTCCGGCCAAGATCATTACAAAATTCCTCTGATCCTATACAAAAGGGTTTCTGCTATCCACAAAGAACTGAGAAAGTCTGATTTCCTAGGGTTTTGTCCAAGATCTTCAGCTTCAGAGCCAGAACATACTTTAATTGAGCAGGAAACTCTCAGGAACTGATGCATGTTCCTGGATATGGAAATACTGTAAATCTGAAACGTGCACTGCCAAATTTTATCTGATCTGATCCCACCCATCAGATTCTTTTGAAGCGCAGTTTTGCCAAAGATTAAGCCAACGGGGGTTTTTTGTATTTAGTTTACTAAATGGTAAACATGGCTGGTTCAAACACCAATAGTAGAACCAACAGTTGCTGATTAATCTCTTCTAATGAGTTAGAAGACCAAAATAAACCAGCCAAGCAAGCAAGCAACCAAAAACCCAAAGCAGAGGTTTGATAACTTTGTTTCCAACATGGCCCCTAGCATTTATTTAAACAAATACAAGGGGGGGAAAAACCCGCCCACCTACCCACCCCCCCCAAAAAAAACAAACCCCCAAAAAATCCCAGTTGTCTATACTCTGACTGACTATACTCTCAAAAAAGATTTTTTTTTAGGTGTTAGACCAACCTTTTGCATTCCCTTTGGCTAAAAAGCAGAAGTCTTGAATTCGTCATTAGTGTGTGTTAACTCATCCCACTGAGTTTTATTTATAGAATATCACGCTATATTTCCAAGCAATGGAGCTTGCAAGCAAAGACATACTGTATGTAAATAAAAAACATAACATCTCAATCAAACAATTTTTTAAAACAAGGAAAGAATGAAAAGCTCTAACACTGAAATAAGTTCTCAGTGCAGCCAAGTATCTGAGGCATCTTGAGATACAAACCACATAACCTACTTACTTGGATATGTATACATATGGCAGAATTTCAAAATCAAAAATTCCCTAAAAAGCAACGAGAATGCAAGTACCGAAGACAGAGACTTCAGAACACTACATTATTGGAACAATGAGCTAATCCACCTAGTTTATTTCCAGTTATTTTAATTTTTTGTGTAATATATAAACACAAGCCAAAATTGAACTTGAAATGAAACCAATAATCAAAATTCATTGCTGGAAAGAGGGAGAGAGAGATCCTTAGAAAAAAACCTGGAAAAAATAATCAAGCAACCAATTTGTAAGTACTTCAAAGATAAGAAGATAAGGACCAACACTAATTTTGCAAGAACAACTGATGCCAAACCAATCTCATTTCCTTTTATAGCAGAGTGACAGGCCCCTTGGACAGGATAGACTGAACACTTATTGTATATTTGATTTTAGTAGGCCTTTCAAAGCTGTTTAACCTAAGAAGGAGATTGAGAAGGAATTAAAAAAGTTAAAAGCAGATAAAAAATCTGTTGCAAAGAGAAAGACGACAATCAGATTCTGGTGCTCACAGTGGACAGGACTAAATGCACGGGCTTCTGATGCAGCAGGAAGGATCCCAGTTATGGATCAGAACAGCTTTCCAAAAGTAGAAATTTTAAACCAGAGAAATAGGCTGCTTGAGGAGGCTTTGGAAGAGAGAGGCCACCACCAGATATCTTGAAGAACAGACTAAGTGAAGGAGCAATATATGCATGACTGACCCGTATGGGGGCAGAGAGGGTGAATGAGCTCTGAATAAACTCTCAAGAGTCCAAACTTTTTTTATGTCATTTGAATATATCTACAATCTTCAGAAGCTCAGAATCCAAGAGCCAGACAGATTAATTGTTCATTGCTCCAACAAGCATCTGAAACCAGTCAGCAAAAATATTATATCGTCAGCGGTTCTTTTGTTCCCTGGGCATAGGATATTTTGGTGGCTTTAATTGATCATTCCTAACAGTGCCACAACTATACTAAAATTTTTTCACCTTATCTCTTCAAGCTTCAAGACTCCAAAAATACCACTTCAGGTGCATTCAGGCTTATTACATTGAGAAAGTACTGCTAATAAAGTCGCTTACCTGTGCCTTTGTTGCAATGTTGTGTAGATGGTAAATGGCGTAGGATGGTGCAGGATACTTCCAAATTAAGAATCCAAATTCACAGCACAAATACGCAAGTACCTACACCTCCCCTGCTGTGCTCTGTGCCAATGCTAATTTCTGCACTTATGGATAACTACCGTTTTGTCCTCCAGGAGTCCCACTCTTTACCATGTCCTGAGCCATCCCTGCTTTATTCACCCACCACCTCCCCTTCTATGCTGTACCATATTATGATCAAAATCTCAGTCTGTTCTGCCATCATTTCTCTCTGTCCCTCCCCTTAACACCGCTCTTATTTCTAGTATCACGCTCCCTGTTGCTCCCCTCTCCAAATGACCATGCCCTTATTCACACCATTCTCCCTGCATGTCTTCCAGTTTTCCTCTGACACATCTGGCTTCTACTTGTCCTCACAGCTGCACCATGAATACAGCTCTGCTTCTGGCTTGACCCAGCAGTGCCCTCCTGAGAGACATATGAGTCAGCAAGAAGCTCAGCTTCAGGGAAGTTTCCAGCTCTTGTGGCTGAAGGGAAAACTCTGAAAACATGGGCAGAGTACATCCCCCAAACAAAACACAGGGCACACACAGTGGGCCTCCAAATTACTGCTAAAAATCCTGTGTCGTCAACAACTTGGGGTTTACTCATGATCTTTGAGTAGAGCATTCTGAGCTAGCTAGAAAATGAAGAAACAGTCCTACTTATGCCTAGCTACAAAAGACAACAGGCAATAGTAATTGGTTTCACTAGTCTTATCCTTCACCTACAAAGGATTTATGGGTTGTGGTGCCCATCTTGACTAAGGAGAACCTCTGCCATCAGTCACTTGAAGAACACTTGAAGAAGCTAAAGACTTTAGAGCAAATAAAAACAGACAAAAGAAATTACAGGTTTACCATCCTAAAGCGTTAAAAAAAATATCAAATGTCAAAAATCACAAGCTTGGCTCCCAAATTGTAAGATTTTGAACGTAAGATTCTCCTTTCAGCGAAACTGGCTGGTGCTCCCAACTTGTTCACTGATCCAGAAATTGTAACAGATTATTTCTGTAACCATTCATATCAATTTTGTCCCAGTCTAATACCTCTTTTCCTAATTCACCTCAATTACCAATGAATTTCATCTATCCTTTCAGTACAAGCTGCCCTTCATTCTTGATTTTTGAGAAAAACACTCATGGGTACATGAATGAGTGGAGTCCAATAGATTTATGAAAGTGCCTGTATCATACGGATTGCAGAGATTAGTGAAAAATTGGAGTTCATGAACCCCTGCTTCTATACCCCTGTACAAAACCTGAAGTCCTCGCTTTTCCTTTCACCAGGCTCTGGAGCAGACAGAAGGAGCTACATCTCATGCTGCCCTCCCGCTTCGACAGAACTGACCAACGACTCATCCTTGACAGTCAGGTTCTGGGAGCAGACATCTGACTGGACAGCACTGTCCTTCAGGCCCGGTCAGACCAGAAACCTCTGCGGGCTGGAACTTCATGTACACATAGGAAAACTCAAGACATATTTGCCAGAACTGACAGCAATGAAGTCCTGGAGTTCTCTCCATTGTAAACAGTGTACTGTACATGCCCATCTCAAGAGGTAGATGAGAAAGGGTCAAAGCCGTTCTTCTGTTACCGCATATCTTGAAGCTGTGTGAGTAGCTATAAAAGCCAGTGCTGGAATGGATGCAAGATATACAATCAGAGGATCAAACAAAAGCACAGACATCACCTCAGAAGTGATGAGTGTTCCTCTTTGCATTCCTCTTTCTCACAGACACCTCTCTTCAGCTTGCCTGGCTCTTCTGTGCCACACGATCTGTGCAGCATGAGTAGATGACAGCAATGTCTTCATGACTTGTGATAGAAACAGTGAATACCGAGGGTTTCTCTCCATCTCTGAGTCCCAAGTGACTTAGCAGTCATTTTAATTAAAAGATTCAGCACTAATAAATATTAACATACAGCAGTTCTGTATAGTATGCACTCCTTGAAAAAAAAACCCTTACCCCTGTGGTCAGCTAGTCAAGCACGCAGGTGTTTTTCTGCTATTGTTCCCCCTTCTCAATTGCTTCAGTGTCCTGTTCTAGGGTCATCCAAGATTTCAGTTTACTCAAAACACAGCACTGAAAGTCACCTTTCTTACTTTATAACGGGGCTTTCTTTAATTTCAAACTTCGAAACAGCTTATTCCTTTCTTTAGATGACCCCATTGAAGATTTGGGGAGTTCATTAACCTTAGTAACTTTGAAGTCAGACTTAACTCAAACATTTCATCTCCATTCATAAGTCTGTGCTTTCCAACACATGGCTATAGTCTTGCTTCTTATTACATTTCCCTGCAGCCTGCTAATGAACCTAGTCTTTTCCCTTCTTCCTGTGATTCTTCTTGTGTGCTATCCCCACAGGCTGCTCTTACTTAATTCAAGTTCTTGAGTCAATCCTAAATTAATACCCCATCAGTCATCATGGCAACTAATAAGGTGTCATCATTCTTGACAGACTGATGCTGATACCTATTTTACTCCACTCAGGCTGCAACAGCTTAATTCTAGACACAAGGCGACACTCAACCAGGCCTGTGTATTTGGGGTAGCTGGTTCCCCTTCCCTGTTGTTTGTTGCTATGGCAGGTGCCTTGCCCTGGGGGTTCAGCTGAGGGTTTTGGTGTTCCCTGGCTCCCCCCAGCTCCCTGCGGCCCTGAGCCTGTGTGGAGGAGCTACGGGCAGGCTCACAGAGTCCGGCAGTGGCATGACAGGGCCTGCGTGCAACAACCTGCTGCAGTGAACAACTTTTCTGTTTGCTGTGGTGAGGACGTGTGACAATATGGCAAACTGCTTTGAAAAAAATGGCTATACGAATAAATATGGATTAAGTCTCGCTACTTCTGTGGCGCGCCAGCCAGCACCAATGGCCACTGACCCCACCGGCGTCTGGAGGGGCTCTTCAGGTGCTTGTCTGGTCCCACACAGCCGAGGGGGCGCGGGACTGGACACGGGCTGCCCCCCAAGCCCTGCACAGCGCCCTGTACCCGCAGGGACGGTACCAGGAATCCCTATGGGGGCACCCAGCTGAGAGCCCCGCGCCGCACTGCGAGCTCAGGGCCCCAGCAGAGGCGGCTGCCAGGGCCCGGCCTGCCCCGGCCCGCCGCCCCACGGCACCCTGCCCCGGC
>JAVJGI010000060.1:52261453-52318488 GCA_035590275.1 Ibycter americanus | reverse complement strand
GGCCGCAAGAGCGGCTCCGGGCGGCAGGAGCTGCTGGAGGGCTCGGCAGCGGCGGGGGAGGTCGCGCGGAGGGGCTCAGCCGAAAGCCCCGCTCGGGGCTTGTGCTGTTGCGGAGCCGCGGGTGGCTTAACCATCAGTGAAGCTGCACACAGCGATGCTGGAGCCTGGAAGTGATACGGTTATCAAGCCAGTGAGAGACTTTCTAATTCTTCTTGTGTTTTAGAGTACATTGTGTCCTATTTTTTTTTTCCCCTTTGGTGAGTATTATTAGCCCGAGCCCCATCTTCGCCAACCTATCTCCACGTTTATGACCTCAAAACAAAACAGTTTTGGTAGGACTGAAATTGGTCCCCTTTCTCTCACAATGTTTTTATTTTAGACTACTACTTAATTTTAAATTTTTACAAAGAATGAGGTAATAGAGAAAGGCCAGGTAGTCACTGTCTCTTTAGTATCAGTAACTAGGTACTGTTGCAAAGAATCATTTATTTAAAATGTCGAGAGACAGTTAAGGCTGCTCACATCTAAATAATAATTAGGTTGGAGCGTCCCTGATCATTGAACAGCTATTTTAAGATTGTAATTTTATAGCCTTGGTAATCTTAAGGGGAGATCTAGCTAACTTAGTGTCTGATGTTATGTTTATACATCACTAACGTGTTGGGGGCTTTTCATTTTCTTTCAGTGGATCATAGTTTGAAATGTTATCTAATAAGAGTTTTACTAGGTGGGTATTCAGACTCTTACACATGAGAGAAGAATGGTGGAAGTCTTTAGTCATTTTGTCATGGTTTCTTTCAATCTTAGCAGAAATAAATAGTAAGCTTCTTAAATGAAATGACAGGGTGGCAAAAATTTGCTATTATTTGGTTGATTATACATGGTAATCCATGTCTTTTTAATTTGAAAGTTGTATTTAGAGGTTCACACGTTTTAAAAAAATGGATGGCATCCTCTTCAGTGACATGGAAAAGACTTGGAAATGATCCCAAGTACTTTTTCAAATGTTCCGTTTAGAATTTCTAGGAATATAATGTTTGTTGTTCTCCTTGGATGAGAAATTGGGGGGGAGGGGGGGAGGCGGGGCACGAATTAGGCTTTTGGTCACAATGTTAAATCTTTGGCAGCTTTCTTTTCAGTAGTTTAAGTTTGCTGATATGTCAGTTTCCAGAGTGGTAAACGGCTCAAATAAGAATTACATCCGTTTTCTTTCATATTCTGCTTGCCTTAAAGTCTGCTTGTGAATAGCCAGAACAGACAACAGCTTTGTGGCTGACGGGGGGGAGAGTGTGTGTGTCAGTGGATATCTCTCTTCCAAATGGTCTTGAAAGTGAATGTTTTTCAGACCTTCCTTAATAGCAGTAAACCTGGGTTCACTAGTTTATCACGTATTCAGATTACCTTTAACATTGAAACACTTCTCCAGGAATTTGGTGAGTTTTTTGAACATGAATTTTTAGTGCTCACAGTATGTGAAGGTTATTAAGTTTGACTCAACAAGGAGATGTACGTTTATCTTACTCTCCGGTTATTCAGCTATCGCTTTTGAAACATCCAGATGATAAAGAGCTTTTTTGTGCTCTCAACTGAATGTAGTTTGACGCAGTTGATGTGTGACTTCTACCCTCTGGTTTTATAAAACTTGTGGATGATTCTGCTCATGATATGTGATGGTTCTGGTCTGGTTGCAAACATCTGTTGTTGTTTTGGGCTTTTTTTCCCTGTTGCAGGGATTCTTTGCAGAATCTTCTCAGTTTTCCACTGTCCTGAATACTAAAAAGCCTGTGCAAAAACTTCAGTTATTTAAAGTTGGCTTTACTGAGTAATTATAGGGTGATTTTTATTTCAATTAATGCTATATTTTAACATATGATATTAACAAGGGGGAAAATACACAGCTAGAAAAAGTTTGATGGACTGACTTGCCATACCTACACCAAAATTTTTGAAGCCTGGCCTTCTGTCCGTCTGCTGTTCAGTATTGGGATTTTCTTTGCTAGCAGTCTAAGATGAGGGAGAAAAAACGTCCTTCCAGTTAAGAGTAACAAAAACATGCAGTCCAGTTCCTGCTGGTAGCTAAACTGATTATTCGGTGCTGCCAACCAATGTTATCAATTTGTCCGAATGAATTCTGAAACCATTTAAGGTTAAAGTAGATTTTCTAAATCTCATCTTTGCCCAATTTTTTTTGCAAGTTGGAGATAGTGTTAAACAGATTTATACCCTAACCCTTCTTCTGTAATCAGGAATACCAGAGGTCTCTAATGTGCATGTTCTTTAGAGTGCTTCAAAACGAGGGCTGGTTCATGGCTTTTCAGCAGTGTAGGCACCTTTTGTTTCATCTGTAGGTACTAGTCCACCTTGCCCTGAAGTGCGGTGACCTTGATCTGAGAGGATATGAGTGCAGTGACATTGTATCTTCTCTTCCCTACTTGTTTTTGATCTCTTTTTTTCCCCAACAGTTCAGGATATGAACACAGTGTGCAAGCAGAAAGCTGTGAACATCTCTGTTTTGGGTTTGAAAGGTGCTTAGTTTTGGCACCCTGAACCACTTGAGTAGGATGATTCTCTTGTGTAGGAAGTTAACTGCAGTTATGAAATAACAAATGGAGGCCTGTAGCTGCTGGAAGATGGAAGGTGAATGTGTGCCTGCCCTTCTGTTCCCTAAAGCAGCAGCTCTGCTGTCCTGAGCAGTTGTCAGTCGCCTCTATATGTGGGTCTGGTGGAGCACCAAAGGTACGGTGACTGCGTTGGAAAGGCTCTCAAAGGTTGAATGTGTACAATCTGTACTTCACTGGTCCACGCTAGCTTCAACAAGTAGTTTTTGCCTGTCAGGAATTTAAAAAAAAAAAAAAATGCTAAGGAAGTTGCCTCTTACTTTTAGAAACATTTAGCTTTCCTGCATCTTATTTTTATGGCATATCAGACTGCTTTTGTTAAGACCTCTAGTTGGAGAAACAACTTAAATTTAACTGAATATGGAAGTTGTCACTTCTAGTCTGGGGAAATTAACTGACTTGATAAAGGATGGTCAAAATACTGCATTTAATTATGTTTAAGTAGGCAAGATTGAAATAAACTTTGTATAAAATGCATTTATTCAGGGAACAAATACATACACACACACACACACACCCCTGTAGGCATATGTACATCTATGCCTTACATTTATGTATGTTGTGGTAAATGAAAATTTTTACCCATTCATTTTTTTATCAATTAATGCTGTCTCACAAATTGTCTTGATGAAAAAGCAGTATTACTTTTTTTTTTTCCCCTCCATAAGAACATAAAATTTGAATTGTGACTCAAAAATACTCCCATCACAGCAAACATGAAAAAAATAACATTTTAATTTTGTGATTCTGTGGCCTGTGGCATTTCTTCTTAACTTCCAGAGGTTATTTCAGATTATTTCACATGTATGTCTGGGTGTATAAATATTAAAATAAATAAATAAATATGTAGAGAGAATTGGGAAGAAGAAGAAATATGTCTTCCAGAAGTTGTTTTCTAAGGCCTAATACCATGGTCAATTGCAGTATCTGATCGCTTTTTCTAATAGACACTAATAATAGTGTCTATCTTAATGCAGTTTTTATTTAAGGATTGGTGAACTCCCATTAAAATGCAATCTTTGTTCCTCTGTTATTATGTCTGTAAGTACTGCTTAACTCTGATCTGCCTTCAAAGGTACTATCTGTGAGTAAACCTGAGTGATGCACTTAATGATGTTTGGAACTTTTCCAAGCTAGTATGAAATTGCTTGGAAACGTCAAGTGAGTTAACATTTGTTGTCTCTCTGCTTACTACCTGGCTTTTGTTTGACTGCCAGCAGTAATCAGGAATATGAAATTCCATTATATCAGTGTCTGATAGAAATCCTCATGTATGTTCATACCTTTAGATTGCAACACAGGCCAAAACTGCAGCAGTGAAGACTTCTAACCTTTCTTGGTGTGCCACAGGAGAGATGGAGACCCTTACATGAAACTGAGCTTTACTGAAATTCAAAACTTGAGCTTTAAGGTAGAATCTGAAGGTAGATGGGCTGTCTTAATTGGACTGCTCATATCCAGAGCAAATTACTTCAGCAATTCTGGATATAGGAGGCACAATTAAATTCTTCTTTGCTTTCTATACAGCCACTGAATACGCACTTCTTAGTGCAGTTTTGCTTTTTTTGAACGTTCTTAGTTTGTTACTTGTGATGTAAAAGTAGTGCCCTCTGTGGATAGATAGGTGTAATGAAAAGTAATTGGAAGTTCTGTGAAACAGTGGGAGAAAAGCAGCGTTAGGACTACCTTTAGCTCACTGGAACTTTGTTTTAGAAACATTACCAAATAAAGATACCTGTAACAATGAAGGTAAAGTATATTCTTTCTAAACCTATGCAATTGTGATTTTTACATGTAGTTCCATCAGCACAAGCAAGAAAGGCACCTTTATGTAACTCCTGGATAGCTAGTTGGTACTAGTGGTTATTCTGTAGTTGTTACTCTGGCAAGAAACTTTGCAAGAGAATGGGGTTCGTCACTGTAAGGAGCTTCTAGTATTGTTGATGTGGGAAGGTTAAGTCCTTGAAGCTTTGCAATGAAATAGAATAATCAGTTATCACAAAAACCAAGTTGGTTACTTAAGAATTTACAGTAAAGTACTGGTTTTCTGTAGGTGATTTCTTGATGCCATCTATATGGTGAAAGTAACCCAAAATGGTGATTGGCATGTTTTTCTATTGGTAGGCTCTCTTCACAAAGTTTAAAGGAAAGGTGATGGAGTTCAGATTGTATTTTCAAGCTCAGATCTGGCTTTTCCCTCTTGCGTGATTAATAGTTTCTGTTACCTTTTGTGTGTTGCTATTGGTGTTAAGGAAACCTTTTCTCTCACATACCTGTCTTCTGTTCCTGGCCACGTTTTTCCAGCTTTATTTTAGGTATCTTGAAAGTTATCGCTGAGTAAGGGCTGTGAAAGCAAGATCAACAGTAACTGAAACTGTTTACTCCCTATCTATCTACTACTTCTAAAATGTCGTGTAATGCAGTGTTATCCTACAAATATCGTAGGAGATTTTGTGCAAAATACAATTGCACTTAAAATTATTTCAGTTGTCATAAAGCCTTTGCAAACTCTCTATTTTTCCACCATTTTCCAAAAATACAAGCATTTCTTTTTGTCCAAGATTTGTAAGAAGTTAGTCTAGGTTTTTGACCTGAGCTTATAAAATACTGTTATTCAAAGTCAAAAGGAACTTGAGGACCATGTTTTTGACACTGTAGCTTTTATCTAGTGCTTATTTCCAAAGTATATGCCTCAGAGAGGCAAGATGTACTTTTAAATGGCTATGTTATTTTCTTTCTTTTGTTTGTTTTTGAATCATTGTCTGTTTATTTTATATGTAAGCTGAAATTAACTTTTCATGGAAACATTTTTTTAATATTGAAAGAACTTGTCATATCACTAAAATCTTTATTTGATGCTTAAAATGAAAGAACAGCATGCTTTTAATAGAGGGCTTAAATTCTGTGTGTTTTTATCAAGCGTGTGTGTATGGTTCTATGCAATCTTCTGTAGTGCATTTTTTTTCCATTTAAGTAAATCCATAAAATTATAGGGGAGCCTATACATTACATAAATTTTATTAGAGGGATACCCTTCAGTTTGTAGGGGTTCAACATTTAGAAACTGTGAAATAACACTACCGTGATGTAGGTGAAAGAAGAAAATAATGGTAGTCTGTATTGGACAATTGCATGCTATTTCTTCCTTTGCTGGATTCAGCCCTTTCTTCTTTGGCTCAAATTACTTTTCTAATCATCTACCACTCTAGTTTTGTTGCCCCATTGATTTTTTGCATCTTAAACTGTGCTTTTTGCCATTGCTAGTGCCCCTGAGCTTTTCATTTGAGTTCAGTCTTGCTCCATCAGTTTTGTCCATCATTTTTCCTTCCTCTGTTAAAAGGGCTTAGCTTTTCCACTTCTGTTTTTGCCAGGTCTTTTGGTTCAGCTCCTGCATTGCTGGTGTTAAGTCCGGCTATTTGGACATGTTTAGGAAGATAAAGATGGTCTTCCTGGTTTCTTTAGCATCGAAGAAACGATTGCAACAAGTCCTGCTGTGTTGTCATAGCACTGGCTGAAGTATGCTCATTCATCTTGTGGGAATGTTGCATGTGTAGTGTAGCAGTGGGATAGAAACTTCAAATTTATCAGTGTATGCTAAGCACAGAGCCAGTTTATGGGGAAAAAAAAAATAAATGCAACGTCTAGCAAAGATTTCTTGAGTAAATGCAAACTTTTCCCAGATCTATGGCATGGCTAGATTTGAAAGGGTTGCTTGTGTGGAAAGCATGTTCTTGATCACAGTGACCCACTGCCAAATATCTGCTCTTTGGTGGAAAGCATGAAAATACTAGTGCATCCAAGTGGCAAGAAAAACGTACTTTTTTTTTTTTAACTGTTCCTGGAAATGGCTGAGCCATTTTTGCTGACTTTGGTATGTAATGCTGTCCCTTCCAGCTGCAAAAGTATGCATGTGAGTAAGGACCCTCAGCAGCAGAAGGCAAGGTCATGTGTTTATGCTGATTTAATTTAGTTGCTTGAACCATGTGCACCATGACAATAGTACCTAATCCCTAATTAGTTCCTGTTATTTGTAAATCTCAATTTCACCCAGTTTAGTCACAGACTACTTAGAAGAAACAACTAAGTGCTGAATTACATATTTTGTGAGAGTGTTATGTACACTGTTTTCTCTTCCATTTTTCTTTCTATTATGTTAATCACTACGGTACTTCACTGTTTTATCAGCAGTGTATGAAACATGACTTAGCCTCTGGCACATGGCATACATGCATGTTCTCCCTGCAGGGGTGGTGGTAGTATAGTGCTTCTTCTGTTGGGATTCTTATCGAACACGTGCACACATGAAACAGCAGCACAGTGCATATTGCCTTCTATTGAAAATACTGTTTTGGAAAGCAAAATAGGGTGGTCTCTTAATTTCTGTGAATATACATTTCATCACCTTATATCAGTCTTTAGAAGGTTCTATTCACCCTGTCTTCTGTATAAACGAAGCTGATTTTTCCTGGGGGAGTTAACCATGGCTCCAACGAATGTTCCTGCTTATGGCTGTCGTGGACCCCGCCACGCAATTCTGTAAAGACTAGGTCTGGGATTATCTCACATAATTCAGAACATCTTTGGAAAGCAGTGTTATGAGTGGCAGCTTTACTGAGAAGCCACTGTGCAAAATTATCTTACTTCAGCATGCAGGGAAGCTACGTGGCTTTGTCTTCAGTGCTTTCGCATTGTCAAGAGCTGACAGAAGCTTGAGTAACCTAGTTTGTCCTGTGGCAGAGAAGAAAGGGGTTTTCTCAGATACCTGAGAAATGTCACTAAAGAGCCAGTAGGAAGGCAAGCATAACTTTAAATTACAGGTTTGATTGATCAGCTGCGAATATATACTTTGAATCAAATGAGGCTGCACTGTGACAACTAACTCCCCAAAGTGCTTTTTTTTTTTTTTTCTTTTTTCTTGCTGACTAGCAAGTTTATTTTCACCTGCTTCTCAGTCTTCAAACTGAATTTGCCAAAGCACTGGGCCATCTTGGTTGTCAGTGGTCACCCTGAATGTATTGATAGTATAGAGCTGTCATTTCACTAATTTTGCTCTACTGTGGCATGTAATGTCATGTGGTCTGATGAGCCCTTAAAATGAGTTTAGGAGACATCCTAAACTTCTGCCACCTATCCTAGTGGAACAAAGTGTTTTATGGTTGACAGTGCAGAAAGATGAGAAATGAAATTTGCCTTGTGTAGGTAATTACCCATCAGTGCCGGTAAGGTAGCTAGTTCAGCACCGAACTCAAATTTGTCATGTCTAAAAGCTGCTAACTGCTGTGCGAGCTTGTAATCAGCTTTCCTTCACCTCTTCATGAACTTTCTCAGAAAATGGGGCTCAGCCTGGTGTGATAGCATGGTGAGAACTGATATACGCAGAGAAACTTTCTTCAGTGTGTTTTTGACAAAGAGAATTACTATCCCTTTAATGCTTTAACTATTTTGGCCAAACATCATACCTTTTCTGGCTTGTGGAAGTATCAATCTTTCTGTGGATTATCCCAGTAGTTATGTGGATGCTTCTGATTCTGATGAGCAGATTGGCTCTTGCATGTGTGTCGCTTTTGGTGGGGAGGAGGGGCGATGTAAGTGTTTCACAAACCTTGGTGCCTTGTGTTAAGTTATCTACTACTAAAGACTGATAAAGGCTCGCTCTTTTGGATGTTTTCTTGGGACGGGATTTGGAATTTTGCTGCGGACTGTGATAGAGTTGAATTTTAGCACAAGATTTTTGAGTTTGTCATTTTGTTACTGCTTGTTTTCCAGTGCTAATGGTTCTTCTGTAAAGTACATCCTTATTTTTCTTTACTACTAGGTAAAAGTGAATGACAACTGGTTACTTTGGGAAGGAAAGGAGCATGAAGGCTGGTATATCAGGGGGCCAGCTGTATGACTGGGATTCTGACATGCAGGGATGCTTGTCCCATGCACGAGTTTCCCAGTACAGAGAGGCGGGAGGTTCCTTAATAGATACCTGTTGGTGATGCTAACTTTGTTACTGTCTTCAGTCTCTCACATGCATAAATCTGTTGGATTTTGAGTTTCTTTTGGCTTTGATAATAACTCTTAAGTAAGAGCATTAAATTGGCACCATGCTGTTGTTAGAGGTATTAACAGCAAAGTACAAGTTTTGTGATACAAGTATGTTGCCCTATTTCTTCAAGCTGGTAGTCTGTCTGTTTAGTTCTATGTTGTACTGAAGTTTTTTGGATAGTGACTTTTCTAAGTAGAGCTAGAACATGGTTATTCACCCTTACACGTCTGAATAATGATGATGAATAAAGTGTTCTTCAGCTACGTTAGTAACTGTAGAACACTGAAGAAACTTCTGGATCAGTCTGACTTGTTACAGTATGTGTACATGCAGTGGTACTGCTGACATTGTCTACCTTCTTATACGGTCTAGTAAATGGAAGTGTTTTAAATGCTAGACCAAAGTTCAATCTGATTTGTAGCAGCACTTGAACACGTAACATGCTGTAAAAGACATGATGTGTCCTCCACAGTTTATAGAATAATCTCAAATATGTAAGGTCTTGCAAAATGACATCTTTCTTACTGACCTAATGTTTTGCCTATGTCTTGCAAGTGCTCTTTTGTTAAACTACACAGAGGAACACTGCCTACTCCCTTGACTTCGCATGAAAAGGTCTGTATGGCAGGTTTTGAGTCATTTATGATTATAAGCTTTATACAGGAAGGAAATTGATTACCTTGTGTGCGTGTCCACTGTAAGTTTCTAAATCTTCCTTGAACTACTGGCTCTTTGGATGGTCAGACAGGTTACTAGACCATAATTGTTGCATCTGAGCCACTGCAGTGGTTCCTCAAGCTGTATTTGCACAATTCCATTGAGTTGTGCATGCCTTCCTCGCTTAGGAGGCGGTTACCATGTTGTCCTGTATGCTTGTGTGAGTGCTGACTGGACATGAGTGTTGAGTGTCTGCAACTGCAATTCAGTTTGTTATTGTTGAGGTGGCCACAAAAATTAAAGTATTGGATGTAGCAAGGACATAGCTGTAGCCACAGCATCTGCAACGTAAGTGTGCTTGTCAGCATCTTGCTATGGAAAAAAGTCATGAGGGGGATATCCACAGTGTTGTTTCGGAGGGTTTTTTTTCTTCTTTTGCGTAGGGAAGGGGAAGGTTGGCAGAAGGGGCTGTGTACTGTTTAGGATGGTATAATTCTAGCCATTTGGCTTTGACAGTTTTCTCCTGTGGCTTTACCTTGCATATTCATGGACTTGGTAGGTAACCTAGGTACTGCTATGTCCTTGAAGGGGGGTAGTTGTTTGACAACAGTCTTAGCTATTCTAGCACCTTGCCACTGCCAAAAGGGGAATCCCATTTTATGTCTTCCCTCCCCCATTCTGTCACTTGCAATTTCTTTGGCACATGTGTGGCTCTTAGCTGAGTCTGCTGACCATTACTAGTGGTGAGAAACAACGCTGCTGCTTTTGGTGGCAGCAGGCTGTTAGATTAGATTAGCGCTCTTGGTAATTGCATCCTTAGAGGGTCTGGAAAAAGTCTTTAAATCAGCAGTGTCTCCGTGCCTGAATAGCACTGATTCTTTCCAAGTCACTGAATCTACATGAATAGGCTTAAACCACCTATAGAAAAAAGGTTTCTCTCTCTGTTCCTCGAAGCATAGCACTGGTCTCTTTCTTTCTCTTCATCTTTGTTGGTTCTATGGCATTCCATTTGGGAATGCAGGCACGGTGCAGTTTGATCATACAAAGAGTAAAGATCCTCTTTAAAAGCCCTCTTTTGAGTCTGTCTTTTGGTTCTATTCTCACTAATGTTCTGGGCCATGAGATTTTACTACACAAAGGAGCAAATCCAGGGTAAGTGCTTCCAGATCCTCAGTTTAGCCCTCATTTATTGGAGGGCAAACATCATCACTGAATTGTCACTTGAAACAAGTCAACCTTCCAGGCTCTTCGGACAAATTACAAGTTATTGCAAATAAGAACAACTGTGAAGGTTCTTGATGTACTTTTGGAAATACCCAGTAGTGTTCGGTGGTTTTTCCTTTTCTTAGAGTATGTGTTTCATTAGGCTTAGTGATACAAGTAGGTCAAAAGCTTTTCAGATGTTCAGCTGCCATTGGAAATAGATGGTACAGGACTTCTGGCAAAAGTTTTCAAAATTTTCGCTGGACATTTGCCCAGTCATAGTCCAGAGGTTATGGTGAATCCATGTGGGTAACTCCAGAGGACTCGGTGTTTTGCCATTAATTACTAAAAAAAAATCTCTGTTTTTGTATATGTGGCTAATTATTGATATCGGTTTTCCTTAAAAACACACTTACTAAGGGAGAGTCTTAAACCTTTTTCAGAGCATCAAAATGCATAGAACAAAATAATCCTACTTACTGCTGCCCAAAATTTTGATAGGAATAAAAAGTATTGTTATTTTATTAAGCAAACAAACTCGGTACACTGAATGTATGGCTGACTGTTGTTTCATATATGAAACTGATTGTTTCTTGACTTAGTAAAGAAATCAAAACACAACTAAGAGTGCCACAAATCCTTTTTAAAAGAAAATGCTTTTAATAGAAACAGTTGTGACTTATTTTGACTGTTCTGTGAGTATTGATGCAACATGTATCTTAAGAAGTTGAAAGGTTAATTACAAATGTTTCCTAAGTTAAGTCCATTAAGGGAATAAGAATAAGCCAGTCTTGGACAAAATTTTGCACTTGCTTACTGGAGATCTTGTTGCATGTGTTCTTGATTTCTCTTTCCAATTGAACAAGTGTACTTCTGTGCAGACAGGTGTCTAGACCATTGCTGTATTGGACAAAGCGTATTCAGCTGTTGCATTTTATTTACAGGCCATAAGGACTGCTTGTAAAGACTTCGTCTTGTAGTTAGTCAAAAAGGAGGCATGTGCTAATTTCATGTGTCACTTGTAATTAAGTTACTATAAATTTTCATCCTATGATTTTTCTATGCCTATTTAATTTTAAGGTTTTAATGTAGTAAATTTTAGTTTAATAAGAAATTCAGTAGCGTGACTTTGAACAGACTAAGTTTTTTCTTTCTGCATACACAATGAATTAGTGTTGAAATACATCTGTATTTTTAGATTATGAATTGTATGAAGTAGTTTGTGTTAATATAAAAGGTAAATCACACATTTCTGTGATATAGAAAATTGTTTAGTGTGTAAGTCTGCTTTACGGGATTAAGTACATCATGAAATTATGTTTCTCAGACAGTGACGAGTCTATTCCTGCGTTCTACAGTTAAGTCTGTTGCACTTTTGTTGGCAGATGTCTTTGGCATCTGCCTCCCATGAAGACAAGAACAGGAATTTCCTTTGAAGAAAAACCTAGAAACTTAAATGTAACTCATTTAAAAATAATGGGGGGATGGAGTGGTGGTGTGTACTTGTGGTAATGTCCTTGTTCACTCTTTTCCATTTAATATACTATTCTTGCCTTTATCTCAAAAATGAAATTAAATAAGATATTTCTCTCTACAAAGTCATTCCATTGAAAACTTAGAAGCACTAGAAAAGTACCATCTTGGCTGCAATGCTGTGCTGTCTTTAGGCATTATAAAGTATTTGACCTATAGAGTTGGAAGGGGGATTGATTTTGTTTTTAGCACTATTAGCATAGTATAGTGCTTGTTGCTGTCTTGTCAAGTGCCTTGCATGTGTGGGTTTTGAGGTATTTTCTAATATTTCACATCGACAACTGAATGATGATAACTAAAGCTTATTGGTCATGAGTCATTGGAACGTGGTAGAAGTACTCTTTGGATATTAGCATTATTCAAATATATATTTGCCCGATCAGACATGATTAGTCATGGATATGGACATAATACAATCTTCATGAGAGCTGATATGATTTAGTAACTGTGAGAATGACAAAAAAAATTTTGTCTCGCTTCTTTTACCATCTCTCCCCGGACAAGACCACAGATTTCTTGTATGCCATGCAACTGGAATGGCAAAGTCTGAGAAATACTTCCAAATCTTCTTGAAGCTTAAAAATATATAAAGGAATATGTCACATTTTTGGGACAAATACAAGTTCTGTTTTCTGTGCTGCCTGCTCCTTCTAAACTATGTTCTTTTTTTCTAACTGTTTTAATTTTATAAATTTAATGACCATCTTTAGTGTTAACTCTTAGCTATTCCAGTGCCTGTGATGCCCCTTTTAAAGCAGTGGAGAAAGTAGTCTTTCCAAAGTTAATTTGTTAAATAATACGTAAATTTTGATGATGTCTTTTACTTTATTTATAAATATTTATATTTCAGCAGTATTAAATTCCTCTGTTGTGTTGTGCAAAATGCATAGTGTGAAACTGACAAAAAAGTTGTGCTGTGCAAAGTGAAATGCATTAGCAGCACTCAGTATCTGTTTAATAGGTTTGTGAGAAGAATGATGTAACACTGCATAAATGTTTTTCAGTTGCTGCACATCTTGGATTTACTGATATTCTGTCAAAATTTTAGGATCTCTGTTTTACTATAGCTGTGCAAGAATTTCAGGGATGTCTTTGTGTCTAGAAAGAGTACAATGGAGAAAAGGTTACGTTTTCTGGGGAGAAACAGATCTAAAGAACTCCTATGGGTTCTCTGCAATCTGCCTTAGTGAACTCAAGACCTCTGTTGTAATAAGCATGAACTCTACAGCCACTGCTTAAGTTACAATTTGGTATCTAGATTGTGTCTATTTAACACCTCTTCTGTGAATGGATGCAGAGTGCAGAATTCTTGATCTTGTCTTTATCTCAGCTGTGAGGTGTCCTGGGACTTCTAGGATTGAGACAGGTTTGAGCACAGCTTGTGGATTTTCTGCTTCTGTAAATCATTGCTGAGGTTTTGTTAAGACATAGAGCAGAAGGAATGTTCTTACATTTTTAAATGTAAAAACGTGTATCACACACCGTCACTTGATTTAAACTTTTTGGGACCAAAGCCACTTAAGTCCTCTTGCAAATCAGAATGAAAACAACAGACCTCAAACTCATATTTTAAGTTCAAATGTGGTTTTGGTGGTCTTGCCTGTCCTAATTTGATGCAGATTTTGCTTATTCAAGGCATTAAATTTTAAAGTAGCAGTTTGGCTTTTGTTGAAGGTTTCATCTTGCCTAGCCTGCAAAAGGTAACAGGTGGTCTGGTCAGTGGTTGTTTTCCTAACGGAACTTGAATACAACTTACAGCATTCACTGCAACACAGTCCATATTAATATTAGTGCTAATAAATAAATGCTCTACAGTTGGTAGCATTTATCCTAATGATATCTTTTTAAGTAATTTTTTTTGTATCAGGGTAGGATAGCTGTGTAGGGAAAAAATTCCCTTAGAACTAGATTTTTGTTTCCTTCTCCCTTCCCTTTTTGCCATCCTCAGTTGACTTGATTCACATCTTCCTTTTGGGGAATTAAGAAGTAATTTCTAATGGGAACATTGAAGCCATTTAGAATTCTAATTACAGATTTCTAATTAGTTTCGCAGTTTTGACCATTTCTTTAATGAACTGTCTGTTCCAGACTCTCAGATCATTCCTGCTTTCTTGGATTGCTTAAGAAAGTGGGAAGTGTGTTATGTGATGGCTATCTGTGGCAGTGTTTCTTTTCTCAGTAAAAAGAAATGATCATTAAAACACTTTCTGCTGCCAAGATCAAGCAATAAAGACTTGATTACAAGAAAAGTTTTGGGAGACAAATTTTGTCTTTCCCCTCTCTTGGATGTGCAGGTGGTAAAGGGAAGCTAGTGTAGTTTGTAAGTGAAATAGGAGGTTTAGTTGAGGAGTGTGATTGTGGCATTCTCAGCTCTGTCGTGCTTCTTTGTCTAGCAAAGGCATTAAGGAGTAAGGGGTTTGAAAATTCAGTCGGTTTGCTTCAGGTTTGAGTGCTTAAGTAGCAGATCTTGGTAATTTCTGATTTCTTCAGTCTCTTGTGGAGTTGTAATTTCTACTTTTAAATAATAATTTTTAAAGCTTTATATAGTTCTGAAGAAAACTGCTGGTCCTTCTAGGGCTGTTGGGTTGGAGCTTAAGGTGCTTACACCATCTTTACTGTGATTGCAGGAGTATGAAACGCAGAAGATTCAGTCCTTGGTGTAGATAAGTTTTGTTTTTTTCAAGTGTGTTTCATTCTGCGTGTAGTAGGACAGCCTCCAAAGAACATACACTTGCTGTTTCTTATGCAAGATTAAATTCTTTCAGCCTATTTGATTTGGATCACAAGGATATTCTCTTTGTTGTTCTTACTCATACTGCTGCTTTACAGAACAGTTAAAATTAAAAGGTGCATTCTTCCCATTCATGATACTCCAACTGCACCTGTGCTTGTGACCTGTCCTGTGTTTTGATGATATAACTTTCCCCACATTTTTTTCTGAGTGCTGATAGTTCTCATTGGATGACAAAAGCAAGAAGCAAGCAAAAGTAAAAATGTAATTTTTCTCACGTGCCACTAGTACTGTGATGGTAGGTGTGGAAAGCAACTAACTCTTCTGGTGCTTGTGTGTTTAATTTTGTTGCTTCAACCATTTGTGAAGGGCAGTTTGCAAATGTTAATTACTGCAGTGTTGTGTGGGGTGGTTTGCATAGAAACTTAGCAATACATTTAACTTTTAAAAATAAAAGCACCATTGGTGGTCTTAAAACACTGCAAAAACTTTGCATTTATTGAACAAAAAAAATTTTCAAGTTGAAAGTGTCAGTTGCTAGACAGCATTCATGGTGCTCATAAATTGCAAACAGATTGTAAATTACCTCTATCTAAATCTTAAGGTCAGGTGTTTCTACTCTATAATGAAATGAAGAGCACTGGAGAGCACTCATTAAATCCATAGCGGTCATTTTTATTTTCAAATTGCAGTCTAAATGGATTGTGTAAACTGTTTCTATGTCTTCCAGACTACATTTTGTAAGAAGATGAAGAACAGAAAGCACTGTATTCAAGACACTGAGGGTCAGAAGCATGAAGACATGGAAGGTAAAGTCTGTGTGTATGAAAATAGGCAAGTATATTATTCAGGTTCAAGCTGTGAGGGTCAGATTTCACATTTGCGGTCTCAATCAGCATGCTGCTTGTTTTGAAAGAATTTGTGTAAACATAAGCACTATCTCAGCATAACATTTTTCTTTGGCCTGTGGAGTCCCCAAATCCTCTCTTGTCTCTTCTGTTTTTTACTTGTTGACTTCTAGTAGCAGAACAAAAATGGAGATGGCAATTGTTATTCAGAAAAAAACCCAATTAATTTAGAGTAGAATTCCTGGAAGAAAAGTTCTGGCATTTTTATATTTTGAAAACAATTTCTAACTTTAACAAAATTGAGAGCATGATAAGGTAAATATTTGAGGATGTTCAGATTAAAATACTTCTAAGACTGGAAAACTAAAATAAAGGTAGACTATGTGTATATAAGATCATAAATATAGAGTGTGCTGGTCTAATTTATTTCGTGGAGAGAGTACAAACATCTGAGGAGAAAGGACCTGAGAGAACAATGTCTAAATGACTACATGGCCAATAGGAAATGATGTGTGATGCTTTATTTAAATAACACTAAAGCTAACTTGCCTTTGTTTTAATAGCAAATATTGGTACGGTAGTCTATGAAATATGTTGTGTAGTGTTTTTCATCTGAAATGCGTTCTTTTAACTACTCTTGGCCAATGTCTTGACTGCATTAGACGTGGAAACTTGATTAACTTGCTTTTAACTACAGAAAATTGTATCTTACTGCCTTGTTATTCAAATCTAGAAAGACTTTGTTTCAAAAACTGTCAAAACCCTAAATGTCAATGTTAATAATACCAGGTGAAGAAAATGAAGAAAGCTGTTCCTGTTCTGCTTTATCATATGATGGTGACACGTGCCCCATCTGTCTGAACTGCCTTCTAGAGCAGGAGATTGGTTTTCCTGAAAACTGCAGTCATACCTTCTGCATGACTTGTATTCTTAAATGGGCTGAGGTAAGACTGAGAACCAAGGTGTATGTTTATTTTTCAGTGAAATCTACTGTATCTAATATGGATTTTCTAAAAAAAAAAAGAGAAAATAGGTTATGCATTCTGGCTTTGCACAGAAGTGTTTCAATGACCAGTTTATAAATAGATGATTGGAAACTTTCTCCTTAGTGCAATAACATACTTTGTGTTTACTTTCACTAGACATCCTGACTTAGTAATGGTTACTAGAGGTTAGGGATCAGTAACAAAATGGTGTTGGCTGTTTGGAAGATTACAGCATGTACATAATACTGTTTGATATTGCAGTGGCATTAGGTTAATCTTATTTTGTTATCCGTTATGCTGTTTGTCATACTGTCAGCTCAGGGCTGGGACCAATATGTTTTCATGTTTGTCTACAAAATGAGTCTGATAAAACCTTAGTTTTCTAACTCTAAAGAGAATTTAGCTACATGGTTCAGTGCTATTCTGAATGTAAAATTTTCATTTTAATTATGGCTGTTATTTGATTTATGTCAATCCTTTTGTAGATCGTTCTGGAACCTTAAAGAAAAATGACTTGTTCAACAAATTATTTATTAACTTGTTCTATTTAGTCCCTTCTTCCTCACATATGTCCTGTAATCATTGCATTAAGTCTTCGGTATCTGTACCTTTCCTGTAACTTTTTCAATTGTCAGTATAAAACGCCAAATTAGAATTGCTTTATGCTGTATTGGAGGGGTGCTGAAATGAGATGCTGCTTTTTGTCCTGCTTCTGTGCACCTGAATTGGTTGCTCATTGTAGTAGAGACCACTACTTAGTTTCTCTGCAATAACTTACTTTTGAAGTAAATGATGATTTTGGTTTCAGTATATCCTTTAGAAGGTTGGTATCACTTATATGTATGCATATGTACAATATGCTTATGTATTATTTTTTACTTGCTACATTTTTAACCTTAATTTTTGTGTTATTTGTTACTGAAGGCAGACAGTAACGTAAATTGCTTCTGAAGATTTTGTATGAACTTAAGAGTATTTAAAAAAGGTTGTTAGATAAAACTTGCTTTAGATTCACAATCCAAATAATAAACTAAGTCTCTTTTTGCCAGATATTCTGGTCTGCAAATGACTAATTGCAGTGCTTTTATTTATAAGGGAACAGGAAATTCTCATCCACAATTTTATCCTGACTTCCTTAGCTGGTTATTATAATGGCAGCTGAAAGGCAATAAATAGTGACATGCACAGGGAAGCAGTACAGTAGATGGAAGGCTTGCTGCTGGGTTTCAGTTTGTTCACATTATCTAACAGATGCTTTTAAGCCCAATGAGAAAGGGAAATTTTCTTGTTTTAAAGAGGCGAATGAATGACATGACATTTTTCTTGTCATGTCAATTTTTTTTTAGCACAAAGTACTATCCAAATAGAATAAAAGCAACTTCTGCTCTTAACAGTTTACAGGTAAAGTGGATGTGATGCTGTAAAAATGGTTGGGGGTTGTTCTTAAAGCTAAGTAGGGCTCCTACTGCTTATTTGCATTAGTGACATCTGATGGGTAAAACCAGCCAGTCTTCCTTTTCTGAGGCTACTTGACAGTTGAGTTCGTGAAACTCCATTGCCTAATCTAGTAGTTTTAATTAAAAGTAAAGGGGAGGAAGAAAAGTGTTGAAACTGCCTGACAGATGTTCAGAGGCTTCAGCTGTGAGAAGCAGATGAAGTTTTATAGTTTGGAATGATAGAAACATACTATAAGCACATGGCCACCTGAAGCATGCCAATGCCATGTGGTTTTTGTGTCTGCTGTTAATATTTAGTAAGTAAATGATTTTGTTCTTTTTTGAGAAGTATTGCATAAAGTTTAGCTTTCTCTGCTAGTTCTTGGTTGATCAGAACTAACAAAAACTAAATAATTGACAAGTAGTCAAATTTAAGTCACTCTGAATAATGAAGATACAAAAATTACTTGCTCTTCAAAAAATATGCTACCAGATTCTGTTTGAAGATTAAGTATTCTAGGTATAAATAAATTGTTTTTAAAAACATTGTTTTCCTGTTTAAGTGCTGGAGAATAACAAAATTGAGAATTAAGATTGAGTAAAATTTAAAAAAAAAAAAAAAAAAGCCTAATGTTCACATTACTTGAAGTGCTCTTTTGTTTATCTACAGTTATGCTCCATACACCTAAAAGCTTTCCCAGCAGTCTGTGTTGAAGTTGGATATTTCCTCTATATTTCTCTGTTGCATCTGGACCTCAAAATATAACAGTTCTGTAATTCTTTTAATTCTTTAAACTTTTGTTTTCAAATTGTACATAATCATTGTTCTTCTGAGAATTTATGGCTTATATATATAACTGTGTAGATTCTAATTAAAACTAGGGTAGTTTAGGCAGATGGTAAGAGTTTGTTTACTATTCTGCTCCCTCTTCTATCTACAGGAGAGTTTCAACATTGCAACTGCAATTAAGTGTCTTGTACCTGTAGGTTTTCTGTCTGGAAGCAGCAGCAATAACATTTTTAAGATCCTGCTTTTTAAGGGAGAAGGGAGAGTGTAGATAAAGTGCACTTAAAAGCTATATAAAAAAGTTGCTTTTAAGTGTCTTCTGGTTCATTCCATGAAGGGCTGAAAAGGAATAGGAAATTTGCCACAGAACATCTAAAATACCAGATCTCGATGGCTAAATCTGAGCATTTAGTTTCAGAATTCAGTAGCATTGCAGTTGAATCCATGCTGTATTTTCTTTCCCTTTTTCTTAAAGGTGTCCAACTCCTAAAAGGAAAACGCAGGGGAGAGCAGAATCCTTACTAAGAAACTAGTCTTTGGATTAACTTGTAAATGTCCCTTAAATTGTTCTGCTGTCTTGGCCTATGTTTACTATAATTAATTGCAGCATCTGAGAGCATTGCTGTGCACTAAATTCAGTCACCTACACTACTAAACTCTCCTGTGCTACTAGACTGTCACCTTGCGTGCCTTTGGCCATGCTCACTAGTGCTCCCCCAAGAACTGCTGGGCACCACTGCACAGGCAGACTGTTGGGGACTGTTTTCAGTAGGCATGCAAAGATTAACATAAATGTCACTCACCCTGTGCTGGCTGTCAACTGCTTCTGTAAATGAACATTGTGGAATTTACGAATGGAGACTTTCAAGCTTGAGGCTTTCTATTTCAGTGAGGCTGTGTTGGAAGATCATAAAAAGTAAAAGGCACTAAATCTAGAGCTGAGGTTGTTGGGCACACCCTTCAATGGGAGTGATGAAGGATAGTGTTAAATGAAGGGTTGCTTTCATGTACATGATAACATTATTCTGCCCACATAACAGAGGGAGCTTTGGCTGTTACTGTGTGTACAAATAAAGGCGGGCAGGGGGACCAGCAACAAAAAACCCAACACACACACCCCCCTGACAGAGTCTTCAAACATCATTGGTACTGTTGTGTTACATGAAGGGAAGTAATTATGTGTTTCTCTTGTCTGTAATACTGCTAGTAGATTAAAACTAGTTGGGTCTAAACTAAATTTTTTAACTTTTTTTTTCTGGTATGCTTGTATTTTGTATTTCAGTTGGTAAGCATGTATGTTCTATTTTATAATAATCAGTTCTGAAAGCATTTCAGTAAAGCTTATGTGAAGGGAGGTCAACTAGGTATCTATGGCAAGTAGCCAAAATCACCTCAGCTAAGACAACTGCTTTAGCAGCAGTAGTATCTTGCCTGTATGCACTAGAGGAAAATTGTCTACTTTTTTTGTGTTCTATTCAAAGAAAACCATCTTAAATTAGAGATCAAATATTTACTCTGCTTTACTGTAGACTTTTTAACTTCCCCTCTGTTCTTCAGACTGTTAATAAATATACTGGAGACTTCTATCCTTGCTCTATTAATTCCTCTTACAAACCATCATGAGAGAGGAGTGCTAAAGAAAAGGTTGTGTGGTATCTGCGTTAACACAATGATTGTGTAAGAGACCTTGATTTCAGTGACGCTCCCTTGCTAAGCTTGTATCTCTCGGTCTCTGCAACTGGTTTCCCTCATTCATTTTGCCTCATCTGGAGGATTTGAAAGTAGAGTATGTTCAGCTGTAAATTCTCCAGAGCATGGGGCATGTTCAGGTAGGGCCCTGTGCAGTACCAGTGGTTGACTTAAAGCTAAGCAGTTGGCACAAAGAGCTGTCTTGCATTACATTTCTAGCAAGTGTGGTGTTATTAGAGTAGTCATTTCCTTTGTGCTACTATAAAGTTTGGATCATTGATTATGTAGGGTATACTGCACATGTATAGTCTTCTGCGGGTAGAGACTTAACCTGTATGGTAACTGGAATTCTTAATTTGTATCCTTTCTGATCTGGATTTCTTTTGTCCTAAAGTATATAGGAGGGAATCAGCTTACGTTTCAACAAGGTCCACAGTGGTCTGCAGTACAGAGTACTGTGGGCAGGATTAAGATTACATTCACGAACCAAATATGCAGTGTTTTTAAAGAAACACTAAACCTAAAAACCAAAACAACAATAAAAAAAACTTCTTGTTCAAGTGCATCCAAGGTAATGCATATGTAGACAATGCATCTGAGAACTGCTACACGGAAAAGCTGTATTACTCAAATTCTTTCAGAAAATTTAGACTTTAGATACCTTTTTTTTCGAATTACATGTTTGATTTTGTGGTATACAGTTGTTCTTGACATGTTTCCCTGCTTAAGGTGGGCAGTTGGACAAGATGACCTCCAGAGGTTCCTTCCAACCTTAACCATTTTGTGATGCTGTGATTTATCAAGTACAGTCATGCAGCAGCCTACCAATGTTCAAGTTACTGAAATGCAGTGCAAATGTCTGTATGAGTGATTTTGAGTTTGACTACAATTCTTCCAATAATATAGTGTTAAAGTAAGTACAATGACACAACTTGTCAACGCTTTATGGCAATTTTGAATTGGAAGTTAAGGGCTAGCCAACTACATGATGTAGGTAGAGAGAGATAGCTGTTTGGAATTGTAACTAGGTAGTCTGTTGATTAGGTGTTGAGACTAGAATATCTGTTCTTATGCATTCTGTGTCTTTATTACCCATGAACGATACTTCAAAAAACCCAAAACCCTAACATCTCTTATCAGAAACAGTGCTTTCCTAAAGCATAACTACAAAAACTTTACATGTACTTGCTTTTTTTAAGTACACTGAAAAAAGTCATCCTGAGTTTTTACATGCTTCTGAAAGATAATGCATTTCCTGATGCCTTCCTCCTCTTCTTTCATCGAACTGTGGACAGGTATTTCCTACTATGTATGTTACAGTCTCCCTTTTCACTGAAGTTGAAAGTAGAATTGTGGGCTTTTTAGTGTACTATTAGTACTAGGTGGAGTGAAATGTACAGAAAAGTGTTTAAGTCTAAACCTCACCTTTAAGCCTGAATTTAGTGATGAGAATGTGGTATTTTTTCTGTTGTTTAACAGTTTCTCTAATAAAGAAGCAGTAAAGAGTGCAGGATCGTGTTTCTTTTTGGATTAGCTTTTCAGTACAGTAGTTGAACAGACTATATTACGGGCCACTTGAAGGAAAAAAAAATACAGAGGAGCAGGTTTACTACAGCAACTTTAATTCCATACTCATACCTTGTTACTACTTCTTATGAAACCTCATAATATGGAACTTGATGAGATGGGAATATCTAGTTATTTTATCAGCCAAATATGTTTTGGGGTTAGCTTGCACCTATTTGTATAGCTTCCTGAAAATTCCCAGCTAGGATATAGTAACCACTTCAGCCTTTTGTCTACCTCGTTTTGTTCGAATGCTGTCTGAAGTGATGCAGTTAAAATAAGGGATCAGTTCTCCTTGAGTTCAGAGATCACAGTTTTGCGGTGCTGTAGCAGTTGCAACAATATTGAACGTTAGGTTATGCCTGTGGAGCTAAAGCAAGATTATTCTAGTGGATCGTCAAAAACAAATACTATGAAATGATACTTTGGAAAACTTAAGAACAAACGCACACATGCTCATGGATAGCTTTTCAGGGGTTGCAGATTTGACAAATGCTTTACACATTTTATGAAGAGAATTCTCTGGATATTACAGGATAGGTGAAAGAATGAATCACTGCAGAGTTGCCAGTTTTAACATGAAAACTATGAGTAGTTTCATGTGGAGAGTAAAGCAGTCTGAGACGTTTTGAAGTGTGCTGAGCTACTACTCTGATTTTCCGAGAAAAGCACTGTTGGGAACAAAAGCAAAGCAAGTCACAAATACCAGCTGTGAGGTTCTAATGATTTTGATGATTACATTAAATACTACATGTTCTGATTTTTAAACAGCTATGTTAAAGGAAGATACTGTATCAAGCTGTGGTTCTTCTAGGTTGTGACAAATCCCACACCCTTCCTCCCTTGTGCACAGTAAAAGTGATAGCTGCTGCTTGGACGCACCCCACCTCAGTGGCTTTTTTTCTTGTTTCAAATATTTTTCCCCAAAAAGGACAGTGTACATTCATAATTACTTATGATGCTGCCTGAACAGAAGCCTCAGAAGGGAGGAACTGCTAACTTGCCTTGGATGAAAGACTCAACACCTTCTTTGTTACTGAACCATAGTCTCAAAAAATGAGACATGAGTAAAAGGCCACCACTCCTCATGATTGCTTCTTGTAAAAATGTCAATTTATTTTACCCTCACTCCATTCTGTAGCAGCACAAATTCATTCTTGTCATTAAAAAAAGCAACAGGGGAAACTTTTTTTTTCTCCATTTCCATTTGAAAGGCTTGGTCTTGTATGTCAGCAGACAGATGAGAGCTGATGCATGTTTAGACAAAAGTCTTATATCGATGAAGTAACCTCTAGCTTTCCTCAGGCTACCCAACAACTGTGCTGCACTGGGGGGCCTGGGGGTGCACATGGGACTGTCCTGTCCTTATTAGAATTTTGCTTGAGATTTGTTGCAAACTATCAGATAGTGCTAGGGCTATGAAAAACAACTGAGTAGGAGTGGAAAGAGCATCTGCTGTTTCTGAACATACCTGAACCTAATGGTAGCTTTTGATGCTTCCAGAATGTTTTCCTCTTTTTCTACTACTGTGTATAACTGTATGTAATTGTTGAACATTTGTCCAGAAGAACTAAACATATAACAGCAAATACTTTTCTGGTGGAGCAAAAATGCTTGTCATGTGGATTGCTGCTAGTAACACTTAGTATTCTATGATACTTCATTGCAGTGAATACACATAACTTACTGTGACTTAAACTTGGGAACATAGCTTAATATTCATGTGTAAATTTAACATAAAAACAGATTGTATTCTTGGAAAAGATTACTTTTCAGCTAAGGTGAATCCTGAAATGAGACTGAAAATTACTAAGAAAATTAACTTGCTCCTACCTATCTTTGACAGTTTGGTATATCTAAGAATCAAAGTATTTACCTTGAAGCTTGCAGCTGATTCAGCAGTTAGTGCATTGCATGCTATCAAATATCCCAACTGAACAATACACTGCTATGTTACTGTGGGTTAGCTTTACATTTACTACAGGACAAAAACTCTTCATAATCAGAGTCCTTAGGGAACTGGCTTAATTACCCAATATGCTTTTCTTAACCAAGGCCCTGACACTGGAGGGAACAATGGTATCCCCCAACAGGGGGAAGTTTTTAGTTAGAATAAAATGCCAGAGCATCAAAAGGAGAGGCAATGGCTTTAGCATATGTTCTTGTTCAACAGCTTGTTCATTAAACTATCCCTGGGGTTTTTTGGTTTTGTTTGGTGGTTTGTTTTTCTTAATCAGTCTAACTTTTGTTCTGTCTACTTCAATTGAAATCAGAAGCTTCCTGAATTCTCAAGGTTTGAGGGCTGTGTAGGTGAAAAAGAAGTTGAGCACTATTTGAAATTGAGAAAAGAACGCAATGAACTGGAAAATTAAAAGTCCCAATAGAAAGACAGGAATAAAGTTCACCACTGAATTTCAGGGCAGAGTTCATATGCAAGTTTCTCATAGCTGCTTATGCGATTGTAATACTGCATCTTGCTTGCATAAATAAAAAGTGTAATACCCTGATAGTTCTCTTAAGGGCAGCAATTGCATGCCTCTTAAGGGCATACAATTCATCTACTTGTTCTGTGGATAAATTAGGGCTGGAGACTAGGTGTGGGGGCTTTTTTCTTTGTTTTGGAAGAGTTCTGAACTGGGCCTGTGAAGGCCAGTGGAATGAAGGAGGGGGAGGGGAACGATGACAAAAAACCAAATCAAACAAAGAAAACCCACCAAACCCCCCACAAACACATATCTGGAATTAAAATTAATAAACAGTTCTCTAACAGCAAAAATTAACATCTAATAGGGATTTCCCTGAAAGTTGATTCACTACATGATCCAGTTGGGTGTAGCTTCAGTTGAAGCTTCCCTCTTCCATGGTTAATATAATTTTATTGTTCTCTGTGTGTGTGTGTGTGTGTGTGTTGTCTGATTTAGTGCAGCCTCAGTAACAATGCGTTTAGATGATTGGGGAAAAAAACAATAAATCTATATTTCCGTCAAACTGTAGCATAAAATAACCTTCAGTTCCATTTTCTTGCAAAATGATTTGTAAAACTTTAGTTGTCTTACACATAGGAATCTGTTCTCTCTGCTATCTGCAAAAAAAAGATGACGTATAGTCAATTAGATATGCAAGATGAAGGAAGGTGTTACCCTGTTTGCTGCTGTTTTTACCAGTTTTATGTTTTGGGGGCATGACCTAACACACTTTTGTTGAGAACAACATTAAGAAATAAAACATTTGAAGAACAAGAAATGAAAAGAACATTTGCATGTTGGTGTAAAATGAGTTACCTAACAGGGATTAAAAAAAAAGTAGCTAATGTGATGCAAAATGCTTTTGTTTGTTTGAACACAACTTCAGAGTTACATTCTTGTTTCCTTTAGATTTTCCGCTAAGGAGAAATCTACTTACATGAAACAAAATGCTGAATGTATGGATAATGTGTGCAAATACATTCTTATTGTGGACAAGTTGTAATTTTGTGTGTTTCTGTAAGCTACTGTAGTAGCAAATGTATAGAAAACTGCTCCTACCTTACTACAGATTTTGTAATAAGAAAAATAATTTTTCAGACACAGGCTTCGTGTCCTATTGATCGCAGACCATTTCAAGCAGTATGCAGGCTTGATGCATTAGAAGAGCAGATAAAGGTAAGTTCCAGGCTTATTTTCTTAAATAACTTGAGTTGTGGGAACACCCAAGTTATGCTGCCGCCTTTTATTCATATGTCTGTGTTCATTAATCTTTCCTAACAAAATATTTGTTGCTTTGAAGTTTCTGTTACATATTTGAAGCTAGGAACTCTTCTTAATTATTTTTTCAAAGCAAGCATTTACAGTAATAATAATAATAAAGCTGCTATTGCTACTTTATAGTATCTTTGAATGTTCCTGATACATCCAAGAATAGAAGTATAGTAGTAATTAGTCTCAAAGTGGTTTTTAACTAGATTTTGTAAACAAGTGCTATATCAATTAGCATGCAATCTTGTGTTTTATTTTAGCTGAGGTGAATCTTGTGCCTTAACAGCCTCTTAATTCACAGACAAAAACACATGAAGGCAAGAGGAATTAGTTAATGTTAAGCCTTGTTCAATGTAAATTTCTGAATTTTTTCAGTTTTCAGTTTTTCTGAATAATACTGCTGTGGAGAGTAGTTTATGAAGTAGGAAAATAAAACTTGATTCTGATAAATGATCTTGAAAATGGATGTAGAAAGATGCTGATAATTCTGTATACAATTTTGAAATTCTTTGGTGAAATTATGGTTATAAGTAATTCCGAAGCTGTTCGTTTTGCACTTTTTGATATTTAGAGAACAGGTTCCCAGTATCCATTTCTTGTGCTTTTAGAGGCCCAGGTAGTCACCTGCAAAGGAGACATACTGACCAGCCGCAGATACTTACTTCTCATAGAAAACTATGCTAGCATATTTCCTCTCCTTTATTTCTAAAGAATCAAGGAAGTAGCTGAAACTAGACAAACTGAAGATTTCATTTGGAAGAGTGTAAAGGCTGTATTGTAATATTGTTTGAAAGTTTTGTGGAACTGCAGTGTAAACAGGTGGGCAGAGAACAAGGGTCCTGCTCTGAAGAGGAGATGCTGGAGCAGTAGGGGTAGGTGGAATGTGTACCACGAAATGCTGACACAGTGGTCGGTACTTACAGTGGGTGTTACCAGGAGACTCGCAGCTTTCCCTGTGTGATATTCATAAGTAGAATGCTAATAGCTTGAGGCGTTGCGTATAAAGCCAAGATTCTAGAATGAAGAAATAAAAAATATCTAACACAAACAATTGCAATGTAGCCATTGAAGTAACTTCATAGTATGTAGTAAAAATTGTGTGGCTTGCTTAGAATTTTGAATATGGACAGGGGAAAAAAGTTACATAAAATCCTTTATTTTACTGTAGAGGAAAATCAGGTGTTTTTAATTATGAGGAAGCGTTTGAAATTGGGTGGTAGTTAGGCGTTTTCCCAAGCTAAACCTTGTGTATTCACATCAACCAATTTAGTTTAAAAAAACAGCTTCCAAATTCTCAGTGGAAGACAGCGTATAGGTTTGAGGTACTTGCCATGGCAGTCTGCATGTTCAGGGATTTTTGGTCTTGTGGAATTAGTATGCATCTCTGCTATAGACAATATACATATTGAGGTGGGGGTTTTTTTCCATTTCATGAAAAACAAATGAAAAAAAAATCAAATCTGCAAACTGTGAGACTATAGAAGTAATGGTCTGAAACAGTTTCAAGTCCTTCTGTTTGAGTTTATTTTCTCTGTAGACCTTAAGAGTCTTTGAATGAATTTAAAGCCCATGTGTGTTGAGATTCTAGATTGGATTTACTTTATTTTTCAATACAGGTTCAGGTTAAAAAACAACTGAGGCGGAAGGAAAAAGAGGAAAACTGTGCCTGCAGCAAGGGAAAATACAGCCATGTGAAGATGAGAAGCTTTGTGAGGTTGGTTGTCCATTGTTCTGATGGAATATTCAAAATATATAAATATCAAATATATTGATATTAATATATATTTATATATTGATATAAACATCAAAATATATAAAATCAACTGTTTTAAAGTGTACACCCTGGAAAAATCTTAAAAATCAAGTTTATTTTAAAATAAACTTTTTTCTATCAGTGGTAGTTTAGCTTTACTTTTAACGCTGATGTACTTCCCACTTGAATACTTAGAACAGCAAGTAAGAAGTAAGGAACAGCATACTTCTTGCGTCTTGCTCTGGGAAAATTGCATTTTTCAAGCAATTCTGAGAAATTTCTTACTAATTTGAATTCAGATTTTATGGGTAGATCAAATTTTAACAATATAAAGCTTTTTCTTTGGTTATCTAAACAGACATCCCCTTTTTTGCATGTTATCATAAACATTGGTAGTGTTCCTATTTTACTATAAAACACAGTTGTAGTCAAGAACTGATTTAATTCTAGTGAGTTTGAGATGGAACTGTGGAAATACTATTCCTGTTTTGAAAAACTTTGTTGTCACATTTGCTGCATTGTATGAGAGGAAGCTCAGGATTACAGATAAATTTCACTAAATCATGGTAATCTGAAGTCAGTGTTTAATGGAATATACAATATATACAGAGTTCTCCAGACTGAATTTGAAACATACTCACTACAGAAAAGATAACTGGAAGTAAATTACCTTTTTTGGCTCTTAATAGAAAATAAGTGAGATTGATCTTCATGCCTCACTGTTCTGAATCACCATTGACTTTGATATTCTTGAAACTATTTATGGAAGCAGGTTCTAATATCTTTCATATGTTGCCATGAAGTCAAGCATTCAAATTTAACACAGGACGCAAACTTTTGTGTAAATGGATTTCTTTTTTTTTTTTACATCTGTAAGCTTTTTGAAGCACTGTGGCTTTTAATATATGGAAGATGATACACATGCTGCAAATTCAGGTTTTAGTGGCAGTCAGAAGTTAATTTATGTGCACAAAATAAAAATTCCTTAAAATAAGAGCTGATTTTGTTTGGTGTGTATACTCTTAACTTCAATATGCCTAGAAATAACTTTTATATATTTTGTTAATCTTGCAGAAGAGCTGTATGTCTGGACAGAGGGCCATTAACAACAAAATTAAGCAAAGTTGTGAAGAAAAAATACAGTAAGTTGGTATTTGTCCTCCATTTGCTAGAATTGCAAGTTTTTATTAAGGAACTCTAGAATTTCTTTTCTTGGTGAGCCAGTATTATTTTTTTTAATTGCTTACATTTGCATATGAAAACCAAATACCAAGGAATATAGAAGCGTGGAACTTCAGAGAAAAAATTGCAGTATGTGAAACTACTGTTCTTATTTTACTAGAAAGACTGCCTCTTCCATTTCAAGTCACAGGTGAAATGGATTTGGTTTCAGCCTGAAGTAATTTTCTGCATCAGACAGTTGGTGCACAGCGAATGACTGGCTTTTATTCACAGGAAGTTTTTTGGTGAGAGTTCAGACACAAGAAACACTTAGCCATGTTTGGGGCTGCTGTTTTGAGAGGCTTGTTTAATAGATACCGTTCAATAGGTGTGTTCATAACTTACGAAACTAAGCAAATAGCTGAAGAGGTGAAAACTGCTATTGTGAAGGTGCATGCATTTTAATTTTACTCAGTTTGTGTGTAAACACATTGTAAATACACTTGAGATACACATTTTCATTAACCTCTCATTGCATTAATGATATTGACAAACAATTAAAAACTAATATGCTAAAATTCAGATCAAAGTTTTTTTTTCTTATTCAATACAGGTAATATTTTGTATGACAAACGAAACAAGAAAGCTTTGTCTGTGAAGATAAACAAGGTTGGTTTTGAGAATGAAACATTTGTAAGCATTTTTTTCACGTAAGCATTTTTAAAACTACCTTTCTGCTTATTTTTAAGGTTAACTTCTGTTAATTTTAGTATAATCCAAACTTTGTTACTTTGTCTCTCTTTGTCTTGAAGGACTTAACTAGAATATAGTGCTCCGTTATATTAGCTTCTCTTTCAGAATAAGCCACATTTTGTGGTGGTAAATATTTTCATTTAGATTAGAATGTTACATTATAAGGTACCGTACCTACCCTGTTTTCATGTTTCTTCACCAAAAGAAGATTATATGAGCTACAAGCTGTTAACCAAGGACTATTATATGAAGGATATGAAGGTCTTCATTATTTTCATGAAAATACATAGTTATAATCAACCAAGTAATTTGTTGTACTAATAAGCCATGGATATTACAGCTTGCATCAAGTTGTTCTTTTTTAATGGGAGATTATTCCCAATAATGTTTGTGTTTCCAAGTTTCTTGTTTAGCTCGTAAATTTTAGCCTGTAACATAGGCTTATAATATGCAGAATTTATAAGGAGCTATAAAGGCTCTTTTGTTTGATTTCTGCCTTCCCTTCTTTCAAAAATACTTTGTGTCTCTGGGAGGCAAGTTTGTGATCAGTGCTTTCTTTCTTATAGTTGTACCTGTAAATGTATTTGCATGAAATAGTTTTAGGCCATAAATTTCATTCTGAAGTGTAAATGTCATCATTATTCATCCTTCTGTCTTACCTAAAGTTTAAACATTTGGAGGAAAAACTGTCTTCAAGTCCCTGTTTTGCCTGCTGCCTGGCTTCATGTAGTATATGGACACGTACTACATCCTGTGTCTTTTCAGTTACTGGTGGCCCAGGTTGTCACTTTTGTTTGGTGCTTAAACACCATATTTCTCAGGGATATCTTTGGCTCCAGCCTTCCCTTCCAAGTCAGGTATTTAGAAATTTTGGTTGTTTTACCACATAAAGTTAAAGATATTTTTCATGGAATTGAGGAGGTTTAGAACTGGAAGGATAGAGCTTAATGATAGATAAACCTCTAATTTGACTTCAAGCTTGGTGAATGCTTTCATATCTAGTTTCACTGATTTATGGTGCACTATTTAATAGCATTAATGTCTCAAATGGTACGTGTTGTAAAAAAAGGTGTGTAAACAGAAGTAGAGACATTAAAAACCTTCAGGAGGAGGTACAGGACTCAATTATCCAATAAAGTTCGGAAGAATTTAAAAGAAAGCACTGATTTACTAACAACCACTTCATAAGGGTATTTGTGGAACATCTGGATAGCTTTTGTAGTAGGAGGGAGAATGTTAATGTTCAGAATTACAGTATTTTTAAAATAAAACTGAACAGCTTTTTAGGAGAAACTTTGAATTTGCACACTGATGAAATAGGGCGTGTTCCCATCAAAACCAGCTCTCTGCCCAGGTTTCATGGAGCATATGGATAATGACTGCATACTTGACACATATCTATATACGTACCATTATGAAGTTTATTTTTCATCAGAGTAAATACATATAGATAGTATATAAAAGAAAATGATGGAAAGACTCTGTAAGTTCTCATGTTAAAATACCAGCCATGGGGAATGAACAGGAATGTTTTAGTAAGATTTGAGGTGGCATAAACCTTTTAGGTGAAAGGATATAAATGGCAAAAATAGGTCAGCGTAGATAAGTGTGTCAGTCTGTAGTCTGGGAAAGGTGTCTGGAGGTTCATTGCCTTTCTTTTTTCTTTCCCCTGCAGCCAGCCCAGTACACAGCAACAGAGTTCACTGCACACAGTGCAAAAGGCAATATACTAGCTTACAGTGGGTGATTAGACATTGTTAACAATTGAAATAGAAGGTGGTGTATTTGTCAAAATATGAAGTGAATTCAGAGTATTGTGCCTTTATGTGAGGGCCCAGTAAACACATGCATCAGTCAGTCTTCAATTTTTTAATCCTACCTGAAGGCAAAGGAGAATCCCAGCTATTTACATTAGATGCATATTGGTGCATCTTCATGTATTAAATGTTAATTATTTTATTTTGGATGTCTTTAATTCAGAATTTTTTTTTTTTTTTTTTTTTTGTAGCCCAGAAGAGAGACCTGCTGGAATGAGTGCTTCAGAACTAATTTCTTCAGCGTACTTCTGGCTGGTGATAGCAATGAAGAATCCTTTTTTAGCTGTAGAGATGAGTGGTTAGTATATACTAATGCTTAATGTAAACTAATGGGTTACTTCATTGTAGATGCTGTAGTTCCTTCTGTTTCTATCTTTATATTCTGCCTCAAAGTATTTTGAAGTTTGGCTGGTTTGTATTCATTAATGAAGAGCAGTTAAAGGTTTAAACAAATTTTTAAATTAGTATTGTTAAGGGCACACCCCAATTTTTGTCATGTGTTCAGCACTAGATTACTTAAGTGTGTGTTTTTAATCTCACTGATTTAATAGGAGTTAAATATGAGCTAAAAATAAAACTTATTAAACTCCTTGCTGAATCGAAGCCTTGGATAGGAAGAGGTTAGTCCTACAACAGGTGTTAGCGGAACAGTTAACAGTAAATACCCTGTTTTGTATCAGAAACAATATTTTTCTGTTGTTCTTTCTTGACTCCAAGCTCCAGGAGGCATACTTTAAGCAAAACTGCTTCATGTATATTTAATGAGCCTAATACTTCAGAATGCGGGGGGGGGGGGGCCCACAAAAGAAGAAAAAAAGAAAGGATTTTTTTGGTTGAGAAGATGGAAGAAAAAGAACAGTCTAGAAGAACATTATTTGGATAATATGGCCTAATAAAAAAATCATTGTGTCTGAATGTTTTCAGCAGTCTGCATGCAAGATTATTAATTTGTCAAGGATGCAAAATTTCTTCATCTTTCAACTCCCCAGAAGACACATCTAACCTCCTGTTTTCCATTCTGCCTGTCTCGTTTATTTAGGACTTGTGTTATATTTACTATGACTGCTTCTTCCCTTTAAACAGTAACCATGAAGTTTCATCATGACTGCTGAAAGTTCTAATACAGTTAAATTTAAAAAAAAAAGTCATTGATAGAAGCAATACCAAAATACAAAATTGCCATAGTACAAAGTTACTCTTTGTAACTTTTCTTATGAAATTTGTATTTCAGTACACAATTCACGGAAGTCAATACAGTGATCAGACAGAAGAGACAGGAACTGGAATTGTCCTGTTCATCTGTGATTGCTAGGGTTGAAAGGTATGTGCTTGGGGTTCATAGTGCAAAGGATCTTAATATAATACTTCAGGTTTGGAATTCAATTAATTCAAATTGCTTTTTAGATAGAATATTGTTTGCTCATAAAACTGTATCATTTCATCATAAAGCTAAATAGTGTTTGCATGTAACTTGTTAGATTTTTGTGTATTTGCTGCAGGCTGTTCTTATGACAATAGATTCTTTTCTGTATATCTTCATGGGTTTTTGGTACTTGTGACAAGCTTAGTAACTCCACTCACGGACTTGTGCATCGTAATATGTCACTTTTTCACAGAAACGTGACTTCAAATATATATTCTATTTGGAAGTTGGTGTTCAATGTGCTCTTTAAACCATTTCTATCACTAGAAATCAGATTATGTTTGCTTTAACATCAGTCTGATTCTGATTTTCCACTTTGTACTCCCTTTTCATGGGTTGGTTCTAACACTTTCTGTAATTGTTTACAGACAGGTACATCTAGAAAGAGTTAAGAGGGGTTCTATCAAATGAAACAGGGAACATAAAATATTTGGTTTTTGTCAGAGAGCAGATGCATGTTAAAACATACCCTAAGGATATTTTCATGACTATAAAGCAGAAGCATAAAAAATAACTGATTTTAAAATAACACAGTAAGAACTTGTTTCTGTCTATGATCTTCATTTCAATTACATACCTCTGTACTCTTTGGCATAAAAACAAAGGCTAAATACAAAAGAGCAAGTAAAGAGATTTTTAACTATAATTAAAAGTTGTACCTAGGATTTAAATAATAAATTTAAGTTTTTTACATGTACTTTTCGTTATGGAAGGTTTCATTCCTACTCAGTGATAACTTGAAATTGTAGATCTATAACTAAACTCTTGTCTTCACCCAGGGTTTGCTGAGCGAGTCTGTATAAGTATATATTTAGTTTGTTAAAAGGGAAGAAGCCTTTACTAAATTGCTGTGTAGACGATTTCTCATTTTTCTGCAGAAAAGGTTATTCTTCTGCTGAAGTACTAAATCAGTGTTCCAGTAGTGTAGTCTACTAATGTGGACTAGATTGTTTGTTACAGTGCTATGTTTGGCTTTGAAGAAAGCCAAATGCTTATTGCTTTAACATAACATACCTTGTTCAAACTGTTTTACCAGTTAGGCAGTAATACAAGCCTCAAATTAAATGTGATAAGAAAAGTTTTGTTCGCTGTCAGCTTTGCCTTTCTCTCAAACTGTGATAAGGTTGTGTCATGGTTGCCTAACATTTTGGATTTGTGCACTGTTTCCAAAGCTTGCTACAAACAGCTGAAATAACTGAAGTTAACACTTTTACTTTTCCAGAATTCCTTTAATGTCTTATGGAGCTGAAGCTGAGACCTTTCTTCTCACTTCTGCTGCCGTGGCAGGGACAACTCTTCCAACAAATATCAGGCCTTTGGAAAACTTTGGTAAACTTTTTTTTTGTAAGTTTTATTTATAGCTCATGTGGAATATTGTTAAAATATGATTCTTTGAAATCAAAGTGGAGTATATAGTTACAGTTAACAGAAAATAAATCTGTTGTGATGCACTTTGGTACTGTTTCAAAACCAGCTGTTTTACTTCTGAAATGAGAATATAGAAGATGAACCAGCCACCCCAAAACCAGCATAATTGTTCTTCACTTGAAGATTAAAATAATATTTTATTTAACTTAATTCCATTTCTAAATTCAACACTTTCTTTCATGTTACAGCTTCTTTTCCTGTTGTTCAAGGATAAGTCTCATTTTGATACATTATGAATGGCTTGACATATTTCAGTGCTGTATTGTGCCGTATGAGGAACAAACTGTTTACTGACAGAGGAAGAGTAGTCAGGAAACAAAAAAATTGATCTCTTTCAGTATGCCTACAGGCTCTACAGGACAAAAGCTTGCAAAAGTGCTCAAGCTCCAGGATCTGGCAGGAATTTAGCAGAAGACAAGACATGGAAGGAATGACCTTCCTCCAGTTACTTTAACAGCCGTTCCATACTCAGCAAGAATGTAGTTTCTCTTCCAGCAGGCTGCACAAGTTCAAAGAAGTGAAAACAAAGGAGTGCTGATTTTTAAGGCTAGAGTTAATACCTTCTGGAATTGGGAGTTACTCTACTTTCACTTGACTAGTAGGCAAAGAGATGATAAAGATTTGGGTCTCTTGGCTTACAAAAATTGTGAGGAAATGAATTTCTGGGAAGAGTTAAGCAGTAGAAAGATTGTGGAAAAGATGCTTTATTCGTTCATATTCCTCATTCTTGTTGACAGTATGTATTTCACCTCCACATTCCCCAGTGAAAAATGGATAGGTTGCTTCCTCAGGCCTCTGATATTTGGCAGTGCAATTTAACTGATCCTTAACCATTTCTGCTTCTGGTAGTCATGAGTATACATGCTAGCTCATATGTCCTGACTTCCCCTCACCTTTCTACTTACACATTCAGGCTTCTTTGTTAGTATGCACCAGAAGCATTAAAAAAAAAAAAATCTCCTCAGAAAAGTGAAGAATATTTAAATAAGCTTCAGGTTATTTTTCAACATTAGACTATTTAGAACATGTGTGTAATTGCTGTTGATAGTATCAGCAACTGATCTACAAATATTGGTAACATTGTAAACTCCTAAGACAGAACATGGAACTAAATCCCTTAACGCTATTTTTTGGGAGAAGCTGCAGATTTTGAGTTTGAGTCTTTAACAGGGAAAGAAAAGGAAATACTTTCTTCCAGATACTGTGGTTTTAAAATTTATATGTAGAACAGAATTTTCTCACCTGTTGCTTAACTAAAGTTCAGATGTTAAACGTAATACATTACTTACACTGTAGACAAAGTTGAAGACAGTCATCAAGACTGAATCTTAAAACATTGTAGTATGTTGACACTGAAGTTTTAAGTCATCTTCAAGTTTGACTTAAAGACTTCCTGCTGATAAGGAGCATGCAGGAAGTAAGACACAGAATCTTCAAATTTCCTAGTGAAACTAGGGGATGTTGGATATGAAGATGTCCCTTGAGGATTTTGATCACATTCTGTTGAGTGAGTGTTCCTTCCCCATTCAGTTTTTATATAGCAACTGTGGAAAAGACGGACATGCATAACAAAAGGTTAGGACAAAAGCAAGGAGAAACCTAACCTGAATAGTGTTAAGGGATGCAGGGCAAATATATATAAAGAAGTGAGCAAGGCCTTCTCTTACAGGAAGTATGAGAAATGAAGGAAAAGGCAGAAGATGGAGGAAACAGGGGACACTAGGACTTTCTGCAAAGGTGGAGAACAGGAGGAAGATGAAAAAAATAGTGATAATAGATGGATACAAAAAAAGGGGGGTAAAAAAGCAGACTAGATCTTGTGATTCTTCCTAAACTGTGCCTGAAAGATGGTAACATAAGCATTATAATTTTTTTACACTCTTCTTGTTGTCTGGCCACACCTAGTTTTCCATCAGAGTAGTAGTTGACAGTTGCTTCCAGAATTGTGCAAGAAGGCATGCAAATATCAATGATGGTCATGTAACTGTACTGCCTGAATCTTCCGTGTAGCTGCTGCAGTTTTTTTAGATTCTCTTACCATTAACAGTCTTTTTACTAATTTTACCTGAAAATGCATTAGTGAACCTACAAATACTATTATGATTTAGACTGGCATTAAAATATTTTAAAATAAAGATTCAGTGAGCTGAAATGCCTTGTATTTGGCTCAAGTCCAAAGCTTGTGAAGCTTGTCTGTTAAAATTTTAGAAGTAGTAAAGAATGCTAAAAAGGGGTTTGTGTTTTGCAAGTAGACTTTGAAAGTTCTACAAAAATAACTTGCCTTTTAATTCTGCCAGGATTCCCACGTTCCACATGTTTCCTGATTTATTTATTTTTTTATTGCAAGGTGATTTCTTTCCCCTTGAGGAAAATTATCATGGATATTAAAAATTTGTAATGATGCTTAGCATCTGACTTGTTTTTCTGGCTATTGTAATAGGTTTGAAGACATAGTTAGTCAGGGACAGCCACATATGGCTGAGTAACTGCTGATTAACCACTGTGAAGTTGCTTTCTAACACAATTATTGGTGAGACTGTAAAGTAGATACCTTAAGTAGTGCTAGTCACCTAAAACTCTTTTGGAAGTTCTTCACTGTGCACATTGTTTTCTGTTAAATATGTGGTACCTTCTATATAACTGATACTGTTGGTTTTCATTATCTTAAGTGGTAATTTGATCAGTGAACATCCAAACACTACAGCTACATCTTTTTCATGTTCAAGCAAATTATTGTGTGTTTACAAAGGAGGTCAGAGGCTGTGATTATTGTCCTATGCTCTGCTATAGCTTTTTAAAGGCTAGCAAGGTGCTTGCGGAGTTAATTCTCTAAGGTCATCAGATGATGTTTACATTTAATAGTATGTTTTTCATTCTGCTAAGAAAGTAGCAAGTGGTAGAAAGAGGCTTTTGTGCTGTTACTTGTCTTATATCTTTTATATGATTTGTTTGAGAATACATTAAACAAATATTTTAGTGCAGTAAAAGCATGGGAAATAACACTGCACTGTTAGAATCAAGTGTTTAAGTGTGATGTGATAAAGTCATTGTAAAATCCATAGCAATTAATCTTTCTTAGCAAGTTTCCACTATTTGTGTATGAAATTGAAGCTGTAAAAAGAATTCATTTAAACACCAAACTTTTTATGCTTTCTGAAATCTACCCAAAGTATGAAACAAATTAATGGACAACTCAAGAAATTAATTTAGTCTGGAATATTACATTCAAGTATGTTTACTTAATTATCATTAATCTTTAATTCCTGGGCTGTCCTTCATAACCTTTCACAGGTGTCAAGAGTACCCTTTGCAGTGAATATAACCCTTGGCTTCCCTGCAAAGCCTTTGTCAAATTGTGGATAGCATGAAATACATTAATGCAGTATCAACACAAGAACTCCTGTGCTGCTATGTATGAATTAGGGTCATTCTTCTTATAGCTTCAGGTTTTTGATGCATTCTAGGCTGCCCCAAAACTTGCAGCCCTTATTCAGTTTGTTAGATGCTGCAGACACAATGGGTTGGGTGCCTGCATTGTGACAATGTTTAAGTCCAGCTTGCCATGGAACATGCAGTGTCTGTCTTATAACTGGTGAATGAGTTTGCACTGTCTGAAATTCGATTTTGTAGAGAGATATACTGTCATTGCTGCTTCTGAGCAACTGATTCCCATGTGATCATCCACTGATGGCCATTTAAAAATGTCACTTTCTGTAGTATTGAGCTTCACTTCTGTAGTATGGAGGCTTCACTGCCAGTAGATCTGCATTATTGAATGACAGGAACTGCTATATGCTAACAATGTGGTGTGGTTAATTCATTACTTTTCTAACAGCTTAAATGCTGACTGTCTTTGAAGAGCAATATCAATAGCGGTTTAATTGTGAATGCCATTACTGTCCAGGTAGCTGTATCAGCACTGCCAAAATGTGTGTTCAGATGTCAAATGAGTCACTTGTTAGCTTGATTCTGTATTTTAAAAAAAAAAAAAAAAAGTCTGCATTAAAAAATAACCTGCTGTGGCAGCATTTCATACTAAATCTTAAGTTGCATTATTTGAGGATATCTGTTAAATGGGAGAAGGTCATCTTAATGTTCTTAACTGTGTTTGGATAAATAGTTATTATCAAACTTTAATGTGTTGTGCTTTTATTAAGAATCTTTAGGCAAAGGATACGCGGTTGCGTGTACTCAAGAAGGAGAAGAGAAAAAGCAAGCTTCTGGTTCATCGGGTGCTAGAGGAACTAGAAGGAAATCAGTTAATACTACTCCTAGAAGAAGATCTGCACGAAACAGCAAAAATGAGACTCTGGGTCAATCTCGGAGCTCACCCCGATCAAGCAGTTCTGTATGTGGTGCCCCTGATGGCAATAACCTATCTCTGAGTAAATCTTCAGAATCAGAGAAGGCTCCTCCAAAGCGGAAGTCTAAAAGAACAGTTAAACAACAAACACCTGTGGTTAAAAAGAAACTGAGAAGTTCTGCACGTTCTGAAAAATCGCCCAGTGATTCAGTGGAAGGTGATGACATTGGTGAGTCTGAAGCAGTTCTAACATTAGATAAAGACCATCAGTCAGATAACGAAAGCAGTAACACGAGCCTTCCACAGAAGAATAATGCAGAAATAGAATCTGCTAATGGATTGGAAAGTTGTAGTGAACATGCAGAAACTGAGGAAACTAGAGGAGAATGTGACAAAGACGAAGATACTTCAGGCAATGCGGATGTAAGTCTTTCTGTCAGAGAACCTCCAATCCTAACTTTAGGAGGTAAAAGTCAGGAATTTGAAGCAAAAGGTGTTACTGAAAAAAATGTAGAACTTAAGAATCAGGACATCTGTGAAAATACTATTGAACAAATGGAAACAGTAGCTAGTCCCAAAGATGAAGTATGTGACTGCACAACTTTTGAAAAAGTAGATCAGACATTGTGTAGTCCTCAAAATGAATTAATGGAGAATGTAGAAACTTTGACAAAAGTAGATCAACCTGGTCCAGAAAATGAATTGTTGGAATATCCCGAACCTTTGGTAAAAGATCAGCCGTTAGAGAGCCCCAGAAGTGAATTGCCTGAGCATCCAGAAGCCATAGAAATAGATGATTCTGAGGCTGAAGAAAAAACAGTAGTAGACTGTGCAAGTACAAATATTCAAAACTTAAACACTGTTCAAAATGAAGAACCAGATACATTAATACACAGTGTTTCTACAGACAGTACATCAGAACAATCCTTAAAAGAGAACACCATGCCAAAAAGTGAAGAGGGTAGAACTTCAATGTCACCACAGGTGGGTGCTGAACATAAACATTTTGGTGAAGATAACGACAAAATGATCCCGGTGGATTGTGACTTATTTTGCAATGACCAGAATGAGCCTCAGACTGAGCAGTTACCACCAGTTGAAAGTACAGAGCAAGGAGAAGTGAACTCCTTACAGTGTGATGTGGGAAACTGTACATCAGTTACAGGACTTTCTGATGAAAAAGGTGAAACTGTTCCTCAAGAAAGAGAGTGCCAGTCAGAACTCAAAAAAGAGAAAAAGACTCGAACTAGAAGATCTAGGTTTCACTCTCCATCGACAACTTGGTCTCCTTCTAGGAGAGAGGGCAGGAAATCTCAATCACCATCCCCTAAAAGGGAGATGGCCAGAGACAGGAGCTTACGATCACCCAAGAAGGAGACTGTGAGGGAGGGAAGGAGATCCTTGTCTCGTTCTCCAAAGAGAGAGACACTCAAAGATGAGAAAAAAACACCATCTCGATCTCCCAGAAGGGAAACTGTCAGGGAAAGCAGGAGATCATCTTCTCAGTCAAGAACTAAGGATTCATCTCCGAGGCAAAAATCTAGATCTCGAAGCAGTGATAGAGATAGTCAAAGAAGAGATCGTGACAGAGAAAGAAGAAGTAGGAGGTGGTCTAGGTCACGGTCACGATCTAGGTCAAGATCACAATCTAGGACAAGAAATAAAGGTTCTTCGTTCTCTAGAAATGAGAGGGACAGCCATTCACCTCGATGGAAAGAGAGGTGGGCCAGTGACAGCTGGAGGAGTCCCAGAGGAAATGATCGATACAGAAGAAGTGATCCAGAGAAACAGAATGAAAGTCTTAAAAAAGAGAAGGACAATACAGAAAAAAACAATGATGAACAGTGTTCTTCAGAGAAACGGAGGAATGATTGTCCAGACTGGGTAATGGAAAGGATAAACTCCGTTCCTGAAGTCAGGAACAGAGAGAGAGAGAAACCACATTGGGAAGACAGCAGGCATGATAATTCAGGACACTCTTGGAATAAAAATTTTGGTTCAGGTTGGATTCCAAATCGAGGGAGAGGTCAGCGTGGCCGAGGTGGGCGTGGAAGAGGTGGTTTCATGTACGGAGACCAGAGTGAAAATCACTGGCAAAACAGAAAACCTCTCTCAGGGAACTCAAATGGTTCTGGGAATGAAACTTCCAGGTTCCCAGAACATCAGCCATACAAGCGTAAGAATGAACAAGATTATTCTTTTGATACACCTGCTGACAGATCTGGGTGGACATCTGCATCCAGCTGGGCTGTAAGAAAGACTTTACCTGCTGATGTGCAGAATTATTATTCAAGGAGGGGACGCAATTCATCAAGCCCACAGTCTGGATGGGGAATGAGACAAGAAGAGGAGACACTTGAACAAGGTATTCATAGTTTTGAAACATAATAGCTTAGTCACAGCTGCAGTAGCTGAGTAAAATCCTAGTCACATTGTCCTACTTCAAGCTGATAAGTTCTTCAGAGTAATTTGGGTGAATCCATAGTCTTTTTGCAATATGGAGGGGTTTAGGTGTGGAGTTTAGGGATTTCTTATGCTTTGATGGCTTTTTGGTTTTGCTTAAAGTCAAAGTTAGGGTTTAAGGACTATACATCTGAAAAGTGCTACTCAAGTAAATCGATTTGGCTGAAGAGAAAGCATATCCTCTTTAGCATCTGCACACCTTTTAAAAGGATAATTTTTTTTTTTTTCAAGGAGACTTGCATTTGCCTGTGCAGACACACGGTAGATTCTGGAGATGACAAATCAATATGTTGACATTTATCTTGCTTCTAAATAAGCCTTTTCCTCTTTATATCTTAAAAAAAAACCTAGGGAGATTTATAAATGCAAAATTGGTACTTTTACTGTACTTCATTAAAATTCCTCTAATGCCTCAATCGAAGTCTAATATTTTTCGAGTATTTTATATCTAAAAGATAACTGCCCTGACAGAAGTAAACTTTTTTGGTAGAAAGTGAGTTAACTATGGATGAGATTGATTCTGAGTAGCTAAGAAGGAATACACAGATTATTAATGCCCTGAAACATTAATAATCTTTTAAGACAGACATGAATTGTATTTAAAAACTATAAAATCCAGTTCTGAAGTCAACCACACTTGTACTTTCCCATTGTCTCTTTGTTCTGTCTTTCATTTTGGTTCATTTTCATCCTATATGCCAGCAGTTTTCTCCCTCTTTTCAAAGACAACTGCATCAGTGTCTTTTGAGGCAACTTTGTCAACTTCAGTCTGCTGCAGGCTAAATTTATCAAGCCTTTAACTGAAAGTATGGTGTTATTTGCAGACTTTATTTCACATTGTTGAGGATCAATCATGCTGTTACATTTACTTTTTGAACCTGAATTCAGCTGAGAATAGTACAACAATCTCTCAGAACTGGATAAAATGGGCTAGGTTGGCATCATGACATGGTCCCAGTCCGCATGGTCCTCCTGGGCAACCTGCTTTTGCTCACCCTGCTTGAGCAGGGGGGTTGGACTAGGCCATCTTGGTAGGTCCCTTCCAACCTCAGTCATTCTGTTATCCCGTCACCTTTAAAAAAGGTGATTTGGGGTGAATCGTAAGGGTTTAAATCCCAGTCCCTGTGAATTAGGTGACAGGGTTCCTCAAGAAAGGAATTCTAAGGGAGGACATCTGAACTATAACCCATCAGCCGTTTCTCAGAATGAGTTTCTTGACGTTTGCTGGTATCTAGATTTTAACTTTTTGGTTCTATTGACGATAGAATGAGATATTAAAGTAAGTTTTTAAAGTGCCACCCCAAGAAGTTATTTTTACTTTTAGGCTTTACCAGTTGTACCATTACAGGGTTGTTGAACAACTCTTTCCGAATATGAACATAGGTGAAATTGGTTGAGGGTGATTTATTATTCAGTAGGAAAAAAACCAGCAGAGTATTTCTATAATTAACAGAAAGGTACAAGTGAGTGTGTGTGAAACAGGCAAAGGAGAGCAGAGAATTGCATATGTGATAATGCATGACTAACCTTCTGCAATTGCAGAAGCTGGATAAGTTATGTTGTCTTCCTGTTCTTTGGTGGAAAATTACTGTTTCATTGTGATGAAATTATTTATTAGCTGTGCTATGGGAACAAGTAAAGAAAATAGAAATTCAAAATGCAGGCTTCCATAGTAACCTGAACTTCTTAAACTCAGAAACTAGCATTTGGCTCCATGACATGTCTGGTGATGAGTGCTGTGTAATAATGTAATGCAGTATCTTTAAAGTACTCTGATTATAGAAAGCTTTTTGATAGTCCATGAAGGGTTTAGACACGTGGATCCACTTTTGCTTTGTGAAGTAAGGATCTTCTACTTCATGTACTGTGTTTTTTTTCTTTTGATAGATCCAAACCTCAAAGACCAAGGCAACCAGCAAAGTGATGGTTCTCAGTTACCAATAAACATGATGCAGCAGCAACAAATGAATGTAATGCCACAAGTGAATGCACAGCACCAACCTATGAATATCTTTCCGTATCCAGTGGGTGTCCATCCTCCCATGATGAATATGCCACGAAATCCTTTCAACATTCACCCTCCGATGCCCATGCATCTGCCTACCGGAGTGCCTCTCATACAGGTAGCTGCTCCCACAAATTTGTCTCAGGGATTACCTCCGCCTCCACCTCCACCCCCACCATCTCAACAAGTCAGCTACATTGCTTCACAGCAAGATGGAAAACAATTGCAGGTATGCTTTATCAGAAGCCATGGCAAGAGTAGTATTGAAGTAGTATCAGTTAAGGGTCTCTTACATTGAATACCATAGTCTTGATAAATATATATACTTGCAGTTTCTTTCTCTCTTGCCTGTTGTCTTCCACGCCACACCAAATTTAGAGTGGAAGTATCCATGAGGATATGGGTTGTTTTGGGGCTATAGCTTTTAAATAATAATACACAATACCATAAGTGGGTTTTTGTGGTCACAAGGTGTTCCAGCTGGTAATGGAACACTGAAAAATTAGCAATGTTGTCCATTACGTTTTTCTTCTAAGAAGTGCCCTGTTTCCAAAAGTAAGTTTTCCCCTTCAAAACTGATTTTTAAGCATTAGGAAATACTTGAATTCCCTTTCAGCAGTGTGTAGGAAGTGACCTAAACATCCTTGTTGCAGTTCTCATCCCATGGGGTGTTGTCAGCAGAGGAAAATTATCAGGTACTGCATGGCACCTGTTTGTTCCACACTTCCATTCTCCAGCTGTCACTATCTCAGCAGCTTTCCCCCACACACGCATTTTCTATTCTGTGTAATCTTTTGAGCCTTTTTGTTAATAATTTCCAAGCATTCTTTGGTGTGTTTTACTCCTCCTCCTTTCCTGATTCTCGTGTTTTTGCATGCTCTGTTTGAGACCTAACTCCCACTTTATTTCTCCAGTTTCAAAAAGACACTTGCTGTGCTTGGGGCAGGTCAGACCATCTTTTTGTGCATTTCAAGATATCTTAAAATAACCTTTGTGTATGTAAGCTTCTCCTGTAGCCAGCTGTTAATATTAAGAGCTTTTATATCAGGGAGAGGAATAGGAACAACTTCCAGGAGGATGCATGATCCTGCGAGGAGCTGTAACACTGCATTCTGTGATGCGGAAAGGGCTCTTTAGGGGTTGACTGAGGTCTGTGCTTTTCTTCTGTTGCAGGCTGCCTGCTCTAACCTAAAATGCTTTCACTTACATTCCAGGTTGAAAAAGTGATGTTCTAGAACAATGATTTCTAACACTGTTTTCATGCATCATCTCTGAATATTTGAAGTGATAAATGGCCTACATTCTTTTCACTTTCAGCTGCTGTTACACATTCATATTTATTAACTTAGAACAAAAGGAGTTAAGTACTGTGGGAGATACGGTGTGTGGGGTTACAGGCCATATGAATACTCTGCAAGGTAAAACAGGTACTATTGGAAGTAAAATGCTGGTAGGTTGCTTGCTGATTTGATTAATGCCTGCTGTCTGTAATTAAAATATTTTTGCAGTTGGAAAGTCAGTAGGTTTAACCTCTAAAAATGTAGTAAGTCAGAACACAGGATACAAAACCTATGTGAAGTATAGTATCTAGTGCAGCAGTAAATACATTTCTATAAAGACTGTGTATTGCTGAAAAATACAGTTACATGTTAGCAAAGCCCCTGGTGTATTTGGTTTTCTTACCTGCTTTTGTGGAGCTGCTTTTTGGAGATGCTGCTGCATTTTCTTTGAGCTTTCATTGAACAAGTCTTTGGTGGTGGCACAATAGAAATGACAGAATACTGCAGGACTCCACCTGTCCTTCCTATTGAAAGGAAAACGAAGGGAGTGCACTGGCAAGAGTTAGCATGCTGATTGTAACAGCTCAGTATCTGTGTCATTTCCAAGACGTTCAAATTCCTATTTCATTATTTTCTATCTGGATACGTGTAGATGTGAAAAAAGTAATGGTGATGGCCTGCAAAAAAGTAGCATTTAGGGTAGCCTGCCAGAAACATGGTGGGAGGATGCGTTCTGGACTTTTGCTAAAAATGACCTTGATCTGGGGTCTGAGAGCTACTGAATTTCTCAGTTCCAAAGTATCAACAATGTCTGTGGTCTTTTGGTGATGTTCGGAAATGTACAGAACACGGCTTTTCCTGAATAACAGATCCTGGTGCTTCAACCAGCATTTCACCTCTAGCCTCGAGTAGACTTGTAGGTGTGTTTGCATTTGAAATTCATTCACAGGTTCACGTTTTCTGATAAGAAACATGAAAATAAATGTTTTCAGAGCAATATTGTTATGATGAAGGAATGCAAGTGTGGTTTAAAGTAACTTCATGCATGTATGCGTAGGTGCTGATTTTTAAAAAAATGTTAATCTGATTTACAAAACAGGTCTTCCTATACACTCCTGCGACAAGTAGAGAGGTTCTGCAGCCATCAACTTCCTTCCCCTTGCGCTAACACGCTCCCTGCCTGTTTGCAGGATGGTTTGTTTGCTTTATTAGTGGGATCAGAGAAGGAATCTAGCAGCCACAGTGATGACATGGAGGATGCTTTACTTCTCAAGCTTTATGGTTTGGGGTTGTTTTTTTTTCTCCCTTGAGTAGATCTGATATAATGTGTGTACCTTCCATAATAACTGCCAGTGTGGAGATTAGCTAATGAACCAAAGAATGTAGTGTTCATGTTCTTTCTGTAGTTGCTGAGACTTCTAGAAAGGCACACTGTCATACTGAAGGATAATATATTAACTGCTGATAACTTTTTAAAACAGGGTATTCCAAATGCTGCTCATGTAAGTAATAATATGAGTGCTCCAGCCCTGCCTGCCTCAACAGCAGTCCTGGGAAGTGTGGGAACAGTTCAGGGACCAAGTTCGGGTAGTGCAACATCATCAAGTCACATCAAGAGCTCTAATGCAGCTGTAAAATTGGGAGAAAACAAAGCAAGTGTAACAGTGGAAGCCAGTGCAGATAGCTCAAAGAAGGACCAGGCAAGTTCAAAGTATATTTATATATACTATCATATACTTATATATAAAATACATATAAAAGTTTTTATACGTTTTATATATGTATAAAATCTGATATACTAAAAAATAGCAAACTATGGCAGTACACCTTCTGTGTAATATAGTTGATACCATTGCATATGTGATACTTCTGTGGCGGCTGTAGGACAAACTAGCAAGCTGACTTTTTTTTATTGTAGTCTTCTTTAAAGCAGCACTGATGAATATTACTTTAATTGCTGTGGGGCAACATTCTGTTCTTAGTAAAACACAGCTCTCATGAGAGCTGAAATGTGAGTGAGGGGAGCATGGTTTTCTAGCCTTTTGTAGTGACTTCTGTAAAGTTTTAATCTGTGATTGATTAAAAAAATACATATGCAGACAGTGAAAAATAACACTCAAGTTTGTTTTTTTCATCAGAAATTGTTAATTCAAGAAAAAGCAGCACAGGAGGTCAAACTGGCTATTAAACCTTTCTACCAAAATAAAGACATCACTAAGGAAGAATATAAAGAAATTGTGCGGAAAGCTGTAGATAAAGTAAGTTGATCTAGTAATCTGAAATGCGTACATTGCAATTGCGGTAGGGTTCAGGGTGGATTTCTTGATCTTGTGGGAACAACTGGAAGCTGCTGGGAAGGGGGAACAGGAAAAACAAAAAATGTTTATCCATCCACAAGAGCTTTCTTAGCTCCTTAGAACATAACTCATTTATTGTTGAAAGAGTTGAATGGGAATTCAGAAGTATTTGGGAAGCAATTGGGAAGTACTAGGAGTTTCCAAAGTTGTTCTGCGTGAGATGGAGAAAGCTGGGGTGTTGGCAAAATAAATGAATAATGCGGAACAGTGGCAAATCAACAGAAATGTTTCAAACATATTTTTTTTCTTTAAAATTGCTGTAGGTTTGTCATAGCAAGAGCGGAGAAGTTAATTCTGCAAAAGTGGCAAATCTAGTGAAAGCGTATGTAGACAAATACAAACATTCACGGAAGAAAAATCCTGAAGAGGCAGTCTCCTGTGAAAAGAAATAGAATATGTTTTCAGTTTTTAATTTTATTCTATCTGCAAAGTGCAATTTCAACATGACCAGTTAAGTGAAAATTGTACGTGACAGTGATTTGAATCTGGGTTTAATAAAATTATTTTTCAATGTAGTATATAATGTTTTGTTCTAAAGAAATATAGATCTACAGGGCAACTTCTTTATTCCTTTTTAAAAACAGATGTCTAAAAAAATAAAGGTGTAAAGAAGAATCATTAGGAATGTATGATTGTGTGGATACTTAGATGTACAGCATTTTGACTTGAGTAACAGAGTGCATTAAATTAGAAATTTCTGAGTACATTGGTTTTGGAACAGGTATGTACAGTACATGTAATCGGTCAGATTAAATTTTTTCTTTTGATTTCTCCCTAATTATAGCAAAGATAAAATAAAGTATTGCCTTGACAAATATTTCTAGCGTTAACTGGACAGGCTGAATGCAGGGGTCACAATGTGTATATAAAAAAAGCACATGGACTTGTCTGAACAGAAGAACTGTTTAGATTTTAAAAAGAAAAACATAAACAGTAAAATGTAGTGCTCAAAACCACGGGTGCTGCACATCTGTTGTAACACCAAATAAAAATTATGCTGCTTGGTTTTGTTTGTGACGTTTTTCAATTTGTTTCAAGATAGTGGGATGAACTTGAATAATTTTTATGTGCTGAAAGCCCTCAATCACCACACACTGACAACCTCAGTTCATGTCTAACCCTGCCCTTAGCTAGTAGGGAATTAGTAGGCTAGAGCTGGATGTTCAGAAACATAAACCAGTTTCTTCTTCAAGTAAAATCAAGAAAGCTGGAATTGGTTGGTAGGCTCCCAGCTGATCAGAGACCACCAGTTGTGCCAATCTTAGCTGTGTAGTACTTCATTAACTAGGGACTGGAGCATGGATCACCAGACTGGTGTCACTGAATGTGTGCAGTCTGAAGTCATGTGCAAAAGATTTTCTATTTCCCTGAGTATTTCTGTGTTGAGAGGTTAGTAGGGGTACCATGAGCATTTTAAAATGAGATGTGGGGTCATTGAATGTACTAGGGCAATGCTGAGGTTGCAGCACGGAGGGTTGCTGGAAGTATGGGCTCCTTGTGGAAAGAACAGCTTGGGATCCTTCCAGATTTGAATGGAAAAGGAGCCTTGCTCTGAGGTAGAAATATTTTTTTCCTTTACTCTCAGTGCTACTAAAATTTAAGCACTCCCTCTCCAGGTCTGCCATGCAGTAACAACCTTTGGTGTTGTCTCAGCCTGGCTTCTGCTCCAGCCCAAAATCTCCTGGCCCAAAAACATGAATAAACCATTCTGACAGGAAGTATCAATCGAGTTTTCTGAGCAATTACCTCTTCCTAGCCAGTAGTTCCCAAATGAACTATTTTTGGCAGAAAACAGTCTTACCCTGTAAGTAACTTTTGAGAAGCTTGCAGATGAGATCAGGGATGTACACCCCTGTACACACACATGATTATATATAGAGAGATGTATGTGTAAAAAATGTGATGTTTGTCACAACGGATGATCACTTGGTTTAACTAAACTTTCTGCAGACTTAATGAAGCATTTGACTGTCTATATTTATTTTTGTGTGCCTAAATAAAAATACTATGTAAATTAGAAACAGATATAATACATTTTCTACAGTCAAGCCAGGTTTTAGATTTTTCAAAATAAATACTCAGTTTTACACTGTGGTAGCAATTTGTATGATCTCTTGAACTATTTTAAGCTAAAATTGGTTAGCACTTTTTGAAAAATGTTGTAGCAAATTGCTATGTCTATCCTGGTTTATCAGGCCATGCGTACTTACTTTTATTACATTTTCCTTCTCTGAATTTTTGGATTTTAATGACTTTTTATATCTTTTTACTCTATACAGTTGAGCCTTGCTATAAAGCTCCTTTCAGGAGCCAGCTAAATGTTTTGTGGGTTTTTTTCCCCTTTTAGAGGAGAGGTGGAAATTGGGCGGGAAGGAACAATGGAGGATTTAAACTGGGAAGGTGGGGGGAGGGGTCATTACTCTCTTGTTTTGCAGCTCCTGGCTGGAAGATAAGCTGTCACTTGCTGCCACGTTGTTGGGGCAGTGACTATAGTGATGCTCCACTGTATTTCAAAACGTAATGAAGAATATTGGATAGAGTAGCATGTAAACAGTAACTTGATTTTTTTACAATGAAATACTTCAGAACTTATCAGAAAATATGCAGTTCATTACAATTTCTATGTTGAATTAAAAAAATGCATTGCCTTAATAATGTAGACTCTCCTCCTTATTTTCCCCGAAAAGCAGTAAGGTCTCTGTTGGGGCTACTGCCCCAGAAGGCCTGTACTTTAACCTCATAGTCATGTTTTTGTTAAAATAGTATGGAAGCTGTATTTCTATTTATTGAAACTCCTTGTACTGAAAGTCCCAACGTGCAGTAGCACTGAAGGCAAAGCGATGGGGAGACCGAGCCCCCTTGATACCTCTAGGATATTGGTAATTCATTTGATCCAAATTGCCTTGAGGAAAACAGTTACGAAACTGTATACCTTCTGTGAACGTATGCAAATCAAGAGGGTTTTCCTTGCACTCCTTCCACTGTCTCACTGTGCATGCTGCTTGAATGTCTCATCCTGAAGATGTATCTTACTAGCACAGTGGCTGTCCAAAGTCCACAATACGGTGTTTGTAGCATAAGGCTGGAGTGCTGTCTACTGAAAAAATACTCTAAAAACTAGTTTTGTGTAGTGCTTAACAGTTTCTAATAAATTCTTTTCACTAAGCTGGCAGTAGTCCGTGTTTGGTCTTAAATGATTATGGCTCAAGTGGTTTAATTCAGAAAGCAATGTAATTACCATGACTTCTATGCATTTGCATATTTAATCTTGTTCTGTGTTGTCTGGGCTTCCGCTCCTGCACATCTTGTTTGTTTTCAGTTGGTGTGTCTTCACCCTGCCCTGCCTGTTTGCAGATGCTCCAGGCTTAAAAAAAACAAGAACCCCAAAACAAAACAAATGCATGTAGCAAAATGTCCATTCACTGCAAGTGCTGCAGTGGTGACTCCAGGTACTGGCTCCTCCCGCAAAGAGTTGTGGGGCTCAGGGTGTGTTTTACAACCTGCTATGTGGACCAAAAGGGCACAGCTCAAACCAGCTGCACTGTCCCCTGCACGCTAGAAGTACCGATCAGAACAGCCGCCTTCACCGAAAGAGCCTGTTGGCAGTTTAGCGGGCGATAGCCTGCCCTCCTGGGGAGCTATGTGCCAGGCGTCGCTTCACTTTCTAGGATTAACCCCATTTCACTTTGATGAGGTGCTGCTGTAGAATAACGCAGACACGAGCCGTGCGAGAGCCTGCTGTCCTGTCCTTCCAGGTGGCTGGCTGGCTGCTTGGTAAAATGCAAAGAAGCTTTGTTAAATTTGGGTTGGTTTGGCAGGGTGGTAACATCCAAGGTGGGAAAGGATACTCTGATCCTGACACTGTCCAGGTGGTGTTCCTGGGTCTGCATTTACTAAATTTACTGACTGACAGCATGTGGGCTTAGGAAAGAGCACAGCGCTTTGAAAAGCAACAGTAGATAGATACTAAGGTCAAGACTCAAGGGGCTCGGTGAGGATGTTCACAGGGAGAGGGAGGCTCAGAGGTGTCTGTTCCTTGAGGCCAAGTCTTCAGAAGGAAGAGCAGCACCCCGAGGCATGTCCAGCAGCTGTAACCATCTAGTGCAGCTGGGCTAGTGAGACTAAGCCAAGAAGGGATTTGTCAGTCATGACAAATACGTTACCTCAAGTAGAGGGAGATACAGTGAAGACCACTGCATTGGAGGCTGAGGGAAGACGTGCTGAAAAACATAATTTCCAAGAAAAGATAGTCTTGAAGAGGAAAGTAATTTAAACCAACCGATCACAGTTAATGAAAAATGTATTGCCTAAATTGTAAGCCAGTCTTACTTCCACACACCTGCTTGGGGGCATGGACCTTTTCAAGCATCCTAACAGCAAAAATCACCACTTCATCTACAGTTGCAAAGAGCTTTTCACTACAGCCGGTAAACTGTGTCCACCACTCCCACCGCGGCCTTCACCTGCAGTTTGCTGCACGCTGCACACAGGCATCCCAGAAGTTGATTTTTGTACATGCAAAGGTCTTGATCTGGGTCCTGCAAATACGTGCAGGCAAGCTTAAGCAAGCTTAAGTTTTGTGCGTTTAAAACTCAAATGGCCTGTGTATCAGGAGAACAATCCTCCTGATCTCCTCAAAGGGCAATCACTGCATCAGGCAAGCTGGTGGGAGGAAGGACACCTTGGTTTGGATCTGAGCAGCATCTGTGCCACCAGGACAGAAACATTGCTGAGCAGGAGCAGGCCCCAAACGTGCAAATTGGAGAGGCACATGGGGACAGACGGTGGGGCAGAAGTAGCTCATTAGTCCGGACTTGTAATTTCTGCTGAGCAAGTGCCACCGCAGTCTGGTTTATGCAGCTGAAGCCCTTCTGGCTCCCACCTCTACAGGTAGTGCCGTGAGATCTTAACTCAGTTTTGCTGTAGAGGTCACTGTGCTAGAGTCTCCTGCAGGAAACACGGCTGTTTTTTTCCCCAAAAGCCACATCTCAAGCATCGTAACACACCAGTGCGTAAAACAAATACATTGATTCCAAAGGTGGACTTACACCTTTTGAATTAGTTATGAGAGTATGCTGGCACCATTTTTCATTACTGTTATTATTTCTATTATTATTACTACTAATTACTACTACTACTACTACTACAATAGTCACATTAATCAATACTTTATAAAAAAGTAGAGACCAGAGTAAGGACAATAAAGTAGACAGAGAGCCGACTTCAGTAATTAAAGAGTACTTACCAGATGCAGAAGCTTTCAAAATAATGAAGCATCTATGAAGGTTAAAAAAAAAAATCACTAACATAGAGATTAAAAAAATAAAAGCACAAGTAACTATTTGTGTAAAAGGAGAGGAAGCTGTGAGAAGGCACAGGCTGGGATATGGAACTTAAACTCGACTCTTACTTTTCCAGTATTACTCAACCACAACTCCCAGAGACTCGCCCACCAACAGTCAGCTTTCAACCTGATCTTCATTTTCATAGACAATGCAATAAATACAGCGATTACAGCAATGCAGTACATGCTCATTACGCACAGTAAACAAGCCCAGAGTGGAATCCAACACAGAGAAAAATTACTGCAGAAGCCAAACACAAGGAATTTTGGCAGCAGGCTGTCATATAATTACTCCTCAAGTGTTGCAGAAATTAAATCTAAACCCACTGAATTTTTAATGAGGAGCATCGATCAAAAATAGCCAGGGGTGCCTAGATGCTTCAGTGCAATAGCAGGTGGGATGAAAGGAAGTAACGCTTAGAAGTCAGAGTTTAGCTATAAATTCCAGAGCGTTTTACAAAAATTCAGGACTCTCATGGAGCAGGAAGGTAGCTTACACGTGGCGGGTAGAGTTCCTCTAACACGAGACAGGAACATTGCTGCCTTTTTTTCTCTCAGCGAGTTACACAGGGATACCTCGTGTGCAGGTATCTGCAGTGCAGACGTCTATCAGGAACACCGATGGCCGAAGCGCAGCCACTGACTCACCGTGCCCAAGGCCGGCAGGAGAGCAGAGCTGCTCCCCTCCGCGGGCAGCAGGAGGACCAGGGACCCAGGGCACACATGCATCCAAAAGGAAACCTGTCACTAGAGAGCATCTAGGAGAAAAGGCTGTCACACGCTCAGCTTGCTCCATCGTCATTACCTACCGCTGCATGGTACCCGATAAACGACCATATCAGACTGATAAACTCTTGCGATACTTCCCCTGAAAACACAATGATGTATCTTGGAGGCACAAGATCTGCCTCTAATTTCATTGTCTGACTAACGCCAATACACTACAGAGCTGCTGCTCCCTGTGCAAAGCATGTGGCTTTGCTCAGCATCCCCAAACCCCAAGGGATTAAACAACCAAGTCAGGGCGTGGGGGAACCTCCTCACCAGGGGGTTCAGCCTCCACCTCCCTCTCACTGACATAGTACGGCTCTGCAGCCACATCATGAGCCAAAGAGGGCACAAGAGGACAGACGTCCATGGCCTTGCATCAAGCCCTAAGCTCCAGCCTGGCATCCCAGGGCAGTTCCTAGAGGGGAATTCAACGACTATTTAAATTTAAAGAGTTCTAATAAACATACAGCAGTACTTGGTATTGGGGGAAATACAGAACACACACACACCCCCTCATGGCGTAGGCACCTTGTGTTACATGGGTTGTGGCAGGTGGATTAAACTTCGGAGGCACTGTGGGTTTCACCGTGGGTTAGCCATAGGTCAGCTGGCCAAGACTTCACAGAGGGTTACGACAGAGGAGAGGTCTGAAGTTGTGATCCTTCTAAAGCCTACTGACCGCCGGTGACGCAGGCAGGACAGCCCCGCCGGCACACTCACTGGGCTTGTGCATTACCCCGATGACATCTAATGGAACGATGCAATCATATTAACTTTTGTAATGGTGCAGGCTCTCTGTTTCTAGGATCTTATTCCAAAGGAAAAAGCAAGAAGTATCAGCCCTTCTTCCTCCCTTACTGCTCCCCTCACTGGAGACTGGCAAAGCAACCCCCGCTAACCTCCCCCAGGGCCCTGGGCCAGCGAGGAGCCCGCCGAGGCCAGCAGCAGAACTGGGATGACAGACAAGCCCCTGTCCTGGCGGGTATTTTCCATACTTGATGATTCACTATGTAACTCCATCTTAAACAATATAAACACCAAGAGCCCTGCCCAAAGATAAGGAACAAGCAGACATCCAGGTAAAAGGAAAATCTACTCTTAGCCAGGACACGTGGCTTTAAAACCCCCAAATTTCAAAACCAGCAAATCCTCCCAGAACAGTTTGCAGCAAATTCACCTAAAAGGTATTCAAAGGCTGCCTTAAAACAGCTGTTCAAAAGCCACCCAACATATCAGCAGAAGATAAACTTCACCATGATTCATCTTCATGAGATTTTTGTTACTCTAATACTGCATTTCTTTTCACCTAAGGTAAAAAGCAATCAGCCTTTTTTTAAAGGTATCTGCCCACATTACTCTCTGGTTATGACAGACAGGGAAAAGCCAAGACACAAATGGCAACGATGCCATGAGAAACAGCAAGTTGCGATACAACCATGGGAAAACCAGCAGGCTATTAAAACCCACCAAAGATGGTTTTGAAGTTGCAGTAACTTAAGAACACATTGCAATCTTGCCACAAACAAACTGATGATAACTTTACTCATCATAATCAGCCTCGAATTTTCCGCCGCTTGAAAACAATTCACGAACTCAAACCACTCTGTGTGAACCCCCCCTTGCCCAACAGATCCCCCCACCCCTTACCAAGCTGCAGCCCCACGTGCCACAGGTGCACCCTCTGACACGAAGAAGGACACAGAGCAACCTTTTGGCTTCACAGCTTCCAACTCACTGCCCAGGCCGGGCTCTGCAGTCTGGGTGCACAGCACCTTACCCAGCAAGCAAAAGGGCTCCAGCCACAAAGCTCTCTGCAGCCGCCCATGCGAGGAACGCCTGACAGCCGAATAACTACCTGCTAGAAAAGGCAGAGGAGGGAGGAAGAGCACGACTAGATGATTACGGTATCCTTAGCTGTTGCATGTCATCATTATCACAATAAACTGCTGATTTATCTTCCCACAAGGCAGGGCAGTACTGTGATCGCCGCGTTACAGCAGATGAGACAGTTCCACATGCCATGACTTGCTGCAAGCCACAAAGGAGATCATTCGCAGCGATGTGAACTGAACTCAAACCTCGCTACGTGCGCCAGTGCTTCTCCCTCCGGGCTCCGCCTCCCCCTCCTTTGAAGCTAGAGAGTGAAACTAAAAAGAAAAAAATCAAAACAAAATATTTATTCGAATCTAGGATGTGCTTTGCCCTGAGGTGTGAGTAGGCAGGCAGTAATTAACACCGATGGCTGTGCACTTCAGCCCTGCCACCACGCACTACGGAAGAAACACACTGGGAACCGTACCATGAAGCAAATCTTAGTGTAAATTAATGGGGAAAAGAGCTGATTTAAAGGTGCACAACTGTAATGCTTTTTCTCCTTCCAGGCAAAGCTGTTGCAATATTTTTCAGTGGAGGTTAGACCATATGCCAACAAAGTGCTCTTGTTATTGTGCTAGTAACTTAACAACCTCTAGGAAACTCAAATCAATGACTGAGGAGAAACATTTACTTTTGCAAGAGGTGCTTTTAGCATCCTTACTACACTGAGAAAGCCTTCAAAAGAAGAAACTTACCTGTAGATACAAGGGATTTCCTCACTTTAACAACATACCTAACCTGAAATTGGTATAATATAGTTTGGGTTTGCTACACTCTTTGCCCCTGCTCCCAAGAAGTTTGCACTCTTCTTCAAGATGATGCTGTGGAGCCAAGCCAAAACAGAGATTCTTTATCACTCAGCTCCCGAGATGATGCTCACTGGAGACCGCAGGATGTTTTGCAGTGGTTGTAATGAGCAGTGCTGTCACTGAAGTAACTTACAATGAAGAAACCACACATAATAGAAATCACACATTTACCTGCTCCAAAAATACCTGTAAGGGCAGTATGCGGTGTACCATGTGTCATATGAAATACACGCTGCTAGTTGCTCTCCCTCTCTGTGAACTTTCAAAAATTGGATTTGTCACAACTTGGAGCTGTGAAGAGTTAAGTGACAGTAAGGCTGCATCCAGCTCCCACATGTAACTAATGGACCAGTAAGTGCAAAACTACAGATGACACAGAGCTGGCGATCACACCACAGTACGTACAGTTCAATTGCCAAGCTACCTGTGCGACTCCTCCATCTCCGTGCTTTTTGGCAACTGCATTCTGAAGCCAGGTGTTCTCCTGGCACCATCAGACAGGAAGTATCTCACAGTGAACACTGAATATGCACACAAATCAGTAATACACATCACCATCCGACACCCCAGGCTCTACTATGTAATGGATACTTTGCCCCCCATTTGTTACTCAGACAATGCATGGCTACAGATTACATTTGGCCTGCCTTGAAACCAGGGCATGCTTGAAGCAGCCAGCTGCAGTGTAAATTGTTCTGAATGCTACCGAAGGCCTGTGAACAGAAATCACCTGAGAGGAAGGCCCCTACTGCCCTGCGTCTGAAATCCTTACCATGTCAGACTGCTCATACAGACACCTTTGCTTGTAAGGTGGCAATCCCTAGTAATGAGATTTCTATTGCTTCCTTCCAAAGAGTACTCTGTATCTCATTTCTCCCTTTCTTACTTTAATTCCATTATTCCATGCAGTATTTCTTAGAACTATTAGGATCAATTCCTTTCTATAGGCGTAGGTTCACATTTTGCGACCTAGCAAGTGTTTCTTCCTCTCAATCATCAAGTAAAATTATTACCTAATCCCCAAATCCATTAAATCATAGAAAATACAACAGAGCTATAAATGACTGTGTGTTTTCCAGAGAAACATTCAGTAGTTCCATATTTAGTGCAGACTCATTAAGGCTAGGCTTGGTTCTCACACAGGTTAGTACTCAGGTTTTTACTTTACAGAAGCACTAAAACAGTCGTTTATCTGGAGATGAGGCGGAAAGGTATTTCCACTAAAGACAGCAGCACTGAAGGCTGCAATGTAAACATGACATCTGTTCACCTGTCACCTACTTAAAAACTTTCACTGCACACAGGTCAGTTGTACTCATCTTGATCTTGCCTGAACCAAAGTGACAGCCCTGAATTCTGCCCTCACCATATTCACATGGGGTGGTGGAGGTGGTAGTATTTTGTTTTTATAAATAAGCTTAGGTACATATTCTTTTAAAAGTGCCACACAAACATTATTCTAAGCTAAGCTGTAAGGGGAAATCTCTACGGGCAAAAAGTAGATACCAAAACAAGGATGCAAAAAATCCCTCTGTTTTTCAGTTCATCCTCCCTCCCTCCTAAATTATTTTTACTGAACAATGTCTAGTATCAGCATTTTGAAGAAAAAAAACACGTAGGAATCATCCTATACTGCCTTTCATGTTGATAGTTTTCTCTTTCTGAACCAAC
>JAVJGI010000060.1:52208953-52258953 GCA_035590275.1 Ibycter americanus | reverse complement strand
TCCTGCAATATAAATGGGGGTGGGGAGAAAGAAATGAGAGATGTGCACAAATGAAATAAAACCATGTTATCTCAGATAAACAATTTCTCCAATCTGCCAGGACCAGCTCCAAATTAACACAGTCACTCCTACTGGTGTAGCTGGCAGAGCCAGGAGTTCAGAACGAAATGCAAATCACACAAGAAATCAGGTCAATACTGAAGCAGGTTTGGCACTGTTAGCTACACTGCTAGCAGTACTTGAGCTTACTAGCTTACAGTAAAAATAACTGAAGTGTGAATAGAACAAATCATGAGATGACTCGGGCAAATGCTGGTCCAGTAACTAAGAAAGCTTCTGCCCGCAAGTATCAACTCTGTCACTCTAGCAAGGATTCCCAGTTCCCCGGAAGAGTGTCAGAACTGAAGACCCTGCCTCAGAGATTGGCACCATCCCTCATGATCATGACAGCTGTGGCACAAATTATTAAGGAAATCAGCCAATTCTCAGGACAAGCCACAACACACATGCTTTAAAAATAATCTTCAGCCCTGTTCTTCAATTAAAAAAAAAGTGAATTGAGGCAAAGCTTTCAGAGGAGACAGCCTTCTTTTGTTCAGTATCTACCTGTTCGCATCTTTTGAGAGAAACCGAGCACGTACACAGCAAAAACTAAATTCAGGCTATCATGGCCCATGAGTAACACCAACACCTGCACAGAAGAAGGGTATACTATAGCACTGAAAATCCCACTAACACTTTATCAACCTGTGGAACACTATTTCTGTGATGTGTATGCAATACATATTTACATGGACCTGGCAGGGGAAAATAGTCAAGGATGCTACCAACAGTAAAGTTACTATCAAACTTGTTCCATGTTTGACTTAATGGAACTTTCTGTGGATTTTTAACACTGAAAAAGACAAGAATATTCAGAATGAATCATTCGAGAAGTGCTATAAAAATACTTCATTAATACTTTAAAGATCTAAACTTCAACGGATTCCTTACATCCGAGAACATGGAAATCATGGACTAATTCAGGTTACAAAGGAACCTGTGGAAGTTACATGGTCCGAGCCCTTAGCTAAATCACACTGCTCACAAATATCAAGTTGGGTTTTGAATATCTGAGAGGATAGAGATTGCACAGCCTCTTTGGGGAGTTTGTTACCACATTCAATCAACTCTTGTGAGAGAGAGAGAGAGAGAGAGAGAGAGATATTTTTTTTTTTTTTTTTCCCCCTCATGATACCTGATCAGAATTTCCCTTGCTGCAACCTCTGCTCACTTCCCCTCATCCTTTCACCATGCTCTCCAAGAAGAGTTTGCCTCTGTCTTCACTACAACCCCTAGTTAGGTAGCTGAAGACAGCTGAAGGGTTTCTATAACCAGTATCAAAACTTTTGTTTAGAACTACAACTAGGAAATTCCTCCCTATTGACAGATTTTTGAAAAAGAGACAAAATTAATAGATTCTTATTAAAAATTATTACATCTGCTATTATGAAGCTGAAATAATGCAAAACAAAACCAAGAAAACACTCAGCTTGTAAGTTCTTGGAAAAAGCAGAAGCAGCATGTGTGGCGATTACTGTCACAGTAAGTAACAACTACTCCTTTTGCATCATAAAGAAAATTTCCTGCTTAGTACCACAAGTCAGTATTGGTCTATTTAATTCCTGAAGGATGTTCTACAAGTGTGAGGAAAACTGAGTCATTTATTAGAGTCAATCCAAGTTTGGAGGGGAAAACAACAGAGACACAGCAAGTATGGAACGCAACTGTGCGTCACTCCACAGCCTAAGAAAATGTTCATAAGAGCTCATTTGCCCTTTTCTCACATTGAGATAAAAGGGTACTGCCAATGGGAAGTTGCTTACAGAAGAATTAATTTTCAGAGTCATGCAGTACTGCCTTCAGGAGGAAAAGGGACAGACCCACAGCGAAGTCTTTCTCATCTATCTCCAAAACATTAACCTGTCAAATTCACCAGACACATTTCAAAAGGCTGGATCTCAAATACTGTCACAGGTAAGATGATGGTGAGCACTTGTGTGGGGAACTAAACAGTACAGAACTGATAGAGAAACTGTAGTCAATATACTTATTTTTTTTAAAGGATGGGTTAAACCTGCCTGTTGTTTGGAACTTAAAATAACTGATACGACAATGCCCACTGGTATTAGAAGAATTATACAATGCTTACCTGCGACCACATTCTGAATATTTACCAATATTTTTTAATATTAAGGCAGCTGTTAATCGGATGTGTTTAGTTATTGGTCCCTCTTTCTCATCCTACAAAAGTAAAGAGAAAAAAAAAAGTAAAAGCCCCATAGTAGCAGACAACAATTAATATCCAATACTTGAGTCAAACAATACTAACTGTGAAATCTCTGAAGACAAGGTTTCTTGATCCCCTCCTTAATGCCATTAGAGCAGCACTCGGATGATTCACAATGGCCTTCTGCGCTCTGGGAGTAGAGGCAGTACCCCCTGCAGCTGGCTGCCTACATTAGTAAAGACAGAATTAATAAAAATAAGCTTTGCACCACTTTCTAGAAGATTAACAACTCTGAAAATTTATTTTACAATTTTTTAACCTATCTGAACAGACACACAAAGATCCATTAATACTTGGTGCTGGTATATGATTAGCCTTTTGTTTCCACAGAGACAAACCTTATTGCAAAGCTTTCCGAAGAGCCGTGGGCTTTATTTTATGTGAAAAAAACACTTCTCTTGAAGCAGTACTGCTCATCACCCATGACATTTCTGAGGGGAAAGTAATACATTGCACTAATGACATAGGTACACTTCAGGAAGTGGATATTTGAAATGACAGGCTTTCACAGGAACTGTGATAGCACCTATGCAAATATCATCTGAGATTTGGCCACAGAATGTCCTTAAAATATAGCTATTTAAAACTTTATACAGCTCATTGGGACCATTAAACACTAAGACAATATAAAATACGTATTAACTGTGGTTAGTGAGGAGTAATATAAAGAAACATGATTTAAGTTATGAACAAAGACATAAAATATCTAATTGTTAAATGAGATCAAACATTTGTAAAACCAATTATCTGTAGCCTTCAGACTGAGATTAATAAATTAAGCAGGGTATTTCATAAAGCTGGTACAAATAACAAACATAGCAGAAGCAAATTCTCCATTTTCAGTATTAACACTGAAGTCAAAGCTGTATTTCATATAAAACTTGGAAATTAACTCATAGAATTAGAGTTTAGAATATATAAATATGCATCTTCATTTAATGAGTAAGACTTACAATGTCATCTCAAAGGAAAGTTGAAAGTTTTGCAGTATCAATGGTGAAAAATATCAACACACTTCGATATATTTAACAATGTTATTATGAAGTCTTTTAATACCCTAGTAGAACCTGATCAGAAGTGCAAGTAGTGCTTACTTACAAAGGTAGCATAAATCAAATGTAAATGTTCCATTTTTTTAAAATGAAAGGCTGTGAGAGTATTATTTAGGCATCTTTCACTGTAAGTGAATATTCTAAGAACAAAAGTTGCATTCTCTGTTCAGTGAGACTTTCCTCATAACCTGAAATTCTAACACGGAAACCTAATTAAAAATTAGAAAAAGGGTTCATACGAGTGGTTTAAAACCACAAAACAGAAAATTAAGAAATAATAACAGACAGACTCCTCCCTTAAACTTAGCTCAGAATCACACCGTCATCTTCCCCTGAATGGAAATAACAGTTTGAAAGCCTTTACAAAGTAAAGGGAGAAGGGCAGGGACTACGTTAAGAAACTGCTGGGCAATGAAATATGTTTGTAGGAGACTGAGTACCACAGTAAAGGAATTATCATCTTCAATTTTAATTTCTGGAACACTTTTGTTTCCCTTATATTGAGAAGAACATGGATTCATCAATGGAGGCTGTTCTGAATGTCTCTCTTCAACAGCCATCATGCTATATTTTAGCAAGTTGAAGTACTGTTGCCTTGATTCTAGAGATACTGAAAAGGGACAATTGCAAGAAATTAGGAAGATGTGAAAAGATTGCCTTCTCTTTTTGATTTTGGAAAAAAAGTTGATAAAAGTTACTGAGACATCAGGCAGACTGATTTGTGCCTGTGGGCAAGAATCTCCCTCAAGAAACATCTAGATTTCTTGAATTTCTTTAATTATATTATCAACTTAACTTCAAACCATACCACTCATCTTGTCATTTAAAGTTATCTCCTGCCCCACTCCCACGGTGCATGAAGAATATTTTTGGTAGCTTAGACTACCACCTTTGCTTCAATGGCAACAAAGGAAAAAAATTCACATGAATCCAAAAAGATTCAAATACACAAAGCTAGAGTCAACAAGCAGTTAATTGCTAGTGCTACCTGAGCTTCCAGAATGTAATATTCAGCTACCTCTGAAAACCAGAAGAGGAGAAGTTAATATTATATAACTTTAAAAGCAAAGAATACAGAATTAAGGTACACAGCCAACTCTGTAATGCAGCTTAACTTTGCCCACCTCCTTCCAGCAAGAGCCATTACAGATTTTTTTCAAGTATGTATGTTGTTATGATAGACAGAAATGATGATTAGGAGAATGGGTTCTTGTTTGTTACACTGTGTGCCACAGATTTTACTTGCAGCGCCAGTAACACTACCTGCACTCTCTCAGGCAGGTGTGGTTTTACTAAATGGCAAGGGATTAAGTCAAGGAAGTTAGCCTAATTAATGCCTAAAAGTTGATAGCTTAACACATGCTTCATCTCAGCACCAGTTTTTTAAGTTGTTTCAGCTCTATACAAGAGTTTAGTCACAGACTATCAGTGGTGTGCTGATGTATCTGACAAGTTTCTAAGACTCAACAAAAAATAAATTAAGCCAACACCTTGTAAATCAGCTTTCAGACATGACCATGTAAGCCAACTTGAGGTGACCTGTTGGAGCGAGCTTAGGGTTTCATTTGACAAGTCACTGATTCTGGAAAGCAAATTATCAAGTCTCGTTTTCCTCATGTAGCTAGATCATCTTTTCAGTTGTGCAATCATAACTCTGTGGCAGCGCTGTAAGATTGTGTGGGTTACACATTCTGTTTAACCAAAATACTCCTCTTGATTTCTTCTTTAGTAAAAAAGGAGTAATGGAGTCATGAGAGAAGAGAGTAAAAGTAACAAACAAGAAAGCTCTATCATTTCATGAAACAGCTGAGTGTATTAACTGTTGCGAGTGCTGAAAGAGAAAGGTCTCATCCTTTCCTCTTGTTGCAGCTCACCTCCCATACTGGTGTTCAACTGACCAAAGCAACTATATTCCACTCATCTGGCAAACCCATTTTTTTGATTGATTAGTTTTTTAAATACAGAATCAATTTACCATACAATCAGACAACTAAAGCTAGTTCTCTTACTATAAGCAGTGCATAGCCACAAAAAGAACAGATGGCAGGGAGAGTAAAAACATCCTACTTCGAGCAGTGGATTGCTCTTATTTCAACTTGTATTCTGAAATCACATCCTTACTACCTTGTGATATTGTAGTCGCCATATTTCAGCAAGAACTGGTTATGCATAGAAATCCCTACTTTCTGAATGTGACCTAATTAGGGAATTCTGCCTCAGAAGAGGGAATGTATGAATATTTTTTCTAATATGAGTACCTGTGCCAATTTTAAAGCAGCCTGTGAGGACACATAGCTATGGGATGGGTTATCTTTTTGAAAAGGCAGAGTTGGGATCACATCATACTAGTACATAGTATCAGCCCTGCGCCTCCCACTTACCAAGTATTTAAGACTACATTACCATCATTCTTCATTTTGTGGTTTTCAGAGGTCTGAATGTTATTTAGCGTAATGAAACAAGGCAGCATAAAGCAATTGTAAGTGTATGTTAAGAAGAAGTTTATCTTAAAAAATAAAAGGACTCCCAAACCAAATTTCTCAGCTTTCATACCCAGCTTTCTCTGCTGCCTCCAGCAGCTTGGTAGTAATTTAACTAGCCACAGAACAGACTGCAAAAACCTGCCTGGGACCACTGACGACGTCTTTAGCTTACAACAAAGACACTCTAGTTAGTTACTAACAAAGACCTAGTCTTAAAACATTTATACAAGTAACCGAACACTGAATAACTCCAACATTAACATAACCACCCCCACAACTCCACAGCAACAGACTTGTGCTCTCCAATATTAATTCCAGATGGCTGGAATAATTTTGGGAAAGAGGAGAGCCAAAGCTGATTCCAGGTAGCAGCATAAAATTAGAAGACTCAGAGGTGCTGGTGTTTATCTTGTTTGATTGTTTAAAGGAAAGTTTGTTACAAGAGACCCTGCATCAAATCAGCCCAAATTTAGACTACAAAACTGGAAGGAATACAGCAAGTTACCAGACAATCCATTTCAGCTGCATGAAACAGCTGAACTGTACACAACAAGTAACTTTCCATTTGGATTACAAGTGCTTTCCTGTTACAACAAAAGTTATAAAATGCTGTCCAGTTGGGTAAAAATCAGGAGAATATGCTGAGAACAATGTTCATCACAGAGTTTTGACCCACACACCTTAAAGAATTACCTGTTCTTTTTATGGCAACTGCAACCACATCTCCCACATGAGAATCTATTCCCTCTTTTGCCCATTTCATCTTACTGTAATGGACTCAAATTTGATTACTGTTATAGACTCGACATATGGAGAGTTTCACTTATTTAAGCCAATTTACAAATACACAAATTCTTCCAGTAATTTCTAATTCTCTTATTTTCTCTATTGCTAATGAGGCTCAGGTCTCTTACTTATTGGAAGGCTTCTGATTTCCTGCTTGTCCAGGTTCATCTTGCTTTAATCCTGCAAGCAAAGCATCTCTAGAACAGTGCTTATCCTGTTTGGGGAAAAGAGAACGACAGTGAGAAAGGTGTGTGAAATTTTACCATGAAATATCTACTATTTTCTGAAGTAATATGTGAAAGAAAATCTGCACCTGTAAATGGGTAATGAAGGAAAACCTCTGCCGCTGGAAAGGTTCACATCCCTCCCATAAGCACTGTCCTGGGTAGACATCTTTTCCTCCGTGTTCAGTTGCTGCATGATAGAAAACCTGTGATGGTGTCTGAAACCACCTACAAAAAGACGGGGAGGGGAGCTTAAGGGTTTGTTCCCAGTTGATGGTAAAGTGCAAATATCACAAGCATAAACCCATACTGGCTAAACATTTTTAGTTTCTGAAACAAGACATACATTGATAAGTGAAAAGTCGTAAATTTTTAAAAGGAAAAACATGTACACATATTACAAGTAAGCTACCAATAAATGGAAATGATTTTGCCAAATCCAATTGAAATATCATGGTTCTGTTTTCCTGTTTATACTTTACCAAAGAAATAATGCACGTTAATTCCAACAAATCCATTCTCTGCAATATAAGCAAAATACAGCAATATACTATAAACAGCTAAAAAAGTCAAGCTCTGTATATTCCTTTTCCTGTTTTCCTTCTTTGCTGGCAGTCACACTCAGACCTCATTTAAAACTCTAATTGGGAAAAAAAGATGCACACTATTCATCCTATTTGCTCTCAATACTGCACACTTATCAAAACTGATGGAATAAGGGATCCATCTAAAATCAGTGCTCTTTAGCACCTGAATTCTAAATATTGGGGAAATGGCTAGATATCATTTCCTGATGTACACAGAAGTCAAAAAATGTCACTTATGTGACCCTTTATAGCAGCTTCATTTAAACCTCAATTTTTAAGTCCTAGAGTCATAGAATAGTTTTGGTTGGAAGGGACCACCAAAGATCATCTCGTCCAACCCCCCTGCAATGTGCAGGTACATCTTCAACTTGATCAGGTTGCTCAGAGCCCCATCCAACTTGACCTTGAATGTTTCCAGGGATGGGGCACCTATCACCTCTCTGGGCAACCTGTTCCAGTGTTTCACCAAATGAAAATTACTTTTCAAAACCTCAAACTAAGCACTTTGTCTCCTTACAGCTCCAATGCAAATTAAGTGCTTCTGCATCAATAGAAAAGATGAAGTCATCCTAAGCCTGGCCCTGTAATACTCTCAACAGTGTATTTTGAGTTTTCTGGATGTTCTATTTGCTAAAAGCACAGATGTGACACACCTTACGGTGAGCTCAGCCTGCTAAGGGCTTTCTTCCATTTCAAAAGTGGTAGAAAAGTTACGACCCACTGTGAATGCCACCTCAAAATACTAGTGAGTCAACAGTTCTTAGATATGTATTTTCAAATTGTCACGTAAACAAAATTATTTATTTATTGTAACATATATCAGATGGTAATGGAAAATCACTGTATTTCAAAAAATATTAAAACAGCAAATGACTCAAAGTGTTGGGTTTTTTTTAGTCTAGATACACCTTAAAACATATCTCAAGTATTACAAATTGCATCCCTTACTTAAATAGAGAAAAAACGGCCAAAATAAACAAAAGACTTAGCTGCTCACAATTCATTTCATTACAACTAACCCAGCTCATCAACAACCACTTAAGGCTCAGACAGAAAAGGTCTAGAAACCTAGTTGCTGCCATTTGGGAAGTCATTACCACCAGCTGTCTTCACACACTTGCTGGACAGATGCCACTGGCGCAGCAGTCTTACTGAAGAGGAAACACATGCAACCACCTCAGCCACTCTGGTTCACATTGCCAGTATTTTAGTTTCAGTTGACCAGCAAAGTCTTTGTGTTAAGATGTTTGACTGAACTCACTGGGCTGAAGAGTGCCAAGAGGGAGATGACCTCCCATCAGAGACTTCAGCAAGCAGCCAAGGATGAAGCAACATCTTAAACCTACAGCAGTCATTTATGGACAAGTTCACTGCTCTCAGCAAATGAATAGCAGATCAGTAGGTGCTTTGGTCCAGCTACCTCCTTCCATGTCCTACTACTCATTTCAATAGTGTCCATTATGCAAACATAGTTGCCATCGATACATAGGCCTAAGTGTACAGACACTGTTACCTGAACCCCATAAAGGTGTCAAAGAGCTAATTTCATCCAGAGACAAGTCTTAGTTATAAACTGAATCCTACTACAATAACCACCTGGAATACAGTAATCACCTTCTGCACAGGCAATAAATACTACTCTCTTAAAAATCTTTCATCTTTTCCACACCAGTCAGTTCTTACTGAAGGGAAGCTGGGAAGGAGAAATACCTGCCTGTTGCTGTTGCTCCAGAAAGCCCATAGTAGGAAATGAAAATAAAATGTTTTATATCTACATTAGCTCGACAGTGAAAGCTGATGTTTCAGAGGACAGAAAGATGTCTTTCCACAATAAAGGGGAAGTCAGTATGTAAACTTAAGCCCGGCACAAACATATTTATGAGTAATTCCTGGCATGGATGACAAATTTCATGGCATAAGTGAAATCCAAAATGTAGTTTAAAACATTTTAGTCAACATGGCAAGGCTTTAAGAAAACAAAACTGCTTCAGCTATGTTGATTCATTCACTGCGTAATACATTCAGTGTTATACTTCAATCACTGACCTAAGAAGATTCAAATTTACTACCGTTTTTCCTTAAAGAAACAACATTTAAAAAAAAAAAAAGCTTAAGTACTGAGAATATGGTCAGTTGAGTCTAGACTCTTGTTTCCCACTTAATTTCTACATTATTTTGTTCAGCTGCAAACAGAACATTACACTAATAGCTGACTTGACAGGCAGTGGAGATTCAATAGTATTTCCAATTCACTTTTTAAATACAAAGCAATTCAAGAGTAGACAGTGCCTACCCGTGAAACAAAATAGCAGCTTTTAAATTAAGCTGAATACAATTAGTGGTACTTGCAGACAGCTGACTTCAACGGAAAACACCTACTTTCTGTTACATCCTCAATGCAAAGTAGCACGCTGACTGACACCTTTTAGAGTATTACTTCCACTTCAGATACTAAACCTGAATACATCTGCCAGAGACCAATCATTACAACTATTTGCACAATTGGGCCTGACCTGGCTGTGGTCTTCAGACAGTACTAGATCTGCTGCATTTTATTTCAAAATCTTGGTATAATGTTTCCTAATTCAGTTCTAAAAAAAGAAACAGCAGAACCCGTACTCACACCACTGGAATGTTGCTGACTGAAGCAGCCAGGTTAGCGGGTATGAAAAGAACGTACTATTTTATTTATTCATATTTATTCTGATTCCAAACAAAATGTTTTTTAAGGCTTTCACTGCCTTCTGCAATACATCCTGGAAGGCAAACTTCATGCTAATATGTTGAGAGAATTAAAGTAAAGAACATGCATAGAAAAACAGCTGCAAATGACTGTTTCAAATTTGTCTCCAGTCATACCTTTCCGGTTAACTGTGAACACCATGAAAGAAACACTGTTCTGTCATTCTACTGTGATGAACCTGCCTGCTCAATACATGGGCGGAAATTTTGCTGGGGGGGATTGCTACGCAATCATGAATGAAACCAAGCAGTGGAGGCAAAGTTCACGTAGACTAACAACCCACTCAAAAGAATCTTGTTTCCTGCTTAAACAACTCAATAAAAACAGCTAAGACTGAGAGCTAGAAATAAAACAGTTACAGTAACAGGTGGTAATTCCAGATTTTTCTTTTTTTTTTCCTTTATGTCTGTTAGAAGCAGGAAGCCTACAAGAGATTTGATACTCCTGTTTTTAATCAGGCTGTTGAAGGAATATGAATAAACAATAAACAATAGAGTAAGATGCTAACTTAACATTTTGTTTCTCTCTTTACCGTAGAGAATGCAGAGTATAACGTTTATCTAAACTGTTTTTAGGCTGGGACTGAAATAAGTATTTTAAAAGCAAAAGAAAACATAAGAACAAGAGCTGTGTGTCACGTGGATTACAATTCATCAGTGCAAAAATCTGAAGGCTTCTGAAAATAATGAAACTTAACCATGAACAAAAATCAGTACAGTAAGTAATGACAGGAGAAACTAAAGCAACAGAAATATCTTGAAAATAAAACATACTCCTCATTTTATGCTCTGATGTATAACTGATAGCAGCTAAATGTCTTGCACTCCCCCATCTCAGCTTCAGCTTCCTCAACACTTTTCACTTTCTCTTTTCCCCACTGACAAAGTATAACATAACTTAAGGAAACAGAACGGATAGAACTTTAGAATCACCTTCTATATACAAGCATCTGTTACATGTTAGTAAAAGGTAGTTAAATAAAGGAGCCATTTACTTTTTACAAGATTGCCACAGACACATGAAGTTCTGTCCAGGTTTTTTCATTTGCTCTGCATGCTGACTTGCTGCAGTGTATGAAGGCGGCTGCAAATTGATCTGCTGGCCCTGTACTTGCACTGTTGGTATCGACGTTGCAGGTGTGCTCTGCAGAAGAAGTTAAATCACAGCTTTAAACAGGGCTTATTTCCAGACTTCACATACATTTTACTGTTTGTTTAAAAACCCTTTGTTTTACACTTTACCACAAGTTTTCAGATATTAACACTTTGAATAAAATAAACATTAACAGACACAATAACTTGAGGGACATACACCTTTCACACCACAGTATTTATGCAGGAGTTTCTAATATTCAAATTACTAAACTTTATGCCCAAATTAAATACAGAATTATGACTGCAAAGGAATTTCTCAGGGACGCTAGTGGAGCAAAGGTTAACACTATTTTGCAAAGGCTTTATTTGTTCTTAAGAAAAGACAAAACCATGCAAGCTCAAGGGGTTGCAGTATCATCAGCACAGGGAGTAGTTTGCTTTCCTATATAAATGTTGGAGAAAATACTGCTAGAGGAAGTGAAATGAGCACTGATACATCTAAAACTGCTTTATGTCCTTTGATGAAATGGTTTTATATGCTGCATCTGTGGAATTCTTGAACTGCTGCATTAGTACATATCAGCCTGTATTACAGAGTGTGTAAGAAAAAGGAAATTGAACAATGCTTAAGAAACACTATCAAAAGACCAGCAGGCTCAAACTATGACATACTATTTTCTCTTATAAAACTTGGCAAATTATATAATTCTTCAAGCTCTTGTAAAACCAGCCAGCTCATGTACCTTTATACAGAACATGACATGTCCAGAATGCCTAAACATGCTGTACAACTTGTATGCAGTGAAATATAAACATTTCAGAAAGGAAAAAGATGTTCCCCTTGCTCCCTTGCATTATTACAAGACCTTATTTTAAGATAATTTTTATTTGCTGTTAAAAGTGACCTAAAAAAGATAAAACCAAAGCCAAAATATGTCCTTCCCCACCCCTCAACAGATACCAAACACTGGACTTCTTATTTCAGAACAGTGTTTGTCAGAATACTGTTTCTCTTTTTTCCTGGAAGGCTCTGGCCAGCAAAACATTTATAAAGATGATGACCGTAAATAATAATAATAAAAAAAAATATCAAGCTTTTGAGTATTATCTAGGAATGAAGTGCTAACATTCTTTTCTTCCCTACTGTTAGAAAAGGAATGTAACACACTTTTTAAAAGACCAAACAAAACTACTTTCAAGTCTGTGTTTAAGAATATTATAAAAGCAGCACTCTCAAATGATGCACACAATACTCTGTTTACATCTTTCCAGCTCTGTTACTGAATAGCTTTAGATGTTAACTGTAAAGAAACGAACAGTTAAGCACAACTAACATTTCATTTGCATATTGATCTTACGTTTTCTTCTAGTTGCTCTCTTAGCACTGTGGACTAATAGTCACACAAAGTAATGTGTTAATAACTATCACAGATTGTACAACATTAACATGACCAAAAGAACAGCAAAAAAAGCCTCATCAGAACCAAAATGCTTCCTATATCCAAACATAAATCCTGACAAAAATAAGGCAAAACTCAGCAAAACTCCTGAACACAGCACTATTCTATAATGCCAGTGATCTGCACATGTGAAAAATTGTAAGAAAGGACTCTTGAGTCCATTAGTCATTAACTACAAATTAGTTTGAAGTCAGCAATGACTTTCATCTAAAGATCTCTAGGCTATTTTACAGATTGGGTAATGACTCTTCACAATATATCTTTTAACAAAAGGTAAACACAAGTGGAGCCTTTTAAGATCAACATCCCTTTAACAAGGTGTTTTTAAAGTAAAGCTGAAAATAAAATAATCAAGTGTCAGCAGTACAGCCTGTTTTGCAATCTTTTTTCCAAAGCTGATAAATTGAAATGTGTAAAATAATTGTTGTTGTTTAGAATTCTCTTATTACTGCTGTACTGCAAAGTATAGCTTCACTCAAACTTGTAGCATTAGACAGTTACAACTTCCACGTATTTTTAAGTCAAATCTATTGCTTGCCTATCAACTGTGCTGACTGTATTTTACAATCAACAGGTAAAGCAAAGTTACATTTGTTTTCCTAAGTATTATTTTAGAAACCAAAGCTCTGTGTTTGAACACCTCAAAGCTTTCCTCTCTTTATTCAAGAGACCAGAAATACTGCTAATTTTTGTTTTCATTTTTTCCCTCCTCTATTTTCATGTATCAATTTAGTAATGCATGATACACAGGACCACTAAAATTAGGTATAGTCTTTTTCAGAAATGAAACTCCTTTTTTCTGGAGATGTACCTAGAAATACTTGCTATATGCGACTGTTTACAGTACTGATAGACAGTGATTATGTAAACTCACTTATTTCTTTAACATACAGAACTATGACAGATATGTAATTTTTTCTAATAAAGTCTTTCTGGGAGAAGTAACATTGAAAAAAATTTCCTCATGGCATAAAGACTTCACAAAATTTCCTCCTCTAGCAAAAACATTTAATGATTTCAGGTTCTTCAAGAAAGCAAACGCCCAGCACTCCAATACACTTGAAAGCACTTTGTGGCATCTTTTTATAATCGGATTAGACGCCTCCATGATATGATTTGCAACTGCCACCACTTAGTACTTCTGCAAATCAGACCTCACTGGATCTCAGGACTGAAAGGTACCTCCAGCAGCATCACCTATCTCAGTATGGTTTGCACTGAACTCCTTAAAACTACACAAATACAAACGCTTAATGCCTGTACAGCCTACTTAGAGAACAGATATTACAGCCTACTTTCAATAAGCAAAAGGAGATTTCGTATCTAGAATGGGTGACTTTAGATTGAGATATTTGGGGCTGGGTGGAGAGGAGTTGGGCATAGGCATGAAAACTAAGACTAAAGCTGAGAGCTGCCTGCTAACTAGAATGGACTGTTTACAAAAGATAATTATTTTTATGCAAAAGAGCTCCTCCATTTGGGCACACAAGCTCCTTATGTGGTAAGAATAACAAACTCTATACCTCGGGGCCAGAAATGGCCTCCACCTCCATTTCACAAAACCAGTGGTGCCATTCCCTTTATGTATTTATTAATGAATAACACTGTTTTAGCATGATACCTGCTCATTTTATTTAAGAGGCCTACTGTGCCATCACCAAGAGAACACACCGCATCCCAGTGTGACAGGGGTCCTGTTGACATACAGAGTTACGTGCAGCTTTAAAAGCATTATGTTGCACTTTTCCTCCCACCTTCAGTACATGCACCCCACAGTAAATATATGTAACTCAATAATAAACCATTATTAGTAAAAATATTTTTAAAGTATCATAGGATATACAGTTTGGTATTACAAAATTTTATTTTTAGCTTCTTCATGATAATGAACATCTACAAAAAGGTAACCTATAAACTGAAAATGAATATAGCAGGATTTGAGTGTGAGAAAGGGGTCAGGTGGATGGGTAGGCACAAAAATAAATGTTCTTTTCTTATTAGATTACTGAAGTTTAAGTCTCATTGCAACAGTGTGCATCAAAAGTGAAGTGCAATAAAAGCACAGAGATTCCGTATTTCAGTACTTCCAGCTGAGAAACTCATCTGCTCTGTGGCTAGGAATGAATTACACCTCCTGAAGCTTCACACCTGCTTTCTGGTGCATGGTAATTCTCAGCTTCCCAATCAACAGAGAGCAGGAACAAATAGTTAAGGCAATGCTCACAGGTCTTGCCACCTAAATTTCCACACAAGCATGTTTCAAGTGGGAAGCCTTAAGAGAAATGGGCGTGCATTGTTTATGAGGGATGACATTGATGAGCGGGGAAGTGATTACTTTAAAAGCCAGATAAAGCAATTTAAATCAGATTTGCACACTTCTAGGAACCTGGTGTGACATCAGAGCATTCCTTCAAAACACACACCAACTGGGACAAACCAACACGGCTATGTTCAACAAATGTTTTGAAGATGTCTGAAAAGGAGTAAGAAAAAGTGGAAAAGAAAAGAAAGTGTACAGGTAGATAATTGCTCATTTCTTTCTTTTTCATCCACTGGTCCACCACAACACCTCAACAAAGCAATAATCCAGGAACACAGAACACCAAAATAAAAGGAGGTCAAGAAAGTAAAGTGCCAGTTCTGTCTCCTCTCAGACTACATTTCATGAGCTTACAAAATACAGACAGTGATGTAAGAAAAAATTATTACAACATCGTGTGTATCACATGTTCCTCTTGTGACATAACTCATATACCCACAGCCCAATCTCTTATAAAAATGCAAAAAATCAAGAGAAAAATCTTTCAAGTCAGTATATACGTAGTTGTTTTTCAATGAGCTCTGTTGAGGTGTACAATTAACATGGAATAGTCACAAGTTATACACAGATGATACCTGTACTTGTCTAACTGGATTTCAATAGCACTGCATGGGGTGTCCCATAAACAGCAAGTATACAATTTTCATTATTTTAGTAGGCCACTTAAATCAGCATTTCCCCCCACCCCCCAACTATGTAATACCAGCCCATTTCAAACTACCATTCATACCATGAAACAGTCTCCTAACTTCTATATTCCCTTAAGGATTATTTTCACTCTTTTTCTTGCTTCCCTTACTTTTCATGTCGCTGTTCCCTTCCTCCCCTACTTGTTTGCCCTTCCTGATCTTCAGTTCAAGCATCTTTCCTTTCTCCTCTCTGCCGTTCATGACAACTAATCCTGCTGTAGATGCATAAGCAATACTCTCCTTCCTCTTCTGTCCTCTATATCTCCTTTTCCAGCCTTCCTGTTGGGTTTTAATTTTATTACAAGTTTTCTTCTTCTATCCTTTTCTCACTTCTCTGAAATACAAGCTCTGGTTTAAAATATAATTTTAAGATGACAAGGAAACAGGAAATCACTCACTAACAGCTTCAGCAGCTATGTAATTTTGCCATAGCTAATATCCCTTTATTTCCTATCCCTCACAGTTCTTCTCCATTGGGTTGTATTTATAATAAATTTTACACTGTTTGCAGGAAGAACCATGTTCTCCTATTTCTTCTGCAAGACAGCCAATACATTATGTACTGCAGAGTGGATAAAACAATGCAGATGCTCAAGTGAAAGAAGTGTTCCTTAGCTGCTCCCTTTCAAGAAGTCAAGGACAACGAAGCTGCTTATTACACAGGGAAGACTCTCGAAATGGGAGAGAGAAAACAGGAGATTTTACAGGGTCTAACCTCAAAAGAAGTCATCAGTAAAACTCACACTGAGTTCATGAGAACATGAGAATCTGGCTACATTTTAGTGTTCTTAGTATTTCTGGATGTCTTCAAGATACTCCTAAAAGTAGACTCAATATTGGAAATCCTTAACATCTCTTTTTGCAGAAAAACAATGGCTACTGCAGCTGCTCAGCAGCCTTTTTTGCCCACACCCCCACCACCTCCCCCCCCCTTTTTTTTTTCTTTGTGTTTTGGGGGGGGGGGGAATAGAAAAGGGAAAAGAAAACAAAAACTGGCCAGGATGATTTTTGTACTGTTTATAGTCCAACACATTACTTTTAAAGTAGTAAAGATCCTTAAAAGCCTTAAGCCAAACTACAATGGTCACTGTATCTGACCAGAGCACTATAAAGTGGGTTCTGTTATAAAACAGTACTTAGCATTATCATGGTACACATGATATGTAATCATATGTAATTTGTATGTACTATAATACATATTATTACATATGTAATGGTTAAGGCAATTAGCTAACAAATTAATCATTCACCAAGATCAAAATTAATTAACTGCTTTTCTCCCACATTCCTGTAATTTTGAAGAAAGGAAGAGCATTCTACAGGCAGAAGAACGAGCTAACTTCCATGGAGCAAACATTAAACCAAGTTATCTTGATCTGCTAATCTGTACTGAACAGCAAACCCAGCTAGCAGTATTTCTGTTTGTACAGGTAATGGAAAATGTAGGAACTATTAATGATAGCGGTATTAGTGATAGCATAAAAAAAGAAACTATCAGCAAAGAAAATTATCTTTTTTCCTCTATTACCATGAATGACATTATCTAATACAAATGAGTTAACTGTATTACTCCCCTCTTCTCAAAAATCTGAAAGTCTGATAGTTCAACGGCTTTTTGAGACACAACTGAAAATTCTTGTCAGCCGTATGTCCAGGGAATAAATAACCACAGATAGTATTTATTCCATCCCAGAGACATAGCCACACCATTTTCTATTTCAGCCAAATCCTTAGTAAAGCTGTAACAGAAATTCAAACTGTGTAACAGCTAAAGACACCCACTGTAAAAAGCGAGGCATAGCTAATACATCCACCCTACAATCTAGTCCATTGTCCCTATGCTGCTAACAGTCATTTTTATTTTGTTCAAAGCATTTCTAGTAAGAACGAAGATAAATAACATATCAGAAAAATACAGATCCCTCTCTGATAAAACCCAAGGGAAAATTTACACGTGAGTTTAAAGACATTTTAAGAACATAACTCTGTGTGGTGTGGCAGTTAAAAAAAAAAAAGAAAACTTGTTCACTGTTAGTCCTGATTTCTGACAACTAGATGAAGTCAAAAGAGCTTTCAACAGAAACCTAACTTGACACAGAAAAAGAAGTAGCACTGGCCATCACTTGTCGAATTTTGAGTCCTAGCTCTGTTTAAGTCCCTAAGGTCTATACCTGCTACCTCATCAAAAAACAAACAAAACTGCAACTAACCAAACAAAGAAGGAAGATAAGAAATAAAAGACCTGTCTTACCTCAAGGTCAAAATGCACTAACATACTCTCAAGATTTCATTTCCTCTCTCTGGTCTGTCAGAACTCTGTGACTGCCAGACATACTACTCTATTCTTTTTGCTCCTATTCAGGTTAGGAACGTGGTTTTTTTGAAAGGGATTTTCTGTCCATGTACAAAACTAAAATAAATTCTAGAGACTGGACTAATCTCAAATATGATTATTTGTACTTATTAATACTCATACAAATGATGGCTATACCTCATTTCTATTAAAGTGTTAGGGAGTAACCACTTTCAAATAGTGAAAAAAAGTTGACACAGGAAAAAAAAAAGCCCTCTCCAAAGTCTGTCACATGGGGAAAAAACCAACCAAACAATGCTTTTTTATCAATAAACATTACAAATATTTTGTAATAAACAAACATAAACATTTCAACAAATTTACAAAACAATACTTTCTCCTGACTGTAGTGAACCCCTGAAGCAAGCCTTTGAAGACCACCTTCAAATGCAAGAACGACAAGTCATTTCAGCAAGCCAGATGCAGCTGTGGTGATTAACTTGCAAAAAACATCTTCACCCCTCCATAAGCAATGATGACCAAGAATCAAATGCAGAACAATACTGACATTTTTACAAGACCATACAACAAACCATTGTTGTTTTCAGAACAGTTAATCCTTTAAGGAAGAAATCAGTGAGCAGAAGTTTTCCTTACTGCGTATTATCAAGCTACAAACTATTTTAAATTCCACTGCTGTCACTGACATTGAAAAAGTATGCAAACTATTAGAACTTTAGTCTGTGAAAGAACAGAAACCATAATTTTCTGAATATTTTAAATACTATGCAAGAGATATCAACTGAATTCACATTTCCATTCGTGTTATTTCACAGTATTAGTCAGAATCACAGTTAGAATAAATATAAAAAGAACACTGCAACATACCTGTGTGACCATGCTTTGTATATATGTGGTTGGATGCTGCTGCTTTTGTTGAACAGCACTTTCTATTGCTACTTTCGCTACAGTGCTTGGATCCGCTCCAGCTGGCACAGCAACCATAGTTGCACTGCAACCAGCATTGTTGGGGTCACTGATTGTAACAATTCTAACTCCTACTTTATTTGGAATTCCTGGAACAGTTTCCCTGTCATTATCCTCTGCTGGCCTCTTTACAGTTTTGCATTCTGCTGTGCCATTAGTAGACCGAACTTCGGATGACAGGGCAGACTGGGACACTCTAGGTCCTGAGTGTGGAACTGCTATGATTTGATGCCCCTGTATAACAGAGGCTGTAGATTGTGGTGAGACAACTACACTTGGGCGTTGCTGAGGCACATCTGAATTCAAACTTGAAGCTAGAGGTCCATTAGGTAAATCAGTGTTGGTACCACTAAGTTGCTGGGTTAACAGTTTTGCAGCCTCCTGTGTACCGCTTACAACAGGTGAACTACTCAAAGTTAATACAGGCCCATTAGAAATTCTTTCCCCTTGATCACCTTTGGCAGTATCTTGCTGCGTGGCATCCAAATTCCCTTGTTGTTCCACTGAAGATATCTCACCATTTCCTACATGATTGGAAGTTTTGTGATTTGGAATGTTTTTGCTCAAATGAGAACCATCTCCTTTATCAAAATCACAGATTCCATTAACTAGGGGCTTCTTCAAATCACTTTTAATTTCCTGTGTGTCCATTTGTTCAAAGTTCTGCTTTCCAGGAGCTCCGTTCTCACCCATTTCTAATGATGGCCCATTACTGACTTGTGAGCACTGATTGGCCTCATTCTGAGTTTTCCCTGAGTTAGAAGGAGGTAGACTGGAGTCACTATACTTTCTCCCATTTAAAAGGCTTCCCACCTGCATTTCATTTTCTTTTGCATCACCATTGCTGGTGTTTGCAGCTCCTCTTCGGCAGGAAGGATTCTCCATAACTTCAATTTTACGTTCATGAATGTGTAAACCTGTTGCTTCCTTTGCTTCTTCCTCCTTTTGGCAAATTATTTTATCACCTTTAAATGGGGGAGCAGCAGTACACGGTGATTGTCCAGCTGAAGGTGCTTGAGTAGCTGGAAGTGTTTGCACCTGTAGCCCAACTCCTGTCTGTGCTCCACTCACTGCAATTCCTGCTGGAGCAATGATTTGAGTTGCATTTCCCTGACTCACAGTTGCAGTAGCAAAACTCGTATTTGGCACAACTGTTATCGTAACCTGGTTGCCAGTAGTTCCTTGGAAAATAGTTGCTGGGCTGTTTGAGATCAACTGGCCTGGCAATATCTGTAGGTTAGAAATGGGTACTGTTTGTACTGCCCCTTGGGACTGGATTGCACCCGGGACCAGCTGAACATTTTGCTGTCCAACTAGCAGCTGCTGAGCTGGAGACTGTCCCTGAACTCCAAAACCTGGTGCCTGGTTATTGGCCATCTGATAAACCACCTGAGGGCTAGGAGCTCTTGCATTGTTAGGTGGAGGAATCTGTGGAGCTGGGAGTATAAGCTTGCCCCCTGGAGTTGAAGGGCCTCGTTTTGGAAGAAGCAGTTGTTTTATCAGACTAGATTCACCAGAGTTAGGCTGGCCAACTCCTGTGTTAGCTTGTGGTGACTGAACTTGCATTTGTATCGGTTGTTGTACCTGTACCTGCTGCTGCGATGATGCTGGTGAATGTTGCTGCTGCTGCTGCTGCCTCTTTACAGAAAGCATCTGGCTGACAGTAGGAGGGGGTCCTGACTGAGGAGTTGTAGATGAAGATGACATAACTGTAGGGACTTGATTATTTGTAACCGGACCTGGGGATGGTGAAGAAGATGGAGTAATGCTTGGCTGTCCAGTCAACTGGACAGTTTGACCAGTGGGAAGAGAAGCTGGATTAGCAAGCACTATTTGATGAATGGCTGGTGCATACGTTTGACCTTGCTGAGCTGGCTGGCTTACGATCACTACGCTTTGCTGGGATGGTGGTGGAGGCTGCTGCTGTGGCTGCATTGGCTGCTGTACCACAGCAGGTGGAACTTGCTGAGACGGCAGAGGCTTTGGTGCAATATTCTGAAACCCTACCCTAGATGTTGGTGGGTTTTGGACACCTGCAATTGTAACCACCTGCCCAGCTGCTACTTGGAAATTTTGAACTGTGGTGGCAGAAACAATGTTAGATGCAGAGGTTGTGACGTACTGCTGTGGTGCTATGATGACTGTATCTTGTTGCTGGTTACCAGCAGAGGATTGCTGAGATGATGTCTGTCCAGGTTGTGATGATGTGCTGATAAGCTGCTGACCCTGTGAAACTGCTGAACTGCATGCTGGTATGTTTTGTACTCTGCCAAATATATGACCCTGAGGTACAGCTTGCTGAATGACCGTAACAGGAGTGCCTGAAGGTATCTGTCCTGGTACCACTGCATGCAGTGGAGACTGTTGTTGAATTACAGGTTGGTGGTGAAGCAACGTCTGAGAACTAACAACAGTAACAGATGGCTGTTGTCCTGTAGTGCTGTGATTTTGGTTAGAAGCTTGTTGTGCTCCTCCTACAGCAATAGTAACAGGAACTGCAGACTGGGGAACAGAGCTCTGTATTACTGTGGCCTTCACTACTTCACAGGGTATTGGACCTTTATTCTGTATAACAGTCACTGGAGCATTTTGTTGCTGCTGTGTATGAATAGAAGGATTTTGTGGAATTCTAGAAACAGTCTGTGCCACAGTATGAACACCTTGAATTGGAAAAGACATCTGTGTTGCTGTCAAAGTTGAAGACTGGTTAATAGGGGTCCTCTGATAGTGATTTCCTACGCTTGGTAGCCCATGAGGGATTCCTGTTGAAATAAACACAGTAAAAGTTTGGAAGTAAAAATTATTTCAAAACACACAAACATAAATTTTTTTAAATCCAATTTGTAATTCTACATGAATCAGTTTATCTTCTCAGCTACACTGCATCTGAATTAATGATGCTGCAACAATGGCTTGTCTGCTCACTGACAAGTTTACGGGTTACATTTCAAATACTAGAATGGCATTGCAAGTACATACTGTAATACTATTCCTAACATCACTGAATAAAATCAACCAAAACATGTGGCCCCAACTTTCAACACTTTCAAACTGTTTTCAAAAACTTTTGTCTTTTATTGTCATTTCAGAATCAATGCAAAATACTTGATATTTAATTAATTAAAAAACCTGCTGGCGAAGGAGACGAAGACACATCAGGAATTGAATCAACCCGGACAACTGGGGTAGACGAAGTTGGTTGCTGCTGATAGTACATCTGAATGGGAAGTGGTATAGCTCTCCTTTTCACTCCTACCACGTGTATATGTGCTTGACCATTGTTACTTGGATCTTCTACTCTCTTCACTGTATGATTTGGAAACACAGTTCTACCAAACACAACATAAATCTATGTTAATAAACACAGTAACTCAACCCTCTTACAACGCTTTTGTTTTAAGTAACTGCTCTTGTGTGCAGAGTAACTGCACTAATGCCTGCATCTTTGCAATATAGTAGGATTCTCCAATAGCATCTGAGTATTCATCATTGAGGATTAGAGGTCCACCAGATGGTTAGCCAAGATCTTATACAAGCCAAGTGGAAACTGCAATACCTCCAAAAACTACATTGCAAAGAATGAAAAGTACTATAAGCAGAGAAGGAACCATATCAAAGATCCTGAAACAGAACTGAATAAAATTTTATTTTATTAAAAAAAACCCTAAACATTTGTTTCAATTAAAATTAAAAAACTGGGTGTCTTTCAAACTCAACTCAGTAGATCTTTTCTCAAAGAAATCTAAAGCCACAGGTTAGTATTGAGCACATACAATTGCTTCTTCATCGTTGCACAAATTTTTCTCTTACCGCAGACATTTATAAAATCCAGTTGATGTTAGGATTCCACCTCGAGCTAATTTACTACAGGTAGAGAGGTATTCAGAGTACATTTCTGCTCGAGAGACTGAGCAATCAAGATTCACTTCAAAATGTGCATTCAACCTGAGGATGAAAAAATAAACTATGAAGCAAAATATAGAAAGAGTACTTTTAAAAGGGCTGTTAAAACACTTGGCTGTATCACAGAGACTTTTGCGACCAGATAACAGCATGGAAATTAGCATTTTAGTATATTGTCTGTTCCATACTTTCGCCTTCTCACTGCTTATGATTCAACACATAGGAACCCTAACACACACAGTTTTACACGCAACATCTTATTCACATATGTAACATGCAAAATAAGTCTCTACAGATGCCTTCTTTATTGTATATTCAGAAACAAAACCAGAAAAGAATTTTGTGATGTCTCCTCCCCACAGCTCTACTCATATTTCTTAATGATTCTACTTTAGCAAAAGATGGACTGAATGCAAGCTAATTCTTCATCAGAAATTTCAGAAGTCAACGTGTGTACCAAAACCAAGATTTTGTTAACTGATCTGCTAATGCAGTCTTACTTTAAAATACAAGTAAACCCAGAGATAGAATAGCAATCTCAACCCTGCTATTCTTGCAGAGGTGGGAAGGCAGGAGACGGAACTGGGATTCTAAGAGAGCAGGCACGCAAACACACACACTCTCATTCCTACAGTCCCACACTACATAGACATCAATAAAATTCTTGAACAACTTGCTCTGCTGCTCTGCCTAACATTCAATTTCCATGGAAAGACAGTATTTGTATCTCCTACAGACTCTCCACAAACACACAGACTATCCAACCCCCAACCAGGAAGCTGTGAGAGAAAGAAATGTTTTCTGTTAGTTAAATTTTTCTTTCAGATCCATTATTCCAACCCAGAGACATGGGAACAGTTCATCCCCAGTAGCAAATGGAGCTAAGTAATAACTGACACAATGCTGAAATACCAGTACCAGAATATAGGTTCAGACAGAATAGAAGTATTTTTTAAATTGTCAGCATTTACTATATGGTGCTAACATTTTGGATAAATACACTGTATTCTCCTTTGTAGAGCCCTACACTCCCAATATAACTAGATGTGTCAAAAGAGAAAAATCAAATCATTACATTCTTCAGATTCTGTTCTCTCATAATCAGTAAAGAGTTAGTACAATGCCATTTCTCCAGCAGCTGAGTTACAATTTTATTATTACAAAAACCGAGATCACACTGCATAACAGAAAGTCTAGGTATTAATTAAATTGGGCATATCAGACAAATGACTGTCCAGCTGGATATGTCATATTAGGCTGACACACTGTCACTGTACCAGCAAACTGAAGATATTCAGGACTTAAAATGGTGAAATGGAATCTGTGATTAGCACTTAATGGTCACACACACTTACAGGGACTCAGGCTAAGCTGGCTAATAATATATCCAGCAAGGTCAATTTAAATACCTTGTCCTTCTGCTGCTTCCAAGAGATAATAACTTTTCTAAATTCTACTGCTGTGATTTACTCATTTTCCCATTTCTCTCAGTAGGAAGCAATGACTAAAACATACCATGAAAATGTACATGAATGTAAGGCACTCCATATTAGCATTGATGAAAATGCTTGGAAGGGGCTTACTCCTCTGCTCTCAGTTTGCGTTGTTCCCCCCTTTCTTTTTGGCAGCACAGTAAGTATTTAAAGAGGATTTTCAGGACTAGATATTAGCTTTTATTTTTCACTAGTTCATACCCACCCAAGACTAACCAGAAGAAAATCAAGTACAAAATAACAGTATTCAGCACTGACAGCTGCAGAAGTATGCAGAATCAGAAATAAAGCAGGCATTCTAAATCTTCCTCGTATATTGCTCTATGGTTTGCTTCAGTGTTTTCTGTCATTTGATGATACCACACAGTTAGTTGCAGCATGGTACCTACCACCCATACTTATTTTAACAGTCAAAACTTCTATTTTACATTTTATACAGAGTACACATTTCACCTCACCTACAAATTTTACTACTGAAAGCTAGATGTCTAGCGCTCTCTATAGTCAAAAAAGAGAAGGTGGCACCAGAAGGTAATTCATAATCTCATTGGAAACGAGGCAGGTGAAGGCAATTCATTTTACTGTTGGGGGAATCTCCCACTCCATTAAATCAAAAAGCCTAGAAAACTAGCTTTGGCTAGAGACCAACTTGCAAATCGCTACACTGAACGGCAGTGATTCCAACTCCAGGTATCCCTGTTAGACGTCTAAATGTGAATTTCCTCAGTCCTTCAGCAGTGTACATTAATCACACTTTGCAGTGTGCGAACAAAAGCAGGTGAACATCACCAGCTGACCAACAAGAATCTGCAACATTTCCCCTATACAACCAAAGCTTTGTTACAAGTAAAACTAAATCATGACCTAAAGCACTAAGCTTTGACAAATTTTACCCCTTTATCTTGAAGACCCTTGTCTGATCAATACGACAGCAGATGAACATACAAGTTGGGAAGCAGCAGAGGTGGAAGGGTCCATCAAGATCCAATTAATACAAATATTTGGAAAGTGAGTAGATTTACGTAAGTCAAACAATTCAGAAAGATCGCCCTAAGTCCACAAGAAGCACAGATGGAATAGTTTTTTCTCTAGATATCTGACAACAACAATATTAGTTGAAAGCAAGAGAATTTAGATGGAAAAGGCTTTGATATTCCTTAACCTACTTGAGGTTCACAATGATCACACGGGAGTTTTGCAGGGCCTAGCTTCACAATGTGATAATTGCTTTTATATTGGTGCAGTAATATAGCAACACATTATGAGATGAAAACACTCATGAAACAGATAATGCTGCTTGATAATTTAAAAAAAAATAAAATCAAGATCAGAGTTAAAAATCAAATTAAATTCTATTCTAAGAGAGAAACCAACTAATTTCAAATATCAACCATCAAAAAGTTAATATGCTGGTTGAGTTTTTTTCTCCTATTTCTTTAAAGCAATGACAGAATGATTTTGCTTTAGTCTCTTCAGAAAAACTAATCTAACAGTAAATAGAAGTAAGCTAGAAAACTCTGTGACACACAAATACAGGCATCTTTGGTTTTCTTCTCCGTTAAAGTATTAGAATAGAACTATACACTTACCACTGACATGCAAATTTCTCACTGTCTATTTCTACTATTCCCGGTGGTGGAGCAACATGTGGTGCTGTCCTAGAGGCTGTGGAGAATGAGGGGAGAGGGGGGAAAAAACAACACTTGCTGAAACGATTTTTGTTCTCCTGAATGAAGCACTTCAACTCCATGACTTTCACTGGCACAATTTCTCCTGTGTTTGTAAGCAAGTATGTATCCAGCTAAGTCAAGTCACAAAAGTACACTAAGCAGACTACAAATTTGCACCACTATTTACCAAAGTGAAGCAGGGTATGCCAAGGCCAGAGCCACCACTAAAGTGCAATCATGACATAGCACTTAGTGAATGACACCTTCCAGATTAATGATCATGATCAATGATCTCAGTACTTTACTAAGCCTGATTTAAGAGTGGCACAATACTTCACCATAACAGGCACAAATACACAGCAATTTTTTCCAGTTCCTAAGTGGAAGTAAATATAATGTAAAGAATTTGTTCCAATGTCATATTGGTTCCTTCTATTCATTCTTGTTCATCCCCTTAGTCATATTCTTTTCCAGTCACTTTCACTGTGGTATCTGCATCCATTCCAGAAACAGTACACTTAGACATGGAAGCCAGTGTCTGTCATAACGTTTCTTTCACCATTATTTCCCCAGAACAGCTATGTCCCATCTTGTACGCCCCTTATGGTACACTGCTACGTGCTTTTATTAGTAAAGACAGAATGAGGTACATATGCTGTTCCCCCGATCAATAATAGCTGTGACATCAACTTCCAAAGTGCCAGTATTTAATCCCAAAATAAAACTGCAAAAATTAATCATAATTAAAATTGAATTTAAAGTCAAGAAAAGACTTTTCAAGCTTAAAGAACAGTTAAAATTTGGTTCACATCACTATAAGCTGTTTATCAGCTTCAACAGAGGCATGATTCTGTGTGTCTATTTCATCTCTGCAATTCTATCAAACACTATATGTTACTGCCCAATAATATTTTATGTAAGACAATATAAGATGGGCCTCTAATTCTCTGCAAATTGTGGGAACAATCTAGAATGGATACTCTTTCTTTCCACTGAACAAGTTAAAATAAGGAGTGTAAATAACTTGCAGTAAATTTTCAGATTAGCTACTGAAAAATATTAAATTCTTTTAAAGCTTGTTTCACAACAGTTTTGACTAACATAGCTTTATGTTTGCTTTGTGAACAAGTGTCTGAAAAAGACGCTGTCTGTTATGCATACTGCTATATTTATGTGAATTAATCAGAAACTTACAGTAGATGAAAATCATACATGCCACATAGGAAATTTTGTAGAAGAATATGTTCTCTTGCAGTGATACTAACCTGGGACACCTGTTGCATGGGCCTGTGAAGAACCATGATCCATTACTGGTGGTCTGACATCAAGTACTCCTTGCTGGCTAACACACTGATGTTCAATGAGTTTTACAGCAGTAAGTGCCTCAGGTCCAAACATCTGGATGTCCATAGAAACCAGACATACTAATGTATCTAAAGTATTAAATGTAAAACCAACAATGACATTAGGACAAGACAAATGAATGCTGCTGGGACATATTGATTTGCTTTAAAATTGCCATGTGTTGAAAAAAACCAAGCCTCTATACTTCTGTAGATTTCATTTCTTTTTAAACATACTTTGTAGAATCACAGAATCATTTAGGTTGGAAAAGACCTTTGAGATCATCATGGCATTAAAAAAAACCCAAAACCTCAGAAGTTTTAGCTTCCCTAGTTATCAGCATCATCAATTTCTTGAGGACATGAATAAATTTTAGTAAAACTTCCTATTCCAATATCCAACGCTAACCTGCACACACACACAAGAAAACCATGTCTTTAACCACTGAACATGGTATGCAGGAAAAAAAGGCTTAAGAATATAAGTAAGAGTAATAGATTTTGTTTCTCACTTACCTATGCTCTTCTCTACTTTAGCAATCTTTGAGCAGGCCACTTCTCCCATTTCTGTGAGCATGTATAGCACCTCAAGCGCTGAGATTACAAGCAGCACATCTGGTAGCGTGAGATGACATATGATCTCTTTATAGGATTCTTGATCCACATATTCACAAATTAAGACACCATTATCTTCAGCCTTACAAAGATTTGCCAAGATTTCCATGCCTAAAGAACAAATACAAAATATTTTTAAACAGCAATAATTATAATTCTAATATAACAACAAGAATAGCTAGAGATCTTACCTCTCATTTTTAAAAATCTATCCCTTGACATGAGGCATTTTGTAACAGTGTGAAACATTAGATGAGTAGTTTTGAAATCAACAGGATCCAAAAGAAGCTGATGAGAAAGGAAAAAACAATTACTACACTATCCATACAGTGCTAATGGCTCAAAACCTTTAATTTGCATATAAAAATGTAAGACTAAAAAGTGTTTAAACGCAGCACATATAAATGACATTTGTGTTCACAAAAACACAACCCTGTGAGCTTTTCATTGTAGCTTGCATTTTGAGTCCCCTCCTCCTCCTCTGCCCTGAAGTAGCAGTCTAATTTAATTTACAGTTTCCAGTGCTCAGAATAAGGAAAATAACTTTACTCCCAGGCAGTCAACAGTATACACAAATATATTTTAATATCCAACAAACAGAACTTGAATAATGACAAACATTCCTTCAAAAAAACAATCACAATCATTCATCCTGTTTTTATCTACTTCTGCTGCTTAGTCAGAGCTCTCAGACATTCTAATACGTGACATGCTCTCTTATTCAAGAGAAGCTAGATACATGGTAAATGAAAACACTATCTTTTTTAGAATGTTCAGCAGTGAACCAACACTGCAAGTCTCACTCTCTGATACTACCCATTTTACCTAAATTTATCTGTTGTATTTTAAAATTTAATGAATATCTGAACATATCTACCTATAAAACCCATATAATTTATCTGCACAACGATATGTCATACTGAAATAATGTATTTTATTACATTCAAACCTCTCTGAAAAGGATGCCTCATGTGATTCAGGCGGTATACGCAGTGGCATATGACTAGCTTACTGGTGGCCGCTACAAACAGCACAAAACCCTCTACCACCCCCTTTCTCAAAATGTACTGTTTTGAAGTTGTGACTAAAGGTTATAATTGTGAAGTGAAGAAGCTAGTGTACAGTCTGCAGAATTTAACTAAATTCCTTTCTTCTCTCTAGGAAACTAAACTGAAAATTATACATGACAAATATTTTGTATCTCCCTATACAATCAGTTTTCTTCATGTGATTCTATTTTAAACCAATACATACAGTCTGTATTTTTGTTTTGGCTCTGAATACTTGTTTTCAAATTGCTATTTACAAATTCAGAGAATAATTTATTTCCTGCTTCATCCAATGATCAAGGAAAAAAGTAATTAATTTAATTAACACTAAAGTAGTGCTTTTATCAAATTATATTTTAATTATTCTGTTTAGAAGCACATTACCTCTGCTGCAATATTTCCCAGCGTGTCAAGCCCCAACTGCCGTAGAGAAATAAAGTGACTATGAGCAGAGAGTAGCAGGAACCGAAGACAAGTACGATTAGCTGCCAAAAGTTTAACATTTCCCTCTTCAAAAGAAAGATTACGTAAAATCACTGCGATCTGAAGTACCCGCTGCCCTTCAATATCATTAATGCCCAACTTGCGAGGTGGATGAAACAAGGATTCCCAAATCCACTCTTCCGATGGAATATCTACAAAGTAAACAAATAAAGTTTAGTCCATCTTTTGCTATATTTACCAACATGCATTTATTAAGATTAGCCAAGATGTCTCACCTTGAGATTTGCTTCTGTCAGAAATTAGATCACGAACTTCAATATCCTCAACAATATCCTTCCAAAACTGAAAACATAATTAAAAATACACTTAATTTCCAGGGGATTATATTTCTTTAAATACTGAAAAAATATGAAAAGGATTGTTCTTTAAAAATTTCCTAGTACCTTGATTCGTCTAATAGTAACCACGTTTTTCACTCATGAGATGATATGCAAGATGTTCAGTACTTTAAGAAACTCTTTCCTTCAAGCACCATAAGTACACATTCATGATCAACGAACACTAACACGAAGTACTTTGCTGAAGCACATACTGAAACTATATGGACAGTTTTCCACAATTAATTAGAAATACTGCAATTGTAAGTGGGGAAAAAGTACAGTTCATCCTCCTTCACCTCCTACCAACAGTGAACTCCTAAAGAGAAGATGGTGACTCCTCTCAGTTTCAGTAGATCTTAAGACTCCTGCTAGAAGTACAAAGTCAGATTTCTATCATGGGAGACTTTTTAAAGCTTCTGCTATGTTTTCCACATCATCATAGACCAAGGGAAAGAGAGAAGTAGCAACCACCATCATTAAAAACCTTTCTAAATATAAGCAAAGCAGAATGCTTCAGCAGACTGGAATTCAAATTACTTTACAAATACATGGTCTGATCTGTAAATGGTTATTATGTCGCTTAGTTCTTGAATTTCAACAGGACTAGCAAGACATTAAGGTTTACAAGCTAATAAAGACACACATTGTGATATATATTAATATTAAAATACATGATATATACATTCTAATGTGTGTTTTTATAACAAAAATATAAACATTACTTTGACTCACTAATGAAATACAGCTCCTCTTTTGGCTATGATCACAGAATAAAACCACAAATAAATCTGGATAAAAAGGGAAGGATGGGAAGCACAACCAGCTGAACAGCAGGAGAAATCTTGCTATGCAAATGTAATTACTAAATTACAGCGTTCATACCAAGCTTGACAGTGCTATTTTCTTGAAAAATACAATACTACAGATTTTGTAAATTGGAACGAAAAAGATTTATTTTCCACTGCAATGATGCTAAACGACATTCAAGTGCTGTTTAGTAAAGAGGATTACTTGCACAGAAAAGATTATTACCTTGCTTTAGCAAAGAGAAGAACAGCCAGATAAAAGTCTAACCTTACTGTTTTCCTAATTAATACTGAGGCTATTAGCAAGAGCCACAGAAGACGAAGGCATGCAGGTAAAATTTGCAGAATGTACTTCATTTTGAGATACCCTTACTTTTCGAGAAGGAGACTATTTAAGGAAGAGGATTCAGTCATTATTTTTAAAAGCAGTAAGTAGTATACTCTGGAAATATACTAGTCCTTCCTTTAGGATGTTTCCTTTTGGAAAAGCAATGAACAGAGTAAGCCTTCACATTTCACTGCTACTTAAAAGAAAAACCTCAGAAGCTTTTAAAGATTAATTGTTTAATCAGTTAAGGATTTTTTAAAAAGTGAATATTGAACAGATACTTAAAGTCTTCATCTTCAACCTGAATCTCTTTGGAGGAGGCCAAAGTCAACCACAATACAACGTTAAAACTACTGTCGCAAGTCAAATGTTAAAACAGCATCATCGCATTTTGCTAGCTGAATCCTCCAATAATCCACTTTTTGCAACTTCAGTATTATGTGTATAGTCCAAAATGAAACATTTAAAAACTCTGACAATATAAATTCACAAAGGAGTAAATTTTTCTATCTGGACGGCAAATCACCCTGGACATATTCTCAAAGGGATGGAAAATGAAGATTTCAGATTTTTGCAGATGAAGACACTACAGACACTGCTAAAGATAAAGCCTCAAAGTACTATGGCTAAAGATGAAGACAGGAAGACATTGCTGGAACACTGTACTTCTCACCTAAAACTTAAAGAATAAACAGATCCACACTTGAACAACTGAGAAGGTCTCCCCTTCCTAAAGAGGCAGTCTGTCAAATGCTAGTTGTCAACTCAGATGAGATTATCTTTTTCAGAAAAGAACAGAACATGGCTCCCTTCTGTAAGTTAAAATGAGATACACACCAAGGCACCAAATAAAGTTTACTTACATATAACTGTTATTCTTCAAATTATTTCATTATACAGTCATGCTGTGAGCGTAAGATGCTAAACCACTCCAACTTGAGAATTTTTACCACAGGATTACCTAGACCATATGCACAAGCCCTGTTACCTACATGAAACACACCAAAATAACGTGCATCCCCCACACCCTCAGTTCCTCTGGGCCCTACCAATCTGGAAAGGCTCTTAAATCTCTAGGGAAGAAAATCTGCAGGATAGACATAAATATGCAGACAATACAACTTCAAAAAGAACAATAAAAATTATTGTTTTCTCTCTCTCTCGAGTGTTTATTTCTACATACAAAAACTCTGTGGGTGATAGTCCTCACCAAGAACACTGCTTTACCTGCGGAAGTGATCCCAAGTCTTTTCCTTGCTCAAAACTGTAGGGTTGCATTCCCAAAGCCAGCATGTGTCATGGGTGCTTCAGCAACTGTGAAATACCTACTGCAGCAGAAAACCAGGCTTTCTGTGAGCACTCTGCAGATTTCAAGATTTCAAACACTCTGCAAAAGCTCCAGTGATATCACCAAAGAGCTCAGAAATATTATCCAAAAGACAGTATCACCAAAAAACTCAGAAATATTATCCTACATCCTCTAATCAAGAAGTCACTAACTTAAAACAGCTTATCAGTAAGTAATGTGATCAGAAATCCAAGTAGCTAAGACAAACTATTATATATGGCATTTAATGTATCTATTTTAGAGATAGGCTGCTAACTACAGAGGGGTCAGGATCTCAAGGACTTTAGCTGTTGACAAGCATGTTGCAACAATAAATGTTTAGATGGAAGCCTGCTATGTGTGTATCACTATACCAAACTCCAAAACACCTGAAAGCTTTACCATAGATAGCTGAGCTGAATTCCTACCAAAGGGAAGAGGCATCTGTCTCCAATTATTTAGAAGGTAGAACAACTTTCCGTTTGATTCCAGCAAGCTATCTTCTAGCACGTACCATACATAGAAGAGTCAACTATTTCCCTCAGAAAAGTTACTATTCTGTTCAGGGAATGACAATCAGCTTGAAGCAACACCCTTGTGCACTGCATGTACAGTCACATTAAGGAATTTAAAAACTGCAACCAGCCTGGCCTATGCCAAAGTCTCAATCAAATTATGAGGCATAAAATCAAGTTGTCCAAACATTTAAAAAATGCAGGTTCTTTGAGAGATGTTATGACAGACTCAATAGTGAATATGAATTCTGCATCGTTGACTCAGACAGAGGACTTTAAGAAACCCCAAGCAGACTCCAGGACACTTAAGACCTCTTGAGAAAGAAAAAACACCAGAAGAAAAAGAGTCGTTGACGAGACTTTCAAGAAGGTAAATTGTACTTTCCATTCCTCCACTGGAATGATGAAGCTTATTAGTGACAAGACCCTTTACAACACGGTAGGGAAAAACCACCAATAAAAAAAAGAACTGCATCTTGTTCTGAAAGTTATCCTTTGTGATTCTGGTGAAATACAATGTTTCCGTGTCTCAGACAAATCTTCAGGCCCCAATCCTCTGTCCTGCCAGCAAATGATCAAAAAATTCACACAGTTCTTCCAAAGCACTAGGATCACCTACAATGATCTCCATCTTGTACTTCTTTATAAAGGTGTTCAGATGTCTAAAGTTCAGAATGAGTCTGCAGCCTCTATTCCTTCTCTTTACAAGGAAAGAGTTGGCCTAAATCACCTTCTTTTTTGCGTTTAAGCAGATTGGCTTGATTGCTCTCAGCCCACTCAACATTTGTTTCCTGCCTAAGCAGGAAAGATCCCTGAAAAGGATGGGGGTAGGCAGAGAATGATGAGGTAGAAAAGTTAAGTAACCTACATACAATGTTCACAGCCTATCTGTTACAAGGGAACAAGGCAAAACATGGCAAAGTTTTTGTTTGAGAAGAAAGAAGTGGGAAAAGATGAGTTAAGCTTTCTGGGAATTCCTTTGAAAAACGGTACTTATATCACAGAGACAAGGAAAAAAAATATTTAGTGTCAACAAGCAGTTATTTATTCCCTACTATAAACTATGGATAGCTGCAATCTGATACTACCTATCAAGATAAATGAACAAGAAAGGATGAAAAAGTGAAGCTCTTTATCAACAGTCATTCAGATATATATACGTGCGTATGTTTTAGATCACGAAAACACACTGGTAATAGAAACATGAAGCCAAAACTTGGAAGCAAACAAACAATGCTTGACTATGTGACATCCAGATGCTAAGAGATAATGGACAAAGGTAAAGAACTTGATTCACATGCACAACCTGATTACTGTCAGCAGCCAAGTTCCTTTGGAAAAAGACGCAGAGTATTAAACACAATTCACTGGAAATCACATTAACCAAATTACTGTCCATAAAAACAATGGACATTTGAGTCCACAAATCATATAATGTAGAAACGATCATGACTACTTATTGTCGCAGAAAAATATGAGAGCAATCGGAGTCATCTCGACAGATCACTGTGAGACACAAGAAAGGTGACGTTTGAAACGTATGTCAGACTTTTAAATCCTTAAGGATCTCTCTTCAACACACTATCTGAGAAAGATTAAAACAATAAATGCTCAATAAAGAAAATTATTAAACTTATACAAAAAAGAAGAGTTGGACAACAAAGAAAGAACTTTTTTTTAAAAAAAAAGGAAACCAGAAGTAAAGCATTATGCAAAGCAATAAAGCAAGCACAAAAATTGCATAAGCATGGATTTCTGAACTCTACAGCTAGAGGAGACCTCAAGAAGTCCAAGAACATGAAATTTAAATGCTTAAATTGAAGTCAACAGAAACGAGTGATGCATGAAGAAACACAATGCAATTACTCATATACTACATCAGACAGCGGGCAGCTGCTGGAGACATGAAAGAAATAGCTGGAAAAACAGCTAAATCTGTCTGACTGTAAGCATTCTATATAAACAAGTCACTCTTTAAAGACAAACTATACTCACAAGTGAACCTTGCTAACATGAGAAAATCCAAAAGGAAATGAAACAGCTGAAAACGGGAAAGCTTTCTGCATAGATGAGATAACACCTGAGCAGAATGTCATCAGAGCTTGGGGATGGGGATGATAAAACAAAACAAGAAGAGATGCCAGATGACTGGCTAAATGACAGTTGTTCCAATCCTTAAGTAAGGACTTGCAGTCATTCCAACTAACAAGACATTTAGGCTTATTGACAGCACCAAGCAAAAAAAAAAATCAAGAGGGGGAGAAAGCAACAAATTAACATAGCTGTAAGACAGGCTCAACAAAAATTATATTCAGATTCTGGCAATTAATGAACAGATACACTGACTACTAGTAAAGACATTTGATTCAGTTTAGAGGGAAGTTCTATAGAAAGTGAAAATACATAGTGCTGCGGATATGGAAATTACAAATTTTCTGAACAGTTTTTTATAATGCAGTAAGGATGGGGGGGGGAGCAGTAATTGATTCCCTCAAAGTTTAGTATAAAGAAATATGTTGTTTTTTATCTTCACCTTCAACTGCAACAGTGATGTTGGAGGACCCAACTCAACAGGCAAGCTCCCTTGCTTGTGAATATGACATTACCAAACTAGTAGACTGTTCTGAAAAAATCATGATACTGTGCATGTAAAGTAGAATGATTTGAAGTCAAAATTAGAGAACAGCAGAATATAAAATCAAAGTATTGGTGCTGAAACAGTTGACAGATTCTTGCTGATAAATTAATACAGAACTCAAGAGTTGACGGAATACCAAACGATCAACAGTTATTGCACAGATACTTAAGTGTGGGAGAAACACTAACAGTGATGCTGTATTACTCCTAGTGTACAAATATACAATGGAATGAAGACAAAAAATAATGAAGAAAAACATATGGCCATTTTTATTGAAAACCAATTTTAAAATACTAATATTATTAAGAGACCAAAAATTAAATCAAATTTATTTTAAGCAAACATACTAAAGTGTTTTGTGGAAGTTTTAAATAACTACATAATTCTATAATTACCCCCAATGTCTGTATAAAGACATTGAAATACAGAAACTAAACTGCTCTATAAAATCCAAAGTTGCATGTTTATGTTCATATATTTCAATAAGCATTAGGAGGAGCTTGGAAAAAAGTTAGTAAGAGCAGCTATATAGGTGAAACGTCAAATATTCTTAACATCTCTCATAGATCATTTATATTTGTTTCACTGCATATTTTCAGCTAATAAAGCCTAGGAGTTGAATTTTTTTTATTTTTTTGCATAAAACTGACATTCAATTGCCAAGAATCCAAGTTTATGACTTCTCTATGAATCCTGAATTTAACCTTGAGAATCATTTTCAGAACAGCTTCAAGATTTCTAATATTTCTCAGCTTCCCTCATTCCCTCAACCCCGTATCTCTAACACATGAAAAATCCGCTGCGGTTTGAGGGTAACATTTATAAACTCAACAAAATTTCTATCAATTCAATTCCTATTAGTTTAGAATTCGTGGGTTTAAGAAATTGCTTTCCCCACCCTATTTTCTATGCATCTCTAATATTCGTGCGTTCATGCCATCACTACAATTCATAATTCTGCATTTCTCGTCTCCCACTTAAGAACTTTGTTCCATTTTCATCTCTACACCAATTTCTAACCTGCTGCCATCACAGCAAAGAAACAAACTGGAATGATAACCTTACAAAATCAAGACATAAACAACTGGCAACAAAACTTAATAAACCAAAGAAAGAACACTTTTGTAAAAGATAATGTGAACAGTGAAAGCAGGAACACATTCAGTAGCCATCCTATTAATCTTAAAGCTGTAAAAGTAAGTTTAAAAGAAAAGAAAAAAAAAAAAAAGGATACAAAATCTCTACCCTGCCAGCCAAATATCTCTCTCCTACATCATGAAGCTCCCATAATGCTTCCCTTTATTTCTGTTTTAACACAGCCACAGCTGCAATAGAAAATAAATTACTTCCAGTACTAGAGTCAAGCAAATACTTGAAGTAAAACGTTCTGAAAAATCTGGATTCTTGGCATTAGAAATGTTTTTAGATCTGGTGTTGGTTTCTGACATGCTTTCAGCAGTATTTCACTACAGAGTGGTACTATACATGTTGTAATGTTCAAAAACAGATCTTGGAGACCATCCAAGTTTCTTATTAGTAAACTTTATTGCAGTTACAGTGGTTCTACTTAACACTTTGTTAAAAACATTTATCAGAACCATCTGTCCTTATCTATCACAATTACTTAAGTTTATATAATTAATGAACATATAATGAATTAGAATTCTGTGTAATTTTAAATGTTTATAGATCTAGACGTGGTGCTTGTTGCTGATCTAGAGCAGCAACAGTCTGACAGTTTAGGGTGAAGTGAACACAGAAGTGCTAAGTGCTTTTAAAAAAAAAAACCCAAAAAACCCAAAACACAACCTACAGTACTTCTGGACATATCTTTCTATGCAAAAAGGAAACAAAGATTATGAAGCATTATTTTTTACACTTAGCTTCAGAACATCTGAATCACATTTTCAAGTTCATATACTAACCAATATGAGAGCTTACCTTTTTTGTTCTTAATTTTACCTAGGAAATTTTGGTTAGGGAATCTATTTACTGATATTTCAGGAATACTTACCATTTAACTAACACTACTATGGTCCAACTTGTCTCAAAATTGAGTTACATAAAAATAAAACAAAAGACAAATGGAAAAAGCTCCTAACAAATATTTCTCTATACTTGGGCAAGACATTTCAGTATATGAGACAATTAAGAAATTGAGCAGAAAACCAGCTGTGAGTTCATAAGGAACTCAGCACCTTATCTCTTCATATTTTTACTTAATAAAAAGCACGAATTATCAAAAATATATTTTAATCTAGCTTTCTCCTATTTTAGCCACACAAATCATTACCTGAAATTCAATTTAAGGAAATTGTGTACCATAGCAAATATGCTGAAATGTCAAATCTCTTTCAGCTATAATATATTTCATGCTCCCATTCACCTCAAAATGCTCACCTAGAATAAAGAGGAAGCACTTATACACAGAAGCTTTAGTTACATTTTTACTATGTTTCATTACTTATACAGTATATCACGCCCTCTAGTGGAAAGATAAAAAGCCTTGTGCAAAAATATTTTAACTGAAACAAACTTGCAACACTGCTTATTTAAATTTGTCCTACGCTGCTTATGTTACAGACTTAATTTTCATAATCTGAAATGTTTCTTTACTGATCACAGCAGTTTTTCAAAAAACAGCATTGTTTACTCTCGCAAAGTATCTTAGCCAGCTTTTCTTTTCCTCACACATACTTGCTTTCTTATAAAAAGAAACACGGAACCTCTTCATTCATTTGCCTACACCTATTTTTTCTTAATGCATTTCTTCCTGCTTATCCAAACATTTTATGACAATTGTGATTTAGTATTCTATTATATTTAAATCAAATCAATAGAGTTGAGAGTCATTCCAAAGACATATGCTAGCACATCTTATAATTTTCTATCTTTTTAAAGGAATTGATACCCATCATATGCAGTTCAAAATTATTTTAATAATTTTTAAATTACCTTAACAAAATCTCTATCAGTTTTCTCCTTCCATTCTTCTCCAAATACAGCAGAAAATGATCCTAAAGCTTTAAGCATAAAAAGCAGAATTTAGTAAAATAAGAACGTTTGTTTGCTGCTTTTTACTAATCCATAAACTAAATAAAGATTCAACAACATTACAGACTCTTTCAGTGTTTTCATTAAAAAAAACCCTTGCATAAAGCAACTGAAATGTTTATGGTCATTTAACTAACTGCTACTGCAATTTTACAGTTTAAATTCAAAGTAAGTAGTCCATAACAAATGGACTAGCTTGCGAACACTTTAAAAACACATGGGAAACTTTTCTATAGCTCTTTTCCAGGAGCCAAGATGACCGCTCAGTTTTCAACCTCACATCAACAACTGTTTTCCATGTGCAGTGTAAGCTGTAAGCACTACTTTAGTAATTAAACAAATCCCCACTAATGTTTTCTAAAAAACAACGACAGTAGCAGGGAGATTTTGACAGCACTCTACTGAACGCCAATGTTTAACCAGGAAGTGTACTGCATGTTCTTGGGTGTTTGGTGGACCACTACCACAAATTTTTTAATCATCACTCCCTGAAAGTAGCAAAGACTCAATCTGACTCAAAGACCAAGTCAAACCAAACCCAAATTGTCTTGCAATAGTTCAGTAGTGAGCTAATGGTACTTTCAAGTTACACAAACATTTTGGTTCATAACGTTTTCTTGTTTTGCGCAAAATGCTACAAATCTTAATTCCAAGATCACATCACCTTTCAACTCGCAGAATCCAAACCAAGGCTTATGCAGCACTCCAAACTGAAGATACTATATAACCCCAAATCCCTGGAGCTGCCCTATCACCTGCAATGTAATTGTCATCTCAAACTTTGGAAGTGGGGTGGGGAGGGCGGAGCTGAAGACATATTTTTCTTGTTACCTAGAAACACTGCATTATAAATACTAACAATGATAAAACCTTAGAGACAGGCCAAATCTAAACCCCACATTAAATAAAGTTAATCAGCTATCATTTATTTACATCTGGAATTATTGTGACAGTATTGTCACACTACCTGAATTTGCTAATTACAGATTTCATTTAATCACAAAACCTGACAGAATTACCTTCACTATTTATAAAAGTATGTAAGTATTTCAGATTGAAGTTTCATGCTTCAAAAATAGGTAAATACAAACCCTCTTTCTTTCCCCCATTTGTCCCAATTAGTCCTCCTAATGCTGCCAGGACACTCCCTGGATTAATCCAGAAGATGTAATCAGCTAAGATAAAAATGAAGTTTTCTCCAGGGAATGAAAACAGCAAACCCGTGACATGCTCATCATTCCTCTTGGCTTTACCTCTAATGTTTTTCAATGTAAGGAATACTAATACAGACCAGCTATGGAACAAGCCTGTGCTCAGAGTCCAAGTTAGGAACTCGAGAAAACACTGCCTACCTTTGCCAGGTCAAAAAAAAAAATTAAAATCATCAAATAGCAATACAAATCTGGATTAAATTATTAGTAAATTGCTAAGTCCATAGAAGTTCCATCAAAAGAACAGGGGAGTGATGGTAAACTCAAAAATCTAGAGAGCAAGCATCCTGGAATCACTGACACGCAGGACTAAGTTTCACTTTAACTTCCTTTCAAATATTTTTCTTTGAAAGTTCTTGTGACTGGGCTAGATGCAGACACTAAATGCCCAAGATCTAACCATTTCTTATGGTGGCAGTTTCTGAAATTCAGTATATTAAAAAAAAATTTAAAACTAGTACATAAAACCAGTGAATATTTCCTCCTCACCACCATGAGATAGGAACTACGCTGTTATGATTTTAGGATGGTTTGGGTTAACTTTTTTTTCCCCCCTCTCCTGGACAGAAAGACAAACAAGCCATTAACAAGGAACAATTTAGCATGGAGGTCACACTGAACAAGTCAGAATAATGTATTTCACATACTGAAATATTTTGGTGGAATGGACTCTCTTAAAATTTATGTGCTAACACATTAAATAATTCTGAAAATCAGATCAAGATTTTTATCCCTTGAGTTTTGTATTGTGAATTTCACTACAACTGAATGTGTAGTGAAGTGTACGGATAAAGATCTTAGTGGCTCATTGCTTTCAGACTGCCCTTTTTAAATTTTTACATTTGTGACTGCTACTAGAAAAGAATTATGAAAGGTCAGCATGGTCCTATGAATTCAGAAGAAAGCAGTAATATACTACAAGCAGATGGAAATCCAATGTTTTAAATTCAGCATCTTCAACAAACTTATCAGTGAAGAACTAATTCTTAGATTTCACTTAACTGTTAAACAACACTCTTTTAAATTACCCAATTTAAAAGGTATTTGTAATGTCTAATAAAAACTGTAACTGTAGACAAGGTAAAAACAACAACTAGATATATTACAGCGCAATAAATTATAAACATTTACATTATCAAGGGTTGTGAAAGATGCTACAACAGGTATTAACTCTTTCTGTTGCAAAAACGTTGTTATATACTTACTGTCATCAAACACCCCAGCATTTGCAAGCAGTAAAGTGATGATTTTAGGGTCCTTTTCAAGCTGCATAACATGCTTGCTTTCATTTGAAAGAAGAGTACACACATTAATTGCAAAGTCCACTTCATTTGGGAGTCCAGATAACAGTGAAAGCACCAATTTATTATAGTCATTTGGTGAGTTTAAGTCCATAGACAGCCCATAGCTTTGACGAAGGTAATCTAAATAAGGGAAAAAAAAAAGTTTTCACAGCTAAACTAATTAATATTCAGATGATATATTAAGCAATGTTATTATGAATAATAAGTAATTTTTTAAAGTTTTCTTAATAAGGTATTGTGGGGGTTAACAAGTTTTTACAGTATTCAACTTATTTATTTCCATTAATCTTTGGCCAAAATGCTGAAGACATTCTACTTAGCTATGTACCTTTCTAGTTAGATACTAATTCCTTCATCATCTCCAGAATGCAATACTGCAGTATGTTCTCCCAAAGAAAAGCTTGAAAACACAAACTTTAATTAAAGCAGAATAGAACTGTAATACAGTTTGGAGTCAATTTCTACACAATGAATTACAAATCCATTCCACAGAGTCCACCCGCTTCTGATTTATTGGTTCAACATTGACACTTTGGTCTCTAAATTGCAGTGGTGTTGATTCTGGCTCCTTACACATGTGTTTTATTCCTCAGATTTTAAAGCTTAATTAATCGTATGCTCAATTCAGGTATTTGGCTCTGCAGAGAAATGATGTGACAAACACACACTGAGAATTTTCAAGGTACATTTTTTCAAGAAAGTAACTATTTAGCCCTGCTAATTACAAAGGGAAACATCTGTAAAGACAAGAAATAACTTACGGATTTTCGTATTTATTTTGTTTTTGTTCATAGTGGATAAGTTTGTGAGTGTATTAAATTAATAACTTGAGTGACCTATAGATTTGATAATTTTAATAGTATTGTAAATTTATCTTCACACCATGTCTGTAGCCTCTCTGAGGGGGAAAAAAAATACATCTATGGGGAAAAAATAGCACTTTTGTCCTTAAAAATTTACCTGACACACTGTGTTGCTGGTAGTTATAGGAAGTTGGAATTGCACCAATAGGAAGTTGTGGCTTTGGATTGCCTGGTTGTACCTCATCATCCTCCTCCCCAAAATGATGGACTTTTTCATACTTTTCTAGATAACTGGAATTAAAAAAACACACACACACACACAAAAACCCAAAGGTTTTGAATACGTATAGTACAACTGAATCCTTCATCCTCCAACAGCTGAGCTGCCAAAGGAAACAAACTGTACAAACATGGAGATTTACTGGAAACAATAGTCAAAGTGGTGTGAAACATATAACATGAGTCAGACTGACAACAGGCGATACAGAAAATGCAGATATGTGGAATTACGAATTTAGGTATTAAATTTCTTCACATTTCTCAGAACAATCCCTAGCCAAATTTCAACCTGTTGAGCCCTCTTGTGAACCCATTTTTCCCAAATCAGCTTTTGCTATCCAAGATAACTCTGCAGATGGAAACATCATAAAAATTAATTCTGTGCAGGTTAACAATATACATACTGAGGTCACGTCCAGAAAAATACTTACTTCTTTTTGCCTGATGTAAAGAGAAACAGTATACCAAGTTCTAACAATTACACAAGAGTAAGAGAATTCAGGGATACTGAGGGCAACAAATCAGCATCAGCTGTTCTGAGCCATGGCTGCAGCTAATGATGACTATTGGAAATCCCTTCAAACCTCTTAAGGAAAAAAAAATGCTGATATACTGTATTGAAAATGGACTGCAAACACAGAAGTTACATATACCAAAAGTAAACAGTCAATCAGCTTGGTAAACTAATTAACTCAACAGTTAATTTAGCATTAAAAACTGTAACTTTCAGAACTTTCTATACTCCAATATATAAAGTCAACTTAAAAGGCCCCCGGTAGCTTAACTTCACACTGATAGGTAGTTGCAAAACCCTTCATGAAATCATGTCAAAGTGCAAAGCTGTCTAAATTTACAAACTTTCATTGTGCTGAAAATTGACAATTTCAAGTCCATTAAATCGCAATAAAAATATTGTATAATCAGGAAACCATTTAAAACATTTATCTTCCTTTTTGTATATGCTAAAATTATTTAATATATGAGAAAAAAAACAAGCTTTTGGTATAATTTTTTTAGTAAGCACTGAAGCCATTAACTCATGGTGAATGAGAAAGATTTTAAGAAAACAGTATTGTCATTGACCTCTGGCGAATATGTCACATGCACTAAGTTAGTAATTATTTCATGAAGTGAGAGAACAGTGACATAACCACACCTTTTAAATGTTAGTAAATACAATTTTTTTTATAAGAAAATGATACATTGCAGAAGAAAGGAAAAAAATTTCAGAGTTAATAAGGCATATCATGGTGTACTGCATCACATGTAACTATGATTTGCGTTTGACTAGTGTTTAGGATATTCAAAGTACTATATATATTACTATTATGTGAACCTCTGCTATAGCACCCTCCTTACTACGTAGACTCTTGAGTGAGTTAAGGAGTCAGCAAAAATCTTCCCTGCACTATCATTTGCTTTTACGGATTTTAACAGACTAAGAATTACATTTAAATATGATTGGGTTTTATCTTTAAATGAAAAATCCTCATTTATGCAAATTAGGTCCCAATTTAAAATCTGCAAAAAAGGAAAATCCTATAGCATTAGGTTGGTTGTAACTTTTTAAAACTCGTATCTCAACACTCTCCTACTCACAGGAGATTTTTAGATTTTTAAATCTAAATCCTAACTTTTCTCTTCCACTGTATTTCCCTTACCCTTTTATCCCACTTCTTTATCTTACATCTTATATCCAAAGATTAAAACCAAATAAAATCCGCAGCTTCTATATAGTAAAAGGTGATTCTCAGTATATGAGCAAAGACACTACTGCAAGGCGGAAAAATAAAAAAACAAAACAGTGTACCTCCCTTCTAAATAATTTAATTTTTGTTGCATTAAAATGGTCATTTAGAGATCCTGACCTAAGTATTTACGTAACTGTTCTATTATTTTATTTCCTTCTTGCAGTTTATCAGAGAAGGCATACCACACTTTCATTATACTTTTTTATCTGCTTTCAGCTATTCAAGTTTGTTGTTTCTTTGGGGTTTTTAAAATTTCCTTCCAATACCAATGAATTGTTAAGCACTCCACAAACGAACGTTACATCACTGGATACAGCAGTCACACACACATACACACAAAAAGATTTTTTGTATTATCATTTACTGGAGAACTTCTTAAAGATTTTAGGGTTACTTTAAAAAACAAAAACAAATACAAAACCAAAAACCACAACAACAGAAGCGCGTGTGGGGGTTATATACATGTATGTGTGTACACACACTGGTGAGCATGTTAGAGCTCAATTCAGAACCATGCTCAAGCTCTACATGCAAGATTAATATTAAATATAGTATGGGATTAAGCAATTTAAAAGTAGCTAAGAGAGAAATACACACACTGTGGAATATAACTGATGAAAAGATTTTTAAGAGGCATGAAGCTATTGTAGCATAGCCAAACATTCAAGTGTACAGTCAAAAAATGAATGCCTGCTGAATAATGTACCATGCAATCTCATGTGTCCCATGAATCCATTCTAAAGCATCTCTCCACGGGTTTCTCAAAATAACTGTGTAGATAACCTAACACAGCTACAAAACCCAAGGTTTACTGGAATAAGACACTCATCTCCGATTGTGAAAGTTAGAAATCCATGGTTTTAAATCATGTAGAACGTATTTCATTCTTCCAGTGACAGAAACATCTATTTAAGGCTCACTGTTTTGAACTACATACACCTACATAATGACCAGCATCTGTTCCCTATTCTAACCATTCTGAAGCCAGAAAATATTGCAGTAACTATGAATTGAAAAAATACTAGTGGCTTATGTATTCTGACAGGCTAAATTCCCACCTGTACGCATTAGTGATTGGTATTTTAAGATAAACTTAACAGTGGCTTCCAACATCTTGAGAAAGAACACAGTTGTGCAAGGTCCTGAACTATATCCAGGTCTAATCGCATGTAGGGCCACAATATCTCCCACTTATAGTGGTTCAAAATGAACCATGGGAACAATTAAAATACTTTCAATTAAATGCTGCTCACCACAAAAATCTAGTCTTCTGTGTGCTACCAGCATTCGTTTGTTGTCTTTCAAACAGTTCAATCACTGGATCTGTCATCATCACTGTGGTCATGGTTTGAATGAGTTTGTACTGTAACTGAGGTGACCAACATTGAAAAGATGATTTCACAGAACTAGTCTAACTTTGATATCAAGCAAAAAACAAGAAGAACCCTAAAAATCTATAGCTGATCTTTCTTACACATGCACAAACATATGTGTTCTGGTTTCGGCTGGGATAGAGTTGATTTTCTTCTTGGTGGTTAGTGCAATGCTGTGTTTTGGCTATGATGTGAGAGCAATGTTGATGGGACGCTGATGTTTTTGATTGTTGCTGGTGGTGTTTATACTAAATCAAGGACTTTTCAGTTCCTTGGGCCCTGCCAGCCAGAGGGCTGAGGGGGGCACAGGAAATTGGGAGGGGACACAGCCAGGACAGGTGACCCAAGCTAGCCAAAGAGGTATTCCATACCATACGACGTCATGCTGAGTATATAAGCTGGGGGAAGAAGAAGGAAGGGGGGGACATTTGGCATTATGGCGTTTGTCTTCCTGAGTAACCGTTATGCGTGATGGAGCCCTGTTCTCCTGGGGATGGCTGAGCACCTGCCTGCCCATGGGAAGTGCTGAATGAATTCCTTGTTTTGCTTTGCTTGCGTGCGCGGCTTTTGCTTTACCTTTTTTTTTCCCCTACCTTTCAATTTTGTTATTATTATTATTGTCATTATTGTTGTTCTTACTTCTTTATTCTGTTTTAATTATTAAATTGTTCTTATCTCAACCCTTGACTTTTACATTCCGATCCTCCTCCCCATCCCTCTGGGTGAGGGGAAGTGAGCAAGCGGCTGCGTGGTGCTTGGTTGCCGGCCGGGGTTAAACCACGACAATATGCCTTGCTTTGTACTCCTGTAAGATCATCAAAAGCTGTTGAAATTGAGGAAAAGATACGGCCTTCACAAAGTCCTGAATCAGATAAATCAAATCTATTATAAGTCAAGCCAATTTAAACAGTGTCTACATAAATGTGTGTTCATGGCCAAGACCTAAAGAAGTAGCTCAGAGAGAGGGTGACCTTCCCTCCTTCTGACCATCCAGTCTCTGACTTTTCAGAGAGCTCATTCAGCATACTAAGAGGATTCCATGTCAGCTTGCCACTGATTTTTCAAACGGAACAAGCGTCAGATGAACACTAGAGTAGATGCAGGGTAAACAGCAGGCATACACAGCTGAGTATGGCAAGGAGATGATGCGCGTGTAACATTTCCACACTGACAGAAGCTACACTGCCTTAGCTTGTCTAATAGGACTTCAGAAGTGCTGAGGCTACATCTAATTTCCTCATATTTGTTGGTCTGACTCAAAGCTTAAGCTTAGCATAAAACACTTTCATTACTGAATGCAAGATTTCATAAGAACATTTAGTAAGATGAAGTAAAAATCCCTATACAGAAACACATACAGTACTCAAAATGCAAGTCTGCAAATCTACTGCTGTCTTTTGCTGGACTTATTCATTCTACCAAGAATGAGTAGCTATTTAAGCATTTAAAAAAAAAAAAAAAAAAAAAGCACCTTATATATCAAAAAATAATCCATGTTGTTCCACACTTTAAAATACAAAAACTGAACCTTATGCTTTTTATTAAAGCTATGTCCCCAGCAGAGTTGAACAATACGAATATCCTAGATGAGTTCCTCTGTTAATACCTACTTTATTAAAATGTGTTAAAACAGTTCTGCCAAACATAGAAACTCTGTAATTTCAAAATCTGCTTTCCTTCTTCCATCTCCAAAGCCAAAAAATTACATTGTCTCTCACTCTGTTTGATTAAGAAATTGAGGGGGAGAAAAATTTTATGTATAAATTAAAATACCTTTGCAAACCAAAACAGTTGGGGTTTTTTTTTCCAGTGTTGACAACTCTCACAAAGTTCTCATGAAGGTCTTATTTAATGTCATAGGAAACCGCAATTCAAATCAACCTTAAGTGATGATCTAATTTTTCCCTACAACACTGCAAGTACCAACTTAACTTTCTTAAATTCTCAGCTCTTTTTGTTGTTACTCGATTTACCAAAGTTCAATCTCTTCAAAGAGCACTCCGCCTCTTTCCTATCTCGCCCAAACTAACCAAGTTTGCCAAGGAAAAAAACACAAACAAAACAAAACAAAGCTCCCAACAGCCCCAAAGCATCAGTTACAAAGGCTAAAAAAAACCCCAACCAACCACCCCCACCCCCACCCCCAAAAAAAAACCCAAAAAACCCCAACAAAAAAAACCCAAACAAAAAACAACAAACCCCACGTAACAAACAGAAATACCTTCCCCACCTCTAACACATACACTTATTCCTTTTAAGATACTGCTAGTTTAGAGGGAGGGTATTTCACTATTTCTCAATCCATTGAGTTTAACAGCACTGTAGTACTGAATTTCAACCATAATAACCAGACCATAACAGACTGCTGTATTATGATTCCTTTATGCTACATAAGTACCAACTCTTCACACACAGCTGTACAGACCTCATTCCTCCAAACCCTCCTTTTTGTTTCCTGCAGAGAAAACACACGACCTGGAATTTTAGTGCAGAGAAGGAGCTTTGTAAATTAGCTTGTAAATGAGCTTTACTAGTCTTAAATTCTAATCTTACCAGTCCCGCATACAGCTACTGTGCAAACAGCAGAATAGTTATCATATAGACAGGTCTTGCTGTAAAGATACAAGAAGTTTAAGAATAATAAATGGAGCTTTTCTATTACTGAAAAACAGTTGTGCAAAAGCTCATAAATTATGATCAGGTAGTCACAAAAGGCTAATCTCATGTTTCAAAACAACTCAAATCAGTAGCTATAGACTAGAAATGTATACTTTGATCACAGAAAAAGGTTTTCAGGAATTCAGAATGCTTCTTTAATTTAGTGAAGTCATAGGCTTTATACATCAACAATACAGGTCCTCAATCTTCCAACTGCCTCTCTTAATTTCAACGCCAACTGAACGATTAGGCCCCGAAAGAGAAAGATGCAGTTAATGTGTACAAAAACCCCTAAAGCAACTACCTAAATGAAGGCCCAGAATGAAACTACTAACAGAACAAGAAATGTATATGGAATTTAGAAGTTTCAAAGAAGTCTTTAAAACAAAAGAACACAAAGCCAAGTGCTATGCTGAAACCTTGGTGAGAAAGGAGTAATGAGGAAAACTGCCTTCTGTACATACATTGAAAGGTGCTCCACACTGTTAGCATGGCATCTTGAACTGGTGTTAACCCAGTGTACACATGATCCAAAATATTCAATAAACTGAAATGCAACGAAACCCAGTGGCAATTTACAGCTACCCCTGCCTTCCAGTTTGGATCACACCTCTATTCTGACAGGCTTAACTTAAACACCCATCCCACACACACACACACCCCCCCCCCAAAAAAAACCCCTACACCAAAAAAACCCACCCCTCCAAAACAAAAACCACAAAAATAACAACCAACACCCAAAAACAGAACACACACACACATCTGGTGAATAGCTGGAACTACAGGATATGCAAAGTACTGAAAAATGGGAAAATACACAGGCAGACATGTGAAGGCTGACTACTTTTTGAAGGGCCAGTGATTTCAATGCTTTCTGAAAACTTGGTTTCTTTAAGGATCCCTTAAGCTGGAAATCAAAAGATTGTATCCCTTTGAAAATCAAATTCACATATTATACGTTCTGTTCCTCTGACAGAACTTCTGTTAAGTCATTTTGTTCCACTCAGGTCTGTGGGAAAATAAGTTTATGAAGATAAGTAATATTTTCGTCCATCAAAAATACTTATTTAAGTAACAACACAGGTTTTTATTCAGCAAAGTTACTTTCAGATTTGTTTTCAGATATTTGGGGGAAAATACTAATAAAAGGAAGTTTACATTAGGTACAGACAGTGGCATGTAGAATTTACTATCAACAGTAGCCCTGAATAGGCTTATACTATACTGCAAGCTCTCAAGCTAAGGTCTGGGGAACATTTCTGGTACCTTTTGAATCTGCATCTCACAAAAGCAGAGAATTTGAATTAAAAAAAATCTGACTTTTAGATCACTATGGTAACCCAGTGAAAATTTATAGAGTCCACCACATAATTCCTTAGCATTTGTCAACTTATTTTATGTAACAGTATAAAATATCTGGCTTATTTGAGTATTTTGGCTCCCTGTGCCAGGACACAGTAAATTTGCCAAATACGTATTAACTGAGTGCCTGGCAAAACAGTGCCGACACAAACCATCACAGTCGAACTATCAATTCCTTACCTTTGTATTCAGATGAAGAACAAGCAGGTACCACTCCTACCAGAGCTCTCCACCTGACCTTTCTTGAAACTGTCTTTTTGACAGCATTATTAGCAGGGGGCTGACAACATGAACTTGCACCAAATCTGTTAGCCTGAACACCTTCTCTTATGAAGACAGACACACTCTTTCTTCTCATTCTCCTGCATCCCGTCTCCCTATCTGCAACCCTATTCACAACAGCCTAGATAATCGTAAGACAGAATCCTATCCTTACTGTAATAAGGATTTCACACTACTCCGTATTCCAGTTTGTGTCACCCTAAGTGAGAATCATTGCATACAGTCTCTCTTTGCCCCTAATTTTACATGACTCTTGCCCTGATCTGAAGGACTAAGGAATTGCTCATGGCAATGCCATGCCAACTAGAAAATTTTCAGAACCATTTTCAGTCCGTGCTTGGGTAAAACAATGGATGTAGGATGTA
>JAVJGI010000060.1:52170929-52202851 GCA_035590275.1 Ibycter americanus | reverse complement strand
CCCCCCCCCCCCCCCGCCCCGCCCAGAAACCGACAACCCTATACTTTTATCTAACAAATTACTCAATGAGAATGCTGTTCTGAAATATGTAGTAAAACTACTCAAACTCTAAGCTTATTTAAAACTGAGTAGACAGGCACTAAAAATGTGTGGAGCATACTGGAAGAGAAATTGTATTCTTTTATAGGAAGGCTAAAAAATAGAAAACAGTATTAATAGTATTCAGATACTAAGTATTAGAAAAGATTTGGAGGATATTGAGTGCCTGCTGGTGGTCCGGGGTTTAGAGGAGATAAAACCTGATCCGCCACTGTGGACTGACCAGCCTTTTCAAATCCTGTGTAAACCCAGTAAGGCTTATTGTATTGCTATTATTTTGAACAGAAATAATTTGTGTGAAGAGAAGTGCTCTGCAACTAGCATACTGTGTACAGTATGAGAGGCAGAGTAGGTACTTTAAGACTGAAAAAGGTTCATTATGGAAAGCAACAAATTCACATTATACCTGTACTAAGCAATACATAAGAAATTAAACACTTTCCTAGTTAATAAATAATCTAAATGTTATCCTTTTCTTCTCAGAGCCTTCTTCTGAACTGTACATAAATTCTGAACACTACTAAATGCCACCATCAGGCTGGATGGGGCTTTGAGCAACTTGATCTAATGAAAGATGTCCCTGCCCATGGCAGAGGGGTGGCCTAGATGATCTTTAAACCTAAACCATTCTATGATTCTGTATTATTCTGGTGGCCTAGATGATCTTTAAACCTAAACCATTCTATGATATTGTATTATTCTAACAGATATGACTGGATTTGTTACTTATGCCTCCTTCACTCTTCCACTTGACTTACAGTGCACAATATCTGGTCAAGACAATTAGGTTTTTAGAAACCCTAGCCATAGGTTCACAATACTGTACTTCCACAGAAAATAGACACTTTACAGAAGCTTCCAGCTAAGACTAGCATATGGTACTTGTCCCCTTCTTTAAGTACTCAGTATTCTGAAACCAGGCTACCTTATTGTCACCTAAGCTCTGGACACGTTTGAAGATTCTTCTTCAGGCCAGTAAAACCTTCTACCAAGAGGCAGAGCTCATTTCTACAAAAGAACAAACTTTCTCAGAAATAAATTTCAAACAAGACATTAAAAATAAATCTTCAATATTTTCTGTTCACATGTGACATCATGCTTTGCAACAGCTGGGTAAAAAAGTATATCCTTAAGTAGTATAAAAAGCATTAATCCAGCAATAATAATCAACCATCTGGAAAGATTATGGAACAAACCACATGCAACACTTCAAGAAGTATCTTAAGGTGATCACACCTTACTGTGATGATATCACTACTACTAGAACTTAACCTGAATAAAAATGGAAGTCCTTTGGGATTCTTTTCAAGAAAAATTACTAAGACGTCTCTTAAGGATTCAACTTTTTAAGGTCTCTGTCTAATAGTATGATGAGAAGCTTAAAATCTGTCCAGCAAGAAAAGAAATCAGGCAGGCAAAAACTGCCTTTCTTCCTGCCTCCTTTCTTCCACTTCTAAGAAACTCTTGAGCATTGGGTTCTCATCACATATGCCCTTCTATTAAGTAACAATCAATTCCCCTTAATCAATCCCATTTTTAATTTCTTTTTCTCTTTTTTAAAAAGAGCTTCTGCAGAAGAGCCTACAGCAGTAGGTATTTCAAGCAGCTGCAGTGTGGCATTGCCATTATTCTTGTCATTTTCAGAATTATATGAACAGCTACAGTGAAACCAGCTCAGGTCTTGCTCATTTCTAGCACCTGAAATTCGGAAAAGTTAGGAATGAAAAAATGTTCTAGTTCTCCTTGTTTGAAGACTCAGGAACACAAAAGTTGAATTACAATTTTAACTCCTTTAATGAAAATCACATTCTGAAGAAACTGATTTCATTTTGTTTCCCCTCTGTTCCAAGGGTTAACAACACTGTCTGTGCATGTAAGAACAGAATGCTTTGAAGTGAAAATGCACAGGAATTGTGATTAAATCAATACAGGTATTTTAGCTTTTCATTTAAATAAAAATTGCTTAAGATAACTAAGATCAAGATTTGACATAAAAGGGCCATTTTTTTGTGTGTATAAATATTAATAGTGATTTGTTGTCATAATACAATTCTCTGCTTTTATTTCAGATTATGTAAAGGAAGAAAAAACATGTAATTTGTACTTTTAATATAAAATACAAAATATCTAACACATGCTGAGGTGCATTCAAGTATCTTCCAAATCAAGAAATTGCACACTATAGAATTTCAAGTGTTACCAACATCTCTGACTACAAAATTTCTAGTGAAAGTAAGGACTGAACACATTAACTGCCTATTAACGACGTTTCCTTTTCTTTGATATCTTCTGCAAGTTCCAAAGTAGTAAACCAGGAGTTAAACACCATCATACTCGCTCTTACCTAACAACGTGTTCTCAACTCTCTGTTTATACTGTTTCATGATAAAATAATACAATTATTTCAATACAGTAGTATTCTTTGCTTTCAAGCACACAATCATCTTTTTGAGGGAGAGTAGAAGTGGTAACGAAATACATATGAGGTGTGCTTGGAGCTGAAAAATGTTCTTGAATAAACCACTTCTTGATATTTTTATTTTTAGAAGCATTAATAAAGACATAATAAAAGTACTCCCTGTAACTAAAACAGAATCAAAGTAATGAAGCTCTCAAAAACAGTTCTGCATACCACGCAAATAGGGTCAACAATAGCACTGATAAAATTCATGAAAGTTGTGGGCCATCTCTTCAGCAAACTGGTGTTAGCCTACTCCTTTCATTAAACTAGGTCAATTGATATAGTTATTTAAGAGTAAGAAAAGTACTTTAAAACCATGGATGGCCTCCATGTCATAAGGACCACATTATTTACAATTTTCATATTTTACATTCTACTCTGGTAGCATTAGTTGTCATGTTGCGCTTGGTTCCTATGACAGTAGCCATACCAACACATTTCCATTTAACTGGGGGGGGGGGGGGGAAGTCACTCCTATTCTGCACAAATACGGAGTACTGTTTAAAAAACAGGATATAAATAAACCAATCCACTAGTAAAGAGGGAAATTTCTATTTCATAGATTGTTTTGTGTTTGTTTTTTTCTAAATAATATTAATACAAGAAGCAGAATTTCAAATGACTTCTCAGCAATGTGCTTCCAAGTTTAATCTACCCGGCATCTGCATGCAGCAAGCAGTTATTTTTTAAATGCAAGCACTTACTGTTCATCATGAATGCACTTGCAAACATAGGGGTCTCCCTCAGTACATGAAACACTTTCACCAGTACATTCAGAAGACTGTATAGCATGAGTCTTGAAATGCACAAAACACCCTTTTCTACACTCAGCCTGGAAATTTAATAGTAAAATAAATACAAACCTAAGCAATCCTACTTAACAACAACCTCAAAACCCATTTTATCCAACTATATTTAAATCAGATTTTTTAAAGTATTTTTTTTCTAAAAATAAATCATTCTAAAGCTTACAAGTCATATTTGTCTTCATTAAAGGTTGTTACCATTACTTATTCAAAAGATAAAGATAATAGTAGAGGGCATCAATGAAGTGCATCAAGAAGTTCAGTTCATGAAGAATTGCTGATTTTTTAATTCTATTAAGAACTTTAAAACCAGCTAGTTTCTGAGTTCATCTAAAGTTTGTAAGTCAGTGTCATACAATGCTTTAAGAGCAACATTATCCATCTGAAATATAATTGGAATGCTAACATTTTACTTTTTGCACAGATATTTTTTCTACTTTCTGTCTAAATAATTCAAGTTTTACCTTTCCTACCTGTTGGGAGCATATTTTCTTTATTTGAAACATGCACAGAGCAGGCATTTAGAAGAAAAATGAAAACCTGGTTTTCCTTTTATAATTATGAAGAAGAAAAAAAGGTAGGCAAATAGAAGATATACCAGCCCTAAGTCATGTAGTCAGATTTTCAGACCTTCAAAGGTTTATAAGGACAAGTAGATGGGCGACGACAAGTAAAGTTTTCACAAGCACATGAACACTTAGGCATCTGCTTCCCACTGACTTCAATGCGAGTCCGTCACCCAACTCACCAAATCTACTCCTGCTAGTGGAAGATGTTACTTAGCACCTCTTTGGATCATTAAATGCCTTTGAAAACAGGGACTCTGACAACAAGAAACAATTTGTAATTTGCCAACTGCACTTCAAATGCCCCTGACTTAACAAATTAATTTTTAAGCCAGGCTATGTCCAGATATAACTTTTTAATGTATCCAGTATATTTAAGGTACTTTTTATTTAATAAAAAGACCAGGAATTCCAATTTTCATCCAAATACAGTTTGACTGAAAACATGAATAAAAGTTAGTAAATTTTCTAGTAAATAAGAAATGTCTTTCAATATTTTCTAACATAAAACATTGCCCCTCTAAAAAAAAAAGGGGGGGAGTGGTTATTGCACTACCTAGCTGCTCAAATAACTGTGCTGGTATACTGTATCCTCCCCACTGAAAAAAGAAATGCCACGTTCAAGCACACAATCAGTACAGAAACTATTGGAACAATTGCAGAAGCCACCAACCTCTACTGGAAATTAGCCTACCTAACCTCTGCCAAGTAAATCCATTTCTGCTTCAGGCAAAATTAGTAAGGTTAGCTCGACCACTCATTTAAACTATACTAATTTGGCTGGGTTTTCCTGCAAAAGAGCAGGAAATGCTCCCAATATACTCATCCACCTCTGCTACAACAATTCTGGGTCCAGCAGAAGTCAACAGCAAACAGCTCAGAACAGTGAAGTTTTAAATTGTTAACTAGTTTTATGAAGTTATCTGTCTAACAGTTGAAATAAACTGGCTTATGTTGTACTATCATCAACAAGGTATTTACAAAAGGTTCCTCAGGTTAGCAGGTTGTAGAGGGAGGAGTACCTGCCAGCTGGTGAGGGGTATCAATCGGCCAGGACAGATACAACTGTTGAAGTCAGATCCTGAAGAAGCCTGTCTACACCCTCAGAGTAAAGGCGATCATGCGATTCCAAACTACTATCACAAACAGTTGTAGTTAAATTTTAAGAGACTGTTGGTTTAACAGTAGTTTTTCTTGACTAGTCTCAAATCCGTGTCTTATACAAGCTGTGCATTAACCTTGACCAATACGAATACAGGCTAAAGCCCATATCCAGTTTTAGCACCACTTGTGCAACCTGCCATCTGTCTTCACTGCCAAGTATGCAACCAAGTTTGTTTGGTAGGTTTTGGTGGTATTTTTGTTTGTTTGGGGTTTGTTTTGTTTTTTTAATGGACCAGAGGCTCTAACTGATGCCCCAAACGATCCGAACATTTATTCTGGGTAGGTTCCTTTGGGAAAGGATATGAAAGGTATAATTGAATTATTAAATACTTGTAAAAGTTTTAAGTTCCTTGGAGCAGGGGCATACTAGATGAATTACAACAAAATTACGCAAGATATACAAGCAACTAACTACATTTCTAGACAGTGAATTTTACAACACATGGGTGACTGAAAAACAACATGCTGTGGCCATTATTTTCTTTTTAAAAACAATCTCTTCCCTATAAAGTACCTTTAGAACTGCAAGTATCAATCTACATATTATCAAAAAAAAATTCACATGTAAGTCATGCTATAGGAAGACACAAAAAGACTTTGAAAAGAGGAAAAAAATTAGAAGAAAGGGATTTAAGACTGTAAAAAATAGTGAGATAGTGTGGAAGGAGGACACTGATTTATGAGGTAAAGTGAAGACTGGGAGAGCTCCATACTCTCTCTTAAACACACTATGCTTATAACAAGGGGGAAAGTATAGCAAGAAAACAGAAAAGCAATCAAAAATCAAGTTTCCTGAAGTCAGAAAATACAAAAAATTAGAGTAAATCACATCCAAGATAAGGATAAATCACGTCAGACAAAGAGCAGAGGACAAGGCAGGCCTCAGCAAGAAGGGTGCTGACAGCATGCACGCTGGCAGGGAAGGGAGGTCACACTGACAGACAAACCTAGCGTGTGGTTTGGCTATAATACGTGTGCAGCAGCTGACTGTCAGAAGGCACAGAGACCTTTTTGCATGGTACAGATTAAGAGGAGATGAAGAAGAAAGTGAAATGAAATTCACTTTCATGTGAAACAAAGGAAGATTATAAATTGTAACAGCTGATGGGAGAGGAGAAAAAGCCTGCTAATTTCCCTCCCAGCCACTTAAAAGTTACTACGATAATGGTATAATAAAATTGTCAGGTAGAGGTAAGCACCACATTCCAGGCTTCCTTCCCCAGCCCTGCTTATGATTGCTCTCTGAACATTAAGAACTACTTCCATTCTACTATAAAAACTGTGATGAGAGGGGGGAAAAAAGGAAAAAAAAAGAAAAAGAAAAAAATGGCAGTCATGTTAAAACCTTGCTTTGCCATGGGCCAGCTGGTTTTTCATAAGTTACTTTGCTTTTAAGTGACATCTGTAAAAGGGAGACAGTGATATAAAACACTTTGTGATGTACATATATCCTAAAAGAGCTAGGTACTGCTCAACTGGAGTAGCTTATTGAACATAAATCTACATGATAAAAATGTCTCATTAAATAAGCCTCCCAATATTTTCAAATTTGGAAAACTACAAAACAGACTGATGGCAAAAACTGAAGTTAACATGATGCTCTCATGCCCTTCTAGACTATCAAATTCAGTAATATAAAAGGTTTATAGCTTTACAAGTGAAGCTTTTCAGCAACAGTATCCTTGTAAGCAGTTGCTCATCCTTCCCAGCATTTCTGCCCAGTCCTGCAATCCCCCAGCACAGTCTTCTGTCACATGGCACCATAAGAATTTACGGACTACGCAGCAAACATGACGAAGCTAGGAAATTTCTGAGTTGTTTAAAATAATTACTAGGGAGCAACAGAACATCTGCCAGGATATTCTCTCTATACTTTCTCCTGCCCCAGAAAAGGCAGGAGGGAGGGCCAAAGGATTTCTGGAAACCTTTCTCCAGCCTCCCGTCTATGATTTCAAGCTTGTATTATCCTCAAGATGTTTTTTTAAGTAAAATAACTAAAAAGTTTAAATTGTAAACATGATGAAAACACATAGTTTCATTTCAGATTTACAACTGCTGACTGAAATTATGAAGTGATTAAAGTCAACTCCAGCAATTTCATGATGCAACAAAAAAACCTGTTATAACAGTGATTACATCATCCCTGCACTGTTGCTGCCTACGGCATGAGAGCACTAGTAGTCTGAAACAGTACATAAAGAAACCTAAAACTTCAGCTGTTTTACTTTTAGCCATACATACATCAAAATGACATAATATTATGAAATACTGATACCCATTTTTACAAAAAGGTAGACACTACAAAGGCAGATTTCAGTTGCTATTGTACAAACACATCAGTGAAACAGCCTTAATTTTGTGAGGAAAAAACATGTTAAAAGGGAGTACAAAGAATAAATATACTTCTCACTAACAATGCAAAAAGAAGTAAAATACGGTATGCTATTGTAACATACAGTTAAAATCAATTACAAGAGTACTTCAAATCTGTTTGACCTCACACTGGGCTAGGGTCAAAACAAAGCCTGTGACTAATAGCCTGTGGCTAAACTAGTAACAAGGGATTACGGCTAGCTAATTAGCCTTTTCAAGAACAAAAAGATAAGCAACAACATATATTCAGTAAAAAGTTGTAATTATAAGCATGCCATAGAACACAGCCCCTACCACGAAGTTAAACTGAAGATGCAATTTCAGTATCATCCACATTTCTCCAGTGTCCAACTTTTTCACTACCAGATCTGTACCCCTAGAAGTTAGTGGAAAAATAGGGACATATGTCTGTACCATACCTTTAACTTCCCTGTTTTAGAAATCCAACACTTTCAGACTTGTCTACACTACAACTAGATCGGCCCTTTCTTAATTAGGGTTTTAAACTGCGACGTTTAGCAAGCATCAAATTGTGCTACAATGTTAGCACATTGTACCTTAACACACACAAGTACATTCATCACATACTGACCTAAGTTTTAGCCTTACACTGAGCAAACCAACGTAAGGTGCTGACAGACATGCAGCAGCAGATAAGTATCAGACAATTGAAACTGTCACCACCCAGCTGTCTGCCCCTCCCTTTTGATAAATGTGGCTGCTCCTAAACGAAGGCATCTGATGCACTCCTGAATCAGCTCATGAATCACTGTTGCTCTCAGTCCGGTGTATTCAAGGAAGCAGACAATTTTACCTGAAAATAGTTAGGTGGCTCAAAAGCTTATTCAGGTGCACATCCAATATCACTGCTTGGAAAGTGGGGCACACATAACATAATAGCTTCATAACAGCAATAGCTTCAGCCAGCTGATGTCTATTACTACATGTCTGCCAGAACCAATAGCCTCCAGTATCTGCTCAGAAAAGGCCCTACTCATTCAAACAGTATGCAAGCAACGCAGTTTGGGTTTATGTAGAATATACGTGTTACACAACACATCTGTTACGTGACCTTGTGGACTACTTAGTAAGTGTAACTTTTAAAATTATTTGAGCAAGCGTAAGACTCACTCAAGAAGTATCAACTGCAGAGAGTGCAGCCAGCTTGCCTTCTCCAGCTCCTTCGCCTACAATTTCTGCTACAGTTTCACCCTATAAAGTCAGGAAATAATAGATAAAGCTGTAGTTTCTGACAAAGTTCCTTCCTTGAGTCAGAGGTTTTTCCAGAGGGAGCCACAGCCCTGCAGGGATGTCTGTACTCCTGCAGCAGAGTCATCACCTCCATCCACTCAGCCAGGCTGCCCACACAGTAATTAAACTACACAGATGTGGAAGTAAAGCATGTGCTAATTCGGCACAGACCTCTTCAGTATCAACAAATTCAGGCGGGGGGGCAGGGTAGGAGCTTATATTTTCCACCTTAGTATGCCTGCAAAACACAACAAAAGGTTGCATCAGCAACCTACAGAGTAATTCACCCTGGACTATGGCACTGGCAAGAGAGGGAGGAGCAGGAAGACGAGCCATCCAACTTATAAAATCACAGTTAGGATCCAATCTAGATTTAGCTCATAACTGTCAAATAACTACAGCGTGACACATGCTTTTGTTATTACTGGGGGGTGGTGAGTTGTTTTGGGTTTTAACTATTTTGGTTTTATTTTTAATTGCCACAGCCACAATAACAGATCCACTGAATAGATGCTATTAAAAAATAGTTTATAACCATGTATTTATTCCCATTGACCCTCACTTCATGGGGCCTTACAAGAATCCTACCACTTTAACTGTTTTATTACAATACAACCAACACAGAACTGACAGATGGCAGAAATTAAAATACTACTTGAATCAAAGTCAATATACTTACACCTCATTTTTAAACTGCTCTAAAAATACTTTATTTGGATTCAAATAAAGGATGCAGACCTTAGGCATTCCTTTAATGACATGGAAACCGTTAATCGGGTTTTCTAATGTCTCACTATTTTAAGAGCCATCCCTTACATAGCTTGGCTTCATTAAAAACAAAACAAAACAAAATCCCTAGTACAGGCTAGGAATTTATAGCTGTCACGCAAATTAGCAGACAGTTAAAATTAAGCTGTACCTCAACTTATAACTAGCCTTAAAAAAAACAACAAACAACAAAACCACTCATTGTTTTACCTTCAAAGTGGTATTACTTTGGTTCATTTATTACTTGATAGCCAAAAACATGTATTCTCCCTAATGAAAAAGTATTTAAGACATCAGTAGTTGTTACAGCTTGTTATCTACTACACTCCTAAAAACCCAAAAACCCCACAACCACAGCCTCAAAAAACCCCACCTCATTAAAAACATAGCCAACATATTTGATCAAATAATCAACAAGCAAACATTTCCTTAGTTAGCTGTTCAATGGAAGACCTATTAAAAAACAGCGTTGATCATCTTTGGAGTTCAAGCATAGATAAAAACACCCAGTGTGCAGAAATCCATATCGAAAAATGACAGCAGGTTTTTTTCCTTCACTTCTTTTTTTTTTTTTAACTTATTAAGACTGGAGAATGTGGTTCACAGTAAACTAAGCAGATCTAACTGCAGCTGCTGTATTGATACTTTCCACTGGCAATGCATTACTGCTCCCTCTGGTGTTTGCCTGACCCTATGCCAAGCCCTTTCAACACACTACAGTGGCAGAAAACAATTTTTTTTTAAAAAGCATGTAGGTGTGTATACACGAGCAGAATTCCATGTGAACATGCATATAAAGAGATTTCTTCACAGTACAGTGACTGAACCAGCTGCATCTGGGGTCAGAAAAAGCACTGAAGCTGGCACAAAGGAGGATGTGACTGTAAGAGCCAGAAGTTAGATCAAGTTATGCTATCCCAGAAAAGCAGCTTACACTAGTAAATTACACTTCCCAGACTATCCAATCTAATAAACCATTGCCATCTTTCACCCTCACTTCTGGATGTGCTATGGCATCCTACTGCTGCTGCTATACTACTTTGTAACAGTTCTGACATGCAAACTATCTCCCAAGCCAACCCTACTCAGTGGAAACTCTGACAATACCCTGCCTTTTCTTTCCTTCTTGGATTAGGTTTTTTCCCCCACATTAATAAACTTCATCAAATCTCGGGGTGGGGGAGGTATCTGTCTGTGTGTGTGTCTAAAAAAATGCCAAAGCCAGTGACAAAATAAGCAGTGGGAGTTCACAGCTACAGACAGAAAGAAGCAGGAGCTCTTTGTGTCACCACTGGTAACCCATTACATAACTTGAGACTTTTTGTGCAACTCTTCCCCAGGAAAGAGTCAGTGTTATTTTACTTTCAATTATCTAACAAAGATCTTCAAATTAAGCATGAAATATGTCTTGTCTAGGAAGTTCTTCTGACCCCTCTCATCACCCCAATGTAAGCAATTGGAAGTTTGTTACATTTTCAAGCACTACCGAAAATACTAAGCGATATGATATGCTGGATGCAAGTGCTATTTCACAGAATCCAGTTCTAAATGCTGAAAACACCCCTGTGCAGTCAAAACTAGAAATTATAACACTTCCCTATGTGTACAGTAATATCCAGTAGCCAAAAGCATGGCACACTGGAACTAGCAGATGTGATGCTAAAAATACAGAAATACCTTGACAATACACTGGTTTGTCCCAAAAGAAAACTGAAGTGGCCTGAGATACAGTAAGTCTGACTTGTGCACAAATGATTTATGTCTTTGTCTTAACAAGTCACAGTAGAAATATCTGTACCACAAATATATAATGAAATATCTAACCCATTGATCAAATGGCCTTCGGCTACAGCAGTTGTTGCTAACGTTCTCTATATGCCAGCCAAATTATGAGCATTTTTCTATTACATTGAATACTACATGGCATGACTACAGTTCCTAAGGAACAGAATTAGGATGACAATAATAACCGACATTTCTTTAATATATATCTAAACAAGAAAAACATAACAGCTTAAAATATTTTTATATTTTATATATATATCCAAAAATATTTTATTGGATCAGGTTTCATCCTATGACTGGCAACTCTACTCACAGTTAAAAGAATGCTACTTAAATATCAACCACCAGCTGAGCGGCTGTATTTTGGCTAGTCATTCAGAAGGGTAACGAATTTAAATACTCACAATTGAGCTTTGATGTTAACATCCTATTAACCTGAATGGAAAAAGTTCACTCCTACAGTACTGTTGCCTGAGTCTAGCTATTGACGCAAGGCAACAGTGATTTATTCAATCAAAGAGAAAGGGTGGGGATAGATATGTCATTCCTAAGAATAAGAGACAGACCTAGATTTTTTCCTAATTTTATGATTCTACGTTATCATTACACTGATCACATCTAGTTTTGTCTCAGGTGTTACACACTATGAGATAACACAATTATACAGCCAAGTGCATATTGAAAAAGAAAGTTAATTGTCTGCCTGTAATAGCTGCAGCAGAAAATAGTATTTACATGCAAAATACAGATACTTAGCTGAAGGTGTTAGAAATCCTTAGAAAAGACTGCACCCTGGTGGAAGATTTGTTAAGTTGCTGTAATATCTACTTGGTGAAGCAGTGATTTGTACGTTTTTGTTTTAAAATCTAGGTTTTGTAGTAAAAAAATATTTGCTACACATTTGCATGAAAAGCCCTTCAAGCATGTGTTGCTTCATTTCTTACAGTGCTTTGGTTTCACGTGCCAACTACTCATGGCATTTCAAAATACTAAGCTAAGTATTTAGAAGTAGTTTTATGTAACTAGATATATTTCCATATCTGTATGCTGTGACACCAAGAGTAGAGGGCATAATTTTCTGTAAATTTTGTTTGTTCTTTAACCATAGCAGGTTAGTAAACACAGAAAGCCCCAACCAAACAAAAAAAAAACCCAAGTAGCATACCAAGGGAAGACACAACAGAAAACAAATGCTCTTAAAATTGTTCCACGAGGAATGGAAATAATGAATATTGGGTTTGTGCTTTATATTCCTCATATTCCCTTAACATGTTCACTTCTCCCTTTTGGCCCAAGCAAAAATTCTTATCACTACAGTTCAACATACCCTAAGTTGTCCTCCAGTCTCTTCATTTCACACTTAGCAGTCTCTGCTTTCTTCTGTGTCTATCACAGATCTGCAGAGTACTCCCAGCTCCCCCATACCCACTCTCCAACTAACCAGACAAGAGGCAGCATGTGCTGTAACCGGTTCACAACATGCAAGCTGGTATGCGTGGACTGTTGAAAACCATTTCACCTGGAATGCATACTGTCCAAGCTGTCCCTAACCCTCCCTCATTGCCACACTTACAGAGTCTCTTTCCTTTATGATTCTGCTAATTTATCAAATCAGTTATTGGAGTCTGAGGCTTCTTTCTATCAAATATGGCTGAACAGGTTCCAAAGCTCTTGGAGACGACAGACATGCAGTAAAATCACATGAAAACCAGTATTCATAAAATTAATGAAATTCTACTAAAAATATCTAGAAACTAAGTTAGATACACATGTCCATATATTACATAAGAAAACAAGCAAATAATTACAATATCTGCTTGCACTAGTATCTTACTGACACTGTATTTAGTGTTAACCAAGGAAATGCATTTACGACCGACGGAATGGACAAGTGCGATGACCAATTCTGAATCTGTAGTGAACACATACATGAGCTACCATGACACACAGTGGCAAAAGAAAACAACATTAATAGAGCAGCAGGCTAGAATTCATTTAATGTTGGGTTGCCCTCGGTTAAAATAATGGATCTTTTCTAAGATACCAGTAATTTAACATAATGTACCACACCCGTATTCTGTAGTGCCAGCAGGCAATAATGGGAAAAGTAGACTGAGATCATGTGCAACACACTGTTACAGTTTTAACAGCTGTATTTTTATATGCAAAATAGTACACTCGAAAGAGCACTTAAAAAACTGACAGTGCGTCTCCCAAATAGTATTCCTGCTATCTTAGAGCAAGTTTGCACTTCTAACTTCCTGCCTCCTAATTATGAAAATCTCTTCTTAGCCTTGCCTATCCTTGCACCTTTCAGATTTACCATTGCAGTCATGTGCAATGACCATGTGGTATTCAAACACAAAGGAAGATGGGTAAGAAGGAGCCCTCTTTTGCATCAGCTCAATGCCACCCATGCTGCCAGCCTTCCACTCCAGATTTCATACTGCAAGTTCAATAATCACATTAACAGTTACATTAATATAACCCAGTAGTTCTCTCACTACTGATCCGAATTCAGTATAATTAATAATTATTTTTTTTTCTTAAAACGCTAAGGATATTAACTCCTGTGGACTAAACAATCAATTGTAGAATATGCCATATTATGAATAAGTTAATGTTGTCATACTTTTAATTGTAAAGAAAGTATGGTGCTTTAATCAGATAGTGCTATCATACAAGAATATTTATTATTACTTGCATAGTTATCTTAATTAAGAAATCATAAAACATTTTTTTACAACAAAAAATATTTTAAAAAAATAATCAACATACATACTGCAGAGATCAAAGTATCTGTTAATGATTTCCTGTGAAAGATGGAAACAATTCTAGAGGAGGGAAAAAGGCTTTTAGTATGTCCTTAAAGTAGTAGGCTCCCAGTGAATGCACATCACTTTATTTAATCACTGATACCCATAGTTTCAGAAAAGCTGGGATGCAAGCCAAAAAATAGCAAACCTAGAAAACAGGGCTAGAAATAACTTTACAAAGATTACCTTGTCCATGATCCCAAGACTGCTTGCAGGTACTGATCAGAAGGGATCCCTTCCTGGTAAATGTTAGCCTGATCTGTTTCAAAAATGCCATTCAAGGAGATTTCACAGATTCTCTACAGTGAAGTGACTACCCACTGCTTATGTGAGAAAACTTTTAACATTTAATATAAATCCCACTTGCTTCAATCACCTTCTTCCATTGCTCCTTGTCCCTCTTCCAACAGTCACAGAAGACCTTTTAGTGTTATAGCAGGCCCTTTCACATACTAAAGAACTCTACCATGTCTCTTTTGTCTTCTCTTCTGTAGACCAAACAAAGCATTTTTCTTCCAGTCTTCCCTCAAATTACACTTCCAAGCCTTCTGATCACTTAACAGTAAGTGTGTGCAGGTAGATGGACAGGATAAGGTAAAGAAAGGAAAAATACTTAAACTGCTCAAAAATAGGTAGAAAACACCCTAACAAAATTTGCATTGAAAAAAACCCCAACAACAACAAAAAAACCCCACTGAACCAAACAACAACTTTCTAAGAATTATGAAATACTCATTATGCAAAAAGAAGGAATACAATGAAAAAGTATTGGTATCAAGATGCACTGGTATCAATATCTTTCATGTTACTATACTGTTAAGCAAGCAAGACAGGCTAAAGGTGCTTATGGAAAATTAGCATGTTGCACTTTCCATTTAAATAAGGCATACGCTTATCTTTCTCCCATTTTCCACAAAAATACCAAACCCACCGTAAGACCAAACTATTCTGATAAAACGACTACACAGGACTTCATATAATTAAAGGAAACATGGTACAAGATCTTATGAAATAGTAAGACAACTCTTCAGTTCAGACCTTATTTTTTTTAAGTGTCCAAAGTTAGCATGAGTTTCACTTCTCCTGATCCCTGTTGCTGCACTCTTGCAGTAGTCTCCCCTGTAGTAAAAGTCACTCTAATAAAGTAAAGTGAGATCAGGAAAAAAAATTGGTAAGAATAAAATATAATCCCAGTTTACATATGGATTTCCTTCAAATGCTTTAGGAAATCACTTAATGTCCCTTCTACTTCAAGTAATATATTAACATTACACTTTGTTTACAAAAGTAATAGATACAAAGAATCAGATATACTTCCCCATCTGCAAAATGGGAAAAAGTAATTTAAATGATTCTTGCAAAGTTTTGTTTATGCTTCAGAAAGTACCCTGAATCTGAACACAATACTTTTTTCGTATTATCCTGTTTCACGTATCATATCCGAAGAAGCTAAGCTTTATTCTAGTTTAACTGAAGTTAGAAATAGATCAGCAAAATTAAGGGGTTGGTTTGTTTTAGGAATGTTGCAGATACTCTAAATACCAGGAACTGGCTCAAAAGAAATCCATACATTTTAAGACACAGAAACTGAGAGATTAAATATTAAAACAATCTTAACTGTGCCCTACTGATCTCTATGAAATGTTATGAGGGATGAACATTCTGATTTATGGGTTTTTAGCACTTGTAGCCCAATCTGTCCTTTAAAAAGATACTTCCTTTTCTCTTGTAGCAGGAAAGAAATCCAAAAAAAGGAATACTAAATCCCTGTATCTGCATTTACTAGAAAACAGCCCTACAAGCACCAGTGTTCAGAAGAAACATAACAGGCATGCTATTTCACCTGCTGAGATAGCATATAACTGCCAAATCTCTAGATGAAGAGAAAACATGACTTAATCTATGAAGGAGAACTGATTGACTTACTACAATTACACAGAAGTGAACTGCAGAAGCAACAGGCGAAATTACTTCAGATGTCACAGTTAACACAGCCTTAGCTATTTATCTAATCTTTGCTATAGATTTGTGACTATTATGTATAACAGCAAGCAGCTCAGGATAACTGTAAGCTAAATTCTTCAAGGTACTATATAAAAGATTTCAGTATGTGTTGTCTGCATCTAAAGTCTGAACCATTTATCTCATCCATTACTAAGTTAATTCAGGTTAGAAAGATACTGAAACTGAAGGTTACATTTCTCAATCCAATTCTTCATTCATTTCAGTTCAAACTAATTAATGAGTTCACTTACTGAAATCTCAGCAGTTTCATTATATACTCCAAAAGTACCGTAATTCTGCAGAGGACAGGCTGCATTCACCACTCATAACAAATGCAGAAGTCCTTCTTTCAGTTCAAAGCTAAACAGAACCTGTGCTACTGAGTCACAGTCAAGGCCAACTACTTTTGCGGCACATTATACTTCAGGGTTTTACTTTTAATGTTATGCTAAAAAGAAAATGAGGCATTAAAAAAGTCCATGTATGAACTGTGTTTTTTTGAAGCATTAGGTATTCCAATGCTGCATCAGGAACAGCAGGGGGTAGTATTTCAGTGCTTTTAAACTCAGGTACTTCTCAGCAAAGCAAGTCTGTCCCTGCATTTTCCCTCGTTATAGGCTACCCTTAAATCCCCCCACCTAGATTTCTTCAGCAGTTAACTGCTTCCGGCTGCATGCCATCCTGGCAGAGCTGTCAATCCTGCGCCGAGCTGGCTAGCACAGGTCCTGCTCCAGGCAATCTGGCGACCACCTGGCTGTTCTTTTCTGCTCCCTCTGCCTTAAAGATCTTACCAGACTTTTTTATTTACCACTACTGTGGAAATCATTAGCCTATAAAGGGTCACCTCACATTGCTAATTTGCATCTTCCTAAAATACAGCTACTCCAAATCAGTTTTTTAAAATTAAAATATTAACTTGCACTGCACCACAAGCATGTCCAATATTTTACAGACTAAAAGAACATTCCTACCATGAGTTTATAGTCCAAACAGATCAAAACACCATTTAGTGCAATATAGAATATAGCAATTCTGCACATGTCATCTGCAAAAAATGTTTCCCGAGAACGGCAAAGAGCTACTTGAATTTTCCCAAACTGAGACAATACTATCCTACCTAGGTTATGAATTTAGACCACTAAACTTTCAGTTTTATTTGAAATAGGCTATGTCCCCCAATATTTAGTAATCACATTAAATATTCCTCCGGTTAGCTTAATTTTACCACGTGTAACATTAGACAATTGAGATTATGTGTTTACATTGCATATATAGGTTACAAATGTTTTAGCCCCCGTCAATTTATTTTTTAGAAGTTTTAGAGGTTGTTTTTTGCTGTTTTAATTTTATATGCCTCCATATTTTATTTTTCTTTTTCAGAGTTTATCTTGATACACACGCCCCACCCTCCCCTGCCCCCAAATCTGACCTTGCTACAGATAGCCACAAACATTTGTATAAAACCTGCCATCTACTATTTTGCCAAATATTTTGTTTGCAGTTTTAGGACACATTATCTCATGAATTACCATGACTGCGATCCAGCATTGTCGTTGATTCCATTAAAAAGCTGATTCCCAGTTCTCCAACAGGATAAATTTAAGTATCTGAGAAACACGACACATGCTTATTTTCCACCTGTGTGTATAACATTTTATTTGTATTAGCTCACTTACATAGTCATTTAAGGACTTTTTCCTTAAAATACAGCAAAAAGCTTGCATAAAATACATGAATACTGTTTCAAAGCAATTGGTTGTAGGATGGCCAGTAAGAATTGTCCCTCTGATGTTGTCACTTGTAAAACAGACTAAATTAGATTGAGTTTAGGGGGAAAAAACCCAAACAGCCAGCTTCAAAATGTAAAGCTCAAAACTTTAGAGTTGCAACAAAATTTCCCTTCTGTAAGACTTACTCTCTAACCAATCTTGCATTTAGTATGCAAAAGTAAAAAAGAAAAAAAAAGTAACTTTGTAATTAATTTAAATCACCATCATCACATACTATACTAAAAGGTGAGCAAACTCTGTGATTCTTCTGTAAATTACCACACTATGAAGATGCATCTTTTCAAGCAAATGACAATTAGTGCAAAATTATTTCACTTATGGTCATAGAGGATCCAAAAGAACAGCCACTGAGAAAATGTCAATAGTCATAGAAATACTATATGCCAAAGCCGTTATTTACTCCTCCCATCTCATTCAAGCTATCCTATTCAGAAATTTTAAAATGATGCACAGATGCCATATGATGCCTTCTCACAGTGGCTGTTTCCATCCTGAAGATACAACTGTATTATCAGTTTTAACTGATTTAAGAAAACACTGACCCTAAACAAGCCATCCTACCATCTTCTATCTCTTAAGTAGATTAACTGGACTGAAAACTACTTTTTAGCTACAGATCTTTCAGTTCAATCAGCAACCCAATTTGAGTAGCCAGTGACCAGTGATAATGCAAGGGAAGTTACAGGAATCAGTTAGCAGAGGAAGACAACTACACTTTTCAAGTCAGAAGGGAACTGTTATCTGCATCATAGTAGCTGGCATGCTATGAGAATGAAATGTTTATCAGCAATTACCTCCACAATCTCCCCATGATCATTTTACAATATTGTCAAAAGAAGGAATACACAAGAGCAAGAAGACATGAGACCCACTGGTGGCACACACAGGATTGCCGACTACCAGAAAGATGCCACAAACCTGGTAAATAATTTTACATAAAATCAGTTATAATGTTCTAATCACAGAATAATAGGGTTTGAAGAAACCCTTGAAGGTGACCTCGACCAGTGCCTGTTCAAAGCAGGGTTAACTTCAGCGAGGTTGTTCCAGTCCCCATACAGTCACATTTTGACAATCTCCAAGGTCAGAGATTCCTCAGCCTTCCCCACTCACCTCAAGCACCAATACTGAAATAAAAGTAGCTAGTTGTATGCATTTCTACCACTACTTATCTGAAAACCATGTGCCCCCTACAAAAATGATTGAATTACTTTTCAGGCAATTACATGACTTTTGAAGCACATTATACTTAAATACTTCTCAGACTTTTTGAAAAATATATGTAAAACAAACCAACAAGGTCAACAAAGAACCTACCCTGCTTTTAATAATCATATTTTTAATAATCTTCATGAGAATCTACAAATCAGTACATCAGTTTCAAGCAGAAGGTGAAAAAAACGGCAAAACAGATGTGTAAAATTAAAAGGGGAAAAGCCTCTGCTTCTACCTAAGCTGTTCACATTCTCAAAAGAAATGCAAGTTCTACTATTGCATTATTTTTTTCAGTCAACTGGCAACAGAAACACCCGATCTTTGACAGAAGTGATGACTTTTCTTACTTGGTTCAAAATAATCTGTTGCTCTTTTACTTTCTTTCTATTCTAGTTTAGTCCCCAACAAAGCATAATTCCTTCTTCCTGCTCAGGGATGTAATTATGTCTTCATTAGTTCTGAAATGCAGTACAGTAGGAATCTGTTGATTTTTTGGCAGCCTAGGCATACTAAATAAGAATAACCAGATGCTGCTTACATCACTTTCAGATATAGACAAATTAAAAGCAAACCAAAAGCCAATGCACAGGTGTTCATGAAAGCAATAAATTCTGAGTTCCCCCACTATTGGGCTCTCTGTTATAAGGGTATTCTACTTTGGGTCCCAAAAGGAACAGCTCACAGCTATTTCATGCCCTCAGATGTACATACCAAATACAAATTATGCAGATAAAACTCTGTAACCATCTGGTCATCTGAAGTATTTCATATAAACTGTAAATGACCTATTTATTGGTACATAGAATGTTTCCCAGTCTGTATTTTCTTCTTCCTTTTTGTTGTGTTTTGATTGAAAGTTAAGGATGGCAGTTTGCAGAACTCCACGATATGTTATTCTTTTGTTTGCACACCAACAGGTGCACGAACAGCCATTAAGTAGGCTGGTGCTAAGAAGTGCACAATAGCGTAACTGCTCAGTTATGCTCTAGAAATCAATGGAATTACCAAGGAGGGAAACAGAATAAACCGAAGTTCATACAAAAAATGAGGTAAGTTGTCACTTGCAGTAGTGCCTAGTTATAACTAAAAATTATACTTTCATTTTCAGCCATTCTTCCAGTTTATGACTTAGTAAAACAATAATCACTTCCTGCTTTGGGACTAAAACTGTTCCTGGTCCTCCTCATTCCAGAAGGTTTGTTTGTTTGTTTGTGGTTCTTCTGGAGAGAAAGAAGAAGGGCAGATCAAGGAAATCCATTACTATAATATTTTGAAATGGTATTCACAATCTGTTTGGCTCTCTGGGCTCTTCAAATACTGAGTTCTCAATTATGGTCTTCCTGGAAGCAAAAGACTCCGCTTTCATGAATGTATTGTTAGGGGAAAAAATAGTTGAGAAAGTATATGCTTCGGATCTCAGTTAAAAAAAGAAGAAGAAAAAAAAAAAGAAAAAAAAAAAAACACAAAAAACCACCAAACTTCACTACATAAAATTAGCACACTATTTTCTTGACAGAAGTACAAAGTGCAGCTAGGGAAATAAGTAAATGAGAACATATAAAAAAACCCTAGATCAGACTATTTTTAACACTGTAGTATTAAGAATTACTGATATTTGAACACATATCGACAACCTGAATACTCATTTTTCATTGGTCTGAGGGTTGTGCTTCCCATTAACTTATATAACTTGCAAAGCAAACAGTTTAATACAGTAAATCAATTGTGTGCACTAGAAAGCTCATCTCAAATATCCAAGCATTTGGAATAGAGACCTGAAACACAAGAGCTATACAGATAGCCTGGTAACGACCTACAGGATGATTCCATGTATAGCAGTTTGGTTCAAGTCTTGTTGTCTTTGCTTATTTAACTCAAGCCCTTTGGAAGAAATTTATTGCCTGTCTTTGCAAATACTCTGTAAAACGGGAATCAGATCTCATTCAGAACAATTCTACAAATAAGTGATAAAGTGATCATTACTGGTACGTCTCAGTCATTATGTAACTTTTAGGAAAAGTACTGTATTTTCACAGTTGTAACCAGCAGATTCTACATCAAAAAACTGTTACTGAGCAGCAGTGCAGGTATACATATACAAATAACACAAAGGGAAGTCTCTCAGTTACCTTTGCAGCTACCTCAGGATGAAAAGGAAGATCCTAACTTCCACTACCTGTCTGCTTCCTAGACCTGACAGGAGCCATCTGGCCCTCTACAATCCCTTGCAGTTGCTGCCCACTTGAAATAAAAGTGAAGAGGAGCAAGGGTGAAGGACATGGTGTGTAAATGCAAAGGAAAGTCTTTACAACCCAGGAGCTCACTTCTACAAACTTCTATTTTCAAAAATATAACATCTACCAAATATCAGATAAGCCATGCAATATCTAAGTGTCTGCTCAAAGACAAATTATTTTGCCAGAGAGCTAGTTACATGAAAATATAAAAACACTCTAACTAAATTATACGCTCAGAGCCAAAGGTTAGATTTTTGCCAGCATATCAGGTTTCAAGTCTTTATTTTTTCAGAAAGCCTGATCCAACTCCTATGAAATTTAGTAGAACTTATTTTAACTGGCTTTGATTCCAGTTAACAAGAAAATTATGGAACCAAGAACACAAAACCAAGACCTTCAACTTTATATCCAAAAAAAAAATATCCAAACCCACACACAAAAAAACCCCCCACACCAAAAAGATTGCCAACAGTGAAGAGCAGTGTAACGTTCTTCACTATTCATTCAAAATGACTGAACATTTTGATGTTTGAGCACATTTTCCAGGCAGAAGCAAGCACATAAAAATTACAAATAACCACTTTAATGAAAATACAAAAAGGCACCACAGATAGAGGAAAATGTTAGTTATTCATTAGTTTATTTTCTACAGTGAGTTAGAAATAACACACACAACAGTAATTTCTGCCCATTACTACAGTAAATTCTGTTTATTTCAAGAGAATTAGAAGAGGAAAAACATCTAGTCAAATACTGGAAGCTCTGATCCTGATTTGTTTTTAGATACTTTCTCCAATGTTATCAATTATTGACAGATACCTGAAACTGCCTAGTTAGTTTTGCATTTTCTAGAAATAACTACAGGTTAACTGATCCCCTCTATATTACTATACATTTTTAGTGAAGCAATGTAACTCTCTTCCCCTATAAACACACTAACAAACACTGAAAGCCTGACAAAACACAGGTAGCAGAGCCCTGGAGCACTCTGCTACAACAAATCTGGTAACACCTTGTCTCTTGAACCCAAGGGACACAGGAGTTGTCGTGGGGATTAGTAAGCGAAATAAACAATGATTATTATAAATGTTTAAAGATTAAGGTAGTAAGCACTCTCACTGTGTATAGTCTATTACTGAACCACCATAATTAATAATGAATTCATTTGTAATGCTTTTCAATCTTATTTTAAGAGGTTTCAAAAAAGAAGAGTAAATCAAAGAGACTGACTTACTCCGAAATCAATGTCTTGTCCAAGTCAGTAAGCAGCCTATTCCCTGTTGAATGCAACATGCTTTGAGATTGCATGTTTGTATATACAGTTCATGCGCAGGGCGAAATATCTTTTTAAAACCATATTTTATTAAAAAAGAAAAAATATTAAAGGCAGGTTTATGCTGCAAAAGCTTGAATGGTTGTAAAGATTACACAGTGTCATAGGGCAAGATTCTGTCACTGATTTCTTGACACAACCAATCATTTCTTATTTTAAGGAAAGCATTTGTTGGATAGTATCCTTCCAAAACCATTTATCCAACCATTTTTGCAAGCTGAAATACCCAAAAAAGAGCTGTGAACACTAATCTACAAATAGATGACAGTAATAGTTTTGTAACTGGCACGCTACTTCCATGCCAGGATACCCAGCATTCCCAGCTCAAACCCCAGAAACTTCACTAACCTTCATGCAAAGGACTGAGCAGTTTGAAGTCACCACAACATGTATGAAGAGCGGTGCTAGGAAACATTTATACCAGCAGCATTGAAGCGCTAAAGCAGAAGCCTGCCATACTATTCAAAATTGCAAACATTTGCCATTATAACTCCACATGTCAAAAGATAGACTGATCGATATCTCAATATACATGTCACTTTATACATACCAAGGCAGATGGAACTAATGACTTTAATGTTAAACAAGTACACTAGTCTGAGTTACGTATGTATGCAGTAACAAACCATAACAATTGTTAGTTTGGTTGATACTGAAAGTACAAGTAAGATATTTATGTAGCTATTATTTTAGCTCTAAGAAAATGTGAAATTAAATGAGGTAAACTAACCTTAAATAATGGATACAAACCGAACACCATTGTTTGAAACGTAAATGGAAACTTCAGAAATAATAATGTCACTTAGCTTACATGCAGCATTCCTTACAGGATCTAAATGGTGTTACCTGTCCAAAACTTGAACTGGTCCATCCCTGATCTGTCAGATTTGGGACCAGCCAAGGTATCTATCTAGAGGACAAACCCAAAAGCACTATTTTCACAGTCTGAATGCTTTACTGGCCATATGCTCCGAAGTTTCTTTTTTAATTTGACTTCCACTTTGGAGAAAGAAAAGGAAGTTATTAACATTTATACATACAACATTAGGGAGAAAAGATAAATTTTTAACTCTCAGGAAAAAAATGTGAACTTTTCAGATGCACTGTATGTTTTTTCTTGAACTTTTACAGTGATGATTGGTAAATGGCTATGATAACAATTCTATATTCACTTGTTTTCTTATTAATACATTCCAGTTTTTTGCAACTGGCACTTCCAACAACTGTTTTTGTCCATTAAAATATTTTGAATGGAGATATTCTTTAATGAATCAGAATTAAAAAAGTGGTTAGAAAATATTCTCTTCTTAATCATAATTGTAACTAGCCATAACTTCAATTAAAACTGACATATATCATAATAAAGCATTCACTGAAAGAGACTAAGTCACCGGTGCTGCAGCAGTGCTGTAACTTTCACTAGATTAAAGTTTCAGTCTTCTACAGCTTAGTTTTGTCCACTTTAAAATAAAATCTGCAATATTCATCTTTGATTTGATCTTTTCACCATGTAACATACAGACAACTATAAAACATCCTTAAAAAAATAACAACTGCAGAACTTCCTTATTTTCCCCCTCACCTGCAGTATTCAAAACCACATCACAGCCTAATGAGAAATGGAAGTCATTGAAAAACCACACTTCTTTCAGTGTTGGAAATTGAATATAATTGAACAACTAGTTCTACAGGTGTTTCAAGTTTAAAGGATGCTCTGTCTTACAGGTGTGGCCTCACTACCAGAGAAGCATAAAAATGGCATACAAGCAGCATTTGTCATCCTATCTATAATCTGACACTAATACCAATACAATCAGACAGACTCTATTCTGTTGCACTATAGCCAAACATGATGGAACCAATTTCTCCCAAAATACATAGGAACAGATTTCTGGATCTTCAAACAAAAACACATGGGTTGCTTTTATTTCCTCTGTCATAAACTTTCAGTATTGCCTTGCCATTTTCTATTAGCATGGAAAGAACAAATAGTTTAAATCAAAATTAACCTACCTAATTTGCTGCATCCTGAACAATAACTATTTATGTGCAAGTTTCATCGTGAAGCCTTAAGCCAGGAAATTTCCATTGTCTTAGCTAAGTACAGAAAGTAAGAAAAAATTATTTACTAGTGTATACTATCCCAAAACATTGAAACTCTTGCATTTTGGAAGTTCAATATGTAAGAAACTACTACACAGATAAACTAGACACTGTTGTACTTTACTTTAGCAGTCTATTAATATTTTTCAATGAACTGCATTAAGAAAAAGTAACAACAAATATTCTGATTTCTAAGACTAACCTATTCAATCACCATAGCTGGTTCAAACTTGACATTGCTTCTAAACCACAAGCTACCAACTCACAATACTAATGTTTTGTGAAAATATATTAAACACTCCCATCTTTCCTATTCTCATATGAAAACATAATCCCAAATCACCACATCATAATACTCTGCACAGGAGCCATTTGTGATACCATCATCAGGGATTGCAGCATTAGATAAGAAAAAAGCAACAGACTAATCCTAGCAAGGATTTTATTTTCCTGCAAACATTCCTTATTATAAAACACACTTTAGAAATGCCCACACCATATTCTCCCCACTTTTCTTTTTCTCCCCAAACCTCTCTAGAAAGCATTAGATGTTCTTCCATTTCACAGTACTTATAATGGTGATTCTGTGAAAAGTCCAAGTTGTCAGCATGTACTGCTTTTTTTTTTTCTTCTTCTTTTTTTAAAAGATGATAGCAAAGGAAAAAAGACTACTTGTCTTTTGTACTGTCTTTATACAAAACTTCATCTTTTATCAGTGCATGTTAACTATGGTTCTTGGAAAATACACCATTAAACAGCTTATAAGAGGTAGATAAATTTCTTCCATTTTTTACCTTCCAGACTTCCTCATTAAGAATTTTACATTTCTGTATCACATGAAAAAGCAGCGGCAAAGTACTCTTGCTAAAGCTACTTAAAACTATGCTGCAAAACCAACTAGTTTTGGTAGCTTGTAGAAGTTTCTAAGAAATTAGATGAATGATGCCCTGTTTCTACCCCTTTATATATCCACCATCAACTCAGAGCATGACTAGGAACTGTGGGAAAAGCCTTGAGTAATTTTAGGAAAGCATCTAAATACCAAATCAGTTAAATAATTCTGACATTTCCCAAATTCCGTAGGTTAGGGGTTGTGGTGGTGGTGTTTGTTTTTAATACAAACTCCTATTAAATTTCATTTCCTAAAAAGAAGTAAGAAAATTACAAAGCAATGCATTACAGATATTTCCAACAGCCCAATAGTATTAGAGCTTAAGAGGTAGAAAGTAATCATACCAAACAAAAGTCATGAGCTCTTAGTGTCACAAGATGAGTTAGGGAAGATAGAAGCCAACTTCCTTCTCCCCTTTGTCAAAAGATGGGAAACTTGCGCTTTATTTGTTCACTTTCCTGTGTTTAAAAAGGAAAAGGGGAAACCGGCACAATTGCAAAAACTCCAGAACAGGAAGACAAGAAGGTCTTCAGAAAAACCAAACTGTTCTTTCCCCACCACCGCTACTCCTGAGTCCCAAAAAGAACTTATGTATCATCCTGGCTACAGCATGTTACTCTTGCTCTTTTGACAGCAGCATAGGTGCCATTCATATTTTACCATTCAGTTATCATTCTCACATGCTGTCAGATTAACCTGAAGAATACAAATAAAGGAAAGAGAAAGGGAAAGACAATTTTAACTATCTAAAATGCAGACAAATTAGAATGTAACAATGGGACAAACAGAAGGCACTTCTGTAACTATAAAGTCTTGACCTTGCCAAATTGCAGTATTCTGCTACAGCCAAAATTAGTTCTGGAAATAAAAAAAAGTCTGAAGTTACCCTAATGGAAGAGGTAAGTAAGGAACTGCTAGCAGCTTTTCTACTAGGTTATATGTAAGACACCTTACCTCTGTCCACAACCATAAATAAAGCAAAAACCCAGAACAAGAATCCTTATCCTTTTAATTTTGAGTAATTATACAAATTGTCCCTCAAAAAAGTGCTTCTGACATTTTTGGAACAAAAGAAAATTATTCTTGGTTAAAACAGATTATTTTAACTGTAGATAAATGAATTGTTCCAAATTGTTCCAATTTCTTCCAGTGTTTAAGGGTTTTCTTTAAATGCCAATGAGAATATTTTCCCTCCAACCCATTTTACAAAGAACATCACAGTAAGAGCCACTCTTACCAAAACTGTACTACTGTAAAATTCTATTATGCTAACCATAATCTGCAAACAGTAATACATTTAAATAAATGATTCACTTCAGAGATGTTTTTATTATTGCAACACCATGCATATCTTTAAAATATTTTTACTTTCTATGAATATTATTTAATCTAAAAAGAACATGTTGTAAAATCTTAGTACACATTTAATGTTTTGTAGTAAATGCATATTCAGAACTATTTCTTTACCAGAATTACATGTTTTATATAGTGTATATTTGGTATGTAGGGTAGTTCTCAGATATACAATAGCAACACAAGCACATATTACATTAATCAAATTACTATTAGGTAGCTTTACTAGACCACACACACCTTACATAAATGGCAACACACTGAAAACTTCTTCTGAAACCAGGGAACCCCGGCACCATGCACTGTCCCACTCGGAGAACATCCCTGATTTAGAAATCTATGGAAAGCAGCATTATTCACTTGCTTCAGACAAAAGGCAAACACACACACACACACTACCAGTCTTCAAGTGACAGGTAAAGCATCACTACATAGAAGTTTAATTATAATTCCTCCCTACAAGTGATATGCAGACATCAGCAGCTTTATACTAGCTATAAATTTGACACTTCTCTGTCCTTATGGCATCTGATTATAAAGTAAAAGTATTAAAGTAGCATCTTCACTATTTCTGCAGGAAGGCAACTGATTCCTTGCATTCACGAGCAACACAGAATACTAAAGTCAGGCCAACAGTGAGCCACTCTAACTACAGGTGAAGTAACTTACTTGCTTTTGAGATCACTATATAAGGTAAACCCTAAAACTAATTGACCTTAATGTTGTAGTAAATCAATCATTTTTAGAATGGTAGAAGAAAAGTAGATTTGCTTACCTTTTTAAGGGTAGGCAAAGGGGAGACATGAAGACTAGTACCTCTAGGGAAAGTTTACAAACGGGTAAAAAAACCTATATAATCAGGGCAGCCTCAAATATACATAAAAATGCAGAAGCAAGACACTGAGGACAAGCTTGAGAAGGGTTAGAGGAAAACTGCCTACTAAAATGTGGTGATAACTGCATCCCTGATTAATAAGGGCACTGGCATTTAGGTTTTAATTTATCTACACAAAAATACAACTACTACCATAAACAAAGGAAGTTCCTAATTATAATCGAAACTTCCAAAAACACTTCAACATAATGAGACAGGAGATATTAAAACCTTCTATTCCAAGTTAAGAAAATGCTTTGTGAGAAAAGTTTCTTGGATCCATGCTTCTAAGACAGAGACTCACAGACACAAAACACCTAGTGCCAGCTAGCCCACAACAAAATTCTTCTATTGCTAGAGTAGTCTTCCACTGCCGTGATTTCCTTTACTGACAAGGACTTCACAAAAATCTTTAATTAAATCAGATTTCTTAGGTATGAAGTATTACACTTGCTATACAACTGCAAAATACAACTCCAACAATCCATTTTGGTGTGAACAGACATTTGTTATAAACACCATTTTGTTAGAATGAAAACAAGACTGCAACCTTCAGGGTGAGAACTACAGTACGTGAAAATAAACACCCTTTCAACCAAACACCTCTTGTAAGGTGTTCTTACCAAAAAAATCTTGCCAACCTTAGAGAAGGTCAGTTTTACATACTGCATTGCATTACTGAACATGACTATGCAATATTTTCTAAGAATAAAATACATCTGTTTTACCATAAGTGCGAAACACTTCTAGTAGCAGTCCTCAAACTTTTAGTTAGGTAACTGCATCAGTTCAGACTCAGGACTGTCTTTCTCCATTGATAACCTCCCAATTACAGGTCAAAGTATACACAACTGGAAATGGAATATAATGGAACTCCACCCATAGACTGCATTTCAACCTTGATTAGTAGTTGCTAATCACTAAGTTGGCTGCTACTGAGAATATCTCAAGAGGCAGCTGACCACTGAGAACCAGTTTTAAAATTCTGAAGCACTAATATAGTACATGAAAAAAAAGAGGTGGAAGATCCACCACTCAGTCAAAAAGATGCCACTTGCTCAATAACGTAAGCATTATTGATAAAAAGCATACTTTTTTTTTTTTTTTTTTTTAGACAAAGGTAAAAAGGGAAAAATCAGTCCTACAGATGATCTCATTTCAAACTTAAATCAACATTTAATTCTCTCTTTTGATTGTTTATGTTGGAGTCTCTATATTCTTTTACTGATCAATTAACATCCCCATTGACATTTGAACATGAGTGCACAGAGAGATGCATGAAGATTGAGATACAAAGGGAAAAAACGTAAAGCAACGATGTCAGTCATATCCAGAAAGTAAGTACTGCTGTTCACTGGCATAATCCTGCAGAAACATACTTGCATGGGATTTCCTTCCTCTAAGGGAAGATGATCTTGCCTTGCATAGCAAGAGCTGGATTATTCCAGGCACCACAGTTGTGGTCTCTGAACTGATCAGCACTTAAATTTTAAGAGAGGTCCATAACAGCAATACATTATGCTTAAAAGTAAAAAGAATGAACAGAAACTCTAACTGGTACGTTCTCTGACAGATTTTTTTTTTAAATACCATTTGAATTACTAAAAAAAAAAAAACACAACACCACCCCCCCAAAACCAACACCTTGGTTATAAGGAAATAAATACAAATCATTACATAAATAATGCCTCAAATATCCTACTAAATAGCTCCTGGAATTTATCATCATCTTTTCAGGCATTTCAGTTCCCACTGTAAGATATATCAACCTATCAAGGATTTGAGCCTTGGCAGAATCTAATTTAACAGTATTTGTTTTCACCTGCCTCTCCATTCCCTCTCTGACAAAAGGTCCAGATCTGTACCAGGGATTCTCTTGTTCCCCTACTGATGGTATGTTACAAAATTTCTTAATCATACATCATTTTACACTTGCTTTCTTACATTCTATTTTCAACCTTAACTGTCAATTTTATATTGCTCATAATCAGACATACATCTCCTGTATAATTATTATTAACTCTATGCTATTTGTACTCTTTTCACCAAATATCCTTGTGGTACTATATAATTTTCTTTGATTATGTTTCTTGATTACACAAGACTTTCTCATGGTCAAGGGAGATGTTTTCAAGCATGATTCAGTAACTTCTGCACTCTACTCCATAAATCTACCTGTCTTAACACTTTTGGTATCATCCTTTGATGAACTCTAACATTTTACTTTCCATACTGTAATCTGTCTACCACTGCCTCTTTAATCATCAATGTATCATATTCTGTCAAATATTATGTATTTTGCAAATAAAATCTATATACACATAAACATTTTACATGACAACCTGTGACTATGAAAGCTCTCCTGTTCTGGGATAACTCCTGGCAAAATGTCCCTAACTCAGCTTTCTTGAAAGTACTACAATAACAATCACCTTTTTCATCATCATGTATCTCCATTTTAAAACTCACTAAGATCCTCTGATCTTTCTCTCTCCTCCTCATTTAGTATCCAAATACATATTACTCTGAGACCTTCTGAAGTTTTTGCTAATTTGATCATTCTCATTAAATTGCTGCTCCATTTTAAGCACTAGCCAAAACCCCTATTTCTCCATCTGTAAATAACTTCCAAGAGACAACACAACTGTTAAGTCCTGAAAACTACCTAAGTAACAAGACTTGATCTACTGTAGTAAAAACTAGTTAAAAAGAGGGGAAAAAAGATATCAAGAATGAATACTTGCCTAAATGAGTTGAGCCTTTTCCTCTGTATTCTCTGTGTTCTTCCTACTTAGTCTATGATGGAACTTCCCTGGGTATTTGTGACAACCTCCAGAAATTTAAAAGCAAGGCAAACAAACCCCCCCTCTCTTTTCAGAAGATTAACCATAAAGCAATATGAGTAACTTCTAAACTTGATCTATTAAAAATAAACAAATAAACAAACAACAGCAGAACTAAGCAATTCAAGACCAGAATCTGCTAGCTTGTCTCTGCAGCTAATGCAGTCAGCAGAACCCCAATGCAGGTCTACATGCAACCAGATCTCTTACAATTAAAAAAAAAAAAAACAACAAGCCCTCACAGACACCAAAACCCTAAAAGCAGAGCGCGTATCAGAACTGGGGGACAACACCAGCAGCACAGCAGCTGCTGAAGGGACAGCAGGCCTGTCTGCTTGAAAAGGGATACCGCAAGCTGCTACGTAAGATAACAGCAATAATTTCTGATGTACATAGGCAAGCAAGAATGATGACCTATGCTCTTTTCCACCCTCCTCTATGCATTGAGGTAGAGAAAGGAGATATTTACCCCTTTTAAATGTGTTGCTTTTATTCTCTGGAGACATCAGTGTGGCTGACAGCTCAAAAGAGACTGGCAATAAACACTACTGCTAAACACAAATTCACATTATTTTTAGTAAAAATAAAAAAAAAATATTTCATAGCAAAAATAATTCCACTCAAAGCAGAAACAAAAACTATGTAGCTGTATGACAGTATCTGTGTAACATGGTAGAAAGTGCAGAGTTGGATGAAAAATACAGTTTGTCCACATCTTTGACTAATTCACCTACCTTCTACCCACTAATTGTTTTGATCAGAACAACTTACGTTCCATAATTTCAAGTAGTTTTAAACAACAGCCATTTCATACACTCTGCTTACAGCAGGCTGAGTTTAAAAGTTCTCTTTCCAAATTACACAAGCCTAAGGCGAGGACAAGCAACAGTTTCATATCCCATATGATCAAGAACACAAAAAGAAACAGTACCTTGCACTTACTTCACCCATAAGATCCAAACTTGGTGTTTATACACAAAATCTTTGTGTTTGTAGGTATAAAAGAATTTTCTTATAATTTTTGAAAGTTTGTGCCATTAAATCTTTTCCTCTCTTGTTGAAAATTCATTCTTAACATGTATATAACATTAGAGGTGGGACAGAAAGTCCATGCAACCTATCCCAAACTTAAGACAATATCCAGTCTTGTATATGCTATATATATATACACATAATAAATGAGTCTAAA
>JAVJGI010000060.1:52155681-52170829 GCA_035590275.1 Ibycter americanus | reverse complement strand
ATAGAATTTATGCATGTTATATAATCAACATACAAAATAAAGTATTCGTAAACATTACTAATGTTCCTAAAGCGACAATAGTACTTGAATAAACCCTTACTGTTCCAGAACTGTATCCTTCTCAGCTTTCTTAAGAGCAGCAATGCCCATGAAATATTTTCAAGACGAGACCTTTCTCCCTGCAAGGTCTTTAAGGAAGAGATAAAAACTTTTATTTGATTATATGCAATTTTATGCCTTTATGATATTTTAATATAAGTATAGAAGTAACAGTAATTGTGATCATGACAGATTTTTTTAAACCAAAATGAAAATGGTAAATTCCGTGTTAATGAAAAATATAAACTAACAGAATAGAAATTAATTCTGCTCATGCAGCACTAGTAGTGCAAGCAAAGATGCAGAAGAACCACTAGAAGGTTCGTACGAGTAAATCATAACTTTACTGTAGAAAACAGATGGTGCAACTTAAGTCAGAGACCACTCAGCACTTTACAAGTAATGGCAGTCTTCACTCAGTAGCGACCCAGCACCTGGGCTACAAGTCAATTAATACCCAGTGACCAATTTAAATGAGGGAGTTGGCCATGAAAGACCAACTTATCAGCATTTGATTACATAACCCCTCCTTCTACAGTATCTACCCAGTCCACCCTCTTCCAGTGTCCTCTCCACCACAACTCCCACGTTTCTGTCTCCTCACCCAATGCATGAATACACCCAGCTCGCTCTATATTCACAATCCTTCCCTTTGCAATTCAGCTACCTATGCTCAAATAGTCACCTCTCCCTCTCTCATTAAAATACCTCCAAACACCTTGTCTTCCCTCTTCTTTGGCTTACAGGTGACTGAGAAGCAGCCTGTGTTATTTGGCCCAACTGGAGGCAGAGTTAGCATGTGCCTCCCAGCTGGACAGCTAACTACTCAGAGTAGAATACAAATGTCTTTTGCCAGGCCAGCAACCTAGCAGTACCCATGCACCCCAGAGCCTCCAAGCTGCACGTTTGGATCAACTGGCTGCCTAGTCAGGAGATGTGCATCCTCTCAATGGGCAGCTGCCAAGTCAAGAAATATATGAAGTCTCTGAAGCCACAAACCATAGCAAATGCATACCACCTGAACCAAAAAAGCCTTGAGGAAAAAGACACAGCCCTGAGAGTCACTTCCACCCGGTGGCCTTCTACAGCAGAATCCTGTACTATGCACCCTTTAAAGTTTCATCTAGTAAGGCAATCAGATCAACAGTCCCGCATATTTATATTGTTGCTGTATATTATATGGTATGCGAACAATCATATTTATGTTTTGTCTATTTCACTGTAACATTCCATGATTATTTCCACAATATAAAAAAAGTTTCATACTTATTTTGATGTTGTGAGTACTGGAAGTCAGCAATACTACAGATCATGTTACACTACTGAAATTACAATAAAAATGAGTAAATTCTTTGATAAGTTTCTGCAAACAAGAAATAATGGTAACAGCTTCTTGTTTTTCTTAGCTAGATCACCAAGCAGCCCCCACCAAACAAAAGCAAGCTTCAATTAATTTACTCATATGAAAAACAAATCCTGTTGCTTTCATAAACTCTTTGAAAACAACCACCAAACCTTGAGTCTGCAACTTTTACTTACATGCAAAGACCTCCTGAAGACAACTAAAGAAATCAATGGTTTACACCAATTTCAGTATCTTAAGTTTTGAATGTATCTATTGACTTCACTTTTTTAGTTTCCTTCCTTACTAAAGCAGGTACATTTTGTGTTAATATACATGGTCTAGACCTTAAACACCTGACCTTTACAAGCACACTGCAGGAATGACACAGGACACCACTGATTTCATCCCAGCTCTGAAGAGGGATGAGATTCTCCCTAAGCAGATCTGAAAAGAATTCCACACGTGCGAAAGTCTACAAACACAGCTCTTACAGCAGACCTACAGAGGCACCAGGTCACCATAAAACTAACAGAATATTTTTGCTTCCTACCAGGCACATAAATTTATGGACAATCATCATTTTAAACTGCATCACACACAAATATCCACGCAGAAATATATCTGTACATTTAGGGAAGCTGGGTGTTTGTTTACAGTTATGTGCAGAACAGTAGATTATTTTTGTCACTTTTTTCTTTGACCTTATTTAAGAAGCACTTTATTAAACATCTGGACTAACTCTGTTTAAAATTCAATTAAACTGCTTATTAGGAGAATGAAAGCTACTACAGAAAAATGGGATTTGTGTACTGGCAATATGAAAATCTAAACAGGAAAAAAAATGTATTCATCTAGCACAAAACCCACCTTTCAAGGAATGTAACTATATTTCAGTAACAACAGCATATTGACTATAGGACATATTAATGAAATAATACTAAATGTGACCAAGTCATTGTCACCAAGTATTGTATTTTGATTTTCTAACCTTTTACACTTTTCTAATGATTCTATATGGATTGACTAACATAACACCCTTCTAATAAATAACTTCACGTTATATAAACAGAGAAGCCCATGGCATTAAACAAGATAACAAGTTTCACTAAGTTTGAAGGACACAAAGTACTTTGAAGCATTTGGAAAAAAATGCTTACTAAAAGTATTACAAGCTATATGGTAGTTAGGGCCCTATATATTCTTCAAATCCAATTAAGCGCAATAATTGTGCTCAGAAACAAAATTTTCACTAATGAAAAAAATTGTATTTCTATACCTTAGTTACGAAAATGACCTTGGAAGAACAAGCAAAATGCACACCAATGCTGCAATGCCTGACTGGTCTGCAGAGTACCTGAAAGCACATTTTTCAGGTGTGTGAAATACCCTTTAGATATTCATCTGGATCTTGTGAATTCTGCATGTCCACAGCTGCAGGAATTTTTTTTCCAGGTACCATGCAATCTATTATCGTTTTGCTGTAAAATTCAGTATTTTACTGTTGCTAGGCACCTGACATTTAGTGTTTTGTCCTCTTGCCCTTTTACCTGCATACACCTTTTCTTTCCTTCAATTTTCTTTACAATTAGGAATTCATTTGATTACAGTAAATATTCCACTTGCAGTCAATGGGTACAGACATCAAGGGGTCAAGGAACAGAAGATGAATTCCGGCCTGTAGTCAAAGATTGAGAAGATGGTGATTAGCAGAGAATGAGAGACACAAAGACCTGTGAGCTAGGCAGCCAGGATAAGCAGTACTGCAGCAGTGAATCCCCCTCAGCCCACAAGCAAAGGAAAGGATTTCTGAACTGGCCCATGTGGGTAACACCACGGAAGCCAAGATAGGGAGGAAAGGATGCTCAGAAAGCACACTCAAAACCTCCTTAGAAATAACTGGTATTGAGATTAATCAATTACCATGTAGATGATAAGTCAGAACTACGTGTATATATATGAGGGGAAAAAAGGTATCTCACAGTGATACAACAGATTAATACTGCCACAAAATTTATTCCCATTCCCCACAGAGAGCACAAGGTTCCGTTACGAAGAATATTCTCTAGAGACAAAGTTAAGGTTGCACAATCATACTTAAATGAGGTCATTCCTTATTTTTTCAGGTATCTACTATGCAACTGTAGCATTATATGAACATATACTGTTAGAAATGTGAATATTCTGAGGTTTACACAGATGGTATTGGGGCAGGGGGAAAGTGTCCAAGAAACAGCTCTGTAACCTCCAGTGTTTCAAAGCTCTACTGTCCTCCCCAAAAATTACACTGGACATATGTGAATTCTCTAACATGGCACTGTTTACCTGGCTATTGGCTGGCTTCCACATCATTTAATTGAGGTTACTAGAACCCAGATATTCCTGAGCAAAATAACTACGTAAGGGAAGAAAGGTTTCTAAGTTTATTTCCACAACTTTTCCTTTAATACAAATATATTTTTAAAAAAACAAACTCACACACACAGTTCTACACCTATCCTATGCCATAATAATTGTTAACATACTCAGAACACACTAGATTTACCCCCAAAATAAGCTGTTTTCATTTAGCTTAATTAAGCCCCTGGGAAGTATCCCAAATGAAAAGTTACCCCAACATATTACATCCCAGTAATACATCTTGTTACAGCACTTCACAGAATTTTAACAGAGCTACTCAAAGTTAGTCATATGATTCAGTGATTTACAGAGCTGAGAATCTCTACACGTGGATTATCACAGAAGCATAGCAACCTTTGGACTGGGAGACAGAGGCCAACCAGCAGACATCACAGCACGTAACAATGGAGAAATGCATGCTGCCATGAGTATGACCCATCTAAACTTCAGCAAACAAGCATATGAAAAGTCCAGCAAACAACGTAAGAGAAAAGGTCTCTGAAACGGAATGATTGCCTTACTTTACAGGATTTTTATGTATTTTAGGCAGCTATGGATTGACAAGTAACACTGTAAATTATTCTGAAAGATTAGTAATCTGAACAGCTGCTCCTCCCACACCAATAAAAAAGGAAAATAGTGTAAACACGGTTCACTCTTGCAGACAAACATGCTCCAGTGCATCATTCAACAGAGCTCCACTCTGTTATAATGGTATGCAATCCCTCTTGCAGCATAGCTGGCTGGCTGCAATTTATCTGGAGTTAAAATAAATGCATGCACATTCAGTTTAAAGACAGGAAAACAAAAAGTAGAGAACTCAGTGTCACTACCTTGTTGCTGAAAATCTAATTCAGGTCTGCTTAGACTTGAACTTGTTGCTCCAAGGAGACCATATTTTAGATCTGATACCTAGCTCACTAATCTAGTACCTCAGGCAAAGCCTAAGATCACTATTCTGGGTACCATCTTGCTGTTTTATTATCCTTTCTTAAGATAAGCTTCTTTCTTTCAACCGTTCCAATATTTCTCTGCTTAGGTATCCCAAGTTTATTTACTCCCTGAGGAATAAAGATTGTTCCTCCTCTCATCTATGCTATATTTTCTGCTTCTCAACACTGCAGAGGGCAAACAAGCTTATGAATAGTTTTATTTTCCTCATATATTCCTAATTTATATTCATTTTCAAATATTTAAGATATGACATAGAAGCATGAAGAGACACAATCCCCGCATTAAAAAGCTTACAGTCTCACACTTCTCTGTGAGATAGGTAAACAAACATCAGTATACCCGCTTTATAAATATGAATAAAAAGATGGCAAATGATTTAACTAAGGCCACAGAATAAATATGTACCAGACTAGTAACCAGAAACAAGATCATGTGATGGGATCTCTGCCCTATACCCAATTCACTCTATGAACTATATGTATCCTAATAATGTGGACTGGTACTGCAGTTACTCCAAGTAGTCCCACTTAAGGTGTAAGACACCACTCTGACACTCTGAACAAGTATTTTAAAACAAAACACAAACAATCCATTCTCATGATCTGTTACATGCTTACTTTCCAGTTTTCAAATTCACAGAACATAACATTACTCTGTTTTATTTTTCAAACAGTGCTTCCTCAGCTATTGATTAAAGAGGCATTTTAAAAGACAGTAATTAATAGTAACCCCCTTTTATGGATGGTTTAACTAAGGCTCAGGAAGAACAAATTTGCCTGTCAGAACGTAATTCCAGCATTATTAACAAAAAAAAAAAAAAAAAAAAAAAAGGCTTTACTGTATTTGGATTTCATTCCTATCTGACATGCATTCTCCAAGTAGTGGCCTGAACCTCTGTGTACCTCTAGTACCTCACCTGTAAAACTTTAGAAATTATACTTTTCTATTTCATTACTGGGGAAAGTGGGGAAGGGGTTAGGAAAGAAAAAGACTATAAAAGTTTTATCTATTGAGGTTTAACTGCGAATAAACAAGGTAATTAAAGCCTACTAGCTCTAAAATACAATATAAAAAAAAAAAATCAAAAACGCAAACTTCTCTTAGCCCAGACTTATTCCACTCTGCAAGGAAAGAAGCAATATCCTTGTACTCCATATGCATTCTTGATCTTGTTGCAATATGCTTACCATTTATTCAAACCTAAGACATTACCACAGCTATTAATAATTTTAAAGCATAAATTAATTTTAATACTGTTTCAGGTAAAGGTTAGAAAATGGTCCTAACATATAAACTTTTCTCCAATTATTAGAAGATTCAGCAGGTCCTAAAAGTCACCACAGTTATTATAGCGTTGCCAGAAACTTGCTCTTTGTAGGTTATTAGTTCTGACATCTGTCTAGATAAGCTTTCAAGTCAAACAACCAGAATTCTGTATTAAAACTCAAGAATATTCACCCTTCCCCAAATAAACCAATACATTTCAGCTTAGCAGCAGTGGTTCAGGTCATTTGTAACAACAAGCTTGCAGAAAAATAATCAGGAAAATATATTAACATTCACCGCACTGATTTTTCACTACATTTTTCAGCTGTAAAGAAGAGTTTACTCTCTGAAGGAAAAGCTCAGAAACTCTGATAGAGGCCCAACTCATCTGCATAGTGACTAGTATCCCAATGTAACTCTAAGAGCCAGCAATTTTAAGGTAATTAAGTTTCACCTGTTGATTGGTCTCCTCAGAAGAGGTCTGATGCAAATTTTGTATCATAAAAGTTCTATTTTCTTTTGAGCAGATTCTCAACAACTCTGACAAGACAACATCCGTCCAAATAAATAACTTCTATTGAGTGACATTCTAAGATTTTAACAACTGACATGCTGAATTTCTCTAAATAAAGCTTTATAACATGAACAGTAACTAGTCTTGATTGTGAATATGTTGACTGTATGATTACAGTACAACTAAAACAAAATTCCCCCTCCAACTATGTAAAATATTTGCTTCAGACTTAACAGCAAGGCCTCAGACATCTGACTGAAACACATATTACAATTCTTGAGTAGAAAAAAACAATTTTAAAAAGAAACCATAAATATGTCATCCATGTATTTGTTTCCTATCTTGCCAATGACTGCAGGATTTGTGACAAAATTAAGCACAACAGATTCTGCAGGTGAAGCCTGTAGTGTTGCAATCAAAGTCTGTAGCTATGCAAGATGGAAGCCTTCACTATAGTGTTCTTGAAGGATGGACAAAACCTGTAAGGTCATCTGGTCCATTTCTCTGCCAGTCCTGGCTCATTACCTGTTGCACATGTATTAGAGTCCTGACCAAGCTAGTTGTGAATGACCCATGGTGTGGGTTTTCCCCCTGACTCTGCTTGGCATACTGTTCAGAAGGTATATATGTATATCCTGGGGGGTTTTGTGCTGCTATTTGCTCTGAATTTTCTCTCTCTGTTTCATCTCAGCTTACATGTTAACACAGCCTCTTATTTTATTTTAAATTATCTCACTTTAAAATATTTAGGCCCTCCAAAATGCTTGTAAGATACCATTTTACCTTCTCATCACCCAAAATGTTCATTTAGCCATGCAAAACATATTTATTTCTCAAATCTTTTTTAAAATCAATTAGTCCCTTCAGCCTTCTTAACATTTTGTTGCTCTTCCCTAAGCTTCTACTAAGTTGCCCCACCTGTTGCAAAGGCTCTGAAAGTAAAACAGTAGCCCAGATAGTCTCACCATCTCATCAGAAACTCATCTCCCACTTGTTCAATGCCTCTGTGGATGCAACCTAAACTCATTCTGATTTTTACAAAGTCTATATATCATATTGCAAATTGGGGCCTGTTCTTCCTGTCAGAAGCATGCACAAATCCCTTTCATATGAAAGGGAGTTGGGTGCACACAACTGACAGGATTATCAGGCCCATGGTATCACTCCTATCCCTTTTTCAGCAATACTGCTTTCCAGGTTATTCCCTCACAATGAATACCTGTTTTGGATTACTGTCCCTCAACTGTTTTAGCTTGCATTTTCCAAACTAAATCTCATTTGTATTTTCCAACAATGTGCCTAATTTCTTTAGATAACCTTTTCTTTTCTGCCCTGACTTGTGCTTAACTCTTCCCACTATCATTGTCTGCTAATGTTACAAGTGTACTATTCACATTCTCACAAAGTTTATCAATCCAGACACTAAATATACTTAAAATTGCTAAACTTGTATTACTATGTGCATATGTAAACACTAATGTTACCCTTCTAGCACCTAAAACTGCTGTGACTCGCCGAATCTATTCTTTATACTTTGTGATATTTTTGTTTATAATCCTTCAACAAATTTTTCATTCAGGTGACTATCCATACACATAAATAATTAGTTAATGAGGTATTTTGAGATGTATTTGAATTTTAACAAGTATGTAAAATATTACTACAGCTACAACTTTCTCTTTATTCACTGGGGCCTCGAACCTGCAATCAGATCTGGCAAGCAAGCCAGTCCTGTACTTCTCCATACCCACTAATCTGTGTGCAGATGCTGTTGCAGCATCAGATCCTAATTTTAAACACTGAGCAAGAATAACAAAAAAAAACCCCTCTTTTAAAGTAATTTTGCTTGGAAAATTCCAGGCTGCTTATTATTGTTTTCCTAATATTTCTGCCATTATTTTACTAGGAACAGAATCCCTTAAATTTATCCAGTTCCTCAGCTCATGATTTTGGTTTTTATCCTTATTCTCACCCTCCTTCCCCTTTTTTTAAAAAAAAAAAAAAAAGAAATCAGTACTATTACTCAATTTCTTTGTTGCATCTTGAAGATCAAATGACTTGTAGCATCCTCAGATCTTCCAAAAAAAAAATCCTCTATTTGTTGTTAATAACTATCTCATATGGTCCTGAGTTTTAACTGCTCACACTTTTTAATCATCCTACTACATATGGAATTTCAGGAAATTCAGCATAATGGTTAGTCTTTATATTAACTTCATGCAACTTCTCATTTATGAAATGACCTCTTTCCTCTCTACTTGACTTCCCCTTACCTCCCCAGTATTTAAAACAGCAAATCCTTATTCACCTTTAATCAGTATTAACTCATTTCTCCTGCCTTTACCAGAAGCTTACAATATACACCTGCCTCCCACCTTTCAGATATTCTCTGCAGAACTGAGACTTAAACTTATTTTACCCTACACTTATTCCTTTCACATAATTTCTCTTAATGCAGATAAATACCTTTTCAAAGCAACCTGATTTTTAATTCACTTAGGCATACTTCATTTGCACAATTAGCTTACAAACTCCCCAAGAACAGATGAAGACCCACAACAGAAATAGACGTATTACTAACGCTCACACAAAAACCAACAGAACCTTACACTAACATGAGGTCACATCAGCCCAATTCTTTGTAGGACTGTAACCTAATCAACCATTACACAAAACACAGGCTGTATCTCATGCTAACTTTCTTTTCACCTACTGTATGTTTATCAACTAACAAAAATATAAAAGCATGCCCATATTACTGATGTTTACATTTATTACCCCATATTAAAATATTTTCATTAACATTATAAAATAATCTTTAGAAAAGCATTTAGAAAATGCTTTACTAATTCACCTCAACTGAGATGAAACATCTGATTTGCACTACATCCAACAGAATCGTACTCTCTGATGCTGTAGAGACTTACAGAACTACATTAACAAGTACAGTCTATCAATGGTTATCGGCACTGTGGCTTTTGACTGCTCACTAAGAACCACAGTGCATAAATTACTCCACCTGTCAGACAGCTCAAAGCAACACAGGCACAAAGTTTGAATAGTTCAGACTTTCCCTATTATAAATAACTTTTTCCAGTGAGAGAAAAGAGAGGGCGGTGCAAGGGAGAAGGGGTAGATGGGACTGTCTATCACGTATTCAAATATCATCTATCATAAAGCCTATCAGAATTTTATCAGAAGTTTAAACAATTCACATCTTCAATGAAGCTTAACATACATGCCCAAAGACACCCAGCAAAAAAATCCACAACAGTCAAAATGAAAAGGTTACTTAAACAAAAAAGACATACCTCACAGCTGCCTAGAAAAACCATAACCCTATAAGTGTTTTGCAAAACATACAGTTTGATCAAGCCAACAGGACTACTGACATCACACAAATAATTCAACTTTCTAAATTATTTACACAGTAATTTTAAGACAAAATGACAGCATTATTAGAGATAACACAGCAAAATGAGAAAGTGGTCCATGTAGCTTAAGCTTTTATCTCAGTGAACACAGTATGCCAGGTGTTTCATAGAAAGAGACAACTTTCATCACAAACCACCACAAATCCAAATCTGCAAATGTATTCATGTAGGTGCACACCACTGAATCCCTCTGAATTCAACAGGCCCCATCTGCCATGTAGATCCCTCAGTTTACAGGACACACAACATACGATTGGATAAAAATTTATATAAAAGTTGATAGGCCTCAATTTGTTTGGCTTTGTTTACAAAGTCATTACAATAGTGAGGCCAAGATTACAGTCATACTTGAGACTCAAGAGAAACATTTTTTTTTCCAAGGGTAATTGCTCAGCAGCTAGTGAAAATCTAACCCTGTAAGAAACCCCAGGTTACGTTCTTCAACGCAGATAAATAAGACCCTTTTTATAAATTTATCATTAGAGCATTTTTTCTTTCCCTATAACCAAATGCCCCCCCTAAAACTTTCTAAGTTAAAGCTAAATGAATGTTAACCTAGCAGTCATACATGCATATATACAGTCTTATTACTGCACATGTAAGGAGGTGAACTCAGCTGGGAAACAGTTGACATCAAACTTAGATTATGTGAGGAGCAACAGTGAGTAAAGCAGTAATTTAGAAAAAACAAAAACCCAAAACAACCACTAGAAACCAACCCACCCCAAAACCAACAACCTTGACAACTTATATCAGAATGGCCTAAGTAAATCACAGAGATTATGATAAAACAGACATTTTTAAAGATTCTTCATCTTAACTGCTCATCAACTTTTTTCTAAATTCCAAATAAAAAAAACTTTCAATTATTTGTATGTAATCATTTATATTTTCAGCAACCACGTTTTAAATAATGTCAATACCAGCATGCAAATAATAAAAATAACATTTTTGTGTGATTCTAAATTAAAAAGTAGTATCTTATCAAAAATCAATAGTTATTAGAAGGCTAACATTATTTGTGTTAACTGTTACAACTTAAAAATGTTTTCAAAATACAGATGAAAACACAAATGACATACAACCTTCTACTGCAAAAAGTCACGCCATTCAAACATTTAGAAAATATGGAAATAAAAAGGAAAGACTAAACCCCCAAAAAATAGCATTTTGCAAATTATATGTAAAATCTAGTCAAGTAATAGACGACACGGTCCAAGAGAAAAATTCAAAAAGCAAAAAACTGCTTTCGAAGAGCTGAAAAATCTTCAGCCTCAACACTATGTAGTAGGAGAAGAAAAAAAAAAGAAAGAAAAAAAACCCCAACATAACCCACACAACAGAGTAGGACATCCTAAAGTCAGCTTCCTTCTTCATTCCTAGGCTTGCTAGCAATCATAAAGTTTGCTAAAGCTATTAACAATGATAATTTCTTTTCTTATTCTGGATCTTAAAGCAATCATATGTCACCACCAAAAAAAGAAAAATTCAGTAACTACAGATATCTAAGATTTTCCAGACATCATTGTAACTCAGTAACTGCTCCACTATGCTATGAACTCTACAGCTTCAAGCTGGAAGTCAATCTAGGACAACCAATAGAAAGTGCACCTGTACAATTACTGCATTTCCTAATTCAGAAGGCCAAACTAGAGACAGATAAAGCCTGTGTGTACTCAGATCACCAAAACAGAAATCCAAAGGCCCATACATTTTTTGTACATATTTCACATCTATATAATCATCAATTGCAATGAATAATATAATTTATACAGTTCAGAAACAGAAAAATACATTCCTTAATGTACATAAAACCTTATTCTAAATGAAATACAATCGTATATACAGAGCATCTAAAAACACTATGTACACAATAATTTTAAAATCTTTCACACAAAGAATAATCATCAAAAGTTAATAAAAAATATTTTTTTCTTTAAAAGTCATCTAGGAACTGAACAGTACCACACACAGTAATTTAAAATATTCAAAATGAACTCCATGCTACATTAAAAAAAATAATCTGCATCACAAGAAATGACCTGTATCATTTCAAGGAATGTAATCTTATATTTAAAAACTGCAGAAATCTACTATTTTTCAAGTAGTAGAAAAAATTATTTAGCTCTTTGCACTCTAAAATGAAAAATAATGTATGCTGCTAGTAACTGATAACAATATAATTTATCCAAAGCAGTCTACCTTCCTGCAGACGCATTTTCATTCAATGTTTGACCCCACTGAGCAGTAAACAAGTTTACATGTATCAACACATTTCAGTGCTCCAAAAATTAAGCTAAGTTTCTGTAACTAGTCCTTTAGTATCGCGGTTCTGTAGCAATCAATGAAAATGGCTCTGACATACATTGTTTATATACTTGGGATCCCTTCAAACTTTAAGACTTGCAGATGTAAAATACGAATAAAATAACTACAAAACAGAATTAGCCTTAACTGATCACTGCACCAGAACAGTAAGGAATTACAAGTTCTTTCTGCTTTATTTTATAGCTTTTTAAGAGTAGGGATATTTTTATTATTGCACACACTGAAAACCAAATATAATCCCACACTCAAAAATACTACTGCAACAGCTTGATAGCACTCACCGCAAGTAATACTGTTTTAGAGCGAAGGCAGCGTTAGAACAACTTCTGGGAAAGTTAAACTCCTCTACAATTTCTCCCCACTGATTCTTCTCTGATACCTGTCAAAAACAACACACAGGCCGAGATACACAACGTACACATAAACACGTCGTTGACAGCGAACATCACAAAAAAACCACAAGCTGCCATGAAGCAAATAGATAAATATATAAAAAGAAATAAACACGAATGTATATGGGATTTAGGACTATATATTTTACTGACAGTCGGTAGTATTTCCCCTTCGGCAATAATCCTGCTTCTGACCGGTATTTTATTTATTTTTTAATATATACTTTTTTTTTCCCCGGGGGGGGGCACGGACGGCGACGGCTGGGGGTGGTGGTGGTGTCCTGCATTGTTTTGGGGTTTGTTTGTTTTTGTTTTTACTGCCTGGACAATAACCAATCGGGAGTCCCTCTGTCGCCCCCTTTTAAATCCTAACGCGGTCCGTTAAAAACCCAAAGAAGTTTAAAATAATGCAGGGAAGTCTTGGCGGGGGCGCCCCCTGGCCTCCGGGGCGCGGGGGCGCCGTCCCGGGGGGTCCCCCCAAGACAGATCCACAGACACAGAGAGGCCTTTCTTTTGAGGCCTACATTTCTGTCCCTAGCCTTGAAGCCTAAAGATGGCTATTTGATTACACACCGTCTTGGATGCCCCTTTTGTTATTTTTCTCCGGGAAGGGCTCGGAGGGCAGCGCCCGGCCCCCCCCGGCTGCGAGGATCGTTTCCTAGCCCATGCTCCGTGCCGATTATCGATGTTAAACATGCCCGCTAATTTTGAGTTGCACTAAAACTGCACTCAGACTCTCTCCTCTCTGTCTCTCCCTCTGTGAGAGAGAGACACACACAGAGCTGCCACCACAAACGAAAGAAACTGCCTCTCGCCGACCGGAGCTCCCTGCTCCCTCCTCGCCTTCTCCCGGGGAAGGGGGGCAGGGGCGAGGGGCTCCGGCGGAGGCGGGGGAGGCACGAGCGGGGTGTGCGCCGTACCCCCGGATCCCCCTTCATCGCTTCACCGACAAGGCCAAGCCACCAACCTGCCTGCCTGCTCGCTTCCTTCTTCCACCCCCCACCTTCTCTAACCGGCTTTAAATAGGACGGTTCCTGGCCACCCCGGCTCCCCCCGCCGCCCCCGGGGGTCAGAGGAGACTTTTGGGAAGAGGTTAGTGGGAGGGAAACCCAAATTAAAACTTCCACTCACCTTCCCAAATCCGCCTAAAGTGGTGACTCTGGTGTAGAGAGCGTGAAGATCCAGCTCCTTCCCACCCACCACGGGGATCTTCTTAAAAGGAGACCTGCCAAAGGAGATACACACAAAACACCACAACTTGTCAGCTCTGCCCCCTTTTCTCCCCTCGCTGGGGCTGCCGTGTCCTTCAGGGAAGGGGCTGGAAGTTGGATCTGGTCGGTTTAAAAGCCTCCCCCCCTCCCGTTCCATCTCCCCATTTTCCTCACCCTCTGCTGTGGTGAAACTGCCGCAGCTCGTCCAGGAAAGCGAGTCCCTTTCTCCGCTGGTCTGCGTGGTTTTTACCCGTCGAATTTGCCATTTTTGTATTAAAAAAGGTTCTCGTAGAAAAAAAATCCAATTTAAAAAAAAAACGGCCGACAACAACAACAACAATCCCCGGCTCCTCCTTGTCTTTAAGAGACCCAGGTGCCCGTGCTCGGCCGGGGATCAGCCATGGAGAGGGGCTTGTTTAAAAAAAAGTTTAAAAGGAATAAGGGAGCCCAGAGAGTGTGGTAATTGCGAGTCCTGTCTCCACACAACACACAGGCAAAGAGACAGGGAGGGAGAGGGGCACCTCTCAGTAATTCCTCCTCCCGCTGCTGCTGCCTCTCTCAGCACCACAAACCCAACCGATCCAGCCTGCACATGAGACTCAACATGGTGCTGCTGGATCACACAATGAATTGGGTTACTGTTGTGGTGTGGTGGGGGGGGAGCCGGAGTGAGGTATTGACAGTGTGTGTGTGTTACAGCCGCGGCTCCATGCGATCTCCCTCTCCCTCGCTCGCTCGCTCCCTCGCTCGCTCTCTCACACACACACACTGTACAGCTACGGCAGCGGCGGCGGCGGCGGTGGCGGCGGCAGCGGGATTCACTTCTCTTCTCTCTCAGACAAAAAGATCTGAGGCCGCCGTGCTTCTGCCTGGACGAGAGCGCAACACAGCGGACCCCGGAGGCCGGTCCCGGTACTGCAGAAGGCAGCTCTAAAGGCAAAAGCCAGCACAGCCCCAGCAAGCAGTTCCTGGCGGGGAACAATAGGCTCCTCTCGCCGCTAAGGGCTCATCTGCAATGTGCCGCAAACTTCACACAAAGCCGGGCGGAAAGAGGCGAGGGAGAAGGAGAAGAGGGGAGGAAAAAAACGGCTACTACCGGTTGTTCCGGGGCTAGGGGCCGGGGAAAGGGCCCTCCCTTGCCAGGCTCGCACCGATCGGCCTCTCTCTGCTGGCTGACGGCGCCGGGGGGGGGGGGGGGGGTGGGCCCG
>JAVJGI010000060.1:52080680-52153346 GCA_035590275.1 Ibycter americanus | reverse complement strand
GCTGCCCGCGCCTGCCCGCGCGAGGGGCGCTGCTCCCCGCTCTCGCCCTCCCGCGCAACCCGGCGGACGGGACCGTGCCTGTCGGATTCCGGCGACCCTGTAATGAAGGACAGGACGATCTAGCTCCTTATGTAGCTAACTAGGTCACTGTCAGCACTTAATTACTGTTTGTTTCATTTTAGTGCGTGCCTTATGAATAAACCGGCTATTAGGCTGATGCTTCAAGTAACACTATCCAGCACCAAGGTACAAAATGTCTGTATTGGACTCTGATCTTGTGATGCCAGCTTGATGATAATTACTGTTTTACATTAACTATGTCTTGGTTCTTACAGCTTGGTTATTCAGCTTACGGCTGAAATAGTTGGAGATCCCCTATGATAAGGTTGTGAAGCTGATACTAATATTACACCAACGGTTTTGGGTTGTTTTTTTTTTATATATTGACAGGGGCACCCCCCTATTTCGAGATAGAAAAAGGGCTTGTGAATTAAAACTTTTTTTCTGATTTATCTGTTTTAATATGCATGCATTTTAATGGTATTAAATAAAGGTGATGACCTGTTTCTGGTGAAAGTGATAATTTTTAAAGGTACCAAAATTACGCTGATATTTAAGAATTAAAAAATACCTCTTGTTGCATGTTAAAGAGTCAGAGATTAAATGTAGGGGAAAAGGGGGGAAAATCTTGCAATTTAGAAAAAGATAGTATTTTTATTGATCTCTGTGTAGTACCTGTCAGTGCAATTTGAATTCATTTAAATTGTAAAATAAAACCTATTATGTACTATTATAAATTGCTTATAAAAGTTATCATATACGATGGGTTTTGGTGTGTAAATGTGTGCATAACAGTGCAGATGCAGTAACTGAATTGTCACTATTCAGTAGTGGTTGGGTGGTTTTTTGGAGTTTGTGTTGGTTGCTTTCTTTCAAGTATAACTGTGCTAGGTGAATCTTCTGTTCTAATGGCTGTATCCTGTGTTGCAGTTTCAAACTTTTTTCCTTGAATCTTTAATATTAAATTTTGTGCTTATTACCTATCTGCCAAACTCCTGCTATCCTGAGAGCAGGCCACAATTGCTGTTGTCAGTGTGCCACTAACTCTGCATTTGCTTTCTGGTGAGGTGAAATATTCTTGCTCATTTCCATTTTCATTTTTGCTTGTGCTGCTCTTGAATTGTGGCAACATTACATTTTGATTAGAGTAACTAGTATCGCTAGCTGTATGCTACTTATATTAAACAGTAAACGGTAAATCCTTAGAAACTGAAGTTAGTGTATTTTATTTGTGTGTACGTGCCTGTGTGTATGTATGTGTTTTTAGAAGATGCAGACTATTAGGTGGACTAGAGAATACAGTAAATTCAGTTAAGACTGCAGACAGTAGTGTATAATACAGGTACAATCTGAAAATAAACACGAGAATTACAGGATGAGTATGTGGTGGAGGAGAAAGGGTCAGAAAGCCAGTGGCAAATTTTAGTGACATTCATATCAACCATTTTTAATAAAAAATGTTAAAAGTGTTGGATTTAACTGCCTGTGTTAAGCTAAAGACTTCACTGTTTGCATAGCTTGCTGTGACAAATGTACACTTCAACAAGGGGCATTTACTCAGCAAGGTATTAGTCCTACACCTTCTTACTGAATATTTTAAAATTTGTTATTACATTTTAGTGTTCTAGCTTCTTTTAAAGATGCTGCTAGTGTGTATAGACCGTAAGTGGCTAGTCTTCAATGGTACAGTATTAAATAATAAATTAAAGGTCTTATGCATGAAATTAAATGCTAAGCAGTACAGCAAAGGTGGGAAAGCAGAGGTACAGTATTACAGGCTACTTGTGCACACTTGTACAGGATTTCCACTACAGTTAGTGAAACTTAACTACCCCAGTAGGCTTGGCTTAGGTATTCTTTAAAAAAAGCCCATGCTTTTATGTTGAAAAGAACCAACTTCTTTTGTTGTTGATTTCAATGACTTACAGCACTTCCCTTCTAAATCTAATGTGTTGTGCGCCTTCCTCATTTCAACTTTATTTTTATGGTATTACTACTCCGGAAATAAGACAAGGAAAAATGGCCTACATAAACATTGTTGTAAATACTCAAGTAAATTGATGAAATACTTTAAAATGTTATCTGTAATTAGTGTAACTTTCTAATACTTGCTGTTCTTCACAAAGGTCCACCTCTTGGAATCAATGAACTTCATGATCATCTAAACTTTAAATTAAAAACACTTCAGAGTTGAGGGTTTTTCAGTTGTGCAATGAAGTATGAAACACAAAGCAGGAAAACCCTAAATGCAACTGAAGGAGAAGTAAAAATAAATATGTAAATGCACTCCCACTTGATTTCAAAACTGCAGTGCTTTTGAAATCGTAATTCTTTTGTGGGTCCTGACTTATGTGTTCTGAACACTTGGGATTGGCAAAACTTCAACAGTAAGTTTAGAAAGATTATCAAACTCATGTCCTTTCCTTACAGGCAAAAAATACTTGCTGCATTTCTGAAGTTTTCATACCTGTAACGCAGATTAGGGCCTTAATGGCAGAAAACTTTTTGAGGTTCTAAGAAGCATTGGTCTGCAACACAGAAGTCACAGATGTCCTGACAGCAAATGAGTGCAATTGTTTTAAAAAAGAAAAAAATATATTGGTGCTTAGGAAATTACCTGTCTCAAGCATTACTTTGTCATTGCCTCTTGTGTTTGTGTGATCTGGTGGATGGCACACTTCCTCTGCCACTATAGCTGTACATGTTCCCTGAAATAGCGCTAGTGTGATTCATGTTTCTGGTTGGATGTGTGAAAGTTTGATTGAGATGCAAAACTGAGAGAGTTCTGAATGTTAAAAAGGAACCATGCTCAGAAATATGGAAACGATCAGGTTAAGCATGGCTCAGACTTTAAGGATTTTTGTAGATTAAGAATGCTGGTATCACACACGGGTGGGGAGGGTCTAGTTAACTTAAAGCAAAACAAACCTAGTAACTTCATCATGTTAGAAGTCTAAGTGGTGAAATGCTACTAGCAAGAGACTTCTCAGTATTGCAGATTTGCCAGCAATATTTGGTTGTCACGTAGCACTGTCTCATCTTCATATTTTCACCAATTCAAATAGCAGTCAACGGTAGCTAAAAATATGTAGAAATTTCTCTGAGTAAGCGGTTGCCTTAGTTAACTTTTATATAGGCATAAATGAAAAGGGAAGTAGTTTGTGCAACTGTGAATGTGTGGACAGACAGTACATGTGACAATTTATGCGTTTCAATATAATACATGCTGCAGAAACTTTTCTGAAAACTTTAGTACATGAAAGAAATACTGATTAAATAACATTTAAACTAACTAATCTATTGAAATTGCCCAAGCAAATCAAGCACTTAAAGGCAGTGAAAACACATTAATACCCACAGATGTACTTCTGAAGGAGAAAATTTGTCGTTGTTTAGTTATGATTCTCAGTCTGTCTGTTGGTGATCTACTTAATATGGATTTGGTCTTACAGAGTGCAATAGATGAGCAGCATTGCAGTGAATGCTGTTGTGTTGCCCAGATAAAAGGAAGCTTCTATATTTTCAGACTAACCGACAGAAAAGAAAATCTCAAATTTACTGCATTGGTCAAATGCTGATGGGACACCTAAATTGAAAATCGGACTTAAAACATTGGACTTAAACTGTTTAACTAGAGTAGTGTCTGACATAACTGAAAAAGAAGCTAGTGAGAAACAGTTTTTGAGGTTGCTTACATATAAAGGACTATCAAATGTAGTCGAGTATCTGTTCGGGTTACTTGCAGTAACATGATAGCATTTGAAGCTCTTAGGAGAATCTATGACTCTGTTAATCTCCAGATATTATAAAAATGTTTATTAGGCTGAGCTGCAAATTATTTCTGAATTTTGAACCTTAACATAAGATCTGTCATACTCAGGATCTTGTTGCAAACAGAGGATAGCCGAAGTTGCTTAGGAAAGAGTATAAATAGAGTGTATATATGCTCCTATATCTTCCATCAGTTCTTGATCTTGGGGCTTCCAGAGCTGCCAGGATCGCTGTTTGAGAGTGACTGGTGCAGAGCTGGGGTAGTGTCTGGTTATGAGCTGAGATGTACCTAATACTGTTTAGAGCAAGTATAGTCCCATAACCCCTTACCAAGAGGCAAAAGTACAGCCTGTGGATGTTTGGGGTAGCAGTGTTAAAACATGTTACGCAAACTAGACTGCTTAGCCTTGTGCTTATCTAGCTTGTGTGCAGAGCAGGGAAGCTGCAGGCCGGGGAAAGGTCTCTTCCCTCTATGAGACTCCCTTGCGTGTGTTGAAGAACAGTACAGAACCTGGAAGAATTTCTGCAGCCCTGATGAAGGGAAAAGAGGAAAGAAAATGTGGGTTCAAGCAATGGAGTGTGGAAAACCTGATAATTTTGGGTGGGGCAACCCCCTCTCTAGGGGGCTTCCAGCAGCATCACAGGAAACTTCTACTCAGATATATGTATCTCCTTAGATGCAGTTACCATACAGTTTGTTTCGATCTTTTGCTGATTCAGGAATATTTAGTACTGCAGCTATTCACACTTGGTTTGTAATCTTAAGGCTTTCTTTATCATTGTATTTTATTTCAGTTTCTTGAACACAGACTTCCAGTGCCTTAAGTCACATGCTGCACAGGGGACTGCTTGTAGTGAGTTCTCCAGTGTAAACAGCAGTGCCCTGAGCTTACAGTATGGTCTCTAGGAATGAAACTCCTCCCTGTCTCATTTCATCCTTCATCGAGTTACTCTAGTGTTAATTTACAAAGTCAAAATAGATTATTTTTTTTTTATGCTACAAGTTTAGCTGGATTTATAAGACAATAAAAGTAAAGTAAGCCTGTCTGTGAATGAAACCCTTAGAATATTGTGCTTGATCTGTTACCTCTGTTTTAGTAAGTGTGGGCTCATTCTTCACTTTGCTTTAGGAAAATGAAATAATGGCATAGTTTTTCCTTCGAGGGGCTGCCAAGCTATTACAGAGCCCCCATGGTGTTCCTTTGGAATTAGTTGTGCTTAGCACTTAAGAAAATGGAGTTGTGTGCCCTTAATCCAGGTGTTAGTGTCATGTTTGCAGTACTGTACAGAAATCATAGTACATATTTGATAGTGCAGGTTTCCCCATGTTAAGTATTGTGCTAAGGAATCCTCCTTTTGCCAAAATATGATAATGAAGCTTTCAAAGATGTTTTTTAAGGATCTTTTTTTTTTTAAATTTGGATAACTAGCTGCAGTCAAGCTCATATTGGGATCAATTTACTTATTTATAGAAGAAAATATATAGGCATTCACTTTTTTTTTCATCTGCTGTTCTTAACTTTAAATAAAAATCTAATAGTTTGTCTGCAACTGAACATTAAAGTTACATATAACTACATACAAACATTAACATATAAACACAAAAATTAAGGTTAAAAAATCCAGTGCTCGTTACTTAAGAGTCTTCCATCTGTGTGACACCATGCATGTGTGTTATATTCCTTAATTATATGATTACTTCTTTTAATGCATGGTATCCCTCAGTTTGAGGTGGATACTGCGTACTGAATGGAGGGGGGAAAAAAAAAGGTTGTTCCTGTGTATCTGTGTAATGTTTAAATGTTTATCTGTATTCAGGTATTTATTTTTTTTCATTTTCTTACAGGCTTTTCTAGAGTAATCGTTAGGAGAGTATCTGAATGCTCATACTAATGAGCTCCCAAAATTCTGAGCTAGTGGCATTATCGTCACTATAATGCTGAGAAAGCTAAGGCACAGAGGAATTCAATACAGGAATGCTGCTAATTTGGGGTGTGCTTTATTTAATTGAAGCACAGTTTCAATGGATGTAATTTGCAGGTTATTTGAGAGTAGAGATAGTTCAGCAATAGGAGTGCTACCCAGGACTTCAGAGCCATGTTAAATTCAGTCATAGGCTTTTTCATGAACTTGTGTATCCATGCTGTGGTCCTCTCTGCATTATTAGGGCTTTCCTTGTGCAAGATTATTGTGATGCTCTGTTCTTTGAAACGTTTACAGTGCTCAGAAGCCACAGTCAAGAAGACGGTGTGCATACGGTAGATACTGCTTGCTACTTCTGCATTTAGTTTCCAGAGGCTCGAATTTGGAACTCAGAAAATGAGAAGCGCTTCATTAGAGGCCACCAGTTTGATGCAACAAACTCGTTGCTCTGTGTAAATGCTTGATAAAGACAGAAATAGAAGTGGGATATACCCAACAGGATGCATTTGCTGTAGCCTCCCCACGTCACCCTCCCCTCCCCTCCCCTCCCGCCGAGGCTTGCCGCTGGCTCTCTCCGCTGGCCTGGGTGCCGGGAGGGGGAGCACGGAGCACAGTGGAGCCCCAACCTTAACTGCAGTCCCCTCTGCTGCCTCGGGTAGGAGTGACAGCAAGCACCAACCTGCAGCATTGCTGATGCCACAGAATTTTCAGAAAACCCGGCTTCTAGCTATTAATATTATTTTTTTATTATTATTTCTTGCTGTGCATGTGCAGCTTGAGATTCAAAAGCTTATTGCTTTATCATGATGTTGAATAGGAAAACTGCCCAAAAGGCATGTCCCTGTTTCAAAGTCTACTCTCCCACTAAATTTCAAATTCTCTCTTCAAAGTAAAGGCCTTTTCAAGTATGTTAAGAGGACTTTTTCTGTACTTGAGTAAGAACGGGAGTTTTTTCCTCTCCCAGTTTAATACTTACATTCTTGCTGAAAATTTCTTCTGAAAACATCAGCTTGAGGCAGACACCTGGCCCGAAAAACTTCATCCCAAGTAGTTTTAAGTTCAGAAAGAACTGCATATCTTTGGTTGTTTCTTCTTATAAGGTATCTTGGAACCTGAAGTCCTACCGAAATTCAATCCTGAAAACATATCCTAGTAGCTATTTGGCTCTATTTGCATTTATAGTCACAATATGCAATGTGATTGCAAAGTATCTGTATGCTGAGTTCCAATACAGGAAGTCAGCTATTCTGTAATATGCTCAGCCAATATAATGCTAATTACTCTAATAGTGCTGTCCAATACAGAGTCAGTATATGAAAGGAAGATAGCAAGTGCTGTACTTGTAATCCAAGTAGTAAAACATTCCTTATGGTGGTGATTTTGGTGCTGGCTTCCTTAAATGGGCTTAGGGCTCCGAGTAGCTGAAGCAATTGCCTTGTGTTAGGTATGTTAACTGAGCCTTGTGCAGTATGTGAACTGTATCCCTTAGGTAGGCAGAGCTGTGATCACCACATTCAGTCCCAACTGTTGTTATAGGATCACAGTCCAAGACTGGAACAGTTTTGTCAGCTAGCTGCATGTCCTGGGGGAATTCCCAAAGAATTACTTAGTTTGCTAATCTCTGCTCAAGGGGTTCTAGTGGCTTCATTGCTAACAAAGGCTTGCCCTAGTAAGTACTGCTTGCTTTTTTAGTTTTTTGGGTTTTGTTACTTAATTTTTAAGAAAGGGCTGCCTGATGAATGGCTAGTGAGCATAATGTTAAGAGCTTTTTTTGTCTTCATTGCGCTATTACTGGCTTCAGTTAGGTGTGAGAATTATATAGAAGAACTTTGCACAGCTGCTTGCTTTATTTGTCCTTATCCTGTCCCTGTCCCATCCTCACAGAATGTTTGGGACGCGTCTTGTAGCAATATAATTAGAACACAGAGCGCTACTCCGTAGTCACATGCCTCATATTTGGGGACGTGGACACCTCACCTTCCCCCCTCCAAAACAAACAAAAAAAACACCCTATGGTTGAGGGAGAGGGAAGGCTTTCCAGTTCTTTTTACATGATCTTCATAAGCACAGTTGCTGTAGAATTGAGAGCTTTATGGCTTGAAGTTAATAATATTCTATTTTAAAAAGCCTTCATTAAATACTCCACTAGGTATGTGGGTGTTATACTGAACATCTGTTATGGTGAAGGGTCTGCTTTTTGGTGCTCTTCTGGTACCAGGGAAGATGCAGAAAAGAAAACTTCTTGTTTGTTCTTGCTGGGTTCAATGGCATGTTGCAGTTCCTAGGTATAGAAGTCAGTGAACTTGACTTCTTCTGCCTGCCTGCAAGTGATTCAAGTGCCAGCTGGAGAGAAACAGGCACTTCTCAAACAAATCATCGAAGCAGCTTCAGTATTCTTCAACATCTTTTCATGGAAAGTGAGGTGATTTTTTGAAGGAAAAATTGGCAGGATTTTAGATGGCCTTTTAGGTAGTCCAACAGATCTTCCGCTGCCTTGGTAGATGACAAAACTCTACCACAAAACGTATGTTGTGCAGTCACTGGCTTTCTAAAAAGCTGTCATGCATACTTCAAGACCACAGCTCTCCAAGTGTCTTGAAAATGGGTTGTCCTGCCTGATGAAGGAGTTTCTCTTAAGGTTCCCCTTTGTCCAGGGCCACAGCAGAGTACTGCTCATTGGATTTTAGGCACAAATTCAAATACTGGCAAAAGCAAAGCCACCGTATTTTGCACCAAACTTATTTTGGGTTAATTTGTTATTGCCTTAGTAAAGCTTGCTGATCTTAAATAGGGAGTAGCAATAAATATTAAACCCCACAGCTTTGTAAATGCAAATTAAGTTATGGGAAGTTTAACATTTGGAAAGAAAGTAATAAATAGGCAGGTGCATGAGCCTGGGTGTGGCAGGAGGAGAGACCACTGCTGGCCAGCTATCTGGAGTGGCACATTTTGAGTGTAAACTATCAAATGCAGCACTGTACCAGCCTCGCCAAGTGCACTGTTCTTTAAGCTGGTGCCCTCCACGTATCAGTAAGAGAACAGGAGCTCTTCAAGTCACAGCTCCTGTAGCTTCTTCCAGAACCTGAACTCAAGTATCTAAAAGGGGTTTGTGTCCACATGTAAGTGTGTTGGAACTGGAGTCCGGGAGTTGTGCGGCGTTTCCCAGGAGGTGTTGGTTCATCTCTCAAAACCAGAGTGCTAGTATTCTGTGTAATGTCTTATGGATGATGAAAGTAGTCAGGACTTAAGTACTGATAAATTTTTCTCTTTATCATGCTTCACTCCTGTCAAAATTAATTGGACAAAGCTGCTGCCAATTCACTAGTCAAAGACAGTAAGTAAAAATACTTGCAAAGAAACTTACCAGTTGCGTTCATATTCTGCAGCAGTGTTGCCAATTAATTTTTGGTAAGGGTTTGCTACTTTAAAATACTTCATATGTATCTTGATCTCTAAAAAATTACTTTTCAGCATTTTTTTAGAGGTGGAAAAAGAAGTAGATTGCTAGTATGAAAAGACAATCTTTTGTCTGAATATAAGAAACAAGTTACAGTTTGGATGTAAATACATTTATAGTGTTTGATTGCAGAATTTAGCCATCCTAGGCATTCTTCCTTATATTCTGTGATGCACCGCTTAGACAAGAAATAAGGGTGTGTGGAGAGGAGATGGGAGAACTGCAAGCAGCTGATACTTGCGTTCTTCCTTTGCGCATCAGTCACTTCAAAGTACACTGCAATTTCTGTACAACTGAACAGTGGTTTGCACGTTGTTATATTGTTTTAAAAACATTTTATACTTTGCAGTGGTTATTTAACTTACAGACATGAACAATAAAGTTTTGTTGTTTGAACTTCTGCCTGCCTAATTGTAATGAAAGGAGAAGTATCAGCTATGCAAACAGATTTTATTGAAATATAAAACCAGAGCCAGCAGTTTACACAATCTACAGAAATGACATGTCATTACCACAAAGTAGCTACTACAGGAAGTAGCTCTTGAATTCTGTGCCAGATTTTGTCTTAAGACTCTGCTTACCCCAATACATAAAATTATTTGGGGACAAAATATTTCTTGTGCATTAAGAGCCCCTTAAACCTTTGGGGGAGGAAAAATCTAACAGACAACTCCTAGTTCTTTTACTGGACAAGTTTTGATGTAAAAGCTCAAATCTCCTCAAAATATGGAACATAATATAACTTACGAGGCAGCTGTTTCATGGGATCACGTCTGAGTCATGAACATGTGTATGCACAGTATCTGTATCTCCTCTTGGCCAGTGTGGGTCTCATGGTGCTGTTTCATTCTAGGAACAACTGAGATTTTGGGCAAATCCCTGATGCTGAAAACCTGCAGGTAAATGATTTATATAGTGATATTACTAACCTAATACAGTAGCTGACTTACCAAGCTAGTAGCTCATGAATTGGTAGCAGTCTGACTAGCTAGTTTCTGAACAGCAGTAATAGCTTCATCCTGTAGCAGAGTGGCTTTTTACAGTTATGCACGAAATACTCAAACCAATGCCAAGTTCTGGAACCACTGCTAGTGGTTAGGTAACAGCAAGTTGTTCCACAATCAGTTAAGTATAGCTTAAACTGGTGCTGCTTCCAAACAGAAGCAGCCACCTTCATCCTCTTCTTTCTTCCTCTTGGCATTAGCATTCACATAGCTGTACTGCAATCTACGTAAAGATTAATTCAGCTGAGAATTTACAGGACAAAAAAGTTACCTTTTAAAGGGACTTGTTACCTAAGAAGAATCACTATGTGAAGAGCAGTGTCAGTGCAAGAGAAGGTGGAGGTAAGCATCAGGGAAAGGCAGGGCTCCCTCTTCCTTTATTCCACTTTCAAAGGCTCTGGCATCCACACCGTTCAGATACCAGCAGCAGGACAAAGCATCATCCCTCTTGTTCACACTGATGAGAGAGTGCAAGAAACCCAAAGCTAAGGCAATTGGGTGCTGCTACCAGGTCCATGTTGCTGTTTAAAAGGGTAATGAAGTGGTGGGTCTTCTGAAAAATATTTCCTCTAGTTTGCTTAGCCCAGTTGCCACAGGCATTTTGAAAGGGCTGTACCTGGCTGAATAGTTAACTGTGCTCTTTATTTCTTTTTCAGGGCAGGTGGGGTACAACTGTCATCTTGTGGTATTTACAAGAAAACAGGAATAGAAAACTAACTTTGATTTTACCTGCAGCTTGTCCATGTGGGATGGACACTGGCAATGTAGAAATTAATTAGAAAAAGCATTTTGGCTGATAACAATCCTATTATGTTTTCCTTCTATTGCCTACTTCAAGCCTGTGTGCCCCAAAATCTTGCACTGCATCCAAAGACGTACATTTGGAGTCTGCAGGCCTTGGGGATGGAGAGAAGTTGAGCCTAAATATCCATAAAGAGCTGTGTTTGCTGGATATTTTCAAGACTGAGATTTGGAAACAATTTAACTCCTGCAGTCATGAAGAATCTAAGATAGGACCTTTGGGGCCATGGCACATCTATATTTAGATTTTCTATACCTGTATACTTTTTTCCCTGCTTTATTTTTCTGTAGACAAATTTTAAGATAAATGCATATATGAGATAAATTCCACATCTAAAGTAGTGCAAATATGGGATATTGCTAGAATAACTATGCTTCCTACATATAGATGCTTCTTCATATAGATGAGAGAGACAGAAGACACATACCCCAGGCTTGATTTTGGTAAGATTAATGTTTTCAGTCAACATTAAAACTGAATGCTGAAGTGCTGAAGCACGGCCTTGTCTACCCTTGAATCTCCAAACTGCTGCCCTCCCACAGACCCATTGGTTTTAATTTCTGGTAAATCTCATCCATTTTAGCCTTCTTTCCAGGTTCCACTTCCTCTGCCTCCTTCTGCAACACTTTGGTGCTGGAGCTACAGCACATCAATCTGGAGATTCATGACTCCCCTGTAAGTACAGAGGGAAGAATGAAATTGCAATTAATCCCAAATTATAATTTTATCTTATAAACAGTAAAGTAACTGAAAAATAAGAACAGACTTTTACCTGTTGATTTTCCATTAGAAACCCTCCCCTTTCCCATGTCAATCATATCAAACTGATGCTATGCTTTAGAAAAACAAGGGGAGAGGTAGCTCTTTTAGCAGCTCACTATGGAAGTTTCACCATTCCAGTGATGGAAGGGGGTGGGACTGGAGCCCAGAATAATGCAGCATCATTAGCCTCACCACCTCCTCTGTCTTGCTTCAACAATTAGGGGCTTAGCTCCTGCAGATTAACCCAATGGCTCATCATGTGTTACAGTCCCAATACAGTTATGACCCTTGAATTGCTTGGAAGCCTTGGGAGGCTCCAGAAGCACAAGTCAAATGCCTCTGCATATGAAGTAAGAAGAAACGTCATGCAGTTTAGACCTTGGGACAGACTCAGTGTAGTCAAAGTGAAGTAAATTCATGTTCTTCAGTGTTAAACCTTTTTTCTCACAATAAGACATTATAAAAAATAATCTATATTATGTGAGCTAGAGCAGAGGATATGGAAAGTCAGGAATGAAAATGAAGAAACAAGATAACTTATTTATCTTTCTTTTTAAAAGTAAAAATTTCAGATTTTAACTACAAAGTCCATACTCTTCCAGCCCAGCTGTTGTACTTGTCACACAATTGAGAAACACTATATAAAGCACTTGGTGTTATGATAGAATTTTTCTTTCATGTGACTGCAGTTTCCTTCTAAACCAGGTCCTGGTTCAGCATTTCATGTAAAATCAAAGGATAATTGCCCTGGAACAGGAACTACAAAACTCAGGATCAAGTGAGACCAATCAGTCTAGTGAAAAAGTTTTGTGCAAAAGAGGGCCTTGGAGCTTTTTTAAGCAGAGGTACTACTGTCTGCAGGTGCCTATTTTACTTAGGATTTATAGCCTATAATGCTATGCTGATTGGTGTTTATGTCCTTTCATTTAAAATATGACAAGGAATCCTCGTCAAGAGCAAGAGTTGTCATCCTGCTGCTTCAAATACATTAGCCGGGAAGTTACAGCCTTCACTGAAGAAAAGCTAGGTTCTAAGTGGTAGCCCACATCTGTATTCACCTTGTAGGACATATGCAGGCCCTATTACTCAAGCTCAGAGACTCTTTCCCCTTTTGTGTATGATCTGAGGCAGGGAGCACCCCACACAAGTTTCTCTAAGGGACAGTACTGAGGTGCAGTGGCCTGCTACGGTGAATTTCAGACAAGTAGTGAGTTGTTTTCTGTTTATCAGACACTCAAGATGCGTGTGTGCCTCTACAAGTCTTCTGCAAAGACTACTTGTCACTCAGCGTGACTTACAAAGGCTGGATCCTATCATCTCCTGTGCAAACCAGGAGCCTCAACTGCCTTAGAAGGTGATGTATTTCTGATAAATTTTCAATTCATCATTATTTTAGAACAAGAGGAGATAAGGAACTTGAACAGCAGAATCACAGATGTGGAAGGTGATGGAGACATTAAATTCAGAAGTCTATGGCCACATTAAATACTCAGGAGCTGTGAAATGGCAAAAGCCTTCATTACTGAATCAATATGAGGCCATCCTCCTAAGAAGCTAGGAAGTCCTCCCTCAAGGCAGCAGCTCTAACCCTCACTATATCAAGACTTCTTGGGCACATGAGATTAGCACGGAAGCTCACTGGCAAGTGAAATACAGCAACAGGGAGTCATCTCCAGCACTGTTGCAGCTAGTAAAAGCCTACATAGAATCATAGAGTCACAGAATCGTTTAGGTTGGAAAAGACCTTTAAGATGAAGTGACTGCAAGCATGCTACTTTTCTCATCTTTGGCACTGATGAGTCTTGGAGTACTATGTGTTCCTTGGACACTGGTGAGTGGATAGGACTCAAGACGGATAGGACTGCTCTGCTTGTCCCCATAGCTAGCACCAAACAACCTGAGAATGTCCCCTTAGTCTCCTTGTCCACTCCTAGCCTTCTTAGAGGTGATGAAGGTAGCACCTGTCACAACAGGGCTTGGCACAACAACATTTCTAAACTCCTCACACTTGTATCGCATTTCTCCTCAGGGTATGTTACAAGCCCTTTGCATTAGGGCCACGGTATTCCTCAGCACTACAGCTGTGTTAAAGGAGCCTTCTCCCTGAGATTCCTTGTGGCAGGTGATAAGGATATTCAGGTCTTTAAGGCCAAGTGAGGCTTCTCCTGTCAAGACAGTAAAGGTGCAACTCCTGATTCTAGGGAACACCAGGTTCCCGACACGTGTCAGAACTTGAAGCATGGATTAAGTGCAAAAAAAAAAAAATCCAGTGACAATTTCTTGACACAGGTGATTGGTGAGTCTGCTAGGGGAGGTGCCTCGCTGGACCTTTTACTCATGAACAAACTGGCTGGGCATGTGGAGGTTGAGGACAGCTTTGGCTGCAACCCTGAGATTGTATAGTTTAAAATCCTGAGATAAATGAGCAAAACAAATAGTAAAATTGCCAGCCTTGACTTCTGGAGGGCAAAATTCAGGTTGTTCAGGGATCTGCTGTGTAGCATTACATGGGAGACAATTTGCTGTGCCTGGGATAGCTAGCTGACCTTCAAGAACAGCCTCAAAACACAGAATTCGTCCATTCCAAATCACAGAAAGATGAACAAATGTGGTACAAGGCAAGTATGGATGAGCAGGACACTCTTGACTGACCTCAAATACAAAACAGAAGTATGCAGTAGATCCAGGACTACCTGGATGGAATATAGAGACATTGCCCAAGTCTGCGGAGAGGGAATTAGGAAAGCCAAAGCTCAGTTGGTGTTGCAACTGCAAATGATGTGAAGGGCAACAAAAAGGGTTTTAGTAAGGTTACCAGCAACAAAAAGGTAGCCTATGGAAAATGTGGGCCAAGTACTCTGTGTGGTAGGGGGACCTACTGAAAAAAGTGAATGGAAGAAGGTGAGGTGTTCAATGCCTATTCTGCTTTTAATTGTTCTCTTTTGCTTTTTCATTGGCAAGATTTACTCTCAGTCCTGGGGCTAATAGTAGAGTCTGAGGGAGTGAAGCAGTAGCCACAGTAGAGAAAGACAGAGTGCTTAAGCCAGTTGGATGTACCAAAGTGTATGGAAGCAGGGGAATGCATCCAAGGGTGCTGAGGAAGCTAACCCGTGTCACTGTGAGTCTGCTGCCCATTGACTTTGACAGGTTACGGTGATTGGGGAGGTCCCTGATGGACAGAAGAAAAAGACAGATGTCATACCTGTCTTCGAGAAGGTTGAAGAAAAAGATCTAGGGAACTACAAGCTAAGCAGTCTAACAGCAGTCTCCTGGAAGATTTTTCCTCCTGGAAACTGTTTCTGAACTCATGAAGTTCAAGAAGGTGGTTAGAAATAGGCAGCATGAATTTACCAGGGCGAACTGTCCCTGATCAGCCTGACTGGTTGATCTTGGTAAGACGACTGGTTCTGTGGGCAAGGGAAGAAGTAGTGAATATTGTTTACCTTGACTTTAGCAAAGCTTTTCCCAAGGTCTTCGATAGTATCCTAACAGACAGAATAGTGAGATATGGACAGCATAAGCAGATGATAAGGTGGATGGAAAACTGGCTGAACTACCAGGCTAAACAGGTTGTGACTGGCAGTACAAAGTCCATCTGACAGCTGGTTGCTAGTGGCAATCCCCCTCAGGGACAGATTCTGGGGCCAATGGGGTGTGATGTCTTCACTGTTAATGATCTGGACTATGGGAGAGAGTGCACTATCAGCAAATTTATGGATGATACCAGCCTGCAGGGGAGCCAGTTGATATGCTGGAGGGCAGGGCTGTTATTCAGAGGGACTAGGATGTGCTGGAGAAATGGGTTGCCAGGAGCCTCATCAAGCACAGCAAAGGGAAGTGAGAAGTCCTGTGCTGGGCATGGAATAACCCCCTGCACTTGCACATGCTGGAGGTCAACTGACCAGACAGCAGCTTTGCAGAAAGGGACCTGGAGTCCTGGTGGGCACTTTGAGCATGAGTTGGCAGTTGGGGCAAACAAAGTCAACCTCATCCTGGATTGTATTAGCAAGATGTAACCAGCAGGTCCAGGGAAGTAATTATTCCCCTCTGTTTGGTACTTGTGAGACTGCTTCTGGAGTACTGGTTTTGGCTGCCTAGCACAAGACATTGACATAATGTTGTGAATGCAGCAAAGTGTCACTAAGGTCACACAGGCTGGAGGACAAGCGTATGAGGAGAGTGTGGTGAGGTGAATATAGGCAAGAGATCCAGACTTTTCTTGGAGGTGTATAGTGACGGGAAGAGCTAATGGACACAAGTTGCTAACAGGAAATTCTGCATATAAGGAAAAATAATTTCACTGTTAGGATTGTCAAATGCTGGAATGGGTTTTCAACATATATTGTGGAATCTCAGTCCTTGGAACTATTCAAAACCTGACTGAGCAACCTGTTCAGTTGGAGCTGCTTTGAATAAGAAGTTGGACTAGCTGACCTCCAGGGATCACCTCCAACCTGTCCATCGGAGGGGTGAGGCAGAGACCAGCAAATGACACAGTTTGCCACTGTAGATCTGCTAGAACCATTATTGCCCTCAGAGAGCTTAAGTGTCAAAGGTGAGGCACCTACACATTTCAATGCTGAAAGATGGCAGCTGAGTTTTGGTTTTGAGGGCTGTAACTTTCAATGTAGAACCCTAAAATCTGTCTGAATCTCTTTTGAATCTGTCTCTTAATACTGAACTTTGAAAAGCATGGATCTATTTTCAAAGAGTGCACGGTTCTCTACTGAAAGCATGAAAAACCTAAGAGGATAATTAATCAGGATTGCTTTGAGAAACATTTTCCTTCCTATTGTCCTAAGATGAGATTGGAGACAGTAGAAAGTGGCAGATGTTTTGGACTAGCCTTGGTTTTTCCAGGACTCTAAATTGTTGTTTTCCCATGTGGATTTCTTATCTGCTTAATAGTTAATGCATACTTTTCTGTAGATGGCTAGTGTACATGACTGCAATTGGCACCATTTTGGGGTTAGATCGTAGTTGTCTTCTAACTGGTGTTAATTCCCATTTCCAAACACTCTGCTTAACTTCAGCATTAGCAAAACTATATGAGAACGTGATGTTGTTGCACTCACAATGTTGTGCAGGGCTGTATATGGAGCTATGTGTTACAAGAAAAATTGTATAAAATGAAAAGCTGACTTACATTAGTATCTTTCTGTTAAAAAGTATGCACGTTCTAAATAGTGCTTGGAAAAAAAATGTCATTTATCTCCTTATGACTGTGATCAAATTCTATACATTTTATAAGAAACAATATGAACCTACTTTATGTCTCACTAAAAATTTAATGTATGTGATACATATTTTAATGGAATATATGACTTTTCCTTCTTCTGGTGTAATCATTCACAGTTTTGCAAAATTGATTGGGATCTCTGATATGGCAGCAGTGTCCACAGGTATAGGTAACGGGAAAAATACAAGGGAGTGGATAATCATAACCCTTATCTTAAAAATATCCAGCATGTTTTTAACCTTTGATAACTAGGAAGTATTACTTGTATTTTGTCTTAAACCTAGCATTTCTTCATTAGTTTGATAATGCCTCTTTCTATGTGACAAAATAGTTAGAATGTAAACCCTCCTGTCCTTTCCTCAGTAGTTAACAAATCCACACAGTGGCTTATATTTTATTAAAAATGTGGGGAAGGGGAATGGGGAATGGGGAAAGAAAAAAAAAATCAGCTTTCAACACTTTGATTAAATTATATCGTGCTTTGTAAGAAGAATTATGTGACGGTTCAGTTTTGTTTTAGAAGAGGTTCTATGATCCAAACCCCATAACATATCCAGTGCATATAACAAAAGCATCACTCACTTGCTGGTCACAAGAATATGCTTCTACAAAAAAAGTTGTAACTAATGACTGTCTTTCCCCTTAGTTAAGAAAATAATTTCTATTTAAATAACTTTGAAATTTCAGTATCTGCATCTTTTTATAAGCAATAGTTTAAAGCCTATGATATAATCTGAAAACTATCAAACATACAATCTTCCTAATGTGCCAGGACTTTGATTATGTAAAAATACTTTGTTGGTTCATGGTGAATATTCATAAATGGTGTATATATATCTGGTATGTATACGCACAGTATAAAACATCATTGTAAAAAAAATAGCTCTATACTGACAGAAGATTTAAAAACCCAAATAATTCCTTTCTACCTCTTTTTTTTATTTTTAATTAATGCCTGCTTTGGGCATATTATCTTGGTATAATTTCTACTGTGGCGGTGTCTCTGTAGGATCATCAATAGTTCCTCTACAATGAGAACTGGAAGATAGTCTATATTAGCTACTAGTTTACTTGATCATGTCCTGGAATATCCCTAGCCTTCAGTCAAACTCATTGAATTTCTTTCCTGTTTTAGAGTGGGTAGAGGCTGCTGATAGGCCTGGAGTCATAGTCGATGGGGATTTAGTCAAAACAGTCAATATTGTCCAGAAAGCGAGTCATCTCATTTTAAAGCAGGGATCTACTATTAGTCAGATGGATCACTCTCCAGACTCCACTGATGTAGATATGCCAAACTGGATGAGATGGATCCCACCCTTACATTCCCTAGATGTTTCTGCTCACTTGAGAGTGAATTGAAGCACTTAAAAAAGACGTTTGTAGTGCAGTTTGCATTGCAGTTGCAATTGTGACAACTACTGTCTCAGCCTTGCTGAGTTAGCTGTATGTCACCAGCTTGGCATTGCCAGCTGCATACATGGACTCTGCTATGCATGAACTCTTCATGGTTCATGCGCGAGTTGCTGGTGCATTCAGCTTTTAAATGTGTTAAGTTCCTTTGGTGTTCTTACTAAAACCTGACTTTTACTAAAGCTTGCTTTTTAGATAGCTCCAGAACTTTTAAATTAAGATGGCTGACAGATTCTAAAAGCATTCTTCCGAGTGTTGTAAGAATTGTACCAAATCCGTATCAGGTACAAGTTCTGACTGAACGTCATTATATAATGCGTGCTAAATTCTGTCTGTGAATTTGTTTACTGGCATGTGAACAGAGAAACAGCCTCATCTTCTTGTTCTGGACCTCCTACCACTATGCCTCTTCTCAGGAGCAATGAGAAACATGGAAAGATTGGGTCAAATCTGCAAGTATGCTTTAGATAAAAGAGAGAGAAGAAAGACAAGTCTGATGGATCTACATATACAGTAAAGGGGGAAATGATCCTGAACTTCTAAGGCCTTCTACTTATTCCATGTTGTTTTCTCCAAGCACTGTGCCCTTTTTTATCCTTGTCCCCCATCTCAACTGGGTTGTTTGTCTAATGCCCAATTCCCTGTCTTCCCTACCAGGTTGCTGGCAGGTAGGGGAGAATGATGAAAGAGTGGATGAAAGTGCAGTGGCCAGCAGTTTGTAGGTCCTTATAGCAACCACCAGTGCCATGTTTCATCGCAGACGGGGTAGCCCTTAAAGGTTTTACCTTGCAGATTGGAAATGTGCCATGAGCATGCAGAGGAGGTATGAGCATATTTCCTTCACTGACTCTTGTTTGTTTTGCATGAATGAAGAACAGAGGAAGAAATTAGCAGAGGCATGAAACGTAAGGAATCGGTAGTCTCTATTTTTTTTTGTTAATCATCTCTGAAGTAGCATGACACCTGGATGAGAACTACTTTTTCCTCCTGAGTTGTGTCAACAGACAGGACATGATAGGGATGCTTCCACCCCCACTTACTCCAAGGCTGAAATCCTTGGACGGTTACTTGTCCCTCTGCTCTGCATCCCTCTGTGTAATTCTGGATGCCTTTTGCCTGGAGGATGTCACTGCCCAGCTCAAGGTGTGGAGGCTTCCTTAGCAGTGTGGGAGGAGAAATGGGAGTGGATTTTGCAGAAACCTCTGATCAGGAAGCTGCCTGAGCAAGCTGGTGGGGAATGGCTGCATTCCCAGGGCATTTCCTAATTGCTGTGCCACTGGGGCATGCTGGAGAGCATATCCTGGCCAGTGCCAAACACTTGTCTTCAGCTGCCTTTGCCCAAGCACTTGACTATGGGGTCATGCTTGTTTGGCCTGCAGATGAGGCAGGGAGGGATCTTCCTGTTATGGAAATCTCATTCAGGCTTAAGGGACGAGCTAGCAGGTTTCAATCACTGTCAAAATAGTAAGACTAGGATTCCTTGCTTTATGGCAAAAGTTTAGGTTCATTGGGATGTAAGTATTCAGTACCAGCAGGTGCCTGACTGGAGAGGGTAAAGCTCTGCAGTGCCTTTGAACCTTCGAAGAACTGATGACAAATAACAAAATTATCAGGTATGTCTGCATTGTGCCTAAAATAACAGGCTAAAGCAGGTTTTACACTTGCAGGGATATTTTTTCACTATGTGAATTCAGTAATCTGGTTTTGCACCTGTAAGAAGCCGATGTGCTACTTGGCTCATCCCTGGCCTTTAACTAATTGGGATTTGAAAAATGTTGTACAATGTCCTTAACATGGGCTAATTTATACTAAGTAAACAGTACATCCTGTTTACATGGTGACATCCAATAAACCACAAATATTGATGATTTGTCCCACATCTTATTTAGTTGTATTATATGCACTCAATATATTCATTAAAACAATTTGTTACTGCAAAACCTCAAGGGTTCTTTGTCCACAATCTTGTCTACCTTAGATATTTGTCCTGTTCCCAGAAATAGATTTGAAAGCTAGAAAAAATGGCAGGGAAAGTGAGCTTGCATATTCTTTGCTGACTGTATCTTTATGGAATTAATTTTATGAAGACAGCGGTTTGCTTACACCAAGTAAATAGTTTTATGGGTAGAACAGAACTGTTACATACATAGAAAAAAAAGCATGTGAAGTGCCAGTGTTTCAAAAGTAAAGCAAAATTCAAATAGGAGAGGTGTCATAAATTTTAAATAGTGTAACTACCAATAGTATGTCCACCTTCAAATCAAGATGACAAACCATAGATTATGGCAGGTATTACTGCAAGAGGGTACTGTGGTGTTTGTTAGACGTGTGACCAGAGTAGATAACCTAGCAGCTTGCTCTGCCTCTAGACACTTTGACTACCTGTCCAACCAAGACCTATAAAAAGAAGAAAATTCTCACAGCAAACAAGCTCTGCCTTGCTGTGCTTTATGTGGAGAAACCACACTTCTGCTAGCTGGACCTGATGGGACAGCTGATAACAGTAGAGTACTGTTCTTACATGGCCAGCTTCAGTTTTGGTGAGACTTGCAGCTTCTGACAATGAATAAATCTTGGGGCTGAGATGCCTTTTCTACCTTTTTCTGCCAACTGTGTATTCATCTGCCCCAACCTTTCCAGCTTTTGTCAGTCTTAGCTCTAATACCTGTTCCTGTCCCTGTGTCTTGTTCCAATTCTCCTCAATTAGCCAATGCTAATTTAATTTATCAGGTTGTTCATCTGGGCCCTTATCTCTTCATTTAGTAAAACCGTGTCCTAGGAGCTTAAAATTCCAGTCTTCTTGCCAATCACTTCCAGTTTCTCTGGTAACATCCCAGTCTTTATTTCTGTTCTTACCTAGCCAAACTGAGCTGATTTTCTCTTTGCTCCCTATAGCATCTATCTCTTCCTGCATGCTCCATCCTCCAGCCTGTCTTAGCAGCCTTGTCTCTGGTCTTGCCCCAACTTATTTGTAAGGTCAGTCAGTGCTTGCTCTGTAGAAAATCTCTTCATGAGATTTTATGCCTCTCCCTTTTTGTCTCCTTTCCCCTACCCTTCACTGATCACAGTTTGTACTGTACTTTAAGTGTCTAACTCTGCTAAAGAAAGAAAGGGAGGCCATGTTAAGTACCTAACGTTGGATAGTTGATGGTAGGAGTAGCCTCCAAAGTTCCTCTATAATCACTAGGAAGAAAAGTAGACTCCTTTGAAGAGGTGGTTCATAATAAAAAAGACAGCTCCTTGAAGTAGACAGTATAAATACCCCTTAGTATCAAATTTATCAGAGTAACTGTAAGCAAATATGACACTTCCTTAATAGACTGAGGCACCTTTAAGGCTAGTGTACTGCTGAAGTTTTACGGCATTTTTCCTGAAATCTCCAGTATTCAACTTAACCTGAAATACCAAACACATCTACAAATAGTGATTGTATAAAATGTTGTCTGCTAGAGAAGTTTTTCAAATTAATGCAAATATAAATATCTCTACCCTCTTACTTATTTATGACCAAAACCCTAAAGTCACAATTGTAACTCTTTGCAGTGGAATTGGTATCATCATTAGTGACATAAGTGGTAGTCCTCCAGGAATGAATAGATTGACCTTGTGTCTTGCATACTGAATATCCTATGTAATCCTTGAGTGACTCCACCTAAATGCGATGGAATTTAGTTCTAGAATCTCTGTGAGAATGAAATAAATGACAGCAGGTTGAATTTCAGGATCCTGCTCTCAAGAGCATGGATCGTTTTTCTCTTGGGAAAGGAGTAAAGCAGTTATGTGAGGGAGGACAGAAAAGAAGAAAGAAAGGGAGTAGACGTGTTCTCACCTGCATGTCTCATTTAAAACTTTTAATATGTTTTAATTAAGTAGGAGATCTAAAATCAATATAGCAAGATAGTATGTAATAAGACATGGTTTATGTAGCTCGCAACAGTAGTAGGGAAGCTATTTAGCCTGCTCTCTTAAAGCAGTAGGGCTTATGAAATCATGCTGTCTGTATCAGCCCACCCCCTGAAAACAGCATTTGGCCAGTTTCAACCATGCAGAACCATGCACCACAAGTAGAGGTCTTGCAGCCACTAAGTTTCTGAGGTTGTTTAGAATAGCTGGTGAGGTGGGCTTGTGGTAGGGGCTGTTCTGTCAGAGTCAAAAGAACTAGCTGTAAAATCACGGCCTGATCCTGAATTGGCTATTAAAAACTGCACCAGCTGTGCTTGGCCCTGCTGTGTCCTCCTACTTCTTCTTGCTCTATCTTCCTACTCTGTCTGCTCCAGCTGTCATCCAGAGGCTTGTACCTGGGCATCTTCCCTGGTCTTGTTTTGATGAGTTTGGCAGATAAACACCACTGAGGGAAAGGCTTCATATGAGTTTCTCTCTTACTAGACACCAAAAAATTCATAGAAGTAGTAGGATGCCAGAAAACTTGAATCAGAGTTTCTGCCTTCTTAGGTGTTCAGGCTTAAGACACAAATCCAAAAGGAAAACAAGTTTTCTTAGGTTGATTTTGGCTGAACTGTTTTAATTAATCTAACTTTCAACTTTGGTTTCTGTATTGGGTCTGGCTAAGCCCCACAGCAGCCCCCATGGTGCTGTGCTGGCATTGGTAGCGAGAAGGTGGTGATACCACACCAGTGCTCTGGCTGCTGCTGAGCAGCGCTCACACAGCATCAGGGCTGTCTCTGCAACATCCCCCTCACCAGCAGGCTGGGGGTGGGCAAGATCTTGGGAGAGCACATAGCCAGGACAGCTGACCCAAAGTGACCAAAGGGATATTCTGTACCATATGACATCTGCTCAGATATAAAAGCTAAGAGAAAGGAGGAGGAAGGGAGGGCATTTGTTATTAATTATATTTGTCTTCTGGAGCAACTGCTATGCATACTGAAGCCCTGCTTCCCGGGAAGTGGCCGAACATTGCCTGCTGATAGGAAGTAGAAAATAACATCTTTTGTTTTCCTTCACTTCTGCACGCCTGACTTTTGCTATTGCTTCATTTAACGGACTTTATCTTGACCCACAAGGGTTTTTTTTTCCATCTTATTTTCTCCCCCCTTGTTCGGCTGAAGAGGAGGATGATAGAGCAGCTTGGTGGGCACCTGGTGTCCAGCCAAGGTCAACTCACCACAGTTTCCAGCAAAACAATTACTATGCATTAGAATGACAGCTTTGGTATCCTTCTTCTGGAAGATGATCAGCTTCATTATTTGAATTATTAGATGAAATCTGGAACTATAAAATCTTAATTTCATACTGAATTAGAATACCACGTCCAGTTTTAGACACCAGACTTGAAGAAAGAGAGTCAGCTGGAGACAGTCCAGAGGAGAGTGACAAGAAAGATCAGAACTGTAGAAATTATAACGTAAAAGAAAAGATTGAATAAATTATGTTAGTTTAGTCTGACACAGAAAAGATAGAGTGAAGACATTATAACACAAGAGGTTGCTCCAAGGAGGAGAACAATCTATTTCCCTTGCCTATGTTTGATATCACAAGAAGTAATAGGCTTAAATTACAACAAGTAAGATTTATTTTAGAAATTACAGAAAACTTTAGTGGTGAGGATAGGGAACAGATTGCTTGGCAAGCTTGTGGAGTTTCCATCTCCATTGGAGATCTGTACGATCAGAGTACTTGAATAACTGCTTCCTGCAGGCAGGAAGATGGATTAGGTGTCTTCTGGAGGTTCCTTCTAGTTTTACTGTATATTTTACTCTAGTAGTAAAACTCTAGTTTAAAAGAGAGGCTTCATGTACTCTTCTTATGTTACTTCAGTCTTGTCTTCAAGCAGTGATAAAATCCTTCTGTAGAAAAAAGAGTAAACAATGCTATTACTCCAATGATCTTGTAATGAAAAATGGAAGTACATCTTGGAATAAAGTACTTTTTGATATACCTTCATTTAGGTAATTGTGCAGAAGTACTCGGAAAGTTGGCTGTAATAGGGGAAAAACGTATAATGTGATAAAATTCATTTGCTTAAAATTACTTTTTCAGCACCTGTTACTGTTGTACTGAATGGTATCACTGTAGATCAGTCATATGGGAACTTCAGAAATCAATTGAATAAAATTGCCCTAATTGCATTCAGAATACTAAATACAGTTTTAGATTTTTGTATTATCATTCCTTCTATTTCAAAGATTTAATTTAACTGGAAATATTAGAAGTAGCACTTTAGTTCTCAAAAATTGTGTGTATCATGTGAAATCCATAAAAAAACTAAAAGGATAAAGTAAAATGTAGACATTTCAGAGTTAACTTTAAAAGTCCCTATTACTTTCTTTGTGGTTGAATCCTCCAGAATAAAATGGTTGGGCTGAGGAGGCTTACTGACAACTTGTAAATCAAGACTCTCAAACATATGCTCCTGACACAGAGTTTTGAATCTATTTATTTGTTTAATTCTGGGCAGTCTTTAATTTTCACAGTTTGCATTATAAGTTGAATGCAGTTCGTTTGCATTGCCTGTAATATGACCGTGGTGTAGCACTTCTACTGCATTTTATCTCAGAAATTTGACTCAGCTGTTCCATTTCTTGAATATTTGATTTTTAAATAGTTTAGTCTGTTCAATTGTGGAAGGTCTTCTTTGGGTAAAACCAAGAGCAGAGAAATTGGTTTAAATTCAGGGCAGCAATGCCCAACTCAAGGCACCTTGCCAGCTACCTGGATCTTCTTTGCCCTTTAGCTGCTTAGACCTTGGCAGATCTTGGTCCTGAAGAAGGGCACCATCAGCAGCCAGAGCTGAGCAGCGAGCTGCCTCCGTAGATTTCAGTACAGGTTAGAGTTATCTGAAGTTAACTTTAAATAAAATTGGTCAGCTATTGGAAGGAGTCTGGCCTCAGTAATATAGGCAGCTCTGTCCATAGAAGTTATTGGCAAGATGCTCTGCCTTCTCAAAACCACGTAGCTTCTACTGTTTGAAGTTGATTGCTTAAAGCAAGCTCAATAGGACCTTGCCACTGGTGTTTTTCAAAATGTGACCCACAGCAAATTCCTGGAACGTGTTAAAACACTGAGTGTTAACAAGACAAAAGTTCAGGGTTGTCCATAAAAAAATGGAAAAACAGTGTCCCAGCCCACTGGGAGTCTCTGCGCCATTCAGCAACTTGTTGACATGCTTAAATTCCTCATGGCTCTAACTCTTAAAAACATGTGTTCATATGAAAAACACATTAAAATGAAAACAAGTTTAAGAAACAGTCAAATTTTTAATTGAGAAGCTGAAAAGAAAATAATTGCAAGCAGCAAGAATCTTCACAGATTTTTGTTATATAACCGCTACCTCTGTTCTGGGCATCATGTTCTCTAATGGAGATCAGGCACATGTTCAAAGTGGTTTTACAGGTACATTTCCTTACATTCAATAGACACAATGGATTTTGAACAGTTTCATAGCAACGGATGGTTCGTGATGGCCATTAACCTAGATAAGTGAGTATCAGTTTGGTGCATCCTTAATGGTCCATAATGGTCTGTGGATAAAAAATTCTTTCTCTTCACCTCTTCCTAAGAGGTATTGGTGGGGGTTTTGGGTTTTGTTTTTGTGGTTTTTTTCCTAGACTTAGTTTTACAAAGCAAGTTCATGTGAATTTTTGCATTCAAGGGGAAAAAATTTATACCCAACAGCTTTATGGTGAGAGCATTTACCACAAGAAAGATTTATGTTTCTCTGGAATGTGGTAGCCATAGTATATCCTAGCAGGTAATCAAAACTTTTTAAAGTTAAATATATGCCTTGACAGCAGCTAAACAGACATTCCTAAATAGTAGAGATTTTTAAATGACTGTTGCTATACCTGTTGAAATTCAGAAAGGCGGTTTCACATTCTGTTTTTAATATTAAATTCCTTTATGAGGTTGGGACATGTCATGTCTCTTCTGCAAGACAAAATACTGCTAATGCCATGGTAAAGGAGGAAATCACCTTGGTACCTGATGGATGGAGGTGGCACAAAGCTCTGGGAAGAGCAGAGCCCAAAGACTCTGGGAAGTGCAGAGCTGGGGTGTAGGTTAGTGCTGGAGTGCTGTGTGCTCCCGAGCCGTGGGTGTCGTGGCGCCAGAGCAGCTGCATCAGCAGAGAGTCCTGGTGGAGGCACGGTGCTTGCTGTGGGAGGAAGACAGTACATCTTGGAGGAAATTACACCACCTCTCAGAGTGCCCTAAGTTTGGCATAAGTACCTTACCGCCCCCACTCACAAAGACCATTGTGTTAGCACAGTCTGTACTCTAGGGCTCGTGATTTACTTACCCCACACGTGTCTTCAGTGATGTAGCTCTGTAGGAAGACTTTTGCAGCACGTGTGTGGGCTTAGTTCCGTCCCTGAGACTCTACTAGGGTTTACCATATAGTAACATAAAACTGTGTTTTAAAAATAATGCTTTAATACACTGTGGTGTGCTACATGATATCTCAGGCTGATTATATGTGATGCATATTTGCATGAACCTTAATGAGACTTGCAAAAGTAAGAGGCAAATTTTAGAGAAAATTGGATTAAATGGCTTAATTCTCCGTAGTTGAAGACTTTAAATTTTGATCAAGTCTTGAATCTGAGACTAATAACTCTTCTGCTGGATGTTTAAAATGACTAAAATTTAAACCCTAATATCTATAACCTAATGTGCATTATCACCAATGTATTTGTATAGCAGTAATTCCTAGAAGTACAAACATTAAAATGACAAATTTCAAAAGCCAGCATTGACTTTTCCCAAAACTCTGGGTTGGATTTTGTTGTGTATTTTTGCCCAGCTGTACCCAGAGTGGTATCCTGCGCTGCTGCAAACCCAGTCGCCCCTGTGCAGAAGTGTGTAAGACATGTGTGATGAACTGTATTGGTGCGGTTCTTGTTCCCAATGATGGGGCAATGCAATACCAATCCTAGTCTTGCTTAATGTGTGGGACAGGCAGAAGGATGTTTGATTCTCTGTTATCTGCCTGCTATGCAATCTTTACAGAAAAAAGATCATGAAAGAGGTGGCTTTGGATTCCGGTCTGTTATTCCCCATGCCCGTGGTCTCTTCTCACCTCAGTGGTATTCAGGACTTCATAAACATTATAAATCTGTGGATTTTAACGTTTCCTTCATTTTGGGGTTTCTTTTCCACCTGGCTCACACAGTCTGGGGGACTTTGCATTAGACTGAGCAGATCATTTATGGGCAGTGAAACTGGTAAGTCCCAGATACTTTCAGGTAGTTCCCACCACGCTTTCTCACACAGGGTTCATCTCACGGATATTTCACACCAGGTATCTTCTAACACATAGGTTTATCTAGTTGTTTGGGAATGCATGTGTGTGTGTGTGGCCATGCGTGGCTGGGGTTAATTAATTTTTTTTCTCTTCTACTTACTGGTAATCATCTGTATCTGTTCATGCCACACAGCAGGTTTTGATAATGGTTCATGTATGTGAAAATGAGCTGGGCTTTTAAGGAGCCTGCCCGTACTAGACATTTTGTTGGTCGTCATGAGGTGATGAGGGATTGTCTTGGCCTAGCAAAAGGTATTTGTATTTGTTAATTGGAAAGAGGACAATAAAACTTTCTAAAAGCTAGTTTGTTGGATTTATATATCTATAGAGGATCATGAGAATGCCTCAGTGATAAGCAGTAAAAAACTTTTAATAAGACATTTTGAAGTTAGGCAGTTTTGACTACAGTTTTAATAACCTTAGTGAAGTCATCATAATTCTAAAATAATTTAATGAGGTTGTTGTGACCTTAAGACATTACTGATATAGAATTATGTGAAAATAAATTAATTTATATTTGACTAGTGAAATAAGATATTCTGGAAGTGCTGAGGAATACACAAGTATATAAGCTAAACTGTATGCTTAAGAAACAATTCTTCAGACCTTTTCCCAGGGTGACACCTTTACTTTCTGTGGATCAGCTTGTCCTGTCAGGGTAAAGACACTGTGTGTATAGTGGGGATAAGAAACCTCTAGCAGTGCCTTGCTTTCAGTCTGCTTTTGGAGTTATTTTTAGTATGTCTAGTCACCTGTGAGACTAGCAAAGGTAGTAAGTGTCCATTAAACTTCATCCAATCTCAGCTGAATCTAGTGGTCAAAAGTCTTCAATATCTCTGAGATTTCCACTGTTCTGCTAGATTTGGTTGAAATTGTCCAAGAGGTTGAAAAACTACCAGGGAAAGTGGAGTAGTAGTTGAGTGAATGGATAACGAGCCTGCCTAAACCTCATTTCCTTAGGATATCACATAACAAAGTGAACAATCTGCTCAATGGGGGCATCTTCAATATTTAGCAGTGTAGATGTTTTGTTTCAGTTGTTAATCTTACTGCCAGTTTGTGGAGGAAAAAAAAAATCAGTTTGCTTAACAGAAAAATTACTAATCAATCTCCATCACACTTGGCTTTTTCTTTGGAGAACATGTAAGAGTTAAACTGAATATATTCTACCTCAAGTTAGCTGTAGTTAGCATTCCTGATCAGAACATCCAGTTCTTTCTTCTCTCTTTCCTTTTAAAATTATGTTTTTATTTCAACCACTTTCTACCAGCAGGCAAAGCTGCTGTTACACTCTACCCAGCTGTGAAATCAATATGATTTTCATTACAAAGATAACAGAAACTCTCTTAGAAAGACTATGAATTGCCAAAGGTCAAATAACAGTCAGTGGCAGAACTTAGAATTTAGATATACTAATTAAAAAACCTCGTGGTATAAATATATTAATGAAATGCACCCTGAGAAATGTTTGCATTTAAGACGGCAACAATCTTAAACTATTACATTGTTTCTTTAATTACTGTAGTTCATGTAAGTCACATCAAAATGTGATGGGTTCTTTCATTTATGATTGTTTCTTATAAAATAGGTGTTAGCTTTTGTTTCTTTTTTCAATTCACAATTATTTGAGCTTGATTAGATTAGAAAGTGTAGCAGTCACAGAAGAGAGAACATATCTAGTAAGATTTCTGTCATATTGGACTCTAAAAATTACACATAAACAGAATGAATGGGTGCATCAGTTATTTCTGTGATATATGACTTCATTAACAACAAGAGGAAGTGCACAGTCAAACTGAAAGCAGCACTTGAGTCTTTCAGCCAGAGCAGCCAGTTCTATTTAAATTAAAATCAGCATTTTAAAATAAATGTTATTACTCTTCCTAAGATCATCCTTGATCTCTTCTTATTAAACCTTAATTTTCCCAGCAGTTAAGTTACATCTGCCTTATTATGGATGAAAATAACAGGAAATCAATAATTTTGTTACTTGTATTTGGTTGATATTCCTCTTTCCCATCTCTATTTTTATTTAAATTCTGTCTTTTTCACCCTATATGCTAAAACAGTAAACTCAGATTGCCAAATATTGTGGATTTTAATAGAAAAAGTTCTTCACCTTACAGCTGAAGGGTTTTTACGTTATTGTGCTCCCTCTGCTGGATAGTGCCTATTAATTTTTTATTCCCTGAGCTGTTCTAATATCCGTGTTCTATAAACAAGCAATCACACTGCCTTAATGAAAGAGGTATAAAAAGTGGGAATGCTTCATTTTGGTCTCAGATGACATGGAAGGTGACAGTTGTAGGCTAGGAAAAATCCTCTTGTCTGGCAGCTCACAGCAGTTGAAAGCCTTTAGTGGAATTTGAGAAACAATTATTTACTCTCTCTTGAACTAAACCAGATGAACACTAAATAACCTTCTTTCATTTGTATAGCTCAGAGAGAATGATGTTGATTCTTGTACTGTGGTGAGTACAACAGTATCCTCAGATGTCTCAGTAACATTATTAATGTCTCAGTCTTAGTGGTGTGATTCTCATAACACTTCATCCTTTGTCCAGTCCTACAGAGTTGCTGCTGGGTCAGCGTTTGCTCAGCGGAGAAAGCAAACGTGCTCTCATGCTTGCCCCACAGCAAGGTGGTGATGGCTCAGTCCTTTCCCATCTCCACTGCAGTGAGGCAAAAAGGAGGAAGAGCAATACTCCAGTTTTGTTTCTGGAAGTTATTTTCGTCTTCATGGCCTTTGACTTCATGGGCTTTTGGGCTTGCACTCCTGCTCACCTCTCCCGCTGCTGTCACATGGTGAACCCGGCTTTGTCCTGCTTTCCTCCCTTCTCCTCCTCCCTCCCTCCCTCCCAGCATAGCTGATCCTATCCCACAGCTCTCTCTCATGTGGCCCTGAGGCCTTCAACCCAGGCGGCCACCCAGGCCCCTCCATGGGGCACTGCCCGGACCAGCCAGCCCCTGGGTTCCACAACCTCCCAGCTGTTCTCTCTGTGCTGGCTGACCTAATCGGCCCTATGGAAAGGGGATGGAAGTTCAACATCCACTTCAGGTGCAGCTGATTTGCCCATCTGAGCTGCTGCTTCCTCGGTTTTATGCCATGGTTTTGCCAGGGAAGCTGGATACCTTTGCAATTTCCTTCAAATTTAATGTGATGTTATAAATGCTGCTGCATATTAGTAACATTGAACTGGGACGTACTGTTCAACTTGGCTTGGCTGCACTTAGAGATTAGCTCTGCCATATTTCTATATAGATCAGACTGGTAGCATATTCCTGGAAAGAAATAAAAAATTGCCAATTGTTGGGGGCAATAACTTATTTTATAAAAATGGTAACTATTGACTCCTGGTTTAACTAAGAGACTCATTTTGGAAGAGGCATTATGGACAAATTCTGGTTAAGAATTTTTTTCTGAGGTCAGTTTTAAATTTCAGTTTCTGGATATATAAAATTATATTAAAAGTCTTTGCTTTTCCCAGACAGTCCTACAGTGAAGTTATCAGCATAATTATCTTCTTTGTGACTCTCTCTAATAAACAAAAACTACTTCCATGTGCATGCACACTTCTTTTAGAAAGAAGTTGCTTTTTAAACCAATTCTGAAAGAACAACTGGTTAAAAGAATAAATTTCCAGTTCCTATAAGCTTCAGTTCCTCCTGTTCAGAAGAAAAGACATGTTTAATACATTTTGCTTTTGCTAAAATAATAAAAGCTTGTGTTGTTGAATCAATATTATTCCTTAATTTATTGAGGCCTAAACAAAATCAGCATCGCTGTTTGCAGGATGGTTTGTCCTAGGGTGAATCCCCTCCATCGAACCAAGCTGGGCTGATGGTGGTTCTGCTGGCGGTGGGGCTGGGCTGGGGCGGCTGGGAAGGACTTCTGCAGCAGGGACTCTCTGTGGAGGAGCTTCCAGGATCAGGTTGAAAATCATTTGCCTCAGATGCCTATTGAGTTATAGCAACTGAAACACTTGACAGTGCTTGTCTCAGCAAGAGCACACACCATATGCTTTGGGAGCATTCCCAAGCAGAATATTATTCTCCTGGCACCCTGGCAAGCTCATTAATACTCCCGTTATCCCATTCAGTGGGACTAATCCAGGAGCCCCTGAAGTCAGTGAGGAGATTCGAGTTGTCTTTAGGATGCTTTCAATAAAACCTTAGATGAAGTTTGCATAATTCAAGTCACACCAGTGGAATTATTTTCTAAAGTTATTAATGTTAGCTTATTTGCCAGTTTCTTTATTCCAAGCTACCTGTTTTCCTCCATCTTATGAAGAGCAGTGATATGAAATGGAAAAAGAAATATGTTTTTATAGTAGGATTTGACTTTGTGTACATTACTGCTATTTTCCTAAGTTTTCCCAGAGAAGGACTGGAACAAGCTTGCATCAGCATTCCATACAGTACTAATACAAATGCAAATTTGTATGTTGATCAGGTCTTTTCTCCAAACACGTGATCAGTTCATGGGAAGAACTGTGGAGATTTTATAGTTTATGTGGATAAAGAAAGTACCAGTTTGAGCTATTGTAGTTCTCAGTCAATTCTGATTATTCTTTATTGCTTTCTGATCACACAACAAATTTAATAGAAAAATAATCTTTCACAAAATGACTTACTATATGTAAGAGAAGAAGAACTGTGCTTTGCAAAAAAGAACCTCCCCCCCTCAGATCCCAGTATTTTTCCAGACTGTATTTCTTTATATGTTGAAAAATTTTCTTTTCACTCTCATTCATTTTAACAGAAGATTTGAATTTTTCTTTTGAAAAAATAAAAAGAAAAAGAATAGGATATGTGGGGAGTGAGGAAGAACGAAGCTACAAACTAAATAGACAAAAGATACTATTTCAAATAAGTATATTTATGGTAGTGGGAGGAAAACTTGGATCAAACAAAAAGAAAAGACTGGAGAGGACCTACTCCGGATTCCACTGATGTGGTAACAGCTGTTACTACAGTATCCGGCTTTTAAAATTAAATATTGATAGAAATAAATAAATATAAGACTGAGTAAACTGAAATGTGTGTTCTGTCTTTCTAAAGCTTTTTTTTTCCCAGCATCTGGAGTAGCAGAATCAACACCCTTTTATTCAATTAGTAGTATTAAATAACAACATCAGCTGACAGGAAATAAGAAAGTTCCTATGGCAACTAAAAATAAGCACAGGAGGAAAAACGCATCAAATGCTGTCAGCAGACAGCATAAAAGGCAGCTGTATGGAGATAATAGAACAAGAACATACACAGAAATCCTACTGGTAAACATAACGCATTTCATAGCTTTTACCGGTAGTTTTTTTCTTTTGTTGCTTTTTTCCCACAAATGGGACCATGACACCCTGGTTACAGCATCTACTTATCGATATCTCAAATTGTTTTGCTGAGATAGGCTTCTGATTTACAGCCTGTGAAACACAGGGACAGAGCCCTGCATCTTCAGGAAAGCAGATGTATCCCCTCAGATTTGTACGCTGCTTGGAAAGCCTTTGGGTGCTTCAAATCTTGTGCACGGCTGCCACTTTCTCTCAAGGTTACTCTTTGGTCCCTGCATACAGAATGTTTGATAAAAGTTTTTGATAGAAGGAGAAGTGCAAAATGGCTAGTAGAACTATGACTTGTGGAAGAAATAGGGCTGTACACATCATGTAGACACTACTTAAACGTGCAGCTGTGTTCATATAAAGTTATACTGGGCTTGAGAAGGTGTAGATGATAAAATCCCTGGTGGAGGAGAGACCTGAGTGTGCAGCTGCAGCGCTGAGGCTACAGCTGGGCCACGTGCGAGCTGCTCCTTTCATCTCTGTGGGAGAACTCGTTTTGAAGACAATTTAACTCCTGAAATTCCTGGGTTATCTGCTTTTCCTACCTATCTGATCTTCCTACCTTCACCTCTCTCATAAAAAGCAAAACCACCACCCCCTCCTTCCCCCACCAGACCTGTGCAGGGCAGAGAGAGCTGCACCGTTTCCCCTTTGCTCTCTGTGCTCTGAAGTTGTTGCTGCTGCTGCAGACCCATCCAGGCTCCCCCTTCTGATACAGAGATGCTGCTGTTTTCGCAGTAAAACTCTTCTCCTGAGCAGTGCTGCCGCTCCACCCAGGACCCTGCTGGGGAGGCTGTGCTCGCCAGGGCTTGCTGGGGAGACAAACCCACTGTCAATGTCTTGGCCAGCTCAGGGAACTTGGTTTCTGAGTGGGAGAACATTCAGCCCTGCAGATAGCAATGGGATTGTATTTCTGCCTAGTTAATTCTGTCCTGTTAAGTGATAAAAGTGAGTTTATTAATGTCGACTCTGACATTACGAGGCAGTGTGGGAGAATGCCAAAGCAGGACCAAAAGCAGTGGCTGGGAGAAATGTGGTTGGACTGCCCTGATACCAGTAGAGGCTCTTGTCTTTGCTTGGGACTTTTGTAATTTCTGATTTTTTAGGTGTCTGTGCTGATTGTTGACCCAAATTTTGAATTCACCACTCCAATTGTAAAAGGCAACTCCCTTGTTCCAAGGACAAATTCATTTTCAGTCCAAATATTACACAACTGAGAGGACCTCCTGGGGCAAGAAGCCCACTCCTCAGCTATGGTGGGCAACTATATCATATAGTTGCTTCCCTAAGATTAATTTGGATGTGTTCCTATATATATTTATTTATATATCCTTCCCACTCCTGTTGTGCCATGCTTACATGATAGTGTATCACAGATGTAACTCGTCATTAAGTGACTCAGGCTGCAAGTTGACACATGTAACCACAGGCATGTGGAGTATGAATAGATACCAGCCGCTGATACTATTATAGCTTACTCTGCAGTTCGGGTATGTGCAGGCTGTTGTGAACAATATCCTGCCCCTGTGTGGACTGTACTTGCACTGCCTGCAAGTCACCACACGCACAATTCCAGGGAAAATATAGGAACTGATCCTTGGGTAGTCCACAGCAAAGCATCAGAAACTAGGTGATAGAGTCACTCAAAGGGAACCACTTTCTCAAACTGGCTGACAAGAACAAGCGTAAACATGTTGTGTTTTGCTCTGACTTAATTAGCACAGCAAAGAAATTAGCTGTCTTCTGATTGAGTAAAGGTGTATACTACGCAGAAGTACTCCAACAAACAAAATGCTTCTGAAATTATCTGAACCAGGATGCCACTGTAAAGGGAAATTGCACATTATATTGTAACAGAAATTCAGGGGATGGCAGCTGAGTGTTGGCAATTACCTCCGGATCCATAACAAACTCATTCTCATTCGTGTCTCGGCTACCGGCGCAGAGCAGCCTGCATCCGTGGGAGCTGCAGGTCTTGCGTTAGGGAACATTTGGTCTCTGTGCTGCGCGTTCCCGGTAGCGGTGTTGGGCAGGTACAGCCCAGAGCAAGAGGCAAGCACAACTCGTTCTGTCCTTCCCTCCTGTCCATGAGTACCCTGCACTCTTCAACAGCTAGAGGAATTTATTGACCACTTCCCTGGTGCTGCTACAGAGCTGGGTAATTACAGTGATTACAATGATTAGATTACAATGCAGTTTTTCCTACTGTGCTTGTGAAATGCTGCAGCTCATCCCACCTTTTATTCACGGCAGATGGTAGATTTGCAGAGTGTATGAATGGGTACTGCAAGAGTAATTCCCCCCCCCATTCTTCACCTTGTGTGAACTAGCAGGGCAGTAATATAGACAGCACATCTACTTTGTGTGAGTCAGACTTGTCATTTAATTTACCCTTTCATATTCAGTAACTCTCTGATAACTGAGTTGAAAATAATAACAACAACAAATGACAAGCAAACAGAGCATCAGTGACCTCATAAGTTTTGTTCCTTGGATGAACATTTGCTGAAGAATCTTAAGACAAATATTAAGAAAGAAATAGAAGAAATGAAATATATAGTTTGAATGTTTGTACTAAACAAGGTCTAAAGAAAACATTAGGATTAAAAAGTTTAGGTTGGGTTTTGTTTTGTGTAGGAAATGTCAATGTATCTCTTAAAAAATGAGTGTAGTTGTAACACAGAATGAACTAAGGCATTGTACCTAGCACCTGTAAGACCTGTACTAAAGCCTGCTTTTAGTGGCTGGGAACATGACTGCTGAAATGCTGACTGCTCAAAATGCCAAAATTTATGGAGGTTTAGATTTCAAACATATCTGCAAAGCAAAAAAACCAGGTTTTGTTTGAAAAATGTGCTTCAAACAATGCAAATGCTCGAAGAATTTCAGGAGTCTCGTTTGTGGAAGGGATAAATGAAAGGTCATTCTTCTCTCCAGTGACATTTGTCATCTTTTGCTCTAATAAAGTCCAGCTCCATTGAACCTGGTGAACTTTTGACAAAAGTATTTGGCATACCTACAGTGACGCAAAAATTTCTCCTCTAGCAACAGTGACTTTTTCAGCAAGTGCAACTCACTCAAATTAGTCGATCCAACACTGACGGCCGGGTAGATCCAGGAGCTGAGAGGGAGCTTGTGTTGATCACCACTATATCAGCAGTCAGCTGTTGGAACTGTATGTCTGGTGTAGGACAGAGGAGGCAGAGGTACTCAGGCAGGGTCTGAAGCTCAGGTAGCTCCTGCTCATCAAGTATGTGAACAAACTCCTAAAAGAGAAACACTTTTCAGCTGGAGTGAAGAAGCGAAAATGGAAAAAAGAAAGAGAAAATGGGAATGCCTTTGCAATATTAATGTGCAGTGTAACGGACTTTTCCTTTATAGAGTGACCAGTATTCTGCTAAGAACTTTATGATAACAGATCTCTCGTTTAGTGCATCACTTGCAGATTATGATCGACAATTCCCTTTGCTTCACTGATCAGTATTTCAACGAATGTGTATATATACAAGTTACATTGGTTGTTTGTGGATAGTACACTTGGAATAAAACACTTTATGGGACTTTGTAAGCACTCAGAACAAAAACTTCAGAAACAAAATAAAATTGGACAGTGTACGTACAAGAAGTCAGTCTATCTCTGTATGGGAGAACTCTCAGAAACGGAAAGAAATTCTGAAATCAGTGGGTCAAATGTTCTGTTGGTATAGCTGTCCTATTCTGTTGGAAAGAACTTTTCTCATTGAAAACAAATGTAAAATTTCAAATGAAGCTGTTTCTCAGCTAATGTAGAGTAGGCTCTTTCATGTGCTTATTCCTCAGGGATGTAAAACATTCTTGGCTACTATTGAAATGAAAGACAAAATTGTTTAGTACCTTGCAAGTCTGAGCCACCAGTAATCAAAGCTGATTGCATATTCTCGGAACCTCAGGCAATGCAGTATTGCCGTCTACTGAGTGACCTGCTATACTTAATAAATATAGCCATCTCACTGGAAACTCATTGCACATGTTCAACCTGAAAATAATTAGAAATATTTTATTGTATTAGTAAATTAAAAATATTAAATCACTGCACTTTCAAAATTGAGAGTATATTTCTTTTCACTTTGAATACCTAGTTTTTTCCTTGTTCGGTATGTTTCTGTTTCTTCAGCAAGTGTAATTTTGAAGAGGAAGAGAAATATATGACCAATGCATTAAAATCAATCATGATAGCAAATTTAATATCCAAGAGTTCTTCAGATATTCTGGGAAAAAATCTGATGATGAAATGCAGTGCAATGGTTAGTACTCATTTGCTATACTGAAATCAGAAATATGCTGTAGCTTAATTTTCCTCATGATTATAAATGGCTCTTGACTTTACCGGCAAGTCCAAACTATACCTCAGCTTTTGAGATAACCAGGTTATCTTGCACATGCAGCTTAAAACGTATGTGGCAGAAGGGTATATGACATGCATAAGTCACTGTCCAGAGCCCAGCGCAGTGCATAAATATCATTCGCATGGCACAGAACATATTTATAATTTCATGCTAATGTATGATAAGGACATCTTTCAAAAAAGGCTAGCAGAAGTGTTTCAAATCTTCTTATTGTAAGTTACAGGATTAATTTATTAAATGTGGGCTCCAAATCCCTGCTCCGCGTTCAGGCCCTTCAAGGCTAGGCACGCAGGGCTGCCTAGTGCCCGGGAATCTCCTGATCACAAAGGACACGCGACAGAGGGCAAGCTGCCAGAAGCCTCCTTTTTATTGAGGGCTGTGGTGGTAAGAAAGATGAAAACCTTCAGGGCTTGTATCCATGATCAGTTGCTGATGGTTTGAGCTGAGGAGTGGGGACTCCAAGGGTGCCAGCTTGCCTAGCGAGAGGCCTGAACTGGAGGAGAGGAGCTAGGAAGCTCTCAGCAGAGCAGTGCGGTCCCTCAGATGGGACAGGTCCCTTGGGCTACCCCTGCACTGCTAAATGGAGTGAGACCAGAGAGGCTCCTCAGCCCTTTGGCCACCAGGCACAGGCTGCTGATGTGCGCCCTACACAGCCCTTGGCTCTGCGTCTCTTCCAGATGCCCGTGACCCTAGCTCAGAGCTGTTTTGCATTTGCTTTTGTGATGTGGAAGTGTCTAAAGTGATGCCGTTGCAGTGGCGTGAAGCTGAAGGCACACCCCAGGTTCCCCAGGCCACGGCGCAGGGCAGGCGGGGATGCCCACGGGTGCAGAGTCTGCTGCGACGGTGGTGGGGGCCATGTCGGCTGGAGGCAGGGCTGGGGGACACTGGAAAAATTAAATAGTGTGGATGATCTCCAGCCTGGTACCTTGGCCCTCTTACTTACCAGGCAAGAGACCCTAAACCAAAGTGACTGCCTCGGGTAAAGGTTTAGCCTGATCTTTTTTTCAGCTGTCACCCTGTGTTCATGGAAAACCTGCAGTTAAAGAGGACCGCTTTGTGAAATGGCATCAAAGAAGGATTTTTACTGTTTGTCATTGGATTGTATTTCAGTGCTAAATCACATCAGCCTTAGAAAGATGTCAGGAAAAAATGGAAAACATGTCACTGCTGTCATCCCAAGTTTTGTTTACATTTCTTTACATTAAAGCTCTGATTTCTGTAGGAGTTTTGAGGTTGATCTTGTTCTTGTCTCTTCTAGGTTTCTGCAATATATTGTTAGGTACTAAATCAGGTCTTGGTGTTACTTGTAGTATGTTTACATATTGTAAAATCATATGGTCTAAACGATGCTCCTAGGAAAGCATATCAGCACTTAAATCCATAAGATTATAATTTTCAGTTTAGCTATCATGCATTTTGTTGTTATTCGCATGTGTTAACATTATGTATTAAAAAAGAACACTAAAAGGACACAAAGCTTTTAAAGTCAAGCAGTAAAACATAATACCATTTATTTCTGGCTTTAATCTTTGTAATTTTAACTAGCTTCCTTTGGGTTTATGCATTGTGATCAGTCTTTAATTAAAAGAACACATACTATTTTTTTGTCCTTGCTGATGGCCATCTTCTGCTGAAACTTTAAAGTCAGACACCTGGCATGGAAACAGGCTTCATATAAATGGCCCGTTAATGAACTCAGTATTTGATTTGATCCTTGTGTTCGCTGAGCATCCAATGCCTTATTCATTTCACATTGTGCAAACCTGCTGTAATGCAGAATTGTTTGTTTCCTTATGACTATTTCTTTCCTGTCCATCATTAGCATAACCCAGCTATTTCACAAGCAGTAATGAACTTATTGCCATACTCCTGTGCTGCAGTGAAGAGTATTATTAGTACAATTTTTCAGATAATAAGCTGAAGCGGAGGAACATGAATAATAACTTTAAATACAAGTTTTGGACATGGAGTAAGAAAACAATGGACAACTATTCCTCAGACTTTATTAGTTCACAGTACAGCCCCCGCCCCCCGGCCCCAGTGTCAGGTGTGGGTGCGAGAGCCCCGCGCTCCTGATGGCGAATGCAGCCTCCTGCTGCAGCTGGGCGCGCAGCCCAGGGGCTGTCAGTGGCTGCGGAAGGGTCACTTTGCGGGGAATGGCATTGCGAGGTTAGCTGGGTAAAACAGCCGGAAAGGAGACTGATGCCTTTCCGTCTGCGGGGAGACGTTCAGTCGACGCAGCCACCTTGTGTAACCTCCACCTTGGTTTTGTGTCTGGCTCCTGGGCCGGTGCATCTGGGAAGAGCTACTGCAGGGAAAGTCTTGTCTTTACCTCCTTTATCCTGGGCTCAGAAAGAAAATAGGCTTAGCATGTACAGAATCCTTGGAAATGCTATTTATCAACTGCTACTGAGCATATGCAATCAGATATTTTCTCAATTATTTCTAGCTTGGCTATGTTTGGGCATTATACCCCTCCACACACGTAGATGCACAACAAAAGGCTTATCCATCACACAAAGACTATTCAATGCCAAATTTCACTTCCTTGCCTCAAGTCATCATACTGCCAGAAATTATTGACGAAACTGTTGTAGTAATCACTGGTAAATAGTATGATTGGCAAATGATATATTTTCTGCTGACTTTATTATTGGAAACAACTGGACAATTTATGCTGACACTCTTTTGGAAAACAGACATGGAAAATTTCAGCCCCAACAGTTAAATTCTGGAAGAGTTTTGAACGACGGAAATGAACGGTTTCTAATGGGAAGAGTTTGGCAGCCTAAACTACAAAGAGCCTTAGTCATTCAGTCTGCAGTTGCTTTTCTCGAATTTTGAATTGCAAATCACCTCTACCCCTAATTCTCCCCAGAGTCACAGTCCCTGGTAAGACAGCCTGGGTTTTTTCTATGGGACATGGGAGCAGAGAGGTTGAGTAGCTCTAGTCTATAGTATTTATATGAAGACTGCACTGCTATAAGTATATATGGAAGTATACGAGGATAAAATAAAGAGTAGAAATGAGCTTTATGTACAATGTACACAATGCATGTAATGAATTTTTTCAGTTTATTCATCTCTCTGGAATGAGTAGGAATAGTATTATCTGTTATTTGCATAGCTGATAACTTCCAATTGCAGAATCAATGTAAGGAATTTACAGTAGCAGTTTTGTTTTGGTTTGGTTTTAGTTATTTGAATGTGATGTGAGAAAGACACAGACTGTAATACCATATTAACATGAGTCCTGTCCACAAATGAAAAAATCAGTATGTACTTGTTAGGGCAAATAAGTTATGGAGAGAGTACAGGGAGAGTATTGTGTGATTATGTTACAAATGCTGTTTCTTTGACTTTGCTCAAAGAAATCCCAAGTGCAACAATACCGTAACTTATTTTATAAGCTTATAATTCTGGTAGCCTGTGCTTTAAAAAAAAACCAAAGGACCTTGTCTTTGAAGAGTTTCTTCAGCTTCAGGTAAAGACACTTTGCAGGATCCATGTGGAACTCTTTTAACAGCATGGAGTTAAAATGTGCTCATTTTTACATCTTTGGGAATTGTCAGTCATTTTGTACCTGTTTATTTCACAGTCAGATTCCAATTGCAACCTGCTGCTAGGAAACCTGGCCATAAAAGTTGGAAAATACAGCATGGAAGACATTATTATATGCTGAGGTATCATCAGAATAGTTGGTGTGTGTATTTGGGAGGAGGTGAGGGAGAGCAGCAGCAAGGTCTTTTTCATTTCACTTGCTAGGCATGACCCAGCAAACTTATTGTGACTGGGAAGACTATGCCAGCACATTGCAGAAAACAGGTTTTCATTATGAGCACATTAATTCCTTGACTGCATGTGTCAGGGGGAAATAAAAAAGCTGGATTGTTATGATTGATAATACAGAATTGATTGGACATGACAGAACTGTAAGAGTCAACACCCAGAGGCATGTTTTACCAACGTGGTGGTAAAGTTATTAATATTTAAGATGTGAGAGATCTGACGAAGAAGTTTATCCTAACTAAAAGAACAGTCCTTTCGACTAGGCGCTAGCAGTCTGGGTTTTTTTCCCCCTCCCCACCACCGATCGAAGGCAGTACGGGGTGTGCCTCATGATACAGGCTCCACCAAGGGCCATCCCTCCACATCCTCACCTGATTTACTGTGTGAGTCCTTAGAGCTGTGGCAGCTAGCAAGCTACTGAAGGAGTCCGTCCCTGCTGGAGATGGATACCTGACTTTGTTAACGTTAGAATTACTGGGTTTCCTCACCTCTCTCTTTTTTTTTTTTTTCTGTATTATTTTTTTTCCAGACACAGTCTACGGGCTGGGTCTCTGCAATCACTTGGCAGAGCACAGGGGAGCAGAGGGGGCGATGCTGTCCAAATGTTTTCTACCTGTGATCATGGTTATTAAAGCTCCTGCCTGACCTGTCCTAAATTGTACCTGTGTTACTACGCACTTGGATTCCCCAGCTCTCTGACACCAACCTGCAACCCCAAAATTAGATGGTAACAAGGTTCTTAGGATAACAAGTCACTTGCATATTAAAAGAAAAATCTCCTTTTTTCCCCCCTTCTCTTCAGTTTTAAGCCTTTTAGAGGTCTTTGCACCGTATTTCAGTAATTTTAAGAATTAAGCAGCTTTTTTAACCCAAAGGAGCAACTTTTTAAGATACCTATTTTTCTTAGCAATACCACATCCACTCTGAAGAAAAACATATTACCTGGAATTTAAAATGTAATATTGTTTCTCTGAGTCATCAGAATGAGTCCACATTAGTTTATATCACTTACGTTCAGCCCCAACACGTTATCTAAATGATGTTGGGTAGCTTGTATATCTGAACATTGAAGTCTTACAAATGGTAGCTGGTACTCTGATTTAGAACTTGGATGGGCAAAATGGTCTTTATAATGAGTATTGGTTTATTAAAAGTGATAAAATCTTAGGCAAGGCATTAAAGCAAGATTGGGACAATAGAAACACAAACTGAAAGACTGTGAGAAACAAATATGTTTCACTTTGTCTTGGAGCACCCACAACTGTACTGGACGACATCTGCCTGGATGTGAGTTTCCTTGCTAACAGCATGGCCACACCAGCAGAAGGAACCAAAGGGCCTGAGGATCTGCCCCAGCTTTTACAGGGCTGTGAGGTGCCCATCTGTTCTTCTTGTCCTGCTGCCTTCCCAAAAACCAAGGGCCTGGAGGACACCCAGCTCCACCACCTGCAGTTTCTACCTGAGGTGCCAGCAAGTCACTGGCTGGCTGTGGCTTTTGTTGGGCTGAGCTCAACAGGAGATGCGCGTTCCCTCAGAATCACGCATTTTAGCCACTGAATGGTTGTCTTCTTTTCATAGTTGTCTACCCCACTGCTTCTGTCATCATGTCCTGTGTTGCTTAAGGAATTGCTGCTGCTGCTGGACTAGTGCTGTTGTGGTTACATGTACCACTAACTACATAACATCATCTACTCAGACAATGTGGAACTGGGTATATTTCAGATTTGCAGAAATTATCACATATGATTAAAAGATTTTTAATCTCAAGGTACAACCCATAAACATCAGAGTTTATGTTCATACTTAGCAACATAAAAAAGCCATCGTTTTTTCTATAAACTTGAGGTCTCAATTTAAAATGAACACACTTGTCTTTAAAAATGCTATTTACATTCATGGCAATGACAGCCTGTTCTAAGGCCTAAATTTACTCTGATTATTCTCAGATGTTAATGAGCTCAAAAGTGCTTTTTTCCAATGGGAAAATTATTTTATGTATTGCTATGACCAACCTGAGTTAAATCATTTTGTCCAATATTATGTATCACATTGTGTAAGTCTCCAGAATGGATCAAGAGAGGTTTGGTTTTTGGTTTTTTTTTTTTTTTTTTTTACTTTGGAGCTTTTTCAGTTTCTGCTGTATGGAGGAAGCTTTTCTGAATTAGTTCCAGTGGAATTTTTAGTTGTGAGATGCAAACGTGATTTCTTCATCATCTAAAGCTGAGAGACTGAGTTAAAAAAGCAGGGAAAAGTTTCTGTCTTCCAGTTTACAAACAAAACCCCAAATAGGCAAGAAAAACATCAGCTGAATCTAAAAATTAAAGACTATCTGGACACATTTACAAAGATATTCTTGCATATATAGCTGCTTTTCAGAACTGCCGCGGCATCTTACTGGCACTGATTTCAACAGAGACAAAGCAGCTGGCCTACTGCAGTATTTCTGAAATCCCAGAAGGTAATGAACTGCTTTATTAGGCACCATATACCTTTGGAAATCAGGCCCATAGTGACTAGAAGCAATCTGTCAGTTCACTAACTACAATTAATATTTCTTTTGTATAATAAACTGGTTTTAAATACAAGGCATAGCTTAAAAGCTTAATTTTTTCCCCCTGTGTAAACAACAGATAAAAGGTCATTTATTTTACATGCAGAAACAATTTTAACAAGCTCTTTTTGTGCATTCTTCGAATTTTAGCTCTAACTTTCACCTGAATACTGCTTATGAAAAATTCAGGACAAAAATTATCACCAGAAAATGCACCCATCACTACTATCCGACATAAATATATATGTACAACTAATCAGCTGAATAAAGGTATGTATGTGGGACAGAAGAAAAAAAATGTGAAGAGGTATTGTAAAAATACCAAGTTTAGCGTAACTATTGCAAAAGTTGCAAATGATCATGTGAATTCCATTTTACTCAGGGAACAGCTAAGTGGTCTACTATGCCTGCATCCATCGGTAGGGCTGGTGGGGCAATGCAGAGTGCAGCCCCAGCAGCGTCTGAGGCCAGCTGTGCGCCCAACAAACTGGGATGCTGCCAGCTCACGCCCCTCGGCACGGGGAGCACAGGCTGCCATGGGGAAGGGTCTGGGTGGTTTGTTCTCTGCCTGGCCAGTGACACATGCCTCTTCTCAACTGCCTGATTAGCACCAAGGCGACTGGTAGAACACCACGCTTTGTGAAACAGGTGAAATGAGGCTTGAAATAAGTCAGGCGAATGGCTTGACTCAGTGAAATGAAGACCTAGACCTGTTCGTCTAGGTTATATATATATATATAACATAGCACCTAGGTTCGTCTTAGGGAGGTTAGGGAAGGGGTACTGATCTGCTTGTAATGGAAATACCATTAAAGTCCTGCTGGTCATGTGCAGTGATGCTGGGTGCTTATCTGACCTGCAAACAGCATGACAGGTGGTGCCCGCGCCTGGAGAGGGGTGACAGCTCTTCAGGGAACAGCACAGGATGCAGCACGTGCACACAGGGCATGATCCTTGGGGTGGGAGCAATGCCAGCTGTGGCTCATCAGGATGAAGGCGGGACCTGAGAGGGTTGATTTCACAACGTGGGTCACTGTGGTGGGGTAGGACTGACCATGATAGCTTCAAAATGCCCAGTCTGTAGCTGCGCTGGTTGCTGAGGACCCAGTTTCCGCCGGGTGTGAATGTTGTGTATCACTGCTGCAGGGAAACCTTCCTCTGAGCGAGAGACGCGAATGCTTGGTGGGGTGCAAAGCAGCACCGACCTGCTGGTGGTTAGTGCAAGGCGGTCTCCCACCAAATCCCTGTCTCTTGTCACCTCCTCCCTCCTGCCAGCATCCTGGTGCTGCTTCCAGCACATTCCCAGCGCCTCCTCCAAGTCCTTGCCTGGTGCTTGCTGAAACCACTGGAATTATTTCTGTTGACTTCAAGAGTCTTTTTCTTCCCCAAGTGTGTATCCAGGGGCTGTAGCTTCTGAATCTCTGATTTCATCTGTTATCCTGCATCTTTTTTTTTTAAAGGGATGGAGTGGAAGAGACCCTATATCCTGCATGAAAATCCAAAGGGCTGTGAAGAATTATTCTCTTCACCAGGTCGTGCCCTGATTTCACTCAGTCTTAAAATCAGCCTTTCTCACACTTCTCCTCTATCAGCTCTGCTACATTTTGGAAAAAGAGATGACTTGCTTCCCTGATGTAGCAGAGGCTGTTTATACCCAAAATGTTTAACACAAAAATGTTTCCATGCATGTGACACAATTTGTACGCGCACAGGCTGCAGTACACATGGGCGTGTTGAGTATCAGGCCAGTTTTCACTTTTTAGCTTCAAAAGGGACTTCCTTGTTGGTAAATCACGTGGGATTTCTTTCAGTATTTTATTCTTAGTGACATCTTTTGGGGGGGCACAGAAAGGTAAAAATCAAGAGACATTTACTATTTATACAAATACTCCATGCTTATTGCTCGTAACGAGCAATTTAAAATGACAAATCGCTATTCTGTAAATCAGATATAGACAGACAACTTGCTGGATTCCTTCCAAGATACACTGAGACATGCACCAAAATATCAGAGTGTAATTACTTTCATTATGTATTCCAATTAATCTGAAAACAACTGAGACTGTAAAGATGGCATCCTGCTAATTTTTACTGACATAAACCCCAATATTATTTATAGAATTGGTTGTCCTCTGTTTACTTGATTAAAATATGGAGTAATCAGGCATTGCTTTTCTAGAAATAGTTCTTGAGTATGGTAATTTGCCATCTTCTGAAATTTTCTTTATTTAGCCAAAACCCAAGTGCATGTTTTAACTGTGACAATATTTTAAATTTATGTCTGTTTTAGAACCAATGATTTAACTAAAAAGGTTCCTAAACTAAAAGAACTTTTTGAAGGTGAATCTGGAAGGTATAGTCTCTTGTATGAACCCATGTTCTACTTTTGATATTCCCAAGGTGTTTTGTTGTTTGACCACAGCCTTTTTCCAATAAGCATAAGCAATTATTTTAAGTTGAAAATTATTTTGATAATGAATTCATCTTCACCTTTGACATTGCTTCAGTTGGGGAAAGGATATACAGCAGTTGTGGGCATATAACTGTTTCTGACTATCTTGTCAGTAATTTAGACATTTTTCTTTGTCTTTCAAAAACAATGATTTATCTGCCTTTATTATTTGTTTCAAAGCATCTTTCCTTCTTCCTTTAAAATACAGATTCATTTTTGCCTATCTGGAGTTCTCCATAAAGGGAAAAGAAGTAAAATGAATGTGAAATGTTGTAAGACATTAAAAACATTAGCTAATTGAATACTATTATGTAGCATATTTTAATAAAAAACCTTTAGCACTCGTAAAGGATTGGGAAGTTAAAGGGAAAAAAACTCGATCACAGTTTCCTGGAAAGGCAGCTCAGGTTGTGGGTGAATGGAGGAGAAATGTATTGCAAAACCTCAGCCCTGGGGTTTGAAGCACCCTGAGTGTCTTGCTGGCTATCAGTGTCACCTGCCCGGCCTCAGGAGGACCTGGGGGCAGGAGGTGGCCTTTTGGTACTTCCCTTTTTCCTGACCGTAGGCAACAAGATATATTTGTAGATTAATTAGAGAGAGAGCAAGTTGCCCATGCAATGGATGAGCATACCACGAGTCCACAGTCCAGGGCCTCCTCCCAACTCCTGCTGTTTTACTGGTCTGAAAGTTCCCCATCCCATGTTGGGAGGGCACCCTAGCTTTGCCCCTGCGTTTCTGTCCCTGGTGGCTGGGCCAGCCAGGTCATCCCCTCCTTTTCTCGAGGAGCTCTTCTGGCTGGCCAGCACTCCAACCTCTCCCACTATTACGCTAGGCACACCATTCTGTGTGTACCAGCCAAAGTTTCAAAACAGCTCCAGTATCAGTTTCCTGTACATCTCCATTTTATAGATCCGTGAACTTGAATTACATTTTCCATATGGTGATGCTTCAGATGATTTTTTTTTTTTCCCCTAATAATCACAGTGGAGGCAGCAAGTTAAAGAATGAGGCATCCCTGCTCTGATGCCTCCTGGTGTAAACATGATGCTGACGTTCGGATCTGAGCAAGAACTCCTCTCCACCCTTGGGGCAGGTCAGCAGGTGCAGACTTGCGTGGAAGTTGAACACAGTATATGGGCTCATGATGGCCCTGCTTTGGTGGGCTGGTTCTTCCTGGACAAGTACTGCCTGCACAGAGAAGACCACTGAAGACAAGGATGTGTTGCCTTGGTAGGCAGTGTGCAGCAGGCCCCACAGCTCTGTATGGAGAGAGGAAGAATATTGCTTTTGCCCACTCCTAATCCCACAGCTTCCCAAACATTGAATTAATTATGTTTGTAAGCCTCTCTTCCCCATTCAGTTAAAGTCTTCTCTTCTGACCTTGTTTCTCCCTCTTGGCCCCTTCCTCATTGGCACCATGCTCCATTCAGGGCTTAATTACTTCGCCACACTTTGTGTTCTCTAGTTTGAAGCCACTACTTTTTGTTTTGTCATATTCTGGTAATGCAAATAATCCCCTTCCTTTGAAGGTATTTATATTCTATGATCTTGTCTCCTCTGAGCCTTCTCTTTGGCAGACTGTAGAAACCGAGTTTCTTCTGCCTCACCTAACTCACTAGATACCTTTTAATGTTATTTTCTCTGTGTGTGTTTTCTGTAGTTTCATGGCATTTCCAAGCTGTGACCCAAAAGGATGCCCCAGTGCGCTAACCCATATAAAGCACTCTGTAGCCCACATTACTTTTACAAAATAACAGTGTACAATCACTCATCCCTCCTGAACTTCTTCTCAACTCTTAACATGAAGGAAAGTATCAAGGAAAAGGGATATGCACTGACCTATCAAGAATCTGTGTATTTAAAATCTTTGGCCAGTCTAAAACCCAGAAGGCTATGATTCACCATGCAAGGCAGTACTGAGACTGGATTACAGTTAAGAGTCCTTTTGGCTGAGCCTTATCTAAACTGCAATGGCTGAATACATTGATTCTAATGACGTTATTCATGGCTTACATAGACTGGCTTAAAGCCTTCGTCTTTCATACGTAAATCTATTCTTCCAGATGTAAGGTAGATGGAAAGTCTTGTGATTAGCTTCGGTGAGGCTACATTAGGCAAGCTAACAACCAGAAGTGCTGAGGCTCCCTCGTGTCCTGGATCCTGCTCAGCAAAGGACTGTGTAATAATTTACAGAATGACTTAATTGAAGAAGCTATGGAAGTACAGTGATAGAAAATTTACAGTGGTTTCTCATGTACAAAGGTACTGTTAGCAAGCACTAATGCCTCAGCTGGTTTTCCTCCATCATCTGGTCTGTGCTATTTATTTTTAGACCCTGATGGTTTAATCAGTGCCACGCAGACTGGAGGCTCCACGTACCTGGAGCTTATGGAGGGTTACAACTGCAAGTTACAAGAGCCTCATGGCAACAACTGCCATTCAGCCCTGTGCAATCTGGTTTCACTAGAAGTTATTCATTAAAGGCAGATATCTCTAATCATCCAACATTTTAAATCCCTCTTGGTCTGAGAGATCTCACATCCGCTGATCATGCCTCCAAAAATAAAAGAATAAAACACGTGCAGAAAAATACCTCACATTGTTTAGTCAGTGTCTCTGCAAAAATAAATGTAAACTTAAAGTTATGCTTTTTCTGGAATCCTTGTTTATCTCAGGATATTTTCGGTACAACACCTCCTTCTTTCGTTTTAATGTAGTAAGTGATAATTGCACCCCTTGGGTACATCTTGGCTGATGCTTAAAACACATCTAGAGCTGTTTTCATATTACTGTGAAAAACTGTTTGAAATGAGAGGCTACAAGTTCTTTAATACCAGGACCACAAAATGAGCTATCAATAAAACTCCTTTATCATTTAAGAAAGTTAAGTGGTGTGGAGATTTAGTAAGTACCAAATATAATTTCAGTGGTGCACAAAATACCACAGCCCCATTCTGTTACATTAAAAACAAAGGAGAAAATATAAAAATAATTAGTTTTATGCATTCAGAAATCTCATAAATCCCAGATAATAACTCTGGTCTTGACATGGCAGTGCACCAAAGATCTACTCTGTGCCACAGAATTTCCCCAAAACTCACTGGTACTAATAATGCTTAATGACTTCAGTGGAACTAGAATTTCCCCCTAAGAAAGCTGCTTTCTCCTGCTGTCATTGCAAAGGAAGTCCAAACCAAATAACATAATTAAAATGATGTTGTGCTTTCTAGCACAGATGATGCTATATTTCGTAGGCTTCTCCATAACAAGTAAGCAGTGTGGATCTTGTCTAGTACTTGCAGGAGAGACCACCTGGGAATCCCACAAGGTGCAGTAAGCATAGTACGAGAAGTCATGGCTAACCATCTGACAAGCAGGAAGCCACAGTAGACAAATAAACCAGAAAAAAACATTTGGCTGTAACACAGGACCTCAGGGGACAAGTAAGGAAAAGATGAAGGGAACACAGCACTTCATGTTTGCAAAATGGTCCTCTTCCAAGCCTGGATCTCCTGTCATAAAGCAGTTCAGGCTGTCCACAAGTGCCCCATAGGCTTTGTGCAGGCTTCTGCACAGGGATATGTTCAGTGTGAAGAAAGTACTATAGATACCAATAATCATTCTCAGTCTCTATCTTCTAAAATTACAGATATTTCTAACTGAGCAGAGTTGAAATATTCTTTACATACTAGTCTACATAAATTCATATTTACTATGGAAAAATGTACAGTAGCTTTTCCTTATGTACAAGACCCCCATGGATTCCAAGACAATGGGATCAAATTCCACAGCAGTGATGTTTTAATTTCAAGACAACATTAATTTGTGAGAACATCTTGCAATAATCTTCCTTCCCATCCTCCTCCTGGCCCAAGAAGAATCCTGTGCAACCAAAGTTTGCAGTTAAATGTATTTGTTGACATGACATTCGTTAATGTCTTTTCCACCATCCTTCACTTTGAAGACCGTTTATTCTTAAGACTTCTGTGCTGCCTGGCTTCAATTCCCAATCCTGCACAAAAGACATACTGCACAAAAGCAGGTATTTATTTCTGTCAAACGGTACCTGGCACAGTAGAGAAGGGCAGAACTGTGGGGTTGTAGGTCTGTGAGGTTGAGGAGCATGGGGTTGCAGCTCTGCAGACCACATGTCCAAGATGTCCTGAGTCAAAATGCATGTTTGTGCTGTGGATGAAAGAGTGAGACAGCAATCCTTGAGCCTGCCAAGACAAGAGGTCAATGCAGAAGGTGGCTGGCTGAGCAGAGTTACTGTCTAGGATCTGGAAGCTGTAGGCTGCATTTCCCTGTGGTGCTAACCTGGGGCTCACACACTACCAGGCAGCTGGGCATTGCCTGGCACCACCCTGCAGTCCCAGCTCAGGGTGTCCACTGGGAGGAAGCATCTTAGCTTTTTACAACTAGTTTGTGCTTCTGAGGTTTTCTTTTTTGCTAGGGGGTCCCAAACCATTACATTAAAAAATAAAAAAAATCCTGAATCACAATTAAGTTTATATATATAATTTCACAGCAAACATCAGGCTTTGGTACACTGAATTACCAGGAAATTTGTGGACTCTTGCAACTCATTTCTTATGCAAGAAGGTGGAAACTTGCATGCGTCTGATGTCAGCCTGTTGCTTGGTGCAACAGGAAAACATAATTGAAAGTGTTCCTGGTCACAAATCTCAAGAACGCAAAGAACAATGCCAACAATCTGCATCTGTGATGCAACAGCCCATTATCTGCTTGCTAAATAATTATATGTTTTAGAAACTAATCCCATGCACACAGCTCAAAGAGTATGAAAGGAAGGAAACAAAACAGGTATGGTATGAAATGTGTGCTGTGCAGCCTTCTGAGAAGTGATGAAAGTGTAAAAAGCAAATACATTTTTTTATTCTGTGAATTCCAGTTCTTAAAAGCTGTCTGAGCAAAATATCTACTGTTAACTGCCCTATAAAGCAAAATGGGAAATGGGCAGCTGAAATATATGAAACGAACAATAGTCTATAAACTAATTGCTCTTATTTCCATATAATTCAAAAAGATAAAATTGCCTGAGCAATGTAACAGGAGTAATTTACTTCCAGCCTGTGAATAACCTAAGGCTTACATGTTTCCCTATTCAAGAAAAACTTGTGCAGGAAAGTTGAAACAGTAAGCTCATGTGTGCATTTCTTTCCAGGCTGAGGTTTGCCATTTAAAGATGGTACGTAGCTCTCAAGGCTGAGCAGGGACTGTTCTCATCCACAGAAGCACCCTTCCCCTGCACAGGGCTCAGGTCCCTCACTACAGATTAAAAGTCAGCACACACGCCCTTTTTGTACTATCAAGAACTCCTGCTGTCCGCAAAAGCCTCCTGGAGAGGGTCTTTGTGGTTCGTAGTGTCTGACTATATGTTGTAACTGTCTCCCCACAGGAGGGGTGGGCGGGGTGGCTGAGAAGCCAAAGGTTCATGGTGCCAGAACTGCACTCAGCACCAGTCCATCAGCCTGAATTGCTGGATCTCTGCCTTGTCTTACAAAAGCAGAGGACAGCATCTCCTGCCTTAGCAGGAGACTCCAATAATAGGGAACACTGCTGTAACTGGAAGCAGCAATTAAACTCAACACTGGCAGTGCTACATAGCAGGACTTCAAGTTTAATAGCTCAAAAGCTAGGACAGTAAAAGTAATCATCATTCACACAAAAGCAGACTTCAAAATGTATTTCTTTGAAAAACTAAAGCAATTAATCTAAAATCACCAGGATAGAAAAAATAATTAAATCTATGGCACTGAGTGAAATGATGTATTGTCACTACTATCATAGTATCATAGGCTCATAGGATAATTCAGGCTGAAAAAGACCTCAGGAGGTCACTTGTCCAACCTCCTGCTCAAAGTGAGGTCACCTCTGAGCCCAGACCAGGTTGCTCAGGGATTTATCCAATTGGGTCCTGAAACCTTCCAGGAATGAAGACTGCACAGCCTCTTCCACTGCCTGATGGGGAAAAAGTATTTCCCTTCAACCAATCTGAATGTCTCTTCTTTCAGTTTATGTCTGTGGTCTCTTGTTGTCCTGCCATGTACCACTGTGAAGAGCCTGGGTCCATCTTCTTGATAACCTCCCCACAGGCACTGGGGGCCTGCTGTTGGGTCCCCCTTAAAGCTTCCTCTCTTCCAGGCTGACTAAGCTGGTTCCCTCAGCCTCTCCTCACAGGGCAAGTGCTCCAGCCCCCACCCAGCCTGGGGGCCTTTGCTGAACTCACTTCAGTTTGTCCATGTTGTTCTTGACTCAGTATCTAGATGTGGTCTAATATGTGCTGAGAAATGGGAGATAATCCCTTCCCTCAATCTACTGGCTAATGCAGCCCACAAGTGTTCCCAGTCACCCTCTTCTCCTTCATGTGCCCAGAAGTGTACTCCAAAAGGACTCATTGAATGATTTTCTGAGGGAACAAAGTGAGGATGACCAGCCTGTAGTTCTCTGGGTTTACCTTTGTGCCTTTTTGATGATGGATGAAACACTTGCCTTTTCTAGTTGTTGGGGTCCCTGCAGTCATCTTCATGACCTTCCAAAGATAATAGAAAGCAGCCTTGCAAGGGCATCATCAGCCCATTCTCCCAGTAACCATGGATGTAGCCCATCTGGTCCTGTGGACTTGTATGGTGATCTCATAAGTAATCCCTGACTTGACTCTCATCCACTGCTGGCAGTTCTTCCCTTTGAACCCTAAGAGACCTTGTAACTAAAGACTACAGCAAAGAAGACACTGAGAACCTCACCCTTACTTGTGTCTGCTGTCACAATTCACTAACTCAGGCAGCAATGAGCCCTCGTTTTCCTTGTTCAGCCTTTTATCATTAATGTAGTGCCTGAAACTCTTCTTGCTGCCCTTGACATCCCTTGCAAGTCTCAATTACAGCTGAGCTTTGGGTTTCTGGGTATCACTGCCTGGGCAATATTTCTAAACTACTCCTTTGTAGTCTGTCCTTCTTCCACCTCCTATAGGCTGCTTTTCTGCGTTGGAGCTCTGCCATGAGCCAAGCCAGCTCCTGTCACACCCACCTGTCTTCCTGAATATCAAGATTGGCCTGGCCCGTGCTGGGAAGGTGCTGTCCTTAAAAGCTTGCCAGCTCTTCTCAGCATCTTTCAGAGCTGCCTCATGGGATGTCACCTACAAATTCCCTGAAAAAGCAGCAGTCTGCTCACCTGGAGCCCAGGGCCTGTGCTACACTCCTTCCTCTTTCCCCACAGGATCTTGGACCCCACTGTTGATGGTTACTACAACCATGGATACCACCAACTATCCTGTCCCCAGCCAGCTCTTCCTTGTCAGTGAACAGCAGACGCTGGGGAGCATTGCCCTGCTTGGTCCACACAGTACATCTATCAAGAAGTTCTCCCTTGTTTCAAAACAAAGCATTAGAAATAGGAGTTGAAATGATAAAAATATGAGCAAGGTTTACAAGTTAACATTCAATAAACCATCCTCTGTATTTCAAGCCATCTCTGAGTTTGATCACAATCCTATTTTATGTTTTAGGGGGAAAAAAGAAAACTATTTTTTTATGTCAAAAGAACAGAGTGGAAGGAATAGAGCAGAAGAATAGACCATTTTAAACTCTGGCTTACTGCATGAGGTTTTCAGCTATTGAAAGGTCAGAAAGAACCCCAAAAGAGCCATGGATTGTCTGCTGGAATGTGAGAACAATCAATTAGGTCAAATTACATCTCTGTCATATAATGCTGAATCTAATAGTGATCAATATAGGATGCCTAGGGTTTGAGTATTAGAAAGAAAAGAATACAGATGAAGGATGCTGTTGCATGGAATGCCATCTGGTACCCCAGGATATCTTCAGCAGTCATTGGGTTTGGACTGTTGGGGCGGCAGATTGCACCTAAACCATGCTGCTAAACAGTCTTGGTAATCACATCCTTTACAAATTCATTCAATTTTCTTTAGAGCTCATTTACAACTTTGGTATCAATAAATTACACAATTAAATTGTTTGTGATGTTGGAAAAAGGCTTCCTTTTGTTTGTCTTAAACATACAGTCAAGGCTGTACCCTAGCTCCTGTGTAACAATGGGAAACAGTGAACAGCAATTCCCCGTTCACCTTCTTTCCACTGTACACAGTTCTCATAGATCCCCACCAAAGCAACTCTGAGTGTTTTCTTTCCTGATGAACTTCCCTTGGGATACATTTCATATGTCCGTTTGTCTCTTATCCCCTTTCCATGTGTCTCTCCCACAAACACCAGTTTGAGAGCTTTTTACAAAACAGTCCACAGATCTCTTGGCAGACTCTTAAGCAAAACACAGTCTCTAGCCAAAGTCTGTGTTTTGGAAACTGTGTTTCTTTAGTAAGTATAGTTTCATTTTTATTTGATTATCTCCATTTGCTAAATGTGGTTAGCTAGCATTTTACAACAGCTATATTTCACCAGCTGGAAAGACAGGAGGGACTCTGATGCTGCATTTGGAAATGGAAGTGGGAGAAGGATGTCAGGAATGGCCTTCACCAAGGTCATTTAAGTTTTATGTATGCAGAGGGCTCCCCACATCCTGTGTCTAGGCGACTGCCCTGTGGAGATCATCCCTGACACTCAGGAATTCAGGTGGGAGGCTTTGGAGGAGGAATTAGAGATTGTCAGGGAGAAGCAGGACAGGGATGCTGGAGTGTTTAGCCCAGCACAAAGCACTTGCTGGCATTTGCACCCTGAGCTGTGGGCATCCTACTAGAGTGGTGCCCCGCTCACCATCCTGGCTGCCTTATGCCCTCAGGAGATGGGTTTGTGCCTTTAGTGTCACCACCCTTTGTCTCCACATGCAACGTGGGGCAGGGAGCAGCACCTTTGCCATGCCAGCATCAGGACACAAGTCTTCCTCTGCAATGGGGCTCCTGTAGAGCAAAAGGCTGTTTTAATATATTACCCTTGGTGTGGTCAGTGGGATTTGGGGCATTTTTGCCTTGCCTTTAATGAACTTAGGAGCAACAGTCACATAAATCAGTGCCAGAAAATTATTTCTTGCCATGAAGGTAGAATTTCAGCACACAACAGATGACAGGGGTGATGAAGCAGCATGTCACAGACCAACTGCCCCCACAACTCCTTGCACTGATGTGTGAGGCTTTATGATTCAATATGTGGCACTGCACCTCCTTTCATTCTTTTTCCTTATGGAGTTGGTCAAGGTGCATTTTACCCTTTTATTAGCATGCCAGGACCACTAATAATTTTAATTCTCAGGGGAGGACTTACTTTGGGGGCAACTCTTCTGGTCATTCAGTTCAGAGCATTCAGTTCAGAGCCGCATGTGTTGCCCTTACAAACCAAACCCCTTCCCCTGCCTCTCATCCTCTCTCCCATAAACACAAACCCCACCAAGCAAAAACATTATTCTAAATGTAGCTGGGACAGGACAATGTCTTGTCTTTTTCTTACAGTGGCCAATAATGATGATCAAAATCAAAAGAGGAAAGAAAAAGAAGGCAAGGCTATTGATTCTTTCTGTGGTGATGTTTGGTTTTAGTCTAGGCTTTGGAAGACGTAGAGAATTTTCCTCAAGACTATCGCATTTTATGTCTACCTGATTTATTTCTCAGTTTTGAGTTTGAGCAGAAGTCTTGGCTGTCAGACGCATGTTTGTAGTTTGTGAATGGAAAGAACTGATGGGGAACTTCCTCAGATAGCCCTTGAATTTTCAGTTTAAAGAGTCATACGCTGTTTTAAACTTTTTTCTATGTAGTGTAGTAAAGTAAATCAGCACTCATGTTTTCTCTTCCACAAATAAAGCCTTTTGTTGTGTAGCAGCTCTGTTGTTGTAGCACACCACGCAGTCAGATAGTTCTTTTTCTTTCACATCACAGTAAAAGGAGTAACCTGAAGGTACTTAACAAATTTGATGGGCATTTCCTTTGGCAGTAGTGTCAATATTTTGAAGACTTTGCTTTCTTTTGGTTTAACCACTTAGCTCATTGGTTTAGTTTTCTTTAGTACCATAATGCGCTAGACCTTTTCCTCTTATCTATCCAGACTTCTCTGCTAATGGCTGCAAGCCTTAATTGTGTAAAGTTAAAAAGAGAAAACCATAAAGCATTAGTTTTGCAAGTGCAGATAACATACAGGAGATAACAGCATTTACCTATGACTTTCTCCAGCATAATCTCTTGCAGAGTATACTGAAAATATGCAGACAGGCAATCTGTGTAAGGTTTCTGTGAGTGCTCTGGACAGTATTTCTGACCAGATCCTCAGCTGATTTAAGTTGGCATTAGTGTATAGACTACACTTTTAAATTATTTCAGTTATGTGCACTGGACTCGTGTTTATCTCAAATTTAAACAAAGTTTAAAGATGGCCAGAGATCACAAGCTCTTCTAACCAAGAGCCCATTTATTCCTACTTGAGTGATAGAAATTTTAAAACTGGTTAAAACAGCTATACAGCTAGATGCTTTCCACAGGGCAAACTGAAAATCCTGGTTCAGAAAGGCTTCCAGCATATGTTTAGTCTCTTTGATGCTCTGTAGAAAGAACTAATATGGTACAGAAAAGTTTCAGAAGTTTTCAGGAAAAAAAAAATAAATTCCTTATTTATTCCAGGGAACTCATATGGGGAAAAAAAAAGGAGGATTAGATTTAAAATAAATGTTCATGTCAACCATTAAATTACAAACTTAGCAGTGAAAGAAACTGACAAATGTTTGAAATGTGCTTTCCATAGGCAGTATTTCAGATTATGCAACTTTATTTCAGAATTTATCAGTTTGGAGTTAAAATTCCTGTGTATCATAAACAAAATGTACTGTTACTCCTTAATATGATTCTATTTTAACTACATTACGATGAATACTAATAGGAATACGATGGGTATTTTGAAAATTTTTCCCTATAGATGTCTGTATTCCATATTTGTATTGTAACATCAGGTTAAATTCAGTTAAATTTATTTCAGAACTCTACAGATACTCTTATTTTCATTTATGATTAAAAAATATCGATGGTTTCTCTTTTCAATTTTTTTTTAAAAGATAAATCAGATTTGTATACCTTGGTTCATAGTACACCTTAATCTCTGATACTAAGTTTATAAATCATTAATTAGAAGCAAATAATGTACACATTTCTTTTATACATTATCTAATTACAGTTACTTTATACTATCTAAATTACACATGCTACTATTTTTTTCTTCAAGATATACATACCATTTAGCTTCCACTTTGTTTAGTTTTAGTTAGCAAGTAACTATTACAGATTTATGGCTTCACTCCTATGTTTTTTGGTGAGGGTATTTTCCTCTCAAAACCAGGCTCATCCATTTTTCCATGTGTAGCTGTAGACAGACCTCTACCACTGGAGAAACTGGAAAAGTTGTGGTGTTCTCATTCATCAGTGAACTTGGTGGGCATACTTTATTTTTATAGGACTTGTAGGAAATGCAGATACAATTCAATAGGAAACATTCAGTTTAGGATTCAGACTTCCAGTTAGACCTTGCAAGGGTTTGAAGAAACTACAGTATTTCATCAAAGTGCTTGAAGATCTTATTGCCTAAAGCATGAGGGGAAAAAAATCAGTATTTTATTAAATAAGCTGTTAACCACAAAGGTTTAGATCATCCAGCATGACTCTTTGAACAAAGGAGAGGCCAAAACCAAAAAAAGATGCAGAGACTTTGTGCTCAGTGTTCCCATGGAAAAGCTGGGCAAATTCCTGTCTCTGTGGTGAACGTTTCAACGTCAGCTGTGGCACGGTGGGATCCAGGGGGAAGCAGAGCCACCACAGCCAGTGCCACCACAGTGGCTGTCCTGCTGCTGCTGTCCCCCTGCCCAGTCTCTGCTCTAGCTCCTGCTCTGGGAACAAGTACTAGAAGGTCTGTAAAGAAAACTGGGCTTGTGCCTGTTTCCAGCAAGAAGGATTACCTCTGCATTTCTCCAGACTCTGCAGAGGTTGTGGTTAAAATACCCTGTTTAACCCCACATTAGTACAGGTCTGTTGAATATTGAGTTGGCTCTTTTATTGTCTTTCAAGCAAGACAGAATATAACCTGATGCAATTCTAGGTGGTTGCAACAGCTGGAAACACATCTGCTTTCCTTCCTCCATGTAGTTGTTGTATATCCATTGCAAAGGACACGGAGGAAGATTTCTACTACTGTTTAATTTTTCTTCTGCCATGTTTCATAGTCTTATCTGTGTTTGGAAGGTCTCCAACATGGAAACTGCTAATTCACAATTTTCTGTTGCACATTATTGGATCTGCAGTTTTGGCAGTTCTTAAGAATCGATCTTTGATCAGAAGCTTAGATATTTTCCCAAATGCCTTTATTTAGACTTAAAAATATTATGTATTTATATAATGTATGCTATATATCAAACAAAATTCAATTTTGTAAGGTTTTTCTGAGGTTGCTTGCTGTGGAAGGATCACAGCTCTGATTAATCGGTTAGATCTACAGGTGTTTCAGTGTTTCCTACCCTCTGTCACAGTTTGCTGTTTTGTTGTGCATTATTAGGACCCTTTTAAACTTTGTCCCCTAAATGGTGCCCCAGGCGATTACTCACTGGCCTTGTGCTAAAGACAGCTCTGGATAATCTACCTACAGCAGGGCAACACGCTTCCCTGGGATTCAGTCAACAGCCCAGCAAGTATGCTGTCTTTCTACTTAGACACTATGCTGTTAGAAGATTAAAAAAGATTTAAGAAACCACATGTTTATTTGACTTATCTTCCATTACGCACAGGGTTCTCCAAGCTTTAGGTTTCTCTCAGCTCTCCGAATCCTTCACTCTGCAGAGCCTCTCTCGACAGCTCCCTGCCTCTCCAGCTGCATGTTGCATGGTGTGCAATGACCCTTCTTTTAGCTTTTCGTTTGTTCTCTCACCTATAGTTTCCCCCAAAGGTTGCCTTTGAACATCTTCCTTCCGCTGTTCCCACCCACACACCACCTCCTGGGAGCTGACTGCAGTGCAGTACAGTGTTTCATGGCTTTCACTACTTCAGGTTCAGACTGATGCTGTTGTCAACATGCCTGTGATGACAAGCTGGTTCTGAGACTTAAATTGTCTTCCTTCCATTTACATTAGTAGAATTACAAAAAAGAGTGAATAAGCAAGCATTGTCTGCACACCACTCCTGATTTTACTGACCTTACACGTCTCTTTTCTGTATAATGAGTCTTGCTGATTTCATTATTCCCCGTTCAGAAGGTGTTCCAACCTTTGGACCATCCCCATTGTCTTTCGCCTACACCTGTACCATTTCTACAATGATTTTTCAGATTATGGGACCTGAAGTGTCGCCAGTAAGACAGGGTAAATTCACACCGCCTACACAATGCCATCATTTTATTTCTGGTTTGGTTTTTATTCCTTTCCTATATAGTGACACAGTCTACAGGCTGGCTCTCTGCAACCACTTGGCAGAGCACAGGAGAGCAGAGGGAGTGATGCTGTCCAAATGTTTTCTCCCTATGATCATGGTTAATAAAGCTCCTGCCTGACCTGTCCTAAATTGTACTTGTGTTATTATGCACTTGGAGTCCACAGATCTCTGACATTTGACCAAGCCATGTGTCTTTTCTGGCTGCTGTTAACAGTGAACTGAGAGCTTCCCACAGACCTACCAGCAATGACTCCTAGTTCTCTTTCCTGAGCAGTAATAGCCAATTTAAAATCCATTAAGTTATATATGTCTAGTTAAGGTTGTTTCCCTCCATATTCATTACTTTACATTTATTGACATTGAATTTTGTCTGTTATTTTACTGCCTGCGTACTCAGAGCATGTTCATCAGACTAAATGTAGATGAATGGGCCCTGAGCCACTCACCGTGTGCTCCTGTTATAAGCAGCAGAAAGAAAGTGGCATCTCTAGGGCTGTGATTCCTCCAGTTCTAGTGTATATATCTATGCAGACCAGGGGAATCAAGCCTTAAAAGTGCCTGTTTCTCTCCACTGAGTACGAAAGGACCCTCAGATGACTCTTGCTTTCTCTAACAGCTCTGTTATAGACATCTGTGGTTAGGTAAGATGAATCCCACGTGTATCATATTGTGAGCTGTCTATGTCACATTACAGTCAGCTTTTTTTTATATTGCCCTAAACTATTTTGTATCATCAACAAACTCTGCCATGCTGCTATTCACTTTTCTCGGATGATTTATGGGTAAATGGAGCACACAGCTTCATAGACGGTGGTGGGACTACTCTGAAAATCTCACTTTTTAAAAAAAAAATGACCTTTTGTTCCTACCCTTTCTTTTTGACTACAAGAGCTCCTTTATTTAAAAACCTTTTGGGAGGGACCTTGTCAAAACCTTTTTGGAAACATGAGTATGTTGCATCAACAACACTACTGCAGTCTGTGCTCTCACTGACCCTTTCCAAGGAGCTCAGTGGATTTATGAGGTAAGATTTTCTCCCTACAGAAGCCACAGTGTATTTTTCTCCATTGTATCATGTTTGCCCAGTGTCTCTTAGTTCTACACTTTATGCTAAGTTTTCCAAGTCAGTGTTCCTGAGTCAGAATTACAGGTCTGTAGATCTCTAGAACTTTTCTAATTTTCTTTTCCAAAACTGAGTTCACATCTGCCTTTTGATTTCCTTAGCATCTTTTCAGTGATGGGCTGTGCACTGCAGTTAGCAGTTCTTTTGCAATCCTTTGCAATCCTGGCGAAATACCATATGGTCCTGCTGATTCATTACTACCTATTTTATTGATCTGTCCTAAATCTTCCCCTACTACATTTGAGCTGCTCCTATTTGTTCTCACCAGGAAATCCCGTGCAGTGGGAATCTCCCGGAGATCCTCTTTCATGGTTACTTAGCTTTTTCTTAGTCCACTTAGCTTTTCTCTTTCTGGAAGCCCTGTGGACCTCACTGATTACCTGGCAGGCTGCCAGCTCACAGCGTGTTTGAGAAAGGTTTGACTACTTTTGATTCCTTTAGCTGGTTGTCTCTCAAAATGTTTTTCTGACCTGCCTCCTTATGATTTTACCTTTTGCTTACCGAAACGTATTATTTACTCACCTCCTAGCAATTTGTCCTGTATGTTGTTTATATCAATCAATTATTTTTCTTTCTTTTTGTGTTGTAAAAGAACAATATTCTGTTCATAGAGGATAAGTGAAGCAATGACCTACATTAGGCACATATTATTTCCTGACTATTATGGCGAAGAGGTAGTTCACCCATTTCTGCTCACAATCTACACTTTCGGTAATGAGAAAGAATTTCCTTTAGCCTGAAATGGCTGAATGTAGGCAGCAGAGGTATTTGTGCTCTGGTACCCTTCCTTTCCATGCCATTTTTAGAACGTACTCTGCTCCATTAAAAAAAGAAGAAACACCTTCCATTTTTAAATTAATTGAGTTAATACTGTTCTCACACTACAGGAGCTTCCTCAGAGGAAGGTCAATAACATAATTAGCAAAACATAATTAAGAAAGTGGTGCTGAAGGACCAAGTTGCTGGCCAGATGCTTCCCTCAGTACAGCTGAGAGACCCATGGGGCTGTGGGTGACGTGGGTGTATCCCTGACACCAAGGGCCAAAATCTGCCCTTAGAGAGCACAGCGATGCAGGGTGAGAGGCAAGGTCTGTCCTTTGGCTAGGCTTGTGGAAAAGACAGAATTTGGGAAAAAAAAGCACTTGGAGCTGAATATCTGGCCCTTGAAATTCAACACATACTACAATTTGGTTTTATAAGCACTGGATGTTTTGATCAAAACTTTGCATCATAAGTGTGCACAAAAAGCATCATTTATGTTCTTTGTTTCAAAAGTTAGTTTTTCATCACATATTCATTTGTAATATTCAATGTTTTTAATTTGTACTTTGATATTTATTTGCATATATGAGCCTGACTGAAGCCTGAAGTGACATGTAGCCTACCAATGCAGTCCACACTCTCAAATTTTTTATCTTAATGAACCCTCTAATCTCTGGGAGGTTTTTATAGAGGGAATCACAACTAATTTAGAATAACCATATCTGAAAGTTTGGACCTTTGTGTCTGACAGGTCATAAAGTGAAAAATCAGCAGTTATCCAATAAATTACTAGCAATGAATTGTTGTCCTTGCTCTATTAATTATCACAGGAACAGAAGAATTGCCATATTTTAACGGACCACTAGCCTGATGAGTCTATTATAATTTGTTGCACAGCGGCCAATACTGTATGTTTCAAAGAAAGATTCAACAAATCCTATGAAAATATTAAATATTAACCCACCCACAGGAACAGTTCTTAACTCCTGGCAGCTAAGGCCTGGTTTATGGCACCAAGTATGGCAAAAGAAATCCTAAATGCTTTCCCACATCTTTTCCAAAAATAACCTCTCTGAGTAACTGAAAGACCAACACCTGGGTGCCACCTGCACATTGTGTTTTTGGTTTTGTTCTTATTTTTAAAAGAAGACTTAATAGCATTTCAGGTATTTACTTGGTATCTTCAGAAAAAGGATGCTTATATTTATCTCTGTAACAGATACTGGAAAGGCAGTAGAAAAGGGAATTTTCCCACTCTGTTCTATGGGGACAAGTTAACCACAGCATTAACAAAGGGAATGAAATCTGTCTTACCTCCTCATTTTGGCTTCTCAAACTCCAGCCCTTGTTCCATCAGAGCACAAGGGGGTTTAATAACACAGCTACCTTCTCGGTGCTGCTAACTGGATTAAGATCAACAACTAATTTTACATACAGGAATGTAATTTTCTGATTGCTAAGCACTATTACCTTTCAGTCACTATTATGCAGAATCATTTTTGTTAACAGGTCAAAATCTCTGGGGATTTTTTTGTTGCTTGTGACCTTTTTTCCTCATAAGATTCAATTCTCACCTGGGTATATAATACCAGGGAGAGTGTAAACTCTAATAATTAGGTCATGCAGGGTGCATCTGTAGAAGTTTGAATACTCTAAGTATGGTTTTCCTGATGTTCATTGACTGACACGTGGTTCCAGATTTTATTTAGTGGCTATGCCTATGATTGTTTCTATAAATACATATTTGGACATGGATTGAATTCATTTGGCAACACTACTTAGGCATGGATGACTGATGGATCATTACAAGTCATTGTGGAGAAGTTTAATCAGACAAATCTTCTCATTAACCTGAAACTGATTCTCCTCTTCATTATTGAAAGCCAGATAATTTTAATTTTCACTGTGAAATTAAGGAATGAGTTATCTTATTATGAAATATGTTTATATACATATTGAGTGTGTGTGCGTAGTTTCTATGAGACATTTATAAAATAAGGAATATATTGCACAAAAACATTTTGTAGTGCTCTGCAATCAGAAAGAAAACCCCAGTACATGTAAATGAACAGAAGCCTGTTCTTTTCCAGTGCACAAATACATGAAAATGCTTTTCAGAGACTTCTTTTGTCAGCTGATGACCTCGATGCCTCTTTTTCTTTTCCAGAATTCTTCCATTTTCTGTGTTTTTGGGTTAATTTTTTTATCCTGCCCAATTTTTTTTCATTGTTTTATGTTGCTGTTTCATTTTCCTTGGGCTGCTTCCTTTCTTAAAATATGTGATTTTCCATTCCCTTCAGTGGTGGTCCTCTCATTATTTTGTCTAGTCTCTTCCCAGTCTTGCACACAACCTTAGCTAGTGATCTTGTAGGTGGCACATTCTTGCCTCCTAGTAGTGTATTTATGTTTTTAAAACAGATCTGCTCATTGTGAGCTTTATTTCTCAGACCACTAGGTAAAATCCTATTTATTTATCATATTTGGCAAACATGCTATGCCAATATTCCATGGTGAGTGGTATGTAGGTAGAAGGTCAACTCATTCCTTGTGTCATGCAAAAATGAAATAGTGATTTATATATTTTTTAATTAATGGCAGTGTGCTACATGTATGCCTCCCTCTACATGTGGGAGAGGGAACAAGACTAAATGAGTCCAGGGTGTCCTCTTTCTTTGCAGTTGTTGGGCTTCCCCATAAGATTCATGTTGTAGAGAAAGCTGGAAGCAGTAGAACCTCTAGCACATCCTACATGCATATGGAGATGTCAAACCATAATTAAATACTCAGAATCTTGTCTTCACTGGTAGCTGACCCTGGCAGAATCTTAAGTCTCTAGGCACCTACATTTCTGCCAGTAAAGTCCTTAATTTCTTGAGCGATAGTTTGGGAATGTGACCAACACTGTCTCATTGTAAGGAAAACTAGGTGTTCTCAGATATCCACTAAACGTGATTGTTTCTTCTATCAGATCAAGGTTTTGATTTCTTCTCTGATCAATGTTTCATATCAAATTACTGAATAATCATGAAGGCAGAAACCAGAATGCAGTCCTCTTCCACTCCTACTCCAAGTGACCAAATTAGAGACTAATTTTCTGGCTTGCTAACCCAACAGAAATGCAATCGTTTCATAAAACCAGAAAATTTCCTGGGAGGAACTGGGAGAGTGCCATCCATTTATATGCTGGTAGCCACAACAAGATCTAGGTTAAAATTGCCTTGGGCAGAGAAGAGTGGCCAAGGCTCCAACAGACCTGGCTGGGTGTCCTCGCTGCTCCTAGAAACCAAGGAAGGAGAAGGTCACATCAGCAGCTTCCTGGGGCTGAGTGAGAAGAGGCTTTCACCCCCAGCCCTTTAGTGCCAGCTAGGTGAGATGGTTCCCCATTCCTTCTTGTGCTTTCCTAGATCCTATTCAGAGGCATGTGTATGTCTCCACTTATTCAACAGGGAGCCTAGGTACATAATCCAGGGCTGGTTATTTCTGTGGGTGCCGAGATCTTGGATTCATCCCATGTAAGAGTGAACCTAAATTACTGCCTGGAGCTCTCCATTGACTTCAGAGGAGCTCAGCAAGATTTTTCTTCCTGGTTAAGGTTCCCAAAGTTAGTGGGATGAAGCCAGCCAAAAGTGCCAAAAGTTCAGAATTGCAACACTTGATATTGCAACATCTAAAGCCTTTTGTGGACTGATCTGCTGGGGAAATTCTGGTTAGGTAAACGCAGTGGTGTTTTACAATTGACTTTAATGGCCCTGGAAGTCATTTAAAGAATTCTGTACAAAAGCTAATGCTGCTACTCTAGAAGTAGGCATTAACTGCCTTTGCTCTGATAATATTGAGGGATCAAAGCCATTCCTCCTAGGTCTTGCTGTAATGAAAGATGGGTTTAAACCGTTCTTTAAAAGCAGTGAATCTTTTCAATTCTTTTTCTCCTAAAAGCTCTTTCTATCAGATGTATTTCGATAGAGTTAGAATCATGTCCCTGTTTTCTTACTAAATGTTCCTATTTATATGTTAAAAAACCTGGCAGGTTTGCAAGTACTGAAAAAAATCTCAAGGGGACAGCATTTTTTAAATGGAATGGGATTTAAAGTGAGAATTCATGAATATCCCTTTGGCTGGGTATGACTGCAAATCTTACAGATTTGTGACACGCTCTTATTCAGCAGAGTCCAGCTGGGAACTGGCAGGTTGTGCCTGTGTAGCCCTTTGCTCTCTGCATTGGTAGAGAAGGAGGTCAGCTCTCGAGCCCAGCTCAGCCCAGCCCTGTGGTGGGGAAGGATGTGGGTGCTCTGGGCAGGTAGGAGAGGGGCTGGCACTTGCGTGGTGGCTGTGGTTACAGCTGGAGAGTAGGCTGTCTGCAGGGGTTCATAAAACCTGGATCACTTTCATGAAACTAGGCTACTGTCAGCCTTTTAGTTTGGTTCTTGATGAAGAAATTCAAGATTGTGGAAACCTTTCTGAGCTCGGCACAAACACACATATCACTAGATGTCTGGTTTAGGTCTTGCTGGTTACTTCTTTTTTATACGCCGACTCTACAGGCATCTTGAGAATACAAATCACCATATTACACCATGCATCCTTAATGCAGGAAGCAATTATAACTACCAAGTTGAAAACATCTGCCTGAGGGAAGATCTTGTAGGCCCAGAGCGTGAAGGTGTTGCTGTGGGATAGACCAGTGATGGGTTGTTCTAGCACTGCCCTGTTATGTGGCTCAGCTCAGCTTACTTCATCTGATCCTCATCGTGCCTCCATCTTACTTTTTTTCTATGGTGCCCTTAAAATGATGGATGAAAAGAGCCCCAGGAGTTGAGAAGGGCTGGAAGAGCTACTGTCAGATGCCATGGGATTAGATCAAGCACTGCAAGGGTTATAGGCTGGTAGGAAGGATGGCACCATTCAAGATACTGGTCCAAATTTGTGTGCCTGATTGAAAATCACTAAAGCCTGAGAACACACGCAAAGATAACTCATTATTATACTTAACAAGAGGTTGGTTGTATTGCATTAGGTTTCCTTTATGTTACAGAGTAGTTGGCAGAGCAGAGTCTTGCGACACCAACAGGCATAATCTAAAAGCCTGGAAATACTTCTTTATAAAGATGGAGGGACCACAGCTGCTTGATTCAGAAAGCAGATAAAAATGTAAATGTATGAATAGAGTCAATAAGGAGTGGAAGATGCACAAAATAATAAATGTACAGAAAATCAAGGTCTCCTACTTATTCTTGAGCATAATGCCAAAACAAGGCAATTTGAAATGGAAGTGAAAAGCAGCATATCCTGAGTGGTGTATTATTAATTTATGGTATTGATTGATGCATCAAAATGATGGATTTAGTAAAAATAAAAACAAGGAAACATCTCTGTATGGAGAACGAGAAGATCCAAACTCTTTCACACGGCACTGGATGACACAAGCCACAGGAACCAGAGGCAGGCCCCTAAATAATTGGTAGTAGGTTTCTTTTCCCTTCCTTTTGGCAGTGGTCTGAAGAGGAGTCTGAGATGGCCAGATCATTTCTTTGGTCAGGTGTTGCAATGCTGTACCACCAGGTTTAGGCATGATTTCACTAAAATGCTCAGTACAGCTTGTGTATATCCATATTTTCAGCTAAAATATGTTCGACGTGCTTTCAATTGCACGCACTACGGACAACCCGTTGTCAGCAACAGTTGCTTTTCACAGCCTAAACAATACTGAGGAAAGTGAATTTGGCAAGAAACTTAACAGGAGTACACTCATTCCTGAGGTAACTCCACTGACCTCTCTAGAGCTGCTCCAGAGTTCAGTCTAGCCTTGACCTGTTTTTCTGTGGTTGACAAGTCATGTGCTGGAGAACTGTTTCTGCTTCTGCTGTTCCATCCATCTTTGTTCAAAGTAATAACAAGAGAATTAGAAAGGGTTCAGGGAAGGGTGACAAACATGATTGGAGCAGAGGAAAACTCTCATATCAAGGGAGATTGATAAGGTTGGAGTTGTTTCCCTTAGAGATGAGAAAAATAAAAAGGAGACATAAAAAAGGAGAGAAAATAATAAATAGTCTAGAAGGACTCATTCACACACCTCTTGTGATCTGCTAAAGGACCTTTAGAGGTCCATGACAACATAATCAAATTAAGCTGCTGCTACCTGCCTCTCCCTGCCAGCTGGCTGCACAGTCAGGCTTCTCTGCCCTGTGCCTCTTCTGCCTTTTGGGGTATAAAGGCTGAAAACCATTAGTATAGGGAAGGTAGGGCAGGGGCAGCTGTTGTCCCTGTTTCCCACCCATGGAAACAGGGGTAGACACAGAAAGTCAGAGAATATTCCAAGGCAGAGGAAAGAGAGATACTTTTCCACATAATACACAAACATCTATGGAGCCAGGCAATAAATAATGTTTGAAGAGACTGTGCTTTATTACAAGACTTTCCTGGGTTATAAGAGTTGCTGGTAAAGCTGGGTGCGGCTGTGCATGCTGGGGGAGGCTGCACGCTGGTTTCTCCATCCTGTGAGCGAGGCCAGGTGGGTGGTGGTAATTAGAGGGCTACTGCCCTCCCAGCCTGTTGCTGTAAATCTGCCCCTGGTTACTGCTAACAGGTATGCTAGCGTGTTTTCAGCAGCTCACAGCAATGGGGGCTTAGGAGGAATCATAATGTGGCACATTCATTATGACACCTCTGCTTAATGCAGGGGATCTCATATCTAATGCCAGCTGTCTGCTGTCGGGGTGAGATGGACAAGGTAGGATGGACCATGGCTGCAGTTCCTGTGCTCCTGGATCTGCATCTGCCAGCATCAGGGCCATAGGGCCATCCCGAATCCGTAACTATTAATTTCTTCCCCAGTAGGGAAATAGCTCCTACCTTGACTCCAAAACCAGCTATGTGTTGTCCAGAAGAGAAATTTTTGCAAATAATTTCTTTTTAGAGAGGGGTCAGTGCTTTTAAAATGGGTCCTCCTGTGCTGTTTCAGACTTCATCCTTTCTTAGCTACACCTTGTTCCTATGGCTGAGAAGATGACCTAGTACCTTTTTGGATTAGTTAAGGACCAATGTAACACCAAAGTCATCGAAGTTTGAAAGCCATAAATGGAAATAGGCAAAAATAACATGACATGTATTGAACAGGTATATGTGTATGTTATGTATGTGTCATATGTATATTGACATGTATATGTCTACTTCTCTGGAGACATTCAAAACTCGCCTGGATGCGATTCTGTGCAATCTGCTCTGCGTGAACCTGCTTTAGAAGGGGAGTGGACTAGATCGTCTCCAGAGGCCCCTTCCAAACCCGACTATTCTGTGATTCTGTGATGCCTAGGGAAAGGCAAGGCTGAGGTGTCCGAGGCTTCAGTCACACTGGGGAGTTAGCTGCCTGAGTCAAGCCATTGTCCTGCATCCTCTGAGCCATGAGAGTAGACCTAGAGTGTGTATATACCCCATGGTCAGTGTGGAAAGCAGTAATATCTCACAGAGGATGAAAGTGGGTCAAAGCAAACATGGTTTCTCATGCATTTGCAGTGGACTGGCAGCAGAAACATGTAATCAGTTACCATGGTTCAGTTGGTGTTTGGTAACTCTGAGGGTGATGGTAAGATATCGTGAGACTAAGTCCTAAAAACATGCCACTTCATGCCTCTCTATTTTATAGGAAACAACCATCATAACAACCTCTGAGGACTCACTCAAATGAGTTCCCTAAGCAGTCGATGAAGCACTGTACTTTCTCAGTAAATTCAATTTCACGTCAGTGTACTTCATTCGATGAATTTTTCATTTTTTGCTGCATGGCTTCAGCAGCAGTGGAGTTGAAGAGTGCCACGTCCTTGCCTTTTGCTCGGTGGTTTGCTCACAGCACACCTCAGTTTGTAACCCAGCAAACCCCAGAGATGGTAAAAATGCTTCTCTTGTGCCTGGGCTGGGTGCTCTGGCTGGTTCCTTACTGCTCAGCAAACACCCGCAGGGGTGGCTGCAGAGAGAAAAGAGGCCGTTTGGGAAAAGGGAAGAACCAAGGCAGGTGCCGGGGCATCAGAACCCACTTGCAGGGACCAAGCCCTGGAGATGGCAGTGGATCCCGGCTTCCAGCCTGCTGGGAGATCTGAATCTCTGGGGCTTTTCTTTTTAACTTCCCTTTCTTCCTTAGAGAGTCTTTGAATTCCAGGAGTTTATTCTTGTCTTAATATGAAGGGATTTACACTGATCATTCTTGTTAACAGCTGATAACAGGAATTTTATTCTTGAATCTCCTGTGTTTTGAAGTACCATTTAGTTTTCAAAGCAAACTCGAAATTTGTAAGCATTCATGGGAAGAAAAAATCTACCAGCAACCTCTACACTGCCTAGCTGATACTATACAGCCTTCTCTAGTTACCTTAAAAAAATTGTTTTTAGTTTAAGTATGTAGCATAGAACCCTAGACACAGAGCTTTACAGTGCTTATCACTTCAAACACGGTATCAACAACCTCCCCCTGAAAAGAACAGATTGTAGGTGTGCAAGGGACTCCCTTTTTTCTTCCTGCAGGGAGTCTTTACTTTTAATATCAAAAAGCTTGGCTGCAGCGATTCCCCCAGCTGCTTTAGCCTGACTCCAGCGACGGCTGAGGCTGCAGGTGAGCTCCCTGCAAAAACTGGGGCACCCTCCATGTTCAAAGAAAAGGAACTGGAACTGGATGGGATGCACTCTGCAGACACGTTTCCTTTTATTATTTTACAAATTCTCTTTATGATATTATTTTCCTATATTTCTGTTCTATATTTCTTCTCATTTTTCTGACCCAATTAATGTCGTTTCACTTGAAATGGTTTGTACAGTCGTTAGAGAGGATTTGGGGAGAGATAGCAGCTGTAAAGTAGGTGCTGGGATGTTTTATCTGATAGCCCTCTGTGACTGCCTGTCTTTGTGCTCTCAGAGGCCTTTGTACACACTAACCTGACTTAGGTGAGTTTATCTAAGGAATTTAGGCAGTTGTACAGATCTCAGTTTATGGGGGGTTGGGTGGATTTGGGATGCTTAAGTGAAAATTGAGTATACATGCGGACAAAAATAATAGCGGAATAGAAGACTATGTAAAGGAATTGCCTTTCTAACACCCAGACAAAAATAACAGGTTTGCATAACCTGCTATACATAGGATGAGCTTTCTGATGACTCCGTGCAGGAATGCTTGTTTAGGCCCCAAATATCAGGTTGCTAGTTTTTTTCAATTTGAATGTATGTGAAGAAGTGAAAGATCATTTGTAAAGTCAAGTGTAAAAATAATAGTGTTGTGCAACAATTGCAATACTTTTTTCAGGTGAACTTCTGAAATTTAATGTTAGTATTTTATTTTTTCTTAAAGCGATGATTAAGAATATATAAACTTTTCCATCCTAATCTCTGGCTCGCAAGTATTGAGCTGATGTATTGCATATTTGTTCTTTTCTAAGCTTTCACTTGCTGTTTAGAATGACTAAAATCTTCTCAAGGAGTCTTCAGTAGGAAAATTATAGAAAACATGGCATAATCATCTGCATATATTGTGAGATTTTCCCAACTTGAAAGACTCCTAAGCCATGCTTCAAAATATGGATGCAAAGGTTAATTTATAAAGATATCTGGCAAATTATTTTAATAATGGCATTAGAAAACTTCCCTGCATTGCTGCAAGTGAGGAGGGGCAGCTATTTACCGCTCCTGTGTCATACCAGTCAATCTCTAGAAATATGTTTGGCCAAAACAAAAGAACGAAGACAAGTCTAACAATCTGTATTTGTATTTTATTAACATTCCAAGTGTGTTGCCTTTTCATGTTAATAGGCTTTTAATGATTTTGCATGGGAGAACATCCTGTTTAAAGAAAGAGGGAACAGCTGATAAGTTCAAATATAGGAAAAATAATCTAACATTAACTCGTGTAGCATGGCAGCATATTGAAATTTATAATGTAATGTGTGCTGCTTCAGTTGTGAAATGCCCTCATCTTTATTCCATTCCATACAGTTTAGTACTCAGCTGAAAGACTGTTGCTAACTGTTTAATACCTTCACTAACAGCGTTATTTTGCAGCCCATTTTCAACATTTCAAACAGGCTGCAGTTTAGAAATAGACCTTATATTACACCACATCGTAACGGCCTCTATCCCAGAGGGCAGAAATAAGCAGCTTAAATAATTTCATTATTGTGTTTGTGAATGTTTATACGGGCAACTCTGAGACTTGTAGCTTGTTGGATGACGGGGCTGGATTGCTGAAGTGTGGGCAGGCGGCCGTGTCTGATCGCTATTGACAGCAGCAGTGGGGTTTTCTTCACGTACCCCCCTGCAGCTGCCAGCGGGACCTGCCCCGCTGTCATTAGCACAGCGCCATTTGGGAACGCGCTGATGGTTGACATCAGGTTTACCTCTGACGTATAGGCAATTCTGAATTTATTCAAGCAGCCTTCCCCTTGAGCTAAAGGGAGGAAGGATTGAGGGCTGAGGGGGGGGAGCTAAATTCACTAAAAAGGAAGCACCTAAAATCAGAAGCGCGATAGATAAATGAGTACAGAAAAAAATAATTCAGTTTCTGCCTTGCTCCTGTTCACCCTGTCTTTTGAAAGCGCTGTGGAACTCCATAGCGCACCTTTAGATGAAGAACAGAGAGGTGTGTGACTTACAGGCTTTGCCTTACACAAGGAGGAACTGCTCTTCTAATCCATCAGACAGGTAGGTTGCATTGCGTTTAGCTAGTAAAGGGTGGATATTGGAGGAAACAGTCAATTAAATTACCATTTACTAGTTGTAGAGAGGTGTTTCTGAAGAAATAGATCACAAAGGTGTGAAAGAACAGCCAAGTCTTTCATCGGCTCCTGGTTTTGAGTTTGGAAAAAAAGACGGCAGCGCCTGTCTCCGGGTGAGTCACACAGCTTAGAGTAAGTCCCTTTCAAATCTTCTTACTCATTACTGCACAGACGAGAGACACGCACGCTACACGTGTCGTGCGTTGCGTGCCAGCGGCACCCTGGGTGCTGCAGGGGACCTTTCCACAGCGGAACCCCCCAGGTGCCTCCTGGTAAGCAGGGTCAGAGCCAAGGGCAGGGGGGAGGCTGCCTCCGCCTCGGGATAGCCTGCAGCAAGCGCGTGTGCTCTCAGCCACCCCTTCGCTGGCCCTGGAAATAAAGTGGGGTTATCCACTCTTTAATCCTATTTTTGGTTTTGCCGGTGTTTCGAATCCCAGCGCAGGCCG